>JARQOD010000005.1:297609251-297876495 GCA_033576555.1 Oophaga sylvatica
CCAGGAATTTCCACCGGTCTCCACCCCATACTGGCCCACCTCAAGTGTTGTGGCCCGATTGGGAGTCAGGAAATTTCACCCCTAGAACGAATTAACACTGTTAGCTTTCTCGGGTTTTTCAAGCCCAAGGGGAAGGAAAACTTTTTTTTAAAATAAAATTCCAACGGGAAGGGAAATTTCCCGGGCTCCACCCCGTACTGGCCGCTCAGTGCTTAGAGTGAAATCTGACGAGCCATTAAACTTAGTAAAAAGGGCATTGAGCAGTTTTTTCGGGGTCTTTAAAGACGAATGGTGGGGAAAAATTTTTTAAAAAAACAAACCCCTGACGCATGGGGATTCCCACCCATTAAAGGTGCTTACGGCCCGATCTGAAAGCAGGCGGCTTTAGTCGACGGAGGACACTTGTTTTGTTTTCTTTGGGCTTTTCAAAAAAGGGAAAGGGAAAACTTGATAAACAATCCCTCACGGGAAAGGGGGTTTCCGGCTGGTCTATCCCGACTCAAGCCTTGCAGTAAATTTTGACGCAAAGGAACTTCAGCCTAAAGGCATTTGACGCATGCTTAGCTTTCGGGTCTTTTCAAGACGAATGGTGGGGAAAAACTTTGAAAAAAAAAAAAACCTCACTGCACGGGGTTCCCCCCCGTTAAATGTTTTACGCCGCACTGATGAGGCGGGGGCCTTAGCCTAGAACAGTTGACCATGCTTATTTTCTTCTTTGGGTCTTTTCAAGCGAATGAAGGGAAAAAATTTGAAAAAACAAATTCTCAACGGGAAAGGGAGTACCCCTCCCTGTCCCCCATCCCAGTTTGGCGGGCCTAAAGTGCTAGCACCCCAATCTGACAAGTGGGGGAACTTCTTCAGAACGCAATTGACAAGCTTAGTGCTTCTCTGGGTCTTTTCAAGCGAATGGAAGGGAAACTTGAAAAAAACAAAATATCAACTAGACGAAAATTCCCACCCTTTATACTACCCCTCCCTCAATTTGCTTAGGGCCACGATTGCGAGGCAGGAAAACTTCGCTGAACAGCATTTGCACATGCTTGTTTCTCGGGGTCTTTTAAAGATGAAGGGAAGGGAAAACTTTGCTAAAAAATCCTTAACGGAACACGTTTCCCCAGCCGGTCCCCTCCGTACGGCCCGGTAAAAGCGTTTTAGCAGCTGCTATCTGAGAGCTCAGCAACTCCATCTGAAAGGCAGTTGACACGCTTTGCTCTTCTCGGATCTTTTCAGAAAAAGGGAAGGGAAAACTTTGAATAAAAAAAAATTTCAAGGGGCCCGGGATTCCCCCCCGGCCCCCCATCCCAGTAAGGGGCCCTCCTCAAGGTTAGGGCCACGATGGGTGAGTGCGGAAACTTCCCCCTAGAACAGAATTTAAACCATGCTTAGCTCTTTCTGGTTTTTTCAAGCCCATGGAAGGGGGGAAAAATTTTGAATAAAATAAAATTCTCAAGGCCGGGGGAATTCCCACCGGTTCCCCCCCAGTACGGCACAGCCCAGGCGCTTAGCGCTCAATCTGAGGAGTCAGTCAACTTCCTAAAAAGGGGCAGTTGACGCATTTTTGCTCTTCTCTGGGTTTTTTAAAAGACGAATGGTAGGGAAAATTTAACAAAACAAACCCTCGATGCATGGGGGGTTTCCCCCCCCGTCAAAAGGGGTTAGCGGCCGGATCGATGAGAGCAGGCGGTTTAGTCTAGAAGGTAGTTGACCATGCTTGTTCTTCTTGGGTCTTTTCAAGACGAATGGAAGGGAAAACTTGAAAAACAAATCCCCCCCGGGGGGGATTCTGGCTGGTTCCCCCCAACTAAAGGGTTTTCAGTCCTATCTAAAAGAAAGGGGGAAATTCCCCCTAGAAAAGCATTGAACGGCTTACTCTTCCTGGTTTTCAAGTGAAGGAAAGGGAAACTTAATAAAAACAAAATTCTCAAGGCCCCAGGATTTCCTTTTTCCCCCACCCTGTAGGGGCCCAGCCTCAAGTGTTTAGAGCTAAAATTGACAAGTGCGGTGAGTTGAGCTAGAACAGCAGTTGAAATGCTTAGTCTTCCTGGGTTTTTTAAAAGAAAAAGGAAGGAAAAACTTTGAAAAACAAATCCAAAAGGGCGGGGGCCCCCGAGGTCTCCCTTTTTTTTCTGGCCCAGCTTCGAGTGTTAAAAAACAGCAATCTGACAGCACGGCAATTTCACCAAAAACGCTTTGACACCCTTAGCCTCTCTGCGTTGGGGGGGTTTAATAAACCAAGCCCCTCAATTTAAAAACCGGGGTTTTTGGGTCCCCCCCCCCGTCGGGCCCGGGGCCTCAGCTGCTTAGCGCCTCAATCTCCAAAAGGAAATTTCCCCCAGAACAGCAGTTACACAGGCTTAGCGTTCCTGGTCTTTAAAGCGAAGGGGGGAAAAAATTTTTGAAAAAAACAAAACCTTCAACTAGCCCGGAAATTCCTAAAACGGTCCCCCCCCCCCCAGATACCCAGCCTAAGCTACTTAGGGCCCCATGACTGAGGAAAAAGCCTTCGCTAGCAGCGTTAAGACTGCCCTCTTTCGGGTCTTTGGGGCGGGAAAAAAAATTTTGAATAAACAAAATCTCAACTAATGGGTTTCCCCGTTTTTTAAAAACCCAGACAGGCCCCCCCCAAAAAAGCTGCTTAGTTGTTGCAATCTGACGGCACGGAAACTTCAGCAAAAACAGCAGTTGAGAATGCTTAGCTTTCTCGGGTTTTTCGACGAATTGTAGAGAAAACTTTAATAAAAAAATCCTCAACGGCCATGGCCCAAAAAACCTTTTAAGCTCCTTTAGGGCACGATCGATGGAGAGCGGTTAGTCTAGAACAGCGTTAAACATGCTTAGTTCTTTCTGGGTTTTTTTTAAGAAAAGGGGAAGGGGAAAAATTTTTGAAAAAACAAAATTCTTAACGGACGGGGATTCCGGCCCCGGTTTCCCATCCAGTATCAAGCTGCTTAGCCCCGCTATCTGCAGAGAAAAATTTCAGCCAAAAACGGCATTGCCATGCTTAGTCTTCTCTGGGTTTTTTAAAAGCGAAGGAAAGGGGGAAAAACTTAAAAACAAAATCTTCAACCAACCTGGTTTTCCGGGCCTTCTTCCCCCATGATGGCCGGCCTAATGTTTGCAGCAAAGCTGATGACTGCAGCAATTTTCAGCCAGAACACAGCGACACATGTTTTTTTCTTTGGGGGTCTTTTCAGACGAAGGAAGGGAAAAACGTTGAATAAAAAGAAATTTTAAAATGGACCAGGGTTCCAGCCGGTCTCCCCCGTACTGGCCCATCCCAAGCGCTTAGCCCCACAATCTAAGAGCGCGGAAAACTTCGCTGAACTGCGTTGACAATGCTTAGCTCTTTTGGGGTTTTTAAGACGAAGGAAGGGAAAATTTGAAATAAAAAAATTTTTAAATGGCCCGGTTTTTCCGGGGGCCGTTTCCCATCCCGTAGGCCCCCGTAGGGATAGCGATTTTCCTTTTTTGGGGGTCGGTCAGGTTTCGGAACCCGATTCGCAAAAGTGGGTCGAGTGAAATCGGCCGACTATCGCGAAAATCGGGTTCGATGAAACACAAAAACAATGCAAGTCAATGGGGAAGCAAAGTGGTAGGAGTGGAGGACGAAACACATACAGTCCTGGGTTGAGCTTCCGATTGCAAATTCAGGTATCGGCCATATTGGCTGTATGGAATTCCGATTCCGAGTTCCGATATTTTCGTATTCGGATACCGGAATCGGGTTGTCACTGTCATGTCAGTGTGTCGGTCTGGTCTGTCGGGTCAGCGGCACTTACTGGCAGAAGATCTCCGGCGGTCACGTCCTGGGACTGCTTCATGGCCGCCATCCTTCTTCCCCCCGGCGGTCACATGCAGTTTCTCGCGATAACTGCGTGACTGCTGGGTAATCGCGGCCGTTAAAGCAGTCAGTCCGTGACGTCACCGCCGGGGAAGCAGGTAATCAGCTGTGCTGCGTTGCAATGACAGGCTCTGCCTGTCATTGCGATGTAGCAGGCTGGATCGTCGTGGGGACTGTTGTTATGGACTGCGTCGGACAGGTGGTATACTGTTGGTTTTGTTTTTTTCTTTTTTTTACAGGAGATCGATGGCGTCGCAGGAATGAGAGTATAATAAAAATTAATGAAAATGTGTTGTCTCTTTATTTCATTAAAAGACTTTTTCTTGCTTTGTCTTTTTTTTAAACATTTAAAAACTTTGGGATTAATAATGATCGGTGTCTTATTGACACCTCTCCATTATTAACGGGCTTATTGTCACCGTGCATCACGGTGACATTACCCTTATTACCCCACTTGCCACCGCTACAGGGCAAGTGGGAAGAGCCGGGTAAAGTGCCACAATTGGCACATCTTTTGATGCGCCAAATGTGGGGCTGCTGTAGCCTGGTATTTTCAGGCTGTTGAGGGCCAAAAATCCATGGGCCTTGACAGTCTTTTAATACCAGGCCGCAGCAGTCTGCATTTTACTTGGCTGGTTAACAAAAATAGGGGGGATCCCACGCCGTTTTTTTTTCGAGGGGATCCCCTATTTTTGTTAACCAGCCAAGCTAAGCAGACTGCTGTGGCCTGGTATTATCAGGCTGGCAAGGTCCTGGATATTGGATCCTTACCCAGCCTGAAAAACCAGGCCTCAGCGGTCTGCTTCATCTGGCTGGTTAACAAAAATAGGGGGGACCCCACGCCAATTTTTTTTCGAGGGAATCCCTATTTTTGTTAATCAGCCAAGATATGCAGACTTGCTGTGGCCTGGTATTATCAGGCTGGCAAGGGTCCATGGATCTTGGCTCCTTACAGCCTGAAAATCCAGGCCTCAGCGGTCTGCTTCATCTGCTGGTTAACAAAAATAGGGGGGACCCACACCATTTTTTTTTCGAAGGGAACCACTATTTTTGTTAATCAGTTCCCTCTGACGTCACTGATTGGTGTCCCTGGTGACCTGAAGTGAAAGTGGAAAGCAATCAATTAAGCTTTCCACTTAAGGGCCCGCTACATTGCGATATCGCTACCGAGATCGCTGCTGAGTCACTAGTTTTTGTGACGCAGCAGCGAGCTCACCAGCGATATCGCTGTGTGTGACATTCAGCGACGATCAGCCCCCCGCCGGGTATCGCTGATCGTCGCTGAAATTGTCAGGACCTTTTTTTGATCGCTGGTTTCCGCTGACAGGCACACATCGTGCGTGTGACAGGCGGGGACCAGCGATCCGCTGGTAACCAAGGTACACAGGGGTTTCCAGCGCGGGGGCTGTGCCTAAAACCCGCTGTGTACCTTGGATACCAGCGCCCTGATGCAGGGAGCTGGTATCCAAGGTACACAGCGGGTTCCAAGCGCTACGCGGTGCTGGAACCGCTGTGTACCTTGGTTACCAGCGGATCGCTGTCTCCCGCCTGTACAACGCAGCGTGCGTGCCTGTCAGAGGAAACCAGCGATCAAAAAAAGGTCCTGACATTTCTGCGACGATCAGCGATACCCGGCGGGGGGCTGATCGTCGCTGAATGTCACACACAGGATATCGCTGGTGAGCTTCGCTGCTGCGTCACAAACTAGTGACTCACAGCGATCTCGGGTAGCGATATCGCTATGTGAGACGGCCCTTAAGCGATGTTACCGCAGTGTCGCTGTCCCAGATCGCTGCGTGAGCTGCCTGTTTTGAGTCAGCACGATCAGTAGCGATACACCAGCGATCCTGACAAGTGCATATCGTTGTCGGGATCGTGGTGTATCGTTATGTGACACCCAGCCTTTACTCTCCTGTCAGCCAGGAGAGGAAACTCATTCATTTGGGGTTTACTGGAGGCTGCAGCATTAGCTGCGGTCCCTGCAGTAAACATTAACCCTTTCTGAAGGATTAACGTGGGACCTGACGTGTGCATGGGATAGGTAAGAATAATTTTGCTTTTTTATTTTTATTTTTATTACAGGAGATGGTTTTTGCAGTAAAATAAAAGATGGTCAAAAAACATGTGTCTTTTTTCATTAAAATGATTTTTAATTAAAGTGTGTGTGTTTTATTTTTTATTTCATGCAATAGGATTAATTATTGATAGTTGTCTAATTGACAGCTCTCAATTATTAACCTGCTTAAGGTCACCTTCAATAGCAAGGTGGCTTTAACCCATATTAACCCATTCGCACCGCTACAGGGCAATGGGAATAGACGGGCAAGTGCCAGAAAGGGCGAATCTAATTATAGATTTGTCTTTCTGGGGTGTCTGGGGGCAGTTGTTAGTAGCGGGGGGGGGGCCAAAAATAATGGTCCCTCTCTGGGCTATTATTATCTGCCCCCACTCACTGGCTTTGTTGTCTGGTTGCGAAAATAGGGCGGGAGCCCACGCATTTTTTTTCAGCAATTTACACTCATATATATATATATACATGTCATTGAATTTGTGACACATATATATATTATTTTATATTTGTAGTTCATTACACTTCTACATGTATAATAGCCGCTAATTCCAATTGCCGGCTTTTGTGAAATGCAGAACCCGACATGAAATGACACTTGGTGTACATTAGGGTTAACCATGTCCTTTGCTATCTGATTTGCACAAACAATTACATCAGTCTATGTGTGCCAAAAATTTCCACACCTGTAGGGTTAATTAAAGGTGTAAATTCGTAGCAAAAAAGTCCGGTTTTTTTAAACGATTTACACCTTTAATTAACCCCCTACTGGTGTGAAATTTTGCACACATAGACTGATTTAATTGTTTGTGCAAATTAGATAGCAAACGACATGAAAAGACATGGTTAACCCTATGTACACCAATGTCATTTCTTGTCGGGTGACCGCATGAATGACACTTGGTGTACATAGGGTTAACCATGTATTTCATGTCCTTTGCTACTGATTGCACAAACAATTACATCAGTTTTGTGTGCAAAATTTCACACCTGTAGGGGTTAATTAAAGGTGTAAATTCGTAGCAAAAAAGTCTTTTTTTAAAGCATTTACCTTTAATTAACCCCTAAGGTGTGAAATTTTGCCACAAGACTGATTTATGTTTGTGCAAATCGATATGCAAACGACATGAAAGACATGGTTAACCTATGTACAACAAGTGTCATTCTGTCGAGTGTTCTGTCTTTTACAGAAGCGGTTTACCAATTGATCAGGGATATTTTACTATGAGAAGTGTATAAACTTCATATATTATTATATTTCTACATGATGTTATATATTATATTAATATATGTTTCTATGTGTGTATATTAGTGTTACAGGAAAAGAATGGGGTTTTTTAGTTACGATATTTTGTTCCTAGACTTACATGGGACTTCCGGTTATCGGTATCGGGTATCGCGTATTTTAATGATATCGGCGATACCATTCCGATTCCGATACTTTTGGATATCGGAAAGTATCGCTCAACTCTAACAGTGCCCATTTCAATGGCAATAACATAAATCATTATTACTTAAGCTTGGCAACCTTAATTGACTTTATAATAATGTTTAGGCATGGAAAAATGGTGGTTATTTGGTTCAACTTGTGGGGGGGTAGGGATGGCTCCCGGTTTTCTTGGGCCCAGGGCCAAAGAGTATCAGTCGGCCTCTTTAACACAGACCACAATTCATGATGCTCCGTTATGATGCTCCCTGGCAAAACTCCGACACATACCTTGCCTGGCTCACACCTTGAACCTGGTGGTGCAGTGCTTTTAAATAATTATCAGGAGTTAACAGCCCTGCTCCATAAAGTGCGAAGACTGTGCTCGCACATCTGTCGCTCGCCCGTAGACTCCAGTCACATGCAGAAGCTGCAGCAAGCGATCGACCTCCCCAAGCACCGCCTAATCATAGATGTTGCCACAAGGTGGAACTCTACCATGCACATGGTTGAGTGTCACGCTGTCTAATGATATGTATACAATGTCAGTAAACTATTAATACAGGAACAACACTCTATACAACAACTAGTATAGCAACATCAGCATGTAAGTATAGAATAGATTTACCTGACACGATATCTGCTGAACTCAGGGTTAATCTTGAGGACTTGATGAGCTGAAACAGGAAAGAGGTGGACCGGGATCTAACCTGACCCTAAACTGGGGTCCTAACTAATCCCTCACCTTGGAGGTACTGATAATGGTTCAGAGGTCCAAGTCTCCAACCTAACCCTGTCTCCTATCAGACCCTGAACCCTGTAATCAGTCCTAAGAAGGATCCTGACTACCACCAAAGGGATATGGGCTGATCTCAGCTAAATACACAGATTAGACATATAAGACAGACAGGATAACACTCGCTTGCATACACACTCAAACACCAAAGGAACATAAATGGTCTGGGAAATAAACTCTAACCAAGTTGAGCTTAGAACAACTAAGGAGCTCACAACTAAAGTCTATACAGATTCATTCCTATCTGTGGTCTGCATGAAGGTTTCACTGGCAACTCCCCAAGCAGACAACCAGGAATTTAAAGGAAACCAATCAACAAATAATCAATTGCAGCCGGGAGAAACTGCACCCAGTCCCAGCACCGAGCACAGACAGAATTAACTCCCTAGCTGCCAAACACAAAGAAACAGCAGCTCAGCTGTGAGAAGTCAAAATGTGCAACCGCGACGATCTTCGTGGCAATGCACACATGACATTGAGAGGCTGTGCGAACAGAGGCAGGCTGTAATGCATTTATGGGAGGATACACGGGCAGGTAGTTTGAGGGCAAACATGGAGTTTCGGGTGTGCAGTGGTCAAAGCTGAAAGACCTCTGTAAAGTCCTTCAGTGTTTTGAGGAATGCACACGGCTGGTAAGCGCAGATGACGCCATCCTAAGCATGAGCATCCTACTTATGCGTCTGCTAATGCAAACTTTCACGCACATGAATGATCAGGCATGTGCAGTGGAGGATGACGACGAGGAACAGGGAAGTCTTGATGACATTCAGCCATTGTCTGCTCAGGGAACTGTCCCGGACGAGGTGAAGGCAGAAGAGGAGGAGGAGGGGGGGATGATTATGTAGGGGAGGAGGATGCTTCTGAGGGGCCAAGACAAAATGTTGGCTTGCCAAGTTGAGATCCAGGGTTTGTGCTTGACTGGAGGGATTATAATTTGGCAGAAAGTGCTCCTACACCCACCGCTGGCAGTGCGTCACTGACACCTGGAACATTGGCCCACATGTCTGATTATGCCTTGCGGATCCTAAAAATGGAACCCCGCATTGTCAAAATGATGAAGGATGACGACTACTGGTTGGTTGGCCAGTATCCTCGATCCACACTATAAAGGCAAATTACAGAACATCATGCCACAGGAGAACATCGACCTAATGTTGACCTACAAACAAGCAACTCTGGTAAACCATTTGTTAGAGGCATTCCCATCTAACAGCAGCGTTGCAGGTTCTACCACGAGCCGTCCTGGGCCAAATGGAAGAGGTGTTCGTGGTCCACACAGCCAAAGTGGCGTTGGAGACAGGGGTTTCATGACCATGATGTGGACTAATTTCTCACGGACCCCTCAAACGCCTGGTAATCAGCAATCTATAGCAACAGACAGGAGACAGCAGTTGTCAACTATGGTTACAAATTACTTCTCCCCTATCGATGTTATCCCTCACCCATCATTCCACTCTGACTACTGGGCCTGTAAACTGGACACCTGGCCTGAATTGGCACAATATGCTTTACAGGAGCTCGCTTGCCCTGCTGGTAGTGTGCTATCAGAAAGAGTCTTTAGTGCTGCTGGATCAATACTGACAGAAAGAAGGACCCGGCTGTCAAAAGAAAATGTTGATGATCTAACCTTTATTAAAATGAAGCATGCATGGGTTTCAAAGGATTTTGTCCCACCTTCCCCTCATGACACATAGGTTGTCAGCAAAATGACTCGTTTTGTCCTCGTCTTCCTCTGACTTCTCCAATTCCTCCATTTTCAACTGTAGAACGTCCAGCATACACCTCAACCTATGTAACTTTTTGCCACCTCTCTATCTGGGATGCCCCCCACACAGGGCCAGGGTCACCTCCTGGTGCCCCGGGCTAGTGCCGGTGCCCTGAGTAGGTGGGGGTCCCACTCTGGGGCGACGGCACTGGCACAGGGTCCCTCATAGTACAAAAAGTGGCTCTGATGGTGGGATGGGCCCTCTCGCAGTGAGACACATGGGCGTACTATGAGGGGCCCTGTGTCAGTGCTGGCGCCCATGACTGGGCCCCCCCTGCTTGCTTATGGCCCCAGCACTCGCAGTAGTTACCTCTCCCTGCTCCACAGCTGTGGAATCTTGGCAGTGAAATCATTCACAGGGACAGCCACTACCAATTTTGTTAACTGATCCACGCTGGTTAAGATTTAGCTATGGCCTGTCCTGCTGGGCTCTACCTTCCGAAGCTCAATGGCATTGGCTACTATTTCGAATGGACGTCAACTCACAATTGGATGCTGTGGCGTTTTCTGGTGATCATCTTTCACACTTTTCCTAGTCACAGACGTCTGATATTCGTGACACCATTTTTAAATGTCTCCTCTCCTGCCAATCCAATAGAATCGCCTACGGCCTGTGGCTTCTGTCTTTTGCACTCCAAAGTGACCAGGCTGATCATGATAGGCAGTGAGGACCTTGTCTAGATCTCTCCTTGGCATCACAATTTGATGCAGACAAAAAAACGTCGATGGGATAGACGTAACTGCGATACAGCGACACTTTATTCACAAAGAACCGTTTGTGCTTTCTCCACACAAAGTAATTGAGTGTCAGCATCGCCTGTCATAATTGTACCTGGAGGTTTTAGCCTAATTATTATTAATAAATAATTACCAATATTTCGGCAATCACTCTACTTTCAGTGTGTACTTGAATCCATCTTCTTTACTTTTTGGGTGAGATTATGGACAGGCTTACTGAGACAAATATATCCGAAGATTGAAAATGAGCCCAACACTGTATACAGCTGTACGCTTATGATACAGTACAGTTTGTCAACTGTATGGATTCTGGTGTAATCCATACAGAGGCTGTGAGCGTATGTGTTATACTATTGTAGGAACTCGAGGATTCTGATAGCGTGGGGCAATGAACAATCAGAGACGGGTTTCTTTGAATGCAAATAGTGTATTTGTGAAGCAGCAAAACACCCAAAAACAATATACAAACAACCCGTAGTGACATGCAATGAAACGAGTCCATATATATACAAGTCCAGTTATATGAATCCAGATATATAAGTCCTTGAACCTCTATAACAAGGGCGGTAAGGTTCTTATGACGGAGTCCTCACACAAATGTGACCATAAGGTAAGTCTGATGCACAGGTAACGTGGCTGGATTCACACACTGCTGGTGTATGAAGAGTCAGATCCAGGTATGCAGTAGACACAGGGAAGTCCAGGAACAAGTTAATCTCAGTTGTGGCATAATTCAGTGAAGTCCAACAACAAGTTCATATGTCAGTAATATTCCAGTAACAGTTCCAACAGCTCTCACCAGAGGGAGTGAACGAAGGGTTAACAGCAACACAGTTCAGAAACACAGTTCTTACCAGATGGAGTGAACCAAGGGTTAAATTCCAAAGTCAACAGGTTAGTGATAACACAGTAAGTGCAGCTTACATATGCAGAGAATGTCCAGAGCCATGGGTAGAAGCTGCTGTAGCTGGGAAACACCTGAAGAGAACCTGGTTATGCACTTTCCCGGTAAATACACAAAAGATCTGTGAGGAACAAAGCAGCTTGGGTTGCAGGGAAACGGAAGCAGAATACTCCAGCAAGGAAGCCAGCACCTGAGTCGGGTTTTAAACAAACGAACAGGAAGTAGGGCACACAAAACAGCAAACTCCATTTTAACAAAGGGCAAAATCATTGACAAAGTTACCTAGAAAACCCGGAATACTGACATTACTCCCCCCCTAAAGACGGCCTCCGGACGGTCCTGGACCAGGCCTGTCCGGGTATCTCCGATGAAACTGAGCAATCTTCAGGGGCGCATTGATGTTACTGGTTCCCAAGAATCATTTTCAGGAGAGTAACCTTGCCATCTAACTAGATACTGAAGCCGGTTTCTATGAAGTCTCGAATTAACAATATCCTGTACCACGAATTGTTCTTCGCCATCAACCAACACTGGTGGAGGGGGAGATACGATACGTCCCTGAAACGTGTTAGAAGAGACTGGTTTTAATAAGGAAACATGAAATACTGGGTGTACCTTTAAAGTCCGTGGTAGCTTCATCCGACAGGCAACAGAGCTCACAATCCCAGTGATCTTGAATGGACCGATGAATTTCTGTCCCAGTTTCCGCGAAGGAACACCCAATTTTAGATTCTTGGTGGACAACCAAACCGAGTCTCCTACCTTATACATAGGTGCTGGTTTCCGGAATCTATCGGCCGACTTCTTGTAACGCTCCTGTGCTGTGGTCAAGGAGTCCTTCAAAACTTCAAGATTACATTGCAACGCCGTCACTCTGTCTTCAACCACTGGTACCGAAATAGCAACCGGAGACCTAGGCAAAATACTTGGATGATAACCCAGATTGGCAAAAAAAAGGCGTTACCTTCGTGGAACTGCTTTGGGAGTTGTTGTATGAAAATTCCGCTAAAGGAAGTAGCTTCAGCCAATCGTCCTGCAAATGACTGACGTAACAGCGTAGATATTGCTCCAAGGTTTGATTTGTCCGTTCGGTCTGCCCGTTGGTCTGAGGATGGTATGCAGAAGACAAGCAAACATTAATGTGGAGCGCAGAACAAAATCCTTTCCAAAATCTAGAGGTAAATTATATTCCCCGGTCAGAAATGATCTCATCTGGTACCCATGCAGCCGGAAAATGTTCTGGATAACTAGATCTACTGTCTCTGTAGCTGAGGGAAGACCAGCACATGGAATGAAATGAGCAGCTTTCGTTAAACGATCTACTACCACCAAAATAGTATTTTTACCGCCAGAGGTGGGTAACTCCACAATAAAGTCCATCGAAATAGACCCCCAAGGGCGAGACGGTACAGGTAGCGGTTTAAGAAGACCAGTAGGTGAAACTGAGGAACCTTGTACCGGGCACAAACTTCACAAGAGCGGACATAGTCATTCACATCCTTCAAACAGGTAGGCCACAAAAAAAAACGAGTTAACAATTCCTGCGTCTTCTGTACCCCCTATGACCAGCTAATATAGAGTCGTGGACCAATTTGAGAACTCGAAGTCTTACAGCCTCTGGGACATAAATACATCGATCTCTAAGCCACACACCATTCCGAAGGACAAGATTCACGTTGTCAGGTGGAGCCGCAAGAAATACGTCACCGTCATAGGCCAGCTTGATCTCCTGTGACAAGTCCCGGTTCCGGAGCACTCAACGAAATTGGTCTCAGACAAGATGGTCTTAGACGGGGTCCCAGGCACGGAATCCATGGTATGGATTCGGATAATGCGTCAGCTTTCCCATTACGTGAACCTGGGCGGTACGAAATAATAAAATTAAACTGGTTCAAGAACAAACTCCACCTAGCTTGTCGAGGAGAAAGACACCTGGCAGACTTGAGGAATTCCAAATTGCATGATCCGTGAGTACTACTACCTGCTGAGTTGCCCCCTGCAAATGGTGTCTCCATTCCTTAAAGGCAGAAATAATTGCCAAAAGTTCCTTATCTGCCACATCATAGTTCAGTTCTGCAGAAGATAACCTACGAGAGAAGAAGGCACACGGGTGCAGCAAACCTTTGTCTCCGGTACGTTGTGAGAGGATAGCTCCCAATGCACAGTCAGACGCGTCCACCTCCACGATAAAAGGCAGTGCAGGATCCGGATGCATCAATATTGGAGCCATGGTAAAACAACCCTTCAGGCGATCAAAGGCTTCCTGAGCTTGCGAAGACCATACAAACTTCTTCCCCTTCTTGGTGAGGAGAGTGATGGGACGGACAATTTCTGAAAAGTTTCGGATAAACCGTCTATAAAAGTTAGCGAAGCCAATGAATCGTTGTACCTCCTTAATGTTTCCTGGTACCGGCCAGTCCAAGATTGCCTGGATCTTGCTGGACTCCATATTCAATCCCTGAGGCGAAATAATATAGCCTAAAAATTGAATTTCAGAACAATGAAACTCACACATTTCGAGTTTGATGTACAAATGATTATCTCTCAAACGTCTAAGCATGGTTTTGACATGTTCCTGATGTTCCTGTAAGGAGTCAGAAAAGATTAAAATGTCATCGAGGTAAATTACCACATATTGGTCCAATAAATCCCTGAAAATATCGTTGGCTAAATGTTGAAAAGCAGCAGGAGCGTTACAGAGTCCGAATGGCATCACCAAATATTCAAAATGTCCATACCGGCATCTAAAAGCTGTCTTCCATTCGTCTCCGGGCCGTAAACGGAGTAAATTATATGCCCCGCGAAGATCTAGCTTGGTAAATACTTTGGCCTGGCGAACTCTTTCCAACAATTCCGGAATTAGTGGCAACGGGTACCTGTTACGAATGGTTACCTTATTTAACTCCCGGTAGTCAATGCAGGGTCTTAGAGTACCATCCTTCTTCTTTACAAAGAATATTGGAGCTCCCGCTGGTGAAGAAGATGGTCGGATAAACCCCTTGGCTAAATTCTCATCTATATACTCTCGTAATGATTTTAATTCCGGAGCCGCCAACAGGTAAACATGGCCGAAAGGAATCTGTCACGCTGTATAACAGATATATATATATGTGATGTCAGTAATCTATATCAAAAGGGCAACATACTATATAACATGCGCATAGATATATGATAACATAGAATTACCTGACAGAATGTCCAGTGGGTCAATACGGAATCCGTTATACGCTGTCTCCGGCTAGAGGGTGACCGGGGTCTATGCTGACCCTAAACTGGGGTCCTAACTAATCCCTCTACCTGGAGGTACTGTTAAAGGTACAGAGGTCCAGGCCACCAGCGTAAACCCTGTCTCCTATCAATCCCTGCCAACTGTAATCTAGTCCTAAGAAGGACCCTGATTACCACCAAAGGGAATGAACAGGTAACGGTTAATGAACAGAAAGACATACAAAAAAGACAAGAAATAAAGTAAATAAAGTCTTACATACAACACTCACACACAGTAGGAACACCTAAGGTCTCAGAGATAAACTATAAGCTGTAAGAGTAAAAACAACTAAGGAGCTCTTAGCTTAAATATTCTCAGAACCGATCCAGTCTGCTAGACTACATGAATGCTTTCACCGGCATCTAACAAGCAGACTGGCAGGTATATGAAGGAATCTAATTAGAACATAATCAAAAGCAGCCGGGCGAGGCTGGACCTAGTCTTAGCAAAGAGCTAGGTAAAATTAACTCCCTCATTACCAAACACAAAGAAACAGCAACTCAGCTGTGAGAAGTCAGAGTGTGTAATCGCGACGATCCTCGTGGCGATACACCCATGACAGTACCCCCCCTCTACGAGGGGACTCCGGACCCTCAGGGCCAGGTCTGCCCGGGTGAGTTGTGTGAAAGGTCCGAACCAATCGATCTGCGTTAACATCAGACGCAGGGACCCACGTCCTCTCCTCAGGACCATACCCCCTCCAATGAACCAAGTACTGAAGGGATCGGCGACTGAGACGTGAGTCAATGATTTTCGACCCATGAAATTCCACGTTATCATTGACCACCACTGAAGGAGGAGGTAGAGGTGACGGTATGACTGGTGCCACATACTTTTTAAGTAATGACTTGTGAAACACATTATGAATTTTAAACGTAGGAAAGGAGGTCCAGACGAAATGCCACAGGATTAATTATGGAACTGATCCTGTACGGCCCGATGAATCTGGGATCCAGTTTCCAGGAGGGCACTTTAAGTTTTATATTCCTGGTAGACAACCATACCAGATCGTTCACCTTCAGATCTAGACCAGAAACTCTCCCCCTATCAGCCATCCGTTTGTAACGGTTCCCCTAACCTTCAGTCTTAACCGATCTGGAACTATCAGTCTCCCTGGAAGTCCCACAGGGGCGTCCCCCTGAGCCCCCAATACCTCCCCTCAAGCTCAGAGCATACAGCTGACACTACAACTCCCTCCTGAGGAATAGGAACCGGATCATCCGTCTTCCGGCCCCTGGGAAAGTACGAGATAAGGCATCAGGAAGCAACTTTATTGAGCAGTCATATGCGCGATGAGGAGGTAACTCTTTACACCCCTCCTCTGAGAACATCTCCCCAAAGTCCTCCAGAAAAGGAGACAAAGTCCTAGGCACAACCGCACCGATGACCGTGCTCATGCAGTTATTCCTGCAAAATTCACCCCACTGGCTTATCTTTCTGGATTGCCAATCAATCACTGGGTTATGTTTAGCCAACCAAGGAAGTCCCAACACAATAGGAGTAGGTAGACCCTCCAACACATAACAAGACAATTGCTCTTTATGTATTGCCCCTACTCGAAGATCTATGTTATGAACAGCTTGTACAAAGCTACCTTGACCTAGAGGTCTAGAATCAATATAGACTATAGGGACATGTTTGGCCAATACACTCAGTTGCATACCATGCACCTGGGCAAACCGAGCGTCCACCAGATTAGCCCCGGACCCACTATCAAGAAAAACAGAAATCCTCTCAGTTCTAGTACCAATCACCACCTCCGCAGGCACGAGAAACTGAGAGGGATTTGGGGACGAAATACACACTCCCAGGTTAACTCCTTTGCTCAAAGAGGCCCGGGATGGACACCCCCCAACAAAATGTCCCTCTCTCCCGCAAAAGAAACACCTTCTAGTCTTGCGGCGCACCGCCGATTCCCTCCTACAAAAAGATGTCCCTCCCAACTGCATGGGTTCCTCAGAACAGACCAGGGGAACCTCAGTATAAGGGACTTTAGTAGTAGGTGGAGTCATCACGGGAGGCGGAGTTACCTCGCGTCTTCCCCGAATTCGTCTATCAATGCGAATAGCGAGGGCCATAGCAGCCTCCAGTGATGGAGGAGAATCATACTGAGCCAACACATCCTTTAATTTGTCAGACAACCCTTGACAAAACTGGCTCCTAAGAGCTGGGTCATTCCACTGAGTATCTGTTGCCCATCTACGGAACTCAGAAGAATATTCCTCCGCTGGACGATTTCCTTGCCGTATTTTACGTAACTTTGTTTCAGCAAGGGAAACTCGATCGGATCATCATATACCAGACCCAGGGCAGTAAAAAATCGATCCACTGACTGGAGATCTGGGGAGCCTGGAGGAATAGAGAACGCCCAAGATTGAGGGTCCCCTTGTAAGAGTGAGATAACAATTCCCACCCTCTGCTCTTCACTCCCAGATGACCGAGGCCGCAGCCGAAAGTACAATTTACATGCCTCCCGGAAAGTAAAAAATTTGTCCCGCCCACCAGTGAACCTGTCCGGGAGAGCAACCTTAGGTTCAGATCTGGTTTGCTCCGGGGGGGACAAAACCTTGGACTTAATGTCTGCAAACTCCATGGACAACCCCTGCAACTGCCGGGCCAGCTGGGCTACTGGATCCATGACAGCTGGGGAGAATCTTTAGTATGGCCGGTGAAAATGTCACGCTGTATAACAGATATATATATATGTGATGTCAGTAATCTATATCAAAAGGGCAACATACTATATAACATGCGCATAGATATATGATAACATAGAATTACCTGACAGAATGTCCAGTGGGTCAATACGGAATCCGTTATACGCTGTCTCCGGCTAGAGGGTGACCGGGGTCTATGCTGACCCTAAACTGGGGTCCTAACTAATCCCTCTACCTGGAGGTACTGTTAAAGGTACAGAGGTCCAGGCCACCAGCGTAAACCCTGTCTCCTATCAATCCCTGCCAACTGTAATCTAGTCCTAAGAAGGACCCTGATTACCACCAAAGGGAATGAACAGGTAACGGTTAATGAACAGAAAGACATACAAAAAAGACAAGAAATAAAGTAAATAAAGTCTTACATACAACACTCACACACAGTAGGAACACCTAAGGTCTCGAGATAAACTATAAGCTGTAAGAGTAAAAACAACTAAGGAGCTCTTAGCTTAAATATTCTCAGAACCGATCCAGTCTGCTAGACTACATGAATGCTTTCACCGGCATCTAACAAGCAGAATGGCAGGTATATGAAGGAATCTAATTAGAACATAATCAAAAGCAGCCGGGCGAGGCTGGACCTAGTCTTAGCAAAGAGCTAGGTAAAATTAACTCCCTCATTACCAAACACAAAGAAACAGCAACTCAGCTGTGAGAAGTCAGAGTGTGTAATCGCGATGATCCTCGTGGCGATACACCCATGACAGAATCGCTGCTCCAGGAAGCAATTCTATGGGGCAGTCATACGGTCTATGTGGGGAAAGTTGATCTGCCTTCCTTTTATCACAAATGTCTGAGAATTCCTGATAAATCAGAGGGAGAGTAGGTATCTGTATCACCTCTTCCAAGTTCTGGGTAACTGGAGCCGCTACAGTTGGACTGATGGTAGAACTGCACTTCGGGAGAAAGGATATCTCCTTGGTTTCCCAATTGATGTTTGGATTTTGTGACCGTAACCAGGGAATTCCTAAAATTACAGGAAAATGAGGAGAAGATATTAACATGAATGAAAGTGTTTCTTGATGGTCTGGTTCCATCTTACACTCCAGAGGCACTGTCTCCCGGTCTACTGGTCCAGAAACTAATGGGGAACCATCCACCGTTTCCATAGTGATTGGTGAAGCTCTTAGTTGTGTCTTTATACCATGTTCCTTGGCAAAAGAAGAATCCATGAAATTCCCACCTGCTCCAGAGTCTATCATGGCAGAACTTGATATCCACTGTTCCTCCCACTGAATCTGAATAGGAAGAGAACAATGTGAATATTTCTCCCTTGATCTTTAGGGGAAGTCGGCATCAGTATTGGGGGGAAAACCTCATCTAGATGTAGATTGGTCTCCGAAACTTCAGACTCAGCGTCTGTGTTATCATAATCCCCTACTACCGCCAACACCTTGTTGGGTCGCCTGGGACATTTAGGACAATTGATGAGGAAATGGTCCGATTGACCACAATAGAAACATAAGCACTCACGGAGACGGTATTCGCGGCGTTCATTACTCTCACGTCTCTGCAGTGAGTCCACCTGCATAGGCACCTCCTCGGCCTCTCGCGGGTTTTTGCCTGTGGTTTCCCTGGACGGAAGAGAGAAATTAGTAATGCGATTTACAGCGGCCCATTTTTC
Source organism: Oophaga sylvatica (assembly GCA_033576555.1). Lineage (NCBI taxonomy): Eukaryota > Metazoa > Chordata > Amphibia > Anura > Dendrobatidae > Oophaga > Oophaga sylvatica. The sequence goes on from JARQOD010000005.1 coordinate 297,628,399, forward strand.
TTGTCTGCGTTCAGTTAAACGGATATCAATACGTACACAGTGCTGTATAAACAATTCAAACTCCTGTGGAGACTCTGAACGAGCTAGCTCATCCTTGATTGCATTTGACAAACCCTTTCTAAAGATTGGCAATAAAGCATTGTTATCCCACTGGGTGTCCAGCACTAACCTTTTAAATTCAGTAACATATTCTATGACTGACTGTTTCCCCTGGCGTAAGGAAAGCAAGGCAGATTCAGCGGTAGCACGGCGGTTGGGATCGTCGAACATTTGCACCATGGCTGCCAGAAAATTATCCAAATTATTTAGACGTGTTTTGTGACTTTCAACCATAGGATTTGCCCAAGCCAGTGCCCGTGATGTCAACAACATAATAATACATAGAACCTTAGATCTATCAGACCGGTAATAGGAGGCATGTACATCAAAAAATAATATACATTGATTAACAAACCCACGGAATTGACTTCGGTCACCATTAAACCGGAATGGAGGCAATTTGGGCATACTGGTGGATGAGGTAGGCTCAGTAGGTAAGGCCTCCAGGACTTCTAACCTAGTACGTAGATCTTGGAGAGCCTGACCAAACCCCTGTGCATTGTGGTTAACCTGAGACTCCAAGTCTCTAATCTGATTGTGTGCAGCCGCCACCTCATGCTGCAAGGAGTTAACTATGGTGAACAGTTTGTCTGCCCGTGTCTCCGTCATTGCCCCAGCAGAATCCCCTTTTTAGGCTGGAGTATCCTGTTATACTATTGTAGGAACTCGAGGATTCTAATAGCGTGGGGCAATGAACAATCAGAGACGGGTTTCTTTGAATGCAAATAGTGTATTTTTGAAACAGCAAAACACCCAAAAACAATATACAAACAACCCGTAGTGACATGCAATGAAACGAGTCCATATATATACAAGTCCAGTTATATGAATCCAGATATATAAGTCCTTGAACCTCTATAGCAAGGGCGGTAAGGTTCTTACGACGGAGTCCTCACACAAATGTGACCATAAGGTAAGTCTGATGCACATGTAACGTGGCTGGATTCACACACTGCTGGTGTATGAAGAGTCAGATCCAGGTATGCAGTAGACACAGGGAGGTCCAGGAACAAGTTAATCTCAGTTGTGGCATAATTCAGTGAAGTCCAACAACAAGTTCATATGTCAGTAATATTCCAGTAACAGTTCCAACAGCTCTCACCAGAGGGAGTGAACGAAGGGTTAAACAGCAACACAGTTCAGAAACACAGTGCTTACCAGATGGAGTGAACCAAGGGTTAAATTCCAAAGTCAACAGGTTAGTGATAATGTCATGGAAATATATATGTATTCCATATATTCAAAGTATATTCACATATATGTATTCACAATTCACAGTTAGATAGATCTCACTTGCTAAAAAAACCCTGTGCTCACATATTTCTAGGCCAGCTATAATCAGTCGTTTTAAAGAAATCTGGCCTTCATAAGGCCTTCATAAGGAACGTACAAAAAGTCTTATTAGATATCTGTTGTTTACATTATAGTTATGCAAGACAACTAGGTCAAGAGAATATAAACAATAATTCTGCAACTTCAGCTCTTTTAATCATGATTATCATAATTATCATATTTACGCTAGAACAGCCAATAATCTAGCAGCTTTTAATTGTATGTTAATTGACTAACCAGCCCCTTTTTGTAAACATATAAAACCTTGAATGAATAATAAATGTATGTCTTTGACGAACTGTTATACTGACACTTGCTTTGTGGACAGTTTTCATTTCGTTCTGAGCGCTCAAAGAAGACATTAAATAGAGATTTGGACATGGCAAGCAGCAAACACTGAAGGATATTTTTATCCTAATTAAATTTCCATATCAGTTGGCGCCTGCACGCGGGGCATTGGACGAAACGCACGAGGACCTGGCCGACCGGAGAGACGGGGGTGTTGGCCCTGGCCTTGGCACACGGGACGGAGACTGCAGCTCCATCAGTAAGGTAAGAAAACTTTGTCATCTTACCTGAATGTTCCCTGTGCCTAGTCCTAGCCTACACTTCCAGCCGGTCGGACGTGGTCATCACCGCATTCCCAGGTTGTGTAAAAAGTCCATACCCTTATCCAAAAGCCCTGGGATATAAGCCGAGTTGTTTGCTGCTGTGCTGTGTATGTTTCATGTTTTATGTGAACCGGGAGAAAGTTGGAACGGTGACTGTGTTTTTGCTTGCTGATTTCTGGGGGCTGTATAGCAAAAGACAAATTGCTGCATAAGTTCCCGCAGTAAACTTTCACGCACCGGGAGGCCATCCCAGTCAAATCAGATGTGGAGGGCGGGAGCTTTGTTTTGGATAAGTCCACGCAGATATTCTTCACACATTGGAGGGAAGCTATCCAAAAAATCCAGTTGTGAGAAGCGAGGGCTTTGTTCGATTAAGTTTCTGCAGTAAACTTTCACGCACTGGGAGGCCATCCCAGTCAAATCAGACGTGAAGGGCAGAAGCTTTGTTTGGATAAGTTCTCACAATAATCGTCCACGCACCGGGAGGCCATCCCAGTCAAATCAGACGTGGAATCGTCCACGCACCGGGAGGCCATCCCAGTCAAATCAGACGTGGATAGTGAGAATTTTGATGAAGGCTATTGCAGATTATTGTGACCGGCGCACCGGCCAGGGCGTAGGTACAGAGAGCGATAGAACCTTGAGCCTCACCGCGCTCAGTGCAATTGGTGAGTTATCAGTTACCAGAGCAGCTTGTATGTGTCACAGATCATGAAAAGAGGGATTCGTATTCTCCCGGGTGTCTGTCTCATTGTACTGTCTGTATCAGGTACTGTCGCTTTAAATCACATCTCCGTGCGCTCTGTCAGTATCTCATTCAGAGCAGTGTGCTGGCTGCAGCAGCGAGAAAACCCCTTTGACCCCCCTCCTCTGCTAATCACGTTGTCACATCTGTTTCTTGGCTTTGATTTTTATTTTTTTAAGCTAGTTTTTTGGCTACAGGTTTTAACGTGAAAATTATCAGGCATTCAGACTGAACTATATTCATTTTTTTTTTTTTTTGATACGTGATTTCAGTGCCTGTAGAGATAGCAAGCACAGATATAAGGGAGGGGGGAAGTGCTGCCAGCAGCCAGCTGACATTCCAGAGAGCGGTAGGAACAAAGCCTACGCTACCAGACAAAACCTTTGTTTTTTATAATTTTACAATCAGTTTTTTCCACCTCTTTTCTGTTTTTTAATTATCTGTTTTAAGTAACAAGGGTTGTTTTTCAGAGTTTTATGAGTAATACGTTTTTTTTTTTTTTTTTTCTTTTCTCCCTTTTTGGTGAATTTATTTTTTGTTTCCTTTTTCTAGAGGTTTTTTTTTTTTACTAAATCTAACTTTTGTTTTTAAAATTTTTCTTTTAAGTACATTTTTAAATGATTTTGGAGAGATTTTTTCTCTAAGCAATTTATTTTAGAGTTTTATTTCTCCAGCCATTTTTTTTTCTACCAGCCTGCTTTAGACCAAGGTCACATAGATAAGGAAAATTACAGGCTGAGGGAGAGAGCAGACTGTAACGGGTCTGGTGGGTGGAACTACTGACGAGACAGGTCAGGTTGGTGGAACCACAAAGCTTTATTATACAAGAGAGTTTACTTGTAAGAGAGCGGGTGGCACCTGGGAAAAGGGCAGGGATTCACGGCAGGAGATATAGGTAGTTTCTGGACAGGCAGGTTTGTCACAGCAAGTGACCAAGGAAGTCTCTGGGCAGGCAGGTTGTAACGGTAAGTAACCGAGGCAGTCTCTGGACAGGCAGGTTGTCACGGCAAGTGACCAAGGCAGTCTCTGGGACAGGCAGGTTGTCACGGCAAGTGACCAAGGCAGTCTCTGGGACAGGCAGGTTGTCACGACAAGTGACCAAGGCAGTCTCTGGGACAGGCAGGTTGTCACGACAAGTGACCAAGGCAGTCTCTGGGACAGGCAGGTTGTCACGGCAAGTGACCAGGCAGTCTCTGGGACAGGCAGGTTGTCACGGCAAGTGACCAAGGCAGTCTCTGGGACAGGCAGGTTGTCACGGCAAGTGACCAGGAAGTCTCTGGGACAGGCAGGTTGTCACGGCAAGTGACCAGGCAGTCTCTGGACAGGCAGGTTGACATGGCAAGTGACCAGGCAGTCTCTGGAACAGGCAGGTTGTCACAGCAAGTGACCAGGCAGACTCTAGACAGGCAGGATGTCACAGCAAGTGACCAGGCAGACTCTAGACAGGCAGGTATATACGACCTGATATGGTGGAGCCTCCAGGTAGGCTGCAGTCGGATGGCAGATGATCGCTCCAGGTGAGCAGGCAAGAGCGGGGATCTCTGCAGATGAGTCCGAACTTCGGATGGACTGCAGCGGATGGCAGATGACCAGGCAACCGGGACCAGTCATGGCAGAGACATGGAATCTGCAGTGAGGCCTTGGAACTGCAGACGGATGGCAGACAGGCAAGCGACAGGTAACAGGCAGGAAACTGGAATCAGGAGTGATGGCTGAAACAGAGTTAGACTGCACAGGAACAACATTGCTCGGGCACTACATTAAGGAGGAAGCCCTTAATATAGGGTGGAGTCCCAGGCATTGGCTGGAGACTGATTTGGAAAGCGCGCGACTCCTTTAGAGCGGGGAGGGTGCGGGCGCGCGCCCTAAGGCCAGTAGCAGGAAGGAGCGCGCGGGACAGCAGGGCGAAGGAGGGCGCGAGGACAGGTGAGGAGAGCGACGTCCCTGTCTGGCAGCAGGCAGGGACGCGGGCGCTACAGTACCCCCCTCTAGGCCCCCCCTCTTTAGGCCAGAAAGAAATTTAGCTAGGATAAGAGGGGCATGGATGTTCTCCCGAGGCTCCCAGGTTCTCTCCTCAGGACCAAACCCCTTCCAATCCACCAAAAAATAAGTCTTTCTTCCTACCCTTTTTGTGGCCAGAATGTTCTCTACCTCAAATTCATCATCAGCAGACACTGGAGCAGGAGGTGTACCTGTAGACTTAAAAAAAGAGTTAAGAACCACAGGTTTGAGGAGAGATACATGAAAAGAATTAGGAATTCTCAAATTGGCCGGGAGTTTCAATTTATAGGACACCGGATTGATCTGACTGATGATCTCAAAAGGACCGATGAACCGAGGACCTAACTTGTAGGACGGAATTTTGAGTCGAACATATTTGGACGAAAGCCAGACTTTGTCCCCAGGACGGAATTGAGGAGGATCCAGACGTTTTTTGTCAGCATGTCTTTTCATGCGCTCGGAAGACTGAATGAGTGCGGACCGGGTACTCTCCCAGATGGAGGAGAATTCTCTAACTAGAGATTCCGCAGCTGGATTGTCCACAGAGATGGAAACAGGGACAGGGATCCGAGGGTGCTGACCGAAGACTACAAAAAACGGAGACTTGGTGGAAGATTCGCTCTCATGATTATTGTAGGAGAATTCGGCCCAAGGCAGGAGCTCCACCCAGTCAGAATGGTGGGCATTAACGAAATGTCGAAGATAACTGGTCAAATTCTGATTTATTCGTTCAACTTGTCCATTGGACTGTGGGTGGTAAGCGGAGGAAAAATCCAGGGTGACGTCTAGCAACTTACAAGTGGCTCTCCAGAAACGTGAGGTGAAATGAACCCCACGATCCGACACAATGTGACGAGGCAGACCATGAAGACGGAAGATGTGGCGGATAAAGTCTTTAGCCAACTCGAGTGCAGACGGGAGACCTGGCAGAGGAATGAAGTGAGCCATCTTGGAAAAGCGGTCAGCGACCACCCAAATGACCGTACAACCGGCAGAGACGGGCAGATCTGTTATGAAGTCCATGGCTATATGCTGCCAGGGGGCAGCGGGTACAGGAAGCGGAAGAAGACGGCCGGTAGGCAGGTGTCTCGGAACTTTGTTGCGGGCACAGGAAACACAGGCAGAAACAAAGTCTATTACGTCTTTGTGCAGGGTAGGCCACCAATAATGCCGGGTAATGAGTTGGAGGGTCTTTCTTTGACCAGCGTGGCCAGCGAGTTTAGACGAGTGACCCCAATGTAGGATTCTCTTCCGATCGGTTTCTGATACGAACGTCTTACCAGGAGGGAGACGATTTAGACTCACGGGAGCCACCTGCATCACTCTGGCGGGATCGATGATATGTTTAGGCTCATCTTCGAGATCCGACACCAGGAAAGACCGAGACAAGGCATCCGCCTTGACGTTTTTGTCAGCTGGGCGAAAATGCAAAAGAAAATCGAAGCGGGCAAAAAACAAGGACCACCGGGCTTGACGAGGATTAAGTCTCTGTGCCTGCTGGAGGTATGCCAGATTTTTGTGGTCCGTGTAGATGATTACCGGATGAAGAGCCCCTTCGAGTAGGTAACGCCACTCCTCCAATGCCAACTTAATGGCCAATAGCTCTCGATCTCCTATGGAGTAGTTGCGCTCGGAGGAGGAGAAGAGTTTGGAGAAGAAACCGCAGGATACCATCCTCCCGGATGGCGATTTTTGGGTAAGAACCGCTCCGGCTCCAGCAGAGGAAGCGTCCACCTCCAGGAAGAACTGCTTGTTGCCATCCGGGCGATGCAGCACTGGAGTGGAAGAGAAGGCCTGTTTCAGAGAAAGGAAGGCCTCCTCTGCTTCGGGCGTCCACTGTTTGGGGTTAGCATCCTTGCGAGTGAGCGCTGAGATTGGAGCAGTCCTGGAAGAGAAGTGCGGTATGAAGAGACGGTAATAGTTGGCAAATCCCAGGAACCGCTGAATGGCCTTCAACCCCTCCGGTCGGGGCCACTTCTCGATGGCAGACAATTTCTCCGGATCCATTCGTAGGCCTGTCTGAGAAATGATGTAGCCCAGAAACGGAAGCGATGTCTGCTCAAAGAGGCACTTCTCATATTTGGCGAAGAGGTGATTCTGCCTGAGCCTGAGCAGAACCTGACGAACATCCCTCCGGTGAGACTGAAGATCTGGAGAGAAGACCAAGATGTCATCAAGGTACACCACAACGCAGGAATAGAGGAGGTCCCGGAAGATGTCGTTGACCAACTCCTGAAAGACTGCTGGAGCATTACAGAGACCAAAGGGCATCACCAAGTACTCGTAGTGGCCGTCCCGGGTGTTGAATGCCGTCTTCCATTCATCTCCTCGACGGATACGAACCAGGTTGTATGCTCCACGAAGATCTAGTTTGGTGAAGACTCTAGCCCCTCTAAGACGATCAAACAGTTCTGGAATGAGCGGAAGAGGGTACTTATTCTTCACCGTGATCGAATTTAGGCCTCTGTAGTCAATACAGGGACGGAGAGATCCGTCTTTCTTTTTAACGAAGAAGAAACCTGCTCCCGCTGGGGAGGTAGATTTCCGGATGAATCCCTTTGCTAAGTTCTCCTCGATATATTCGGACATCGACCTGGTCTCAGCAGCAGACAACGGGTAAATACGCCCACGGGGAGGCGTAGTACCGGGCAACAGGTCAATCGGGCAATCATATGGTCTATGCGGGGGTAATGTCTCTGCTTCCTTTTTATTGAAGACATCAGCAAATGACCAATATGGAATCGGGAGTCCAGGTAGATTAGCAGGTGTAGGAGAAGAATAGACAGGATGAACAGGCACCAGACATGTTTTATGACAGTCCTGTCCCCAGCGAAGAACCTCTCCATTCTGCCAGTCGAGCACAGGTGCATGTTTTTGGAGCCAAGGCAGACCTAGTAAGAGAGCATGAGAGAGTCCAGGTAAAACATGAAACGAGATGCTCTCAGAATGCAACATTCCCACCTGCAGGGTTATGACTTCGGTGATAAGTCGGATGGGACGAGGTAGGAGGCCCCCATCCACAGCAGCAACAGATACAGGTTCAACAAGAGGTTTGGTGGGAATGTGATACTTCTCTACTAGAGCCTGTGACACGAGATTCCCAGCTGCTCCAGAATCAAGTTGGGCCATTTCGAAGTGGCGGTTCTTACCGATCAGAATTGAAACCGACAGCAGCAGGGATGAAGAGGATTTATTTTTGTCTAGATTGACCTCTCCGAGCGAACCTAGACACAGGCGTTTTCCCGACCTCTCCGGACAGGTTTGGATCCAGTGCTCCTTACTGCCGCAGTAGAAGCAACTTTTCTCGGCACGGCGTGAGTCCTGACGGGCTTTGACCATCTTGGTCTGGTCGACCTGCATAGGCTCAGCAGGGTGCACCTGAGGAGAAACGGAAGAGGTTATAGATCTCTGACACGAGGGTGCAAGATGGGAAAACTCTTTTTTACGGGTGATCTCTTTGGTTCGTTCCTGGAACCGTAGATCAATTCGATTGGCAAGATTTATTAAATCATCAAGCGAGGTTGGAATGTCCCGACCGGCAAGTTCGTCTTTAATACGGCCGGACAGACCCTCCCAGAAGACCGAAATTAGAGCTTCATTGTCCCAAGCTAGTTCTGAGGCTAAAGTCCGGAACCGTATGGCATATTGACCAACGGTGAAACTCTCCTGACGGAGACGCAGCAGAGATGATGCAGAGGAAGTCTTCCGTCCAGGTTCGTCGAATACCTTCCGGAAGGCCGAGAGAAACGCAGGCAGGTCAGACACCAGAGGATCCTCTCTCTCCCAGAGAGGGTTAAGCCAGGCCAGGGCCTCTCCAGTGAGATGGGACATGATGAAGGCAACTTTGGCCCGGTCAGAGTTAAACTGGTGTGCCAGGAGTTCAAAATGCAGGGTGCACAGATTAATGAAACCCCGAGCCAGAGCAGGATCGCCTCCAAACCTAGGAGGAGCTGACAGTCGGGGTCCGGGAATGGAAACCACGGAATTGGGAATCAGCGGGACTGACGGATTATGAGTCATGGCTCCAGCGATGGTTGCTATTGATGATTTCAGAGTGTCCAGACGGGATTTGACGTTCCGCAGGTGACCCAGGATGGCCTCCTGTTGAGACCTCTGGCGAGACAGCTCATGACACAGTTCCGGGAGTGAAGGGGTTTGGGTGCCACCGGGTTCCATGGCCCGAGCAAACTGTAACGGGTCTGGTGGGTGGAACTGCTGACGAGACAGGTCAGGTTGGTGGAACCACAAAGCTTTATTATACAAGAGAGTTTACTTGTAAGAGAGCGGGTGGCACCTGGGAAAAGGGCAGGGATTCACGGCAGGAGATATAGGTAGTTTCTGGACAGGCAGGTTGTCACGACAAGTGACCAAGGCAGTCTCTGGGACAGGCAGGTTGTCACGACAAGTGACCAAGGCAGTCTCTGGGACAGGCAGGTTGTCACGGCAAGTGACCAGGCAGTCTCTGGGACAGGCAGGTTGTCACGGCAAGTGACCAAGGCAGTCTCTGGGACAGGCAGGTTGTCACGGCAAGTGACCAGGAAGTCTCTGGGACAGGCAGGTTGTCACGGCAAGTGACCAGGCAGTCTCTGGACAGGCAGGTTGACATGGCAAGTGACCAGGCAGTCTCTGGAACAGGCAGGTTGTCACAGCAAGTGACCAGGCAGACTCTAGACAGGCAGGATGTCACAGCAAGTGACCAGGCAGACTCTAGACAGGCAGGTATATACGACCTGATATGGTGGAGCCTCCAGGTAGGCTGCAGTCGGATGGCAGATGATCGCTCCCAGGTGAGCAGGCAAGAGCCGGGGATCTCTGCAGATGATGTCCGAACTTCCGGATGGAGCTGCAGTCGGATGGCAGATGTTCGCTCCCAGGTGAGCAGGCAAGAGCCGGGGATCTCTGCAGATGATGTCCGAACTTCCGGATGGAGCTGCAGTCGGATGGCAGATGATCGCTCCTAGGTGAGCAGGCAAGAGCCGGGGATCTCTGCAGATGACGTCCGAACCTCTGGATGGAACTGCAGACGGATGGCAGACAGGCAAGCCGACAGGTAACAGGCAGGAAACTGGAATCAGGAGCTGATGGCTGAAACAGAGTTAGACTGCACAGGAACAACATTGCTCGGGCACCTACATTAAGGAGGAAGCCCTTAATATAGGGTGGAGTCCTCCAGCATTGGCTGGAGACTGATTTGGAAAATGCGCGCGACTCCTTTAAGAGCGGGGGAGGGTGCGGGCGCGCGCCCTAAGGCCAGTAGCAGGGAAGGAGCGCGCGGGACCAGCAGGGCGGAAGGAGGGCGCCGAGGACAGGTGAGGAGAGCGACGTCCCTGTCTGGCAGCAGGCAGGGACGCGGGCGCTACACAGACACAAACTGCGCAGCGGTCTGAGTAGCCCCTCCCGTCGGGCATTCGGCGAGGAAACATTTTTTTTTTTCTCCTCAATCAAACTTTCGTGTTGAAGTTTTTGTTTTGGAAAGATTTCTCTTTTTAAAATGGGGAACAAGATGGGCAAGCAGGAGAGTATTATGCTCCCTGGAGAGAAAACTGCCCCCAGCTGGTAGCTGAACAAGAAGGAGTAAAGTATGTAAAAAATTATAGACAGCTCATGAAAGTGTGTGAAATCCATAAGAAGGGCAGACTCCAAGCTGCGGAATGGCAGCATGTATTGAAAAATAGAAAAGGGAAGCTAGTAGATTCAAAATTGCTGACTGATGCAAATGCATGGTACAAAGTGGCAGTAAACTTGCATCGTTTAGGAAGTCCAGAAAGATATGTGAACAAGCCAGGATATGATTTTTATGTGTACAAGATAGAGAAAGATGCTAAGCCATCACCACCCCCATATGGTGAAGGGAAATATTGGACATGTTCAGTCTGTTCTCAACAGAATCCATGGTACAGGGACACTTGTGTAGCATGCGGTGCCCCCCACCTCTCCCTAGTCATTATATCAGGAGAAGAAAGTGCAAATCTCCCTACACAAAACGCTACATGTAGCCCCCAGACACAACAGCCCACAGCTAGGGCTTCACAGGGGGGTGGTATAGCTACAGGGCTGCTAGCATGGAACCATGACACTGATCCACCGCAGCCTCAGCAAGGAAGTGGGAAATCCCCATGCAGCAAGACAACTTTAAAGTCCAAATCTCACCCAGTGTATGCACCAAGTACACCATGTCACTTCTTATCTGATGAAGATGAAGATGCAACGTCACACATGCTGCCCAATACTAGGGAAGAAAACACACAAGCACCAATAGAGCAGGGACAGGTAGAGGCACCATCCTATGAGCCTTTCATCCCAAGCCAGGTGATCAGTATGCTGCCAGACCCAGGGATACACCCCATGCTATTTTGCCAAAAAATGCAGCAGATCCAGCAAACGTATACAGCAGCCTGGATTGATCTCTGGACCGAAATGGAAATAAAAGCAGGTGATGCATTCTGGTCAATTATGAGAGAACACTTCAAGCTTCCAGCAGAGTTAGATGCGTATGCCTGGGAGACAGGACCAAAGCTAATTGAGCAACTCAGAGAATGGGCAAAAAGCAGACTGACAGGACAAACTCTCTGTCATGGGTGTATCGCCACGAAGATCGTCGCGATTGCACATTCTGACTTCTCGCAGCTGAGTTGCTGTTTCTTTGTGTTTGGTAGTGAGGGAGTTAATTTTACCTAGCTCTTGGCTAAGACTAGGTCCAGCCTCGCCCGGCTGCTTTTGATTATGCACTAATTAGCTTCCTTTATATACCTGCCAGTCTGCTTGTTAGATGCCGGTGAAAGCTTACATGCAGACCAGTAGTTTGGATCAGGTCATGAGAAGACTTAAGTTAAGAGTTCCTTTGTGGTTTCTCCTCTCCTCGATTATAGTTTATCTCCTAGACCTTTTGTGTTCCCTCTGTGTTTAAGTGTTGTATGCAAGACAGTGTTTACTTTGTCCCCTGTCTGTCTCGTTTGTCTGTAAATGTTTGTTAAGCAGTAACCTGCCTATTCCCTGTGTGGTAATCAGGGTCCTTCTGAGGACTAGATTACAGTTATCAGGGACTTATAGGAGACATGGTTACGTTGGCGGCCTGGACCTCTGTACCATTAACAGTACCTCCAGGTTGAGGGACGAGTCAGGTCCCCAGTTTAGGGTCAGCATAGACCCCGGTCCACCTGCAGCCTGAGTACAGTATTATACGTCTTCAGGATTCACCCACAGTACAACGGATATTATGTCAGGTAATACTATACTTTATATACATGTTGAGATTTCCTATTTATATGTTATATTGCATGTTGTCCCTCTTAGTATTGATTACTGACATCATATGTGTATCTGTGATACAGCGTGACACTCTCAGCCTACATGTCACGAGTCAAGACAAGACAGAGTCGTGGAGAAGTTCCATGGCAGAGTGATGCAAGTGTTTCAAGATTTGGGCTTCAATATTCATGATCAGATACACAGACAGATGTTGGCACAGGCCTTTGTGCATGGACTGAGAGAACCAATCAGAAAGCCACTGATAGTAGCTAGGCCTGAGTACAGGTCAATAGCAATGGACACCCTTCTCACAGTCGCAAAAGGGATAGAATCCCAGCCAGGAGTGCACAAAACAGCTCCCCTGATGGTGGTCTCAGAGCCAGATGGCCAACCACGTTTTAAAGACAGAAGAAATGTCAGGTGTTACAAATGTGGCAAGCTTGGCCATTACCAGAACCTCTGCAGAGAACCCTACGACCCACCACTTTGTCTAGAGAAGCAAGCCAAGGAAGAAACACAGAAAGCAGTGAAGAACCCCGTCCATAGGACAAGAGCACACCAAGTCCACAAGGAACCCCACCAGTGGGACCAATATCCTGAGAGTGGATGGCGTAGTCATATCTTTTCTTGTGGAACTCCGCAACCTCACCTACCTATCAGAATTTTCTGCTTCCTGCATGGGAATTGATGGTCAAGTCAGATATTTCCAGATTATGAAGCCCCTGAGCGTGTGGACTCAGCCAGAACACTCCATCATGTCCCAGTTTGTTGTGTAAAAAACCTGCACCCTCAACCTATTGGGAGTGGACCTACTGCAGAAGCTGAAAGCGACCAGAGTGGTCCAGGAAGATGGGACCATGACACTTTCTTCACCTCTGACCCAAGAAGAAACAGGAACCTCAAACAACCACACTGCAGACCTATCACAGGAGGTGCTGGACATAGTACCAGAAAAGCCACTCATCACCCAGGGTCAAGATGTCTCTGACCAACTGAAGGTCTAAGTGAGCTCGCCTAAGAAGACGGCCTGAGAACTTTGACATTGGCCAGGATATTCAACTCAAGAAGGACCCTACTCGCTTCATGGAATGGCAACACCTCATCCAGCTCCAACGCCAGAGGTTCATCTTTTGAAAGCACCAGGAGGTGCCCCCTGCAATCAACCAGTTCACCCAGGCCCTAGACCGGCAAAAGGCCACTCAGCTCTTCAAACTTGTGCACAAATACTGACCTGAGACCGAGCTGGAGAAAAAGAAACTACTGATGGCCCATGCTGAGAGAAAAGCAGCCGTTTAAGGAGACGTCCCAACAAGAAGACCCCCTGTGACCAGAGCAGGTGCTAACACAGTGACTGTCTTGGTGGAGAACAAGAAAGCCAGCTGGTCGTCATCTCTCATGATGTGGATCCTAGTAGACGGCTTATTTCCCGCCAGATCTGCACCAGCAGATGGGAGTCCCCTGCCGCATACTGAAGGACAAGGCCAAACTGGGCTGCCTCGCCCATCAGAATCAATCCCAGCTTTCCACAGTGAAGAAAAAGACTGTAAACCCCACTGAGTTCAGAATGGTGCAAGGCCTGGAGGCCGCGAAAGAGGCTACGGTATTTGAAACCCCAACAGTGCTGTACCATCACACTCTGCTCTCAAGAGTCCCAGTCACCGCAACGGTATTCACGGTGATCAACCTGGCCAGTACCTTCTTCAGTGTTTCCCCTCCACCTGGAGGCCTGCTTTCACGCACCAGTGCAGTGCATATGGACAGTGTTGTCTTAAGGTGCTCAAAACAAGCCCTTCAAGTTTCACCAAGACAATGTCCTCCATCTTCGTCAACTGGATTGCAGAATATGCAAGAGTCACTCTTCTACAACACGTGGATGACTTTCTCTTTGTGTGGTTGACATCGACACCTGCACAGCCTATTCCTTATCTCTCCTACTCTACCTGGAAGAACAGCAACGCAAGGTCTGGAAGAACAAAGTCCAGTGATGCCAGAAGCAAGTTACATCCCTGGGACACTGTATTGCCCACAAGACGAAACACATGTCAAAAGACTGGAAGACCACTGTGGAGAAGATGGCTCCCCCAACAACTCCAAGAATGCTGCAGGACTTCCCTGGTCTAGTGTCATATTGCAGAATCTGGATCCCTGATGCCTCAGTCCTAATGCAGCCTCTGTGCGCTTGCATCAACGCAACCCCGCTCCTTCTATCAGACGCAGCCTTCAACCCATTCAGGAGATTGGAAGAACTCCACAGTCTCAGCGCCAATACCAGGCCTACCTGACTATGAAAAGTCTTTCCGTCTACCTGATGGAAGAAAGAAGGTCATGCTACTGGAGTCCTGGCACGGATTCACGGGGAAAACAGAGACTTTTAGGCTGACTCTCAGCCCGCTTGGATCCAGTTGCAAGAAGAGCACCCTCCTGCCTGATGGCAGTATCTGCAGCACACACCCTCCTGGACAAGGTTGCTGAAATCACTCTTGGACAGCCACTGGAAACTCTCACTCCACATGACATCTTGGCAATCTTCAATCAAGCTCAACCAACAGTAATCTCCCCACCGCCAGGCATCTTTGTGGCGCCTCTATGCCTTTGTCTCATAATGTCACCGTCTCCAGACCTACAGTCCTCAGCCTGGCCACTCTACTCCCACTCCCAAGGGGGGATACTTGGATGGCTCCAGAAGAAGTTTCAACACAGAAAGTGCAGTGACCAGCAATCAAGAAATCCTGTGGTCCAGAAGTCTGTCACCTAGCCTGTCAGCCCAGGAAGCAGAATTGATAGCGCTGACGAAGGCCTGCCAGATGGCAGAAGGCAAGACTGCAAACATCTACACGGACTACAGGTACTCGCATGGCATAGCACACGACTTTGGACCCATCTGGGCTACAAGGGACTTCATCACAGCAAACGGGACAACCGTGAAGCATCATGGAGCCTTCAGGGACCTACTGGGTATACTCCAACTTCCAAAATGGTGGCAATTTGAAAAATCAAAGTGTTCCATAAACTGAGAACAGAAGAGGCTTGAGGCAATAACATGGCGGACATGGCAGCCAAAGACGCAGCCAAAGGAAGACAACATGGAGAAGTGGGAGAGGTCGTAGAGCCGGACGGCTACTACATGACGACTGAAGACAAGAAACCTGACAAAGAAACGTCCTGGAATCTGCTCAAGAAGTTACAAGACCAAGCTCCAAAAGGAGAAGAAGAGCTGAATGCGAAAAAAGCAACACGTGAAGAAAGAAGGCTATCAATAATAGACTTCAAACTCTGCCTACCACAAAGTATGCACCCTATGGTGGTCCAATGGGTACATGGACCCACATCCACATATCAAAGACACAGATGAATGATCTGATTGGTGCTTACTGTTTTCACTTCAGGGATCTCCACCCTAACAGCCAAATTCACCAGCAGCTGTCTGACCTGCGGCAAATGCAAGCCTGGACGTATGGAAGAAAGTCCCCCTCACCTCATCTGGAAAGACCACTCTACCAGCTTCAAAGGATCCAGATAGACCACATCCAGATATCGCCAAGTGAAGGATTCAAATACGCCATTGTGGTCAAAAGAAGTATTTTCAAGATGA
The DNA here is from genome assembly GCA_033576555.1 of Oophaga sylvatica. Taxonomy (NCBI): domain Eukaryota; kingdom Metazoa; phylum Chordata; class Amphibia; order Anura; family Dendrobatidae; genus Oophaga; species Oophaga sylvatica. The sequence continues at coordinate 297,644,027 of JARQOD010000005.1, forward strand.
ACAGAAGCCTTCCAAGTCAGCAAAGACTACTGCAAAGCAGCTACTTTCAGAAAATAGTGTGCAGATACGGGGTTCCAGAAATGATAGAAAGTGATCAGGGACCCGCATTCACAGCAAATCTGACACACAAGACCCGATTAGCAGTAGGGTCAGATCTAGGCCTACACACTCCTTACCACCCCCAGAGCAGCAGGAAGGTAGAAAAACTGAACGAAACACTTAAGAATAGAATGCTGAAAAAATTGCCCAAGAGACACGCAAACCATGGCATGACACACTCCTAATTGCACTGTTTAGCGTAAGGCACACTCCCAGAGACCCAGAAAAAGCTGTTTCGTGCCTGCATCTTCTGCTAACAGATAAGACATTTTCTTCTTTTAGTTTTTTGGTGCTTGCAGTTTAGTTCAGCCACTGTTGTTTGTTCATTTGCCTTTTCCAGTTTTTTCAGTGGTTGCTGTTTAGTTTTTGTTACACCAGAGAACTAATTTAGGTGGTAGAGGTCGTGTGATCTCAGGTGTTTTTGTAATTAGTAGAGTTGGTACTTTTCAGGGTTTTTTGGGGTTGCAGTAAGTGCCTTTCCTATCCTTTTCTATTTAGGAAGTTTGGGCCCCAACGTTTGCTCATACTATTTTCTGTCTGTGTCTGTATTTCCTCTTGTCTAACCGCCATTACATGTTTGGGGGCTTCCTATGTTCTTTGGGGATCTGCTCCGGGCAGATAGCTTTCCTTTTTCTATCTTTAGGTGTAGTTAGCTTCTCAGGCTGTGACGAGGCGTCTAGGACCAACGTAGGAACGCTCCACGGCTGCCTTTAGTTGTGGTGGTTAGTCAGGGTACTGCAATCCCATAGATTCCAACCTCTCTGGTGTATTGCCTTTTTTTGCCTGCTCTCCTCAGCTACCAAAGCATAACACTTATGTAATTGAATTGGTCAAAAACTAATGTCCATTCTCGAGTTTTTCTCTTCACTGCCAGATTTGATGATCCTGTCCAAGGGCCCCAGATGACACCAACCTCTGTGTAACTAGAGGGAAAGCCTGTTTGGATCCACGTATCGCATTGCAAGGAAGCTCCCGTACCAGGAGAGACACCTAAGCCATGAAGGATGTCGTGGATGCTCTGACTGACCAGACAGATGACCTACTTGATGAGTTCAAGGCCAGAGACCAAGTTAAAGCAGGATTTGAGTCACTATTGCCACTAGTAACTATAAACAAAAATGTTGATTGGATAAATTACATCTATTATAACCAGCAGAGATTTGTTAACTTCACCATAGATGCTGTAAAAGGTTTGGCAGCACAGTTAGGCCCCACTTCCATTATGGCATTCCAGAATAGAATGGCTTTGGATATGATTCTAGCTGAGAAAGGAGGTGTTTACAAAATGATCAAAGACACCTGTTGCACCCACATCCCAGACAACACTGGCCCAAATGGTAAAGTTACAATGGCAATACAGAAACTTAATGAGTTATCAGAGGAACTGAAACAGAACTCAGGTGTCACTGACCCATGGGATCGATACTTTGGGTGGATGAGTGGGTGGCAGAAAATGTTGGCACAGGTTGAGACAGCCATTATGGGGGTTCTCATTTTTGCATTAATTACTGGTTGCTGTGTAATTCCTTGTATCCGCAGGATAATGGAAAAAACTGTTCAGGAGACAACCAATTTGATGCCACTCACCATCTTGGACCTCGCACCAGTCCGGATGGAACTGCCTGGCTTGACCAGATCTCCGAACTACCTCCAGACTGAGAATACACATCCTTGATGAAACATCCTATCAAATAAAGAGACTATGATTGCAAACACATAAACCCCCGACAGGGACAGTCCTCCTGACCGCCCATTTGCGAAAAGTCTATATTCGGTGGGGGAGACATGCGCTAGGGGTGTCTCAACTCGCAGGCAGAACAAAAGAGTTGCAGCGCTTGGGCCAGGAGCAGGTTTTTTAGGGCAAGTGGTATCTAAGGGGGGACTGTCATGGAAATATATATGTATTCCATATATTCAAAGTATATTCACATATATGTATTCACAATTCAGTTAGATAGATCTCACTTGCTAAAAAAACCCTGTGCTCACATATTTCTAGGCCAGCTATAATCAGTCGTTTTAAAGAAATCTGGCCTTCATAAGGCCTTCATAAGGCCTTCATAAGGAACGTACAAAAAGTCTTATTAGATATCTGTTGTTTACATTATAGTTATGCAAGACAACTAGGTCAAGAGAATATAAACAATAATTCTGCAACTTCAGCTCTTTTAATCATGATTATCATAATTATCATATTTACGCTAGAACAGCCAATAATCTAGCAGCTTTTAATTGTATGTTAATTGACTAACCAGCCCCTTTTTGTAAACGTATAAAACCTTGAATGAATAATAAATGTATGTCTTTGACGAACTGTTATACTGACACTTGCTTTGTGGACAGTTTTCATTTCGTTCTGAGCGCTCAAAGAAGACATTAAATAGAGATTTGGACATGGCAAGCAGCAAACACTGAAGGATATTTTTATCCTAATTAAATTTCCATATCAATAACACAGTAAGTGCAGCTTACATATGCAGAGAATGTCCAGAGCCATGGGTAGAAGCTGCTGTAGCTGAGAAACACCTAAAGATAACCTGGTTATGCACTTTCCCGGTAAATACACAAAAGATCTGTGAGGAACAAAGCAGCTGGGTTGCAGGGAAACGGAAGCAGAATACTCCAGCAAGGAAGCCAGCACCTGAGCCGGGTTTTAAACAAACGAACAGGAAGTAGGGCACACAAAACAGCAAACTCCATTTTAACAAAGGGCAAAATCATTGACAAAGTTACCTAGAAAACCCGGAATACTGACAGTATGTTTGTTACTACGTAAATAGATACGGAGATTTACAATGACCCCCTAGACTGTATACAGCTGGACGCTTTTGAAACAGTACCCTTTTTGGCACAAAGTGATCCTCCCCCCACAAATTTTTTAGCATCATTGACACCGTGAACCTTGGCCCACATGTGTGATTCTTTCTTGCGTATCTTTTCATATTCTTGTGTAATCCCGACTGAGCCTGTGAGCGTCTGTGTCTGCCTCTAGAAATATCTACAGAGATTTAGAAATTTTTTAATAGACTATATATTCCTTTTAGCTTGTGATACAGTAGCCCTTTTTTGGGCCTCCTTTTTATAAGACTTCTCTACTTAAACCATTTGCAGCTGCTTAACGTACAATAGAAACCTCAACATACGGCATTATTGCAACCTCCCTATCTGGGCTGATCCACCCCCCCTCCTACATCAACAAAATTGTAAGATTCTTGTGTAATCCATACTCAGCCTTTCAGCCACATTGTGTGCCTCATGAATTAAATAAGAGATTTATAATATTTTAAGTATACTATATACCTTGTGTGTGGCTAAACAGTGTGAGATTTAGATTTTTATATGGTTTTTGAACAATACAAACATTAACTAACCGAAAAAGATGAAAAATATCTTTATACAGGTTTAATAGGTTTGTGTGTTAAGAATAAAATGTCAATTTTTTAAACTGTAGCCATAAATGTTCTTGAAACCCTGACCAAACTTTTCTATATACCTAAATAATTGTGTTAGAAACCTGTTGGCACGTTGCGTTTAGAAAGCGTAAGGGTTACCGGCCGATGGACCATACAAGGTCAAAGGATCAAACATGGCAGCTGGATCATTGCAAAAAAGGAACAGGAGCCTGAAAAGTGGGGGCCATTGGACATGATGGCCAAACACGGCCTGTTGCTGAACCTGTTATGGGGTTTGGCTGGTTACTTGTAGGCATAGACTGAAAATTATTGTTTGGCTCAGCAATTTTGCGCTGGTTATTTCACAGATATATCACATTTTTCAGCTCTGCAATGCCCACTCAGTTCTCCCATACCAGGTATCTCCTGCCCTAAAGGTGGGTGTCCTTGTTCCCCCATCTAATTCTCCTCCCTTTCGACATCTTGAAATATAGATATGAATATGTCATCTGGAATATCATGATCCTGCTCTCAGTGAATTTTGGGGACCTTTCTGGCACATGAAGATCAGAATGGATGGCTTCGAAAAAGTACAGGCAGTAAAAGATGAGGATGTTCATCCTCAAGGATTGGCCCCCCTAAGGGGTCAAGTTTGCCAGGTATTGGCTGTAATGCTGGAAGTGGAATTATAAAGGCCTACATGTTTTTTGGCATTTGCAATTGCATATATTTTTTGGCGGTTCAGGTAGGAATAGAGGCGGCTGTAGAACACCGTATCACTGCTGGTCTGGGGGCAGAAACGCAGGTGGCACATATCCTTGGTACATGCAGGCCAGATGAGATCCACATATTCACAGACTGATTCCTGCGAGATGACGCCTTTAGTTGTGATCTTCTTTGTTAATTTCTCAAAAAGGTGGGGAGTGGGACTACATCAGTGCATCATTGACACCAAGAACATTGGCCTACATGTGTCATTCTTTGTTGCGTATCTTTTTATATTCTTGTGGAATCCAGACCGAGCCTGTGAGTGTCTGTATCTGCCTCCTGAAATATCTAGTGAGATTTTGACTATTTTCAATAGACAATATATACCTCATACAGTAGCCCTTTTTTGGTCCTGCATTTGCTATGACTTCTCGACTTAAACCATTTGATGATGCTTTACGTACATTATACACCTCAACATATGGCATTCTTGCAACCTCCCTATCTGGCCTGCTCCACCCCCCCTCCATCAAATTGTGAGATTCTTGTGTAATCCATACTGAGCCTTTCAGCGAGATTGTCTGCCTCATGAATTATATAAGGAGATTTACAATATTTAAACTATACAAAATATGCCTTTTATGAGGCAAAACTGTATGACATTTAGATTGAAATATGCTTTGTGAACAATGCAAAGATTTACCAAACCAACTATCTTTCGAAAGGTTTCATAGGTCTGTGGTAAGAATTTAATTTTTATTTTGAAACTCTAGCCATAAATGTTCTTTAAAACATGAACAAAGTTTTCTAGATACCTAGTCTAAAACATTAAGAATTGTGTTACAAACCTATTGCCACGTTGCATTTAAAAGTATAAGGGTTACTGCCCAACAGACCATAGTAGGTCGAAGGATCAAACATGGCAGCTGGACAATTGCCAAAAATAACACGAGCCTGAAAAGTGGATGCCATTGGACATGATGGCCAAACATGGCCTGCTGCTGCTGTTATGTGGTTTGGCTCTTGTAGGCATACACTGACAACATTTATTGCAGTTTTGGTCGTCATCAATTTTATGCAGGTTATAGCACGGATAAACAAGATTTATCAGGTCTGCAATGCCCACTTCTCCCATACCAGGTATCTCCTGCCCTAAAGGTGGGTGTTCTTGTTCCCCCATGAAATCATACTCCATTTTGACAGCTTCAAATATACATATGAATATGTCAACACTCAACAGGAATATCCTGCTGCTGCTCTCTCTGAATTTTGGGGACCTTTCTGGGACATGAAGACCAAAATGGATCGGACTCCCTTGCAGAGAAATGAGAAATTGTCCCTCTTGAGGAACACCGGCCGTGCCAAATATGTGTGGAATTCCAGGCCCAGGAAGGTCAGATGCTGAGAAGGGGTTAGAGACTACTTCTCTCGGTTAATGATCCAGCCGAGACGCGTCAAGGTGTCCAGAGTGACTTGAAGACTCAGAGCACAGTCTCGGCGGGATGAGCCTTTGATTACCAGGTCGTGCAGGTAAGGGATTATGATAATCCCCTGGAGCGAACAATGGCCATGACCGCCGGCATTCGCTTCATGAACACCCTGGGGGTAGAGGGCAGACAGAAGGGGAGGGCCGTGAATTAAAAGTGATCATCATTACGGATCATCATTACGGCCGTTATCACTGAATACCTTGCCTGGCTCAAGATGTATACTGCCCAGCCATGTCTCTTTTTCTCGATGCAAGTATTGGGACAGTACATTAGCCGTGTGTCTCTTGTCGCCCAAACACGGTTAGTATGTATTATGAACTGTGTTTAATTAATTAATTAATTAATTAAGATTATGGTATATATAGCCTGGACATGTGGAAATGAGGCACAATACTCCCCCTGAGGAAGCCACCAGTTTGAGTGACGATACTCGTGGGGTCTCCTCACTTTTTTTTCCCCCCTTTCCCTGTTACCATTTCCACAGCTCTTATCGGCTCTCATTGCAGATTGACCTGAGTTTTTTGCTGCTTTTTTGCTATGTCATACTCATTGAAGGCTGACATTCTCTTGCCATTTTGTGCTATACCTCAGAGGAGCTTCCATTTCTCCAGGCAGACATTGGTATAAGTATTCACCCCTATTAGGGTCATGCATATGGTGCTGTGAATTGGTAGATATATATTATTTGATCTTGTAGCAATATGTATCGCTTGTGTTTTGCCTAGGATATTGTTATTATCATTATAGTTTTTTTTTTTTTTTTGCTGTGTGGGATTAAGTGCGGGGTGACATTGTCAGTATTTCATGGCATGTCTGGAATATCTTGATTGTTTTTAAATGTTTTTAATTGTTTTGTGTCTTGATTTTCATGTTTGCTATTGTTAATAAAATTACATATTTTTTCATATATGGTTGTTCCCATTTTTGTGGCATACTTTTTCTTCTTCCTGTTTTTTCACTAATTATCCTATGCCACTGGTGAACCCTTTTTCTATTAAGATCAAGTGGTGCCCTCCCGTTTGGTTGTTGGTTGTCGCCCAAACACATCATTTGTAAAACAGCCTGCTGAAGGTGTCACGACGTATAACAGATATATTCTATGATAGTAACATATATCTAATGTGACAACATTCTATATTTCATATAATAGAAAATATCAACATGTATACATAGTATCTGCCAGCAATGTCTTACCTGACATAATATCCTATGTATTGTGGGTCTATACTGTGTACGTGTCACGCTGTCTCAGGATAGAGGTGGACCGGGGTCTATGCTGACCCTGAACTGGGGTCCTGACTAGTCCCTCTACCTGGAGGTACTGTTAATGGTACAGAGGTCCAGGCCGCCAGCGTAACCCTGTCTCCTGTAGATCCCTGACCACTGTAATCTAGTCCTGAGAAGGACCCTGATTACCACCACAGGGAATGGGCAGGTCACAGCTTACACACAGTCTAAGACAAACGAGACAGACAAGGGGTAAAGAAAACACTGCCTTGCATACAAAACTTCCACTACAGAGGAACACAAAAGGTTAAGGAGATAAACAATAAGCGAGGAGAGGAAAAACCACAACAGGCACTCTTAGCTTAAGTCTTCTCAGAAACGATCCGCTCTGCTGGTCTGAATGAATGCTTTCACCGACTACTTCCCCAGCAGACCAGCAGGTATATGAAGGAAGCTAATTAACAAAACATCAATCGCAGCTGGGCGAGGCTGGTCAGTCCAGCACAGAGAGAGAAAGAATTAACTCCCTCAGTGCCGAAAAACACCCAGCACCAGAAACTCAGCTGTGCGAAGTCAGGGTGTGCAATCGCGACGATCTTCGCCGCGACACACCCGTGACAGTACCCCCCCTTCTACAAGGGGCCTCTGGACCCTCAGGGCCTGGTCTATCTGGGTGAGTAGTGTGGAAGGCCCGAACCAATCGGTCTGCGTTAATATCCGACGCAGAAACCCACATCCTCTCCTCAGGACCATACCCCTCCAATGAACAAGGTACTGAAGGGACCGGCGATTCAGACGTGAGTCAATGATCTTCGATACCTGAAACTCCAAATTACAATTGACCACCACAGGAGGAGAAGGTAGAGGTGATGGTATAACTGGTGCCACGTACCTCTTAAGCAACGATTTGTGGAACACATTGTGGATTTTAAACGTAGGAGGGAGGTCAAGATGGAAAGCCACCGGATTAATTATTGAACTGATCCTGTATGGCCCGATGAATCTGGGACCGAGTTTCCAGGAGGGAACCTTAAGTTTTATATTCTTGGTAGACAACCATACCAGATCGTTCACATTTAGGTCCGGACCAGACACTCTCCTCCTATCAGCCATACGTTTGTATCGGTTCCCCATAGTGCTCAGATTATTAAGCACTCCTCTCCACACTGAAGCAAGTGACAACGAAAATCGTTCCTCCTCAGGAACCCCAGAAGAGCCCCCCCCATTGAAAGTACAAAACTGGGGTGAAAACCATATGCCCCAAAAAAACGGGGACTTACCAGTGGACTCGCTCCGCCTATTGTTAAGAGCGAACTCTGCCAGAGGCAAGAAAGAAGACCAGTCCTCTTGGTTCTCTGAGACAAAACACCGGAGATATGTCTCTAAGTGTAAGGTTCTTTGTATATGTTCTTGAAACTCAGTTTTTCCGTCAGCCATTTTGCTTTCTGTCTTGCTGCAGCTATCTTGCCCTCAGTCAATATGGAGTTTTCAGCTTTCATGTTCCCGCCCTGATTCTCTCCCTCTTGCTTCTTAAGCAGCCACAGCTGAGCAATCAGTGCTTCTGAATCTAGCCTGCAGTGAACCTGTGACCTGACTCCTGGAAGCCTTGGACTATGTACTCCAGCTATTCCTACTGAGGAACTCTGAACACTTGTGGACTCTGGAACCCTGCTCTTTGAAAGATCCACGTTTGCATGGACTTACGGTAACAGAGAAGAAGATCCTGAACCTGTTGTGGAGAGTGATTGCTGAGCTTAAGTTACTCTGGCCTGCTGTGTCTCCTGCTTCTGTATCTGCAAACTGTGTGACTATTTTTGCCACTTGTATGAAGTAATACAAGACCTTCTATATCAAACCTGTGTCTCATGTATTTTCATCGCACCCAAGCACAAGACGCTATATGAACTGTACTACATACATTACAAGATTCAGAAGCCAAAACGTTAGTGTCTGCTGGGTCTGGGAAGGCTGTGTCTGCTGTAACTGTGGATATCAGACGTCCAGTTGTACTTTCTGTGATGACAGTGGTTGTGACTTCTCACAACCATTCCAGGTGAGCAATTCCCTTAAGTTTTTTTTTCTGCAGTGTTACCATGGGTAAACACTATTGTTTTTTTTTTTTCTCTTCCCTCTTTTGTGTCTGCTGTAACTGTGGATATCAGATGTCCGGTTGAACTTTCTGTGATGATAGTGGTTGTGACTTCTCACAACCATTCCAGGTGAGCAGTTCCCTTAATTTTTTTTTCTCTTTGCAGTGTTACCACAGGTAAACACTATTGTTTTTTTTTTCTTTTCTCCTCTCCTTCCAGTACTCCTGTCTTAAAAGATCTGGAAAATGGAGGCCCGCATAAAGGAACTTTGCGGAGTGACTGATAATATCCTTGCAGATTTACAGACTATAAAAACCCGTTTTACAAACCTACAGGACCTCACTAATCACAATTTGCAAGTGTTTGGACAGACTGCCCAGGATTTGCGAGCCAGGATTGAGGTTCTAGAGGAGCGAGTCCAGGCTCCTGCCGTAGCCCCAAGTTCTGGGATTCCCAAGTTGCCCCCTTTTCGTTTTGGCGGTGAACGTGAAAAATTCAGGGGATTTATTAACCAATGCAATCTTTTTTTTTTCTGCACACGCTTCACAATTTCCCACTGAACGATCTAAAGTGCTTACTATAATTATGTTACTTACCAACAAGGCTTTGATGTGGGCAAACCCTCTGATTGAGACTGAGGATGAATGTTTGGATCATCTTGATGCTTTCATTTCAGCCATGGGGCAGGTGTTTGATGACCCCAATCGAGGTGCAATAGCTGAAGCAGCCATGTTAACTTTGCGCCAAGGTAAGCACTCGGTAGCCGAATATGCCTTGGATTTCAGGAGATGGGCCCTTGATACCACCTGGGACAGTTCCGCCAAAAAATCTATTTTTCGAAAGGGGTTGTCTCCACTAATTAAGGATGAACTTGCTCGTGCCGACCCTCCCACTGCGTTAGGTGACTTTATTAACTACTGCATCCGTATTGATGCTCGCCTGACTGAACGCAGGCAAGAGAGATGGTTCGAAAGCAATCGCACTAACCTTTTCCTACCTTCCTCCCCAGCTAAGGAACCTTTGAGTAGGATCACACGGGAACCTGAACCTGAACCCATGCAGGTAGACTCTTTACAAAGACGGGTTAGTGATGCTCGCAAGGAACATCGTTTTAAGGAAAATCTATGTTTCTATTGTGGTAAGTCAGGGCACTTCATTATAAACTGCCCCAGCCGTTCTCGTAAGACTACTGCAGCACTCATTCACTGTGAGTGTTGCCAGAGGAGATCTGTCAGGTCCGAGCCTCAGGCTCCAGAGAGATCTGCAGCAACAGATCTTGATTTCTCAGACTTAAACTCCGTTACTTCTGAGGACGATGACTGTGTAAACGCTGCAATTTTTCAAGTTTCCTCAGCGGTGTCCCAGCTGAGTTGTAGGAAAAACAATTCTCATTGCTTCCTTTCCATCAAACTCTGGGTTAACTCAGTCTGGGTGTCTAGCTCTGCTATGATCGACTCAGGGGCAAGTGGGAATTTTATGGATATCTCCTTTGCTCTGAAACGGGGATACGTTCAGTGAAGAAGGCTACTCCATTACAGATGGAAACTGTGGATGGCTCCCTGCTGACCTCTGGACCAGTGGATCAGGAAACGGAGCCTTTAAGGGTCCTTATGGGTAAAGATCATCAGAGAAACTGTCCTTTATGCTTATCTCTTCTCCCCACTTTCCCATTATTCTAGGGCTACCATGGCTGCAGGCTCAGAACCCTACCATTAACTGGGAGACCAAGGAATTACACTTTCCAGAGAAACAGATGAGTCCAGAAGTTTCAGCTTGCTCTGTTCCTAAAGGAACCATGTCAGTCCCTGAACTACCAGCTGTATACCAGGACTATGTGGATCTATGTGACAAGAAGAACGCTGACCAGCTTCCCCCTCACCGTCCATATGATTGTCCAATTGAATTATTGCCTGGAGCAGAGATACCTTTTGGTAAGATCTACCCCCTGGCGGGGCCTGAGCTAAAGGCTTTAAAGGATTACATAGACGAAAATCTAGCCAAGGGCTTCATACGCCCCTCTTCATCTCCTGCAGGTGCACCCATCTTCTTTGTGAAGAAGAAAGATGGATCTCTGAGACCCTGCGTAGACTATAGGGAACTCAATAAGGTTACTATTAGAAACCGTTATCCATTGCCTTTAATCCCTGAGTTATTGGAGAGAGTGCGGCATGCCAAAATTTTCTCTAAATTGGATCTCCGTGGGGCCTATAACTTGGTCCGTATTAGACCTGGGGATGAGTGGAAGACTGCATTCAGGTCACGCTATGGACACTTTGAATATCTAGTTATGCCTTTTGGTCTGAGTACCGCCCCAGCCACTTTCCAACACTTGGTGAATGACATCTTCAGGATCTCCTAGATACATTCGTGGTGATTTATTTGGATGATATTCTAATTTTTTCTAACTCCACAGAGGAACATCATGGACATGTGAGAATGGTCTTGGAACGTCTAAGACAAAACCATCTTTACATCAAACTTGAAAAGTATGAATTCCATAGGACCGAAATTCAATTTCTGGGGTATGTACTGTCTACACAAGGAATTAGTATGGATGGAAGCAAGACCCAAGCCATCAAGGATTGGCCAAGTCCTAGAAATGTGAAGGAGGTGCAGCGCTTCATCGGGTTTGCCAACTTCTATAGACGTTTCATTAGGAATTTCTCTGAGGTAGTGTCACCTATCACCCAACTTACCCGGAAAGAGTCTAGGTTCTCCTGGACTCCCCAAGCCCAGGAAGCATTTTCCCGTCTGAAAGATAAATTTACCACTGCACCTATCTTGGTACATCCCAACCCCGAACTTGCCTTCATAATAGAGGTGGATGCTTCAGATTGTGCCGTTGGAGCTATACTCTCTCAGAGAACAGGTGAGAAGAATGTCTTGCATCCCTGTGCCTTCTTTTCCCAGCAGTTGTCTTCGGCTGAGAGGAACTACGATGTGGGCAATAGAGAGTTGTTGGCCATTATTGCCGCCTTCAAAGAATGGAGACACCTTCTTCAGGGAGCTGCACAACAAATAGTCGTCCTGACAGACCATCGCAACCTTGAATTTATCAGGTCGGCTAAATGCCTGACTCCTCGCCAGGCTCGCTGGAATCTTTTCTTAAACCAATTTAATTTTGTTATTTCTTATAGACCAGGATCACGCAATGGAAAGGCTGATGCACTCTCTAGGATTCATTCAGCAGAGACCTGTCCACTTGCTCCTCCTAAGACTATTCTTCCTGACTCTAGATTCCTGGGAGTGATTCATAATCAAGACCTACTTAAGGACATCAAGGAAGCATACCATGCGGATTCCTTGTTGGCACAACCCCCAAGGGACGTAAGTCTTGTCTTTAAGAATGGTGTGTGGATTCTGGGACAACGTCTGTATATTCCTGAAACAGTCAGATTGAGAGTATTGCAACTTATTCACGATTCCAAGATAGCTGGGCATAGAGGAATTCTAAAAACACAGGAATTTCTTTCTCGTTTCTTTTGGTGGCCCACTTGCAGGAAGGATGTTTTAAACTATGTCACTTCATGTGAAGTCTGTGCAAGATGCAAAACACCTCGCTCCTCACCAACTGGTCTGTTGCAACCTCTTCCCACCCCTCCCGCCCGTGGGGATCCATTTCTATGGACTTCATTGTGGAGTTACCAACCTCTCAAGGGAAGAACACCATTCTAGTGGTGGTTGACCGTCTAACAAAAGCAGCTCATTTTATCCCTTGTGTCGGCTTACCCACTGCAAAACAGACATCAGATTTGATGATTAAAGATGTGTTTCGCTTACATGGAGTACCGGATGAGGTTATTTCGGATCGAGGGGTGCAATTCACTTCTAGATTTTGGCAAAATTTCTGTGCAGCATTGGACATTAAAGTAAACCTTTCTTCTGCTTTTCATCCCCAGACTAATGGACAGACCGAACGAACCAATCAAACCCTGGAGCAGTATCTTCGCTGCTTTATCTGCCACCTACAGGATGATTGGGTGGATCTACTTCCATTAGCTGAGTTCTCTTATAACAACTCTCAGAGTACCTCCACTAAGCAGTCTCCTTTTTACTCCAATCTAGGTTATCATCCTAACATTCTACCACGATTTCCCATAGAAACGCCTTTACCAGCAGTGGCGGAAAGAATCACGTCTTTACAGAAGAATATGGATCTTCTAAAAGAGAATCTGGAATCGGCTCAGGAAAGGTACAAGAAAGCAGCAGATAAATTTCGTAAACCTGCACCAGCTTTCAAGGTAGGAGACCTGGTCTGGCTGTCAACCAGAAATCTTAAGTTAAGGATTCCATCATCTAAGTTGGGACATAAGTACATTGGACCCTATAAAATCAGTAAGATTATAAGTGCCGTTGCTTGTCGTCTTCAACTGCCCAGAACTATGAGAATCCACCCTGTCTTTCATGTATCCCTACTAAAGGCTGCAACACCCAATACGTTTCCTGGACGTTCTTCTCCTTGCCCTGACCCAGTGCTAGTCGATGGTCAGGAAGAATTTGTGGTGGAAAGGATTCTGGATTCCAGGTTATATAGAAATCAGTTACAATATTTGATTAAATGGCAAGGCTACCCAGTGGAGGACAACTCATGGGAACCAGTTAATAACGTTAATGCTCCTCGTTTGCTCCGCCAGTTTCATCAGAGGTACCCAGACAAGCCTGGTCTAAGGCCATCCGGAGGTTGTCCCTAAGGGGGGAGTAATGTAAGGTTCTTTGTATATGTTCTTGAAACTCAGTTTTTCCGTCAGCCATTTTGCTTTCTGTCTTGCTGCAGCTATCTTGCCCTCAGTCAATATTGAGTTTTCAGCTTTCATGTTCCCGCCCTGATTCTCTCCCTCTTGCTTCTTAAGCAGCCACAGCTGAGCAATCAGTGCTTCTGAATCTAGCCTGCAGTGAACCTGTGACCTGACTCCTGGAAGCCTTGGACTATGTACTCCAGCTATTCCTACTGAGGAACTCTGAACACTTGTGGACTCTGGAACCCTGCTCTTTGAAAGATCCACGTTTGCATGGACTTACGGTAACAGAGAAGAAGATCCTGAACCTGTTGTGGAGAGTGATTGCTGAGCTTAAGTTACTCTGGCCTGCTGTGTCTCCTGCTTCTGTATCTGCAAACTGTGTGACTATTTTTGCCACTTGTATGAAGTAATACAAGACCTTCTATATCAAACCTGTGTCTCATGTATTTTCATCGCACCCAAGCACAAGACGCTATATGAACTGTACTACATACATTACACTAAGCTCTGATTCAGACGCTCTGTCTGACCATTGGTCTGCGGATGAAAAGCCGAAGAAAATGACAACTGCATCCCCCGACGAGAACAAAATGCCTTCCAGAATTTGGACACAAACTGAGACCCCCGATCCGACACCACATCGGAAGGCAACCCGTGAAGTCTCACAATCTCCCCAATGAACACCTGCGCCAGAGTTTTAGCATTAGGAAGAGCAGGAAGATCAATAAAATGTGCCATTTTGCTGAACCTGTCAACTACAACTAGTATGACAGTTTTACCTGAAGACGGAGGGAGGTCCGTAATGAAGTCCATAGACAGATGGGTCCATGGACGCTCCGGGATTTTCAACGGTAAAAGGGCCCCAGATGGATGGGTATGTGGGGTCTTAGAGCGCGCACATACCCCACAGGACGCGACAAAAGTTACCACCTCTTTATTTAAGTTAGGCCACCAAAACCGGCGAGAAAGGAGATCTACAGTTGCTTTACTCCCTGGGTGTCCTGCCAAAGCAGAATTATGATGTGCCTCGATAACCTTTTGTCTTAACTGATCTGGAACAAACAGTTTCCCTGGAGGTCCTACAGGGGCGTCCCCCTGAGCCTCCAATACCTCCTCCTCAAGCTCACAGCATACAGCCGACACCACAACTCCCTCCTGAAGAATAGGAACCGGGTCATCCGTCTTCCCGGCCCCCGGGAAACGACGAGATAAGGCATCAGCCTTTACATTTTTTGACCCAGGACGATATGTGACAACAAAATTAAACCTGGTAAAAAACAACGACCATCTAGCTTGTCTGGAATTCAGACGTTTTGCAGACTCTAAATACAGCAGGTTCTTGTGATCAGTAATGACGGTGAAAATGTCACGACATATAACAGATATATTCTATGATAGTAACATATATTTAATGTGACAACATTCTATATTTCATATAATAGAAAATATCAACATGTATAAATAGTATCTGCCAGCAATGTCTTACCTGACATAATATCCTATGTATTGTGGGTCTATACTGTGTACGTGTCACGCTGTCTCAGGATAGAGGTGGACCGGGGTCTATGCTGACCCTGAACTGGGGTCCTGACTAGTCCCTCTACCTGGAGGTACTGTTAATGGTACAGAGGTCCAGGCCGCCAGCGTAACCCTGTCTCCTGTAGATCCCTGACCACTGTAATCTAGTCCTGAGAAGGACCCTGATTACCACCACAGGGAATGGGCAGGTCACAGCTTACACACAGTCTAAGACAAACGAGACAGACAAGGGGTAAAGAAAACACTGCCTTGCATACAAAACTTCCTGTAATGTATGGTGTACAGTTCATATAGCGTCTTGTGCTGGGTGCGAGGAAAACACATGAGACACAGGTTTGATATAGAAGGACTTGTATTACTTCATACAAGTGGCAAAAAGGGTCACACAGTTTGCAGGTACAGAAGCAGGAGACACAGCAGGCCAGAGTAACTTAAGCTCAGCAATAACTCTCCACAACAGGTTCAGGATCTCTTCTCCGTTACCGTAATTCCATGCAAACGTGGATTTATCAAATAGCAGGTTTCCAGAGTCCACAAGTGTTCCAAAGTTCCTCAGTAGGAAATAGCTGGAGTACAAAGTCTAAGGTTTCCAGGAGTCAGGTCACAGGCTCACTGCAGGCTTGATTCTGAAGCACTGATTGCTCAGCTGAGGCTGCTTAAGAAGCAAGAGGGAGAGAATCAGGGCGCGAACATGAAAGCTGGAAACTCTATATTGACTGAGGGCAAGATAGCTGCAGCAAGACAGAAAGCAAAATGGCCGACGGAAAAACTGAGTTTCAAGAAACATGTACAAAGAACCTTTCATTACTCCGCCCTTAGGGACAACCTCCGGATGACCTCAGACCAGGCTTGTCTGGGTACCTCTGATGAAACTGGCGGAGCAAGCGAGGAGCATTAACGTTATTGACTGGTTCCCATGAGTTGTCCTCCACTGGGTAGCCCTGCCATTTAATCAAATATTGTAACTGATTTCTGTACAACCTGGAATCTAGAATCCTTTCCACCACAAATTCTTCCTGACCATCGACTAGCACTGGGTCAGGGCAAGGAGAAGAACGTCCAGGAAACGTATTGGGTGTTGCAGCCTTTAGTAGGGATACATGAAAGACAGGGTGGATTCTCATAGTTCTGGGCAGTTGAAGACGACAAGCAACGGCACTTATAATTTTACTGATTTTATAGGGTCCAATGTACTTATGTCCCAACTTAGACGATGGAATCCTTAACTTAAGATTTCTGGTTGACAGCCAGACCAAGTCTCCTACCTTGAAAGCTGGTGCAGGTTTACGAAATTTATCTGCTGCTTTCTTGTACCTTTCCTGAGCCAATTCCAGATTTTCCTTTAGAAGATCCATATTCTTTTGCAAAGACGTGATTCTTTCAGCCACTGCTGGCAAGGGCGTTTCTATGGGAAATCGAGGAAGAATGTTAGGATGATAACCTAAATTGGAGTAAAAAGGAGACTGCTTAGTGGAGGCGCTCTGAGAGTTGTTATAAGAGAACTCAGCCAGTGGAAGTAGATCCACCCAATCATCCTGTAGGTGGCAGATAAAGCAGCGGAGATACTGCTCCAGGGTCTGATTGGTTCGTTCTGTCTGTCCATTAGTCTGGGGATGAAAAGCAGAAGAAAGGTTTACTTTAATGTCCAATGCGGCACAGAAATTTTGCCAAAACCTTGAAGTGAATTGCACCCCTCGATCCGAAATGACCTCATCCGGTACTCCATGTAAGCGAAACACATTCTTAATCATCAAATCTGATGTCTGTTTTGCAGTGGGTAAGCCGACACAAGGGATAAAATGAGCTGCCTTTGTTAAACGATCAACCACCACTAGAATGGTGTTCTTCCCTTGAGAGGTTGGTAACTCCACAATGAAGTCCATAGAAATGGATCCCCACGGGCGGGACGGGGTGGGAAGGGGTTGCAACAGACCAGTTGGTGAGGAGCGAGGTGTTTTGCATCTTGCACAGACTTCACATGAAGTGACATAGTTTAAAACATCTTTCCTGTAAGTGGGCCACCAAAAGAAACGAGAAAGAAATTCCTGTGTCTTTAGAATTCCTCTATGCCCAGCTATCTTGGAATCGTGGATGAGTTGCAATACTCTCAATCTGACTGTTTCAGGTATATACAGACGTTGTCCCTGAATTCACACACCATTTTTAAAGACAAGACTTACGTCCCTTGGGGGTTGTGCCAACAAGGAATCCGCATGGTATGCTTCCTTGATGTCCTTAAGTAGGTCTTGATTATGAATCACTCCCAGGAATCTAGAGTCAGGAAGAATAGTCTTAGGAGGAGTAAGTGAACGGGTCTCTGCTGATTGAATCCTAGAGAGTGCATCAGCCTTTCCATTGCGTGATCCTGGTCCTATAAGAAATGACAAAATTAAATTGGTTTAGGAAAAGATTCCAGTCGAGCCTGGCGAGGAGTCAGGCACTTAGCCGACCTGATAAATTCAAGGTTACGATGGTCTGTCAGGACGACTATTTGCTGTGCAGCTCCCTGAAGAAGTTGTCTCCATTCTTTGAAGGCGGCAATAATGGCCAACAACTCTCTATTGCCCACATCGTAGTTCCTCTCAGCCGAAGACAACTGCTGGGAAAAGAAGGCACAGGGATGCAAGACATTCTTCTCACCTGTTCTCTGAGAGAGTATAGCTCCAACGGCACAGTCTGAAGCATCCACCTCTATTATGAAGGCAAGTTCGGGGTTGGGATGTACTAAGATAGGTGCGGTGGTAAATTTATCCTTTAGACGGGAAAATGCTTCCTGGGCTTGGGGGGTCCAGGAGAACCTAGACTCTTTCCGGGTAAGTTGGGTGATAGGTGACACTACCTCAGAGAAATTCCTAATGAAACGTCTATAGAAGTTGGCAAACCCGATGAAGCGCTGCACCTCCTTCACATTTCTAGGAATTGGCCAATCCTTGATGGCTTGGGTCTTGCTTCCATCCATACTAATCCCTTGTGTAGACAGTACATACCCCAGAAATTGAATTTCGGTCCTATGGAATTCACACTTTTCAAGTTTGATGTAAAGATGGTTTTGTCTTAGGCGTTCTAAGACCATTCTCACATGTCCATGATGTTCCTCTGTGGAGTTAGAAAAAATTAGAATATCATCCAGATAAATCACCATGAATGTATCTAGGAGATCCCTGAAGATGTCATTCACCAAGTGTTGGAAAGTGGCTGGGGCGGTACTCAGACCAAAAGGCATAACTAGATATTCAAAGTGTCCATAGCGTGACCTGAATGCAGTCTTCCATTCATCCCCAGGTCTAATACGGACCAAGTTATAGGCCCCACGGAGATCCAGTTTAGAGAAAATTTTGGCATGCCGCACTCTCTCCAATAACTCAGAGATTAAAGACAATGGATAACGGTTTCTAATAGTAACCTTATTGAGTTCCCTATAGTCTACGCAGGGTCTCAGAGATCCATCTTTCTTCTTCACAAAGAAGATGGGTGCACCTGCAGGAGATGAAGAGGGGCGTATGAAGCCCTTGGCTAGATTTTCGTCTATGTAATCCTCTAAAGCCTTTAGCTCGGGCCCTGCCAGGGGGTAGATCTTACCAAAAGGTATCTCTGCTCCAGGCAATAATTCAATTGGACAATCATATGGACGGTGAGGGGGAAGCTGGTCAGCGTTCTTCTTGTCACATAAATCCACATAGTCCTGGTATACAGCTGGTAGTTCAGGGACTGACATGGTTCCTTTTAGGAACAGAGCAAGCTGAAACTTCTGGACTCATCTGTTTCTCTGGAAAGTGTAATTCCTTGGTCTCCCAGTTAATGGTAGGGTTCTGAGCCTGCAGCCATGGTAGCCCTTGAATAATGGGAAAGTGGGGAGAAGAGATAAGCATAAAGGACAGTTTCTCTTGATGATCTTTACCCATAAGGACCTTCAAAGGCTCCGTTTCCTGATCCACTAGTCCAGAGGTCAGCAGGGAGCCATCCACAGTCTCCATCTGTACTGGAGTAGTCTTCTTCACTGAACGTATCCCCCGTTTCAGAGCAAAGGAGATATCCATAAAATTTCCACTTGCCCCTGAGTCGATCATAGCAGAGCTAGACACCCAGACTGAGTCAACCCAGAGTTTGATGGAAAGGAAGCAATGAGAATTGTTTTTCTTACAACTCAGCTGGGACACCGCTGAGGAAAAATTGCAGCGTTTACACAGTCATCGTCCTCAGAAGTGACGGAGTTTAAGTCAGAGAAATCAATATCTGTTGCTGCAGATCTCTCTGGAGCCTGAGGCTCGGACCTGACAGATCTCCTCTCGCAACACTCACAGTGAATGACTGCTGCAGTAGTCTTACGAGAACAGCTGGGGCAGTTTATAATGAAGTGCCCTGACTTACCACAGTAGAAACATAGATTTTCCTTTAAACGATGTTCTTTGCGTGCATCACTAACCCGTCTTTGTAAAGAGTCCACCTGCATGTCAGGTTCCCGTGTGATCCTACTCAAAGGTTCCTTAGCTGGGAGGAAGGTAGGAAAAGGTTAGTGCGATTACTTTCGAACCGTCTCTCTTGCCTGCGTTCAGTCAGACGAGCATCAATACGGATGCAGTAGTTAATAAAGTCACCTAACGCAGTGGGAGGGTCGGCACGAGCAAGTTCATCCTTAATCAGTGGAGACAACCCTTTTCGAAAAATAGATTTTTTGGCGGAACTGTCCCAAGTGGTATCGAGGGCCCATCTCCTGAAATCCAAGGCATATTCGGCTACTGAGCGCTTACCTTGGCGCAAAGTTAACATGGCTGCTTCAGCTGTTGCACCTCGATTGGGGTCATCAAACACCTGCCCCATGGCTGAAATGAAAGCATCAAGATGATCCAAACATTCATCCTCAGTCTCAATCAGAGGGTTTGCCCACATCAAAGCCTTGTTGGTAAGCAACATGATTATAGTAAGCACTTTAGATCGTTCAGTGGGAAATTGTGAAGCATGTGCAGAAAAAAAAAGACTGCATTGGTTAATAAATCCCCTGAATTTCTCACGTTCACCGCCAAAATGAAAAGGGGGTAACTTGGAATCCCAGAACTCGGGGTTATGGCAGGAGCCTGGATTCGTTCCTCTAGAACCTCAATCCTGGCTCGTAAATCCTGGGTAGTTTGTCCAAACACTTGCAAATTGTGATTAGTGAGGTCCTGTAGGTTTGCAAAACGGGTCTTTATAGTCTGTATATCTGCAAGGATTGTATCAGTCACTCCGCAAAGCTCCTTTATGCGAGCCTCCATCTTCCAGATCTTTTAAGACAGGAGTACTGGAAGGAGAAGAGAAAAAAAAAAACAATAGTGTTTACCTGTGGTAACACTGCAGAGTAAAATTAAGGGAATGTGCTCACCTGGAATGGTTGTGAGAAGTCACAACCACTGTCATCACAGAAAGTATAACCGGACATCTGATATCCACAGTCACAGCAGACACAGCCTTCCCAGACCCAGCAGACACTAACGTTTGGCTTCAGAATCTTGTAATGTATGGTGTACAGTTCATATAGCGTCTTGTGCTTGGGTGCGAGGAAAACACATGAGACACAGGTTTGATATAGAAGGACTTGTATTACTTCATACAAGTGGCGAAAAGGGTCACACAGTTTGCAGGTACAGAAGCAGGAGACACAGCAGGCCAGAGTAACTTAAGCTCAGCAATAACTCTCCACAACAGGTTCAGGATCTCTTCTCTGTTACCGTAATTCCATGCAAACGTGGATTTATCAAATAGCAGGTTTCCAGAGTCCACAAGTGTTCCAAAGTTCCTCAGTAGGAAATAGCTGGAGTACAAAGTCTAAGGTTTCCAGGAGTCAGGTCACAGGCTCACTGCAGGCTTGATTCTGAAGCACTGATTGCTCAGCTGAGGCTGCTTAAGAAGCAAGAGGGAGAGAATCAGGGCGGGAACATGAAAGCTGGAAACTCTATATTGACTGAGGGCAAGATAGCTGCAGCAAGACAGAAAGCAAAATGGCCGACGGAAAAACTGAGTTTCAAGAAACATGTACAAAGAACCTTACACTTCCACTACAGAGGAACACAAAAGGTTAAGGAGATAAACAATAAGCGAGGAGAGGAAAAACCACAACAGGCACTCTTAGCTTAAGTCTTCTCAGAAACGATCCGCTCTGCTGGTCTGAATGAATGCTTTCACCGACTACTTCCCCAGCAGACCAGCAGGTATATGAAGGAAGCTAATTAACAAAACATCAATCGCAGCTGGGCGAGGCTGGTCAGTCCAGCACCGAGAGAGAAAGAATTAACTCCCTCAGTGCCGAAAAACACCCAGCACCAGAAACTCAGCTGTGCGAAGTCAGGGTGTGCAATCGCGACGATCTTCGCCGCGACACACCCGTGACAGAAGGTTACCACTAGCTGTTCGATAGTGGGCCACCTCGTGTGCAACACTGCCAGTTGCGGATGGAGTGCTCGTGCGTCTGCGCTCTGCTGACGAGCTTTCACTTCTGGAGGAGGAGGAGGGGCGAACGCCTGCAGCCAACTGTTGCCTATAATGTGGGCTAGGCAGCACTGTCCCACCACCGCTGTCCCCGTGGACCCTGCATCCACCACATTAACCCAGTGCGCAGTTATGGACACGTAACGGCCCTGGCCATGCCTACTGGCCCATGCATCTGTTGTGAGGTGCACCTTTCCACTGACTGATTGTTGCAGTGCATGGACAATGCGGTCTTTCACATGCTGGTGGAGGGCAGGGATGGCTTTTCTAGAAAAAAAGTGGCGACTGGGTATGTCATAGCGTGGATCAGCGTAGGTCATGAGTTCTCGGAACAATGCGCTTTCAACCAAACGGAAGGGCATCATCTCTAATGAGATCAGTTTTGCAATGCAGGTGTTCAAACCCTGTGTATGTGGATGAGAGGCTGAGTACTTTGTTTTCCTACTCAGAGCGTCTGGTAGGGTGAGCTGGACTTGAGCGCTGCATCTGGTGGAACTATTGGTGGACACGAGGGTCTGAGAGTGTGTTGTTGATGGTGATGGTGGTGGTGGTGATGGCCTAGATGCAGTTTTTCGTGGCATAAACATTGTGATTCCCTGACTGGTTTGGCCTTGCGACGACACCTCTACATTTCTTGCTGGTGGTGTGCCAACCGGTGGGCTTACAGTGGGGGAAGCAATGGAGCGTTGCTGGCTAACTTGAGTCAGAGCCAGTGCACATGTGCTACCTGAGTTTTTGTACTCCGTCCATGCTTGCATGTGCATGTTCACTAAATGTCTAAGCATGCAACTGGTGTTCAAATTTTTGAGATTTTTCCCTCGGCTAAAGGTTCTTAGGCACTTTTTACAGACAACCTTAGCCTCATCGGTAGGAATTTATTCAAAAAAGTGCCACACTGCACTCTTCCTACTATGGTATACATTTTCAGGCCTTGCACGCAGTGCTAATTGGACCGTCTGGCCAACTGTTCCTGCAACTCCTTTTTTTTTTAACACCTTTTTGGACTCGTACAGACCTGCCAGATAAACCCCGATGCGATCTCTATACCTGCTGCGGATCCTTCTCCTCTTCTGAGCTAGTGCCAGTGGCACCCTCTTCCACCACTAAATGCCAATCAGGGTCAACAACTGGGTCATCCATCACCTCCTCTTTAATTTGATCAGCACCTTCCTCTCTGTCACCGTCTAAGGTGGTACAGTATGCGGGAAGCGGCACATGAGTTTCATCAGGGTCACATTGTGGCACAGTACACTTCAAGGCCAATGTAGTGCTGTGCTTCAATGGGGCAGCACAATCATCTAGCAGTGGCTGTGCATCAGTGCACTCAATGTCAGATTCATCTTGGACTGGGGAATGAGGGATTTGACTTAATAACCCAGGCATGGTATGTGAAAACAGCTCCATGGAGTAATCTGAAGTGTGGGCTGACGCATCCTTCACTTGTACTGGGGGTGAAGGACACAAGGAAAGTGGTTGGTCCGGACCAGAAGGCTGCACTGACAACTCAATGGGTGCAGCTTTTGAAACATCAGAAGAGGAGTAGATAGAGCTGGAATCTGATTTGGCAATATAATCCAAAACCTGTTCCTGATGCTCATGCTTTAAAAGCTGTTTACCTACTCCCAGAAAAGGGAGCCTTCTAGGCCTTATGTAGCCAGACAATGAGGCAGGCTCAACACCTCCTGCCTTAGGTGCTATTGTGCTTTTGCCACTAGCAGCAGATGCAGCACCACCACCACCATCAGTAGCAGGTGGCCCACCACCACCACGTGCTCGACCTCTTCCACCATACTTCCTCATGTTTGTGTAAATGTAGCCTAAATAACAGCAGATATATGGTACTGTATCAGAAGTGTACATCTGTATACGGTGATGGTGAAAAATTTAAATCTCCGTATATATTTGCGGAGTAACAGACACAGACTGTCACAGGCTCAGTATGGATTACAGTAGAATGGAAAAAAAATGGACAGTCTCAGTAGCGTACAGCTGTAAACAGTGTTGTGGGAATTTTAAATCTGCATTTATATTTCAGCAGGAACACACACGGTCACTGTTAAGATCTGCTTCAAGCACTAAGGAAAATGAGAATTCTGTCCCTACAATAGAACTAAGCTGGATCCCTACAATGTAACGGGGAACCTGATCCTGCGATCAGACCCGCTAAAGTCCTCAGCTAGTCTGAACAAAGACCTATAGTTGCGAGGGAGGAATCCCTACAAGATCTGGGGACTGGGAGAAAAGGTGGACACCTCCTAACAGAAATTGAAGCAGGGAAAATTAAACAGAAAACAAATTACTTAGAGATCCTAAGATCAAGCAAAACTGACTGAGAAAGGCACCTAAGCACCCGGCTAGCTTAAGAGTAGATAATACTCTAACAGTACCCTCCCTTCTAAGAGGATCCTCCGGATCCCCTAGTACTTAGGCTTATCCGGAAACCTCTTGTGAAACGCTCTGACAAGTCTAGACGCAGAAACATCATCCGCCCTCACCCATGAGTTATCCTCGGGTCCATAACCCTTCCAAGCGACGAGGTACTGCAAACTCCCTCTATACCGTCTAGAATTTAGGATGCGGGAAATCTCATATTGCCCGTCCTCCACCACCAGGGAACAGTGGCCGAGACGTCTCCATCTGAGACCTCAGCTTTTTTCAACAGAGAAACATGAAACACCGGATTAATCTTCCAGGAGGTAGGAAGCTCCAACTTAACAGCAGATTGGTTAATAACCTGAAGCACCTTAAAGGGCCCTACAAACTTGGGACCCAATTTCTTAGACGGAATCCTCAAGCGCAGATTCTTAGAGGACAACCAAACCATGTCACCAATAGCAAACAAAACCTCTTGTCATTTTCTATCAAAATACACTTTGGATCTTTTGTTAGCCTCCTGAAGATTACCACGCACATCAGTCCAAACTCTCTCCAAAACACCAGAAAAATTCTCCTCTTAAGGTACAGCCGATCCCAACTTGGAAAATGACCCAAACGACGGATGTCTTCCAGTACAACAAAAAAAAGGCGAACAACCAGCAGAAGCGGATGTATGGTTGTTAAGAGCAAACTCAGCAAGTGGCAGAAACTCAGACCACCCCTCTTGATTATCAGTCACAAAACAACGCAAGAACTGCTCAACATCCTGGTTTTTCCTTTCTGTCTGGCCATTAGACTCAGGATGATATCCGGATGAAAACGACAAATGAACTCCCAACCTGTCACAAAAGGCGCGCCAAAAACGAGCCACAAACTGAGGTCCCCTATCAGAAACAATGTCAGTAGGAACACCATGTAGTCTGACAATTTCCTTGACAAAGGCCTTAGCGAGAGTCTTAGCGCAGGGCAGTTTGATGAAAGTAACAAAGTGACACATCTTGCTAAAATGGTCCACGACCACCCAGATGACAGTGAAACCCTCAGAGGGGGGAAGGTCAGTAATAAAGTCCATAGCCAAATGTGTCCAAGGTTGCTAGGGACCTCCAGAGGGCAAAGCAACCCCGCAGCAGGAGTATGAGAAGACTTAGATCTAGCACACACCGTGCATTGACGCACCCACTTAATGACTTCCTTCTGCCATCCAGGCCACCAAAAGCTGCGACCCACAAGTCTCTTGGTCTCAGAGATTCCAGGATGACCTGCCAACCGAGAGTCATGACATTCAACAAACAAATCTCTCCTCAGGGTACCAGGCACAAACAACCTCCCATGCGGCGTGTTAGATGGGGCATTCTCCTGTGCTTTAAGAATCTCATCTTCCAACACAGAGTCCAAAACAGCAATAACAACCCCCTCTTGCAAAATGTTTTCCTCCTCCTCAGTACCCACCATAGGAGTAAAGCTGCGAGACAAAGCATCAGCTTTAACATGGGATGTAAGTAACGGTAAAATTAAACCGCGAGAAAAACAGTGCCCACCTAGCCTGACGGGCATTCAAGCGTTTGGCAGCATCAAGGTAGACCAGATTTTTATGATCGGTGAAGACTTGAACGGGAAATTCCGCTCCCTCCAAAAAATGACGCCAGTGTTCAAATGCGAGTTTAATTGCCAACAATTCCCGATTACCGATATCATAATTTAGTTCAGACTCTGAAAATTTCTTTGAAAAAAAAGCACAGGGATGTACTCCATCCGTCTTTTCCTGAGACAACATCGTGTCGACCCCTACAGAAGAAGCATCAACCTCAACCAAAAATGGTTTAGTCACATCAGGCTGCGTAAGGATGGGAGCAGAGCTGAACCTCTCCTTTAGCAACACAAAAGCCTCAATGGCCTCAGTAGTCCACTGAACCGCATCAGCACCTTTCCTGGTGAGATCGGTCAGAGGTTTGGCAATCACAGAAAATTTTTTAATGAATTTTCTATAATAATTGGCGAACCCCAAAAACCTCTGTATTGATTTCACACCAATAGGTCTAGGCCAATCCTGCACAGCTTGCACTTTCACCGGGTCCATCTCAAAACCTTCACTGGAGACAATGTAGCCCAAAAAACTAAGTCTCTGTACAGCGAACTCACATTTTTCTAGCTTGGCAAAAAGTGAATTATCACTCAGTAACTGTAATACTTCATGCACACTCCTCCAATGAGACTCCAAATCCGGTGAATAAATCAAAATGTCATCCAAATACACAACCACACTTCTGCCGATCAAAGGTCTAAGGATGTCATTAATAAGATTCTGAAAAAATGCCGGAGCACTGGAAAGCCCAAAAGGCATGACCAGATTCTCAAAATGACCCAGTGGAGTGTTAAACGCAGTCTTCCATTCATCCCCCTCCTTCATGCGCAACAAATTGTATGCCCCTCAAAGATCAATTTTCGAGAACCACTTGGCCCCCACTAACTGGTTAAACAAATCAGGAATCAATGGCAGTGGGTAAGGATTGCGTACAGTAATCTTATTAATCTCACGAAAGTCTAGACAAGGCCGTAAACCGCCGTCCTTTTTTTTAACAAAAAAAAATCCAACCGCCACAGGAGACTTAGAAGGCCTAATGTGACCGGCGGCCAAACTTGTCTGTATGTATTCCTCCAAAGCCTTTCTCTCAGGAATAGTCAAATTAAATAAACGACTTTTAGGAAGAGTTGCTCCAGGGACAAATTCAATTGCACAATCATAATCTCTATGAGGAGGCAATACCTGCGATTCCTTATCAGAAAAACTTTCCAAAAATCCTGAATAGGTACAGGTAACTCCCCCTTAACTACAGCAGCAATACCCCGTTACAACACTTGTCATAACAATTAGGACTCCAGGACTTAATTTCATTGGTAGACCAATCCAGTACAGGATTGTGCAATTTTAACCAAGGTAACCCCAAAATCACCGGTGAGGGCAAATTATTCAAAACTACCAAATCCAAATTCTCTTGATGAACACCATTAATAGTAAGAGGAAATTCACAGATATGGTGAGTAACATTTTTCAAGGGAGAACCATCCACAGAAACCACATTAATAGGGGAAGACAGAAGTTTGGGTTTTAATTTTAGTTTTTCCAAAAATTTCCCATCAATCACATTGAGAGTTGAACCACAATCCACAAATACCCGAAACTCCATTAATTCCTCCTCAACAGCAGTAGTGGCAGAAAGAAATACACCTTTATTGTTTAAACAAGCTATACGGGCGAAACTGACCTCATTTTTTTTTTCTCTTTATTAGGGTTGAGCATTCCGATATTGCAAATATTGGGTATCGGCCGATATTGGCTGTATCGGAATTCCGATTCCGAGTTCCGATATTTTCGTCATATCGGATACCGGAATCGGAATGTCACTGTCACTGTCAGTGTCCGTCGGTCGGGTCTGTCAGGAGTCAGCGGCACTTACCCGGCAGAAGATCTCCGGCAGTCACATCCTGGACTGCTTGATGGCCGCCATCCTCTTCTCCCTGGCGGTCACATGCAGTTTCTCGCGATAACTGCAGTGACTGCTGGGTAATCGCGGCCGTAAAGCAGTCCGATGACGTCACCGCCGAGGAAGCAGGTAATCAGCTGTGCTGCATCGGGATGTCAGGCTCTGCCTGGCATTCCGATGTAGCAGAGCTGGATCGTCGTGGGACACTCGTTACTATGGACTGCGTCGGACAGGTGGTATACTGTTGGTTTGTTTTTTTTCTTTTTTTTACAGGAGATCGATGGCGTCGAAGGAATGAAAGAGTAATAAAATTAATGAAAACTGTGTTGTCTCTTTTATTTCATTAAAATACTTTTTTCTTGCTGTGTCTTTTTTTTAAACATTTAAAAACTTTGGGATTAATAATGGATCGGTGTCTTATTGACGCCTCTCCATTATTAACCGGGCTTATTGTCACCGTGCAATCAACGGTGACATTAACCCCTTATTACCCCGCTTGCCACCGCTACAGGGCAAGTGGGAAGAGCCGGGTAAAGTGCCACAATTGGCACATCTTTTGATGCGCCAAATGTGGGGCTGCTGTAGCCTGGTATTATCAGGCTGTTGAGGGCCAAAATCCATGGGCCTTGACAGTCTTTTAATACCAGGCCGCAGCAGTCTGCATTTTACTTGGCTGGTTAACAAAAATAGGGGGACCCCTACGCCGTTTTTTTTTCGAGGGGATCCCCTATTTTTGTTAACCAGCCAAGCTAAGCAGACTGCTGTGGCCTGGTATTATCAGGCTGGCAAGGTCCATGGATATTGGATCCTTACCAGCCTGAAAAACCAGGCCTCAGCGGTCTGCTTCATCTGGCTGGTTAACAAAAATAGGGGGGACCCCACGCCAATTTTTTTCGAGGGGATCCCCTATTTTTGTTAATCAGCCAAGATATGCAGACTGCTGTGGCCTGGTATTATCAGGCTGGCAAGGTCCATGGATCTTGGCTCCTTAACAGCCTGAAAATCCAGGCCTCAGCGGTCTGCTTCATCTGGCTGGTTAACAAAAATAGGGGGGACCCCACGCCAATTTTTTTCGAGGGGATCCCCTATTTTTGTTAATCAGCCAAGATATGCAGACTGCTGTGGCCTGGTATTATCAGGCTGGCAAGGTCCATGGATCTTGGCTCCTTAACAGCCTGAAAATCCAGGCCTCAGCGGTCTGCTTCATCTGGCTGGTTAACAAAAATAGGGGGGACCCCACGCCAATTTTTTTCGAGGGGATCCCCTATTTTTGTTAACCAGCAAAGATAAGCAGACTGCTGTGGCCTGGTATTATCAGGCTGGCAAGCAGGGTCGGACTGAGCCACCGGGACATCGGAGAAACCTCCGGTGGGCCCCAGCTCCTGCGTGGTGGGCCCTGATTTGAAAGGATAGGTCGCGGGGCAGAGGGGGCGGTGGCCCCGGGCCCCGCGCTCTGAGGGGGCCCACCCGGAGCTACGCTACAGTAACTGTATCGGCGTGCACAGCACGCCGATACAGTTAATTCTGCGGCAGAGCAGGGAGAATCGCTCTCCCTGCTCTGCCGCCCGGAAGCTATGGGGCCTGAACAGGCGGTGGGGGGGCCCGGTGCCAGCAGTGGGCCCCCCACCCGTCATCGGAGGGTCAGCTGTATCGGTATCCAGTCGATACAGCTGACCGCATAGAGAGAGAAGGAGCGAGCGCTCCTTCTCTCCCATAATCCCCCTCTCAGCGTCTGACAGCGGGCGCGATGACATCACCTGCCGGCGCCCACTGTCAGACGCAGAGAGGGAGAACAGTGAGCAGCACAGGAGCCGGGAGGTGAGTATTGTTTTTTTTTTTTTTTTTTTAATGGGGATGCATTATACTACAGAGGCTGCCTATGGGGGTGCATTATAATATAGCGGCTGCCTATGGTGGTGCATTATATTATAGACTCTGCCTATGGGGGTTTATTATAATATAGAGGCTGCCTATGGGGGTGCATTATACTATATTGAGGACTATCTGGTGTATTATGCTGTATGGATGCTATCTAGGGGCCATCATACAGTGTTGGACCCATTAAATAGTTTGGGGACATTAAGGGGTCAGTATATATCCAGTGAGGGGCATTATTCTGTGTATAGGGGAGATGTACAGGGGGAGACTTGGGACATTATTAAATGTAAAGTGGACACTTATTGTTATAGGGGAACTCGGGTTACTGTGACTGTCAAAGGGGCACACAGGGCATTATTACAGTCTAGGGGACAAAATGTGGTTACTGTTTTCTAGGGCACTTGCACCCGGCATTACTATATTCTAGAGGGGTGCTTTAAAATTTAGAGGTCACACAGAACCACACAGCAGGTGCAGTAATAGGGACACATACGGCAGCAGCAGCTCAGTATTGGGGTATCAGGTGCAGTAATAGGGACACATACGGCAGCAGCGGCTCAGTATTGGGGTATCAGGTGCAGTAATAGGGACACATACGGCAGCAGCGGCTCAGTATTGGGGTATCAGGTGCAGAAATAGGGACACATATGGCAGCAGCGGCTCAGTATTGGGGTATCAGCAGGATGAGGAGTTTGTGCAGGTTGAGAATAGTCCAATTGGTGACCGTGACAGTGCTAAAAATATGAGAAGTGAAATGTGTCTTTGTTGTAATCTCTGCAGTCGAGTCCTGGCTGGAGAAGTCGTCATGTCGGTCTGGGCCAGATGGAAAAGACATGAAAAGTGAACAATTCCATTAGAAAGAACATCAGCGGTAAGTCATTATCTGTACCTGTGCTGTAATCTATTATATGTTCTGTAGGACTGGTATTATTTACCACAGACCATATGGCGGTAATATCAATATTGGTCTTTTTATATATAGATTATTTTTGGCAACAGCGCGGTCATTTGTTGAGGTTCTCTGATTAGGGGCCCACTCAGAAGTTTCGCCCCCACTAAACCAAAACCCTAGCTACGCCTCTGGATCTCTCTCTAGTCTTTCTTTCTCTCTCTAGTCTTTCTTGCTCTCTGTTCTTTCCTTCTCGCTCTCTGTTCTTTCTTTCTCTCTTTCTTTTCTTTCTTTCCTCTCTTTCTTTCTCTGCTTGTTCTTTCTCTCTCGCTGCTCTTTCTTTCTTTTCCTCAGTACCAGCCACTGTGCCCTCATTACCAGTCATTGTGATCAGCAGTGCTAAATGGGTACGCTTGGGGTGAGGATATGGGTGTGATTAGCTGTGAAATGGCTGTGGTCGGGGCGTGGCCTAAAACTTGCAGCGGCGCGCGTAGCGCACCGCAGCCTTTAACCCTCTTTCCTGTCTTCAAAATTTGGGAGGTATGGTGTATGACCTCCCTAAAACTTCTGGGCATGCTCCTGATGAGCACGACGGATGGTCTTGTGTAGCCCAGCTACGCAGGCACACATAAAAGTCCAGGAGAGTGCACAGGAAGGTAACAGCAACGCTTGATATTCATTCACTGTCACTCACACTTTCAGACACACCCATCTGAGATATAAGGGGGAGTGACATGTTCTGAAGTGGTTAGTCAGTCAGCCAACCTAGGAGGGAGAGTAGTGGAATCTGGCTTCTGTCTACGGACGGATCAGCTCAGTGTCAGTCCAAGTGGGACTTAGAGGATACTGAGGGCTACTCAGCAAGCCCTAGAGAAAGCTGACCTCGCCATTGAAAGTACAAGTGTTTATGTTAAGAGCGTGAAGCAGGGCGAAGGGCGCAGTGGAGAGGACATAGAGAAGTGCTTCAGGTATTGGATTGCCTGCACTAAATTGCCGGACACCGGGGTCCGAAGCGTTGCTACAGTTTCAAGCTTAGTAACAAGAAAACCGGAGGCATCTGGACTACAGGTCGCAGAGAGCAGCCCTAAGTGTCAATACGTAACCGGAGTCAGGTGGAACAGGGACTTTGAGTCAAGTGCACGACAAAAGTAAGGACTTAGTTTCATCACTTAGAAGGCTCCACCACAATTTTGGCCGGGCAGTACAGCTATTGAGAAAGCTGGAGATTCAGAGTTAACTTCGCTTCAGGCAAGTTGGACTCACCTACAATTGAAGTTAAGGAGGCCTCTAACCTGCTCAGCTGTTACCGGAATGTGCACTCTCCACCCCGACCAGCTCCCCGGGATCTGCTTGAACCACCATCAGTAAAAGGTATGAAAAGGAACTACCTTGTGTGTGACTGAATTCTTACTAGACCCTGCATCATCATCATCATAGACTTCCAGGGACCCGTCTCACCTGTGGGAGACTTACTACCAAGCTGCCCCATAACATCCCCTGTGAAAGTCCTTAGAGCAGCGCTGGTACAATTTACCAGAGACCGCAGGTGGCGTCACGAACTACCTATCCTAATAATCCCCTGTAAATATCCCACATTGCACGACCGCCAGGGCCACGGATCGAGCCACCGCTACCAGTGACAACTCCCATAGATTTCCATGGGCTCAGCTCCGAGTACCCCATAGCCCTGGTATCCACAATTGTGGTGCGTGGTCGGAACAGTCTCCTGAGGGATCTCCTCCCACATCTGGACTAAAGCATCCACCAACTCCTGGACAGTCTGTGGTGCAACGTGGCATGGCCTAAAATTTGCTGCAGCAGGCACAGCGTGCCATAACCTTTGTCCCTCTTTCCCTTCTTCAAAGGTTGGGAAGTATGATGGTGGGCCCCAAGAATAATTTTTCTCTGGTGGGCCCAAGGTACTCCAGTCCGACGCTGCTGGCAAGGTCCATGGATATTGGCTCCCTAACAGCCTTAAATACCATGCCTCAGCAGTCTGCTTCATCAGGCTGGTTAACAAAAATAGGGGGGACCCCACGCCATTTTTTTTTTCGAAGGGAACCCCTATTTTTGTTAATCAGTTCCCTCTGACGTCACTGATTGTGTCCCTGGCTGACCTGAAGTGAAAGTGGAAAGCAATCAATTAAGCTTTCCACTTCCTCTCCTGTGAGCCAGGAGAGGAACTCATTCATTTGGGGGTTTACTGTGAGGCTGCAGCATTAGCTGCGGTCCCTGCAGTAAACATTAACCCTTTCTGAAGGATTACACCGTGGGACCTGACTGTGCATGGGATAGGTAAGAATAATTTTGCTTTTTTATTTTATTTTTATTACAGGAAATGGTTTTTGCAGTAAAATAAAAGATGGTCAAAAACATGTGTCTTTATTTCATTAAAATGATTTTTAATTAAATGTGTGTGTTTTATTTTTATTTCATGCAATAGGATTAATAATTGATAGTTGTCTAATTGACAGCTCTCAATTATTAACCTGGCTTAATGTCACCTTTCAATAGCAAGGTGGCTTTAACCCCATATTAACCATTCGCCACCGCTACAGGGCAATGGAATAGACGGGCAAAGTGCCAGAAAGGGCGAATCTAATTATAGATTTGTCTTTTCTGGGGTGTCTGGGGGCAGATGTTAGTAGCCAGGGGGGGGCCAAAAATAATGGTCCCTCTCTGGGCTATTATTATCTGCCCCCACTCACTGGCTTTGTCTGTCTGGTTGCGAAAATAGGGCCGGAGCCCACACATTTTTTTTCAGCAATTTTACACCTCATATATATATATACATGTCATTGAATTTGTGACACATATATATATATATTTATATTCATAGTTCATACACTTCTACATAGTATAATAGCCGCTAATTCAATTGCCGGCTTTTGTGAAAATGCAGAACCCGACATGAAATGACACTTGGTTTACATAGAGTTAACCATGTCTTTTCATGTAGTTTGATATCTGATTTGCACAAACAATTACATGAGTGTAAGTGTGCAAAATTTCACACCTGTAGGGGTTAATTAAAGGTGTAAATTCATAGCAAAAAAGTCAGTTTTTTTTACAACGAATTTACACCTTTAATTAACCCCTACAGGTGTGAAATTTTGCACACTTACACTCATGTAATTGTTTGTGCAAATCAGATATCAAACTACATGAAAAGACATGGTTAACTCTATGTAAACCAAGTGTCATTTCATGTCGGGTGCTTCTGTCTTTTCACAAAGGCCGGCTTTACCCGGCAATTGAATCAGAGGCTATTTTACTATGTAGAAGTGTATAAACTATAAATATATGTATATATATATATGTCACAATGACATGTATATATATATATATATATATATATGTATTCTATGTGTGTATATTTAGTGTTTACAAGGAAAGAAAGAGGTTTTTTTAGTTACGATATTTTGTTCCCATAGACTTACATTGGATTTCCGGTATCGGTATCGGGTATCGCCGATATTTTAATGGTATCGGCGATACCATTCCGATTCCGATACTTTTGGATATGGAGAGTATCGCTCAACTCTACTCTTTATTCATTCGAAGCGCACAGTTCTTAATAAAATGCTTAAATTTGCCACAATAGAAACACAAACCTTCAGCAAATCTGCGGTCTTTTTCCCGAGAGTGAGGTGCCATAGCTCCAATTTCCATAGGCTCTCCAATGTCAGTACAGTACCTCTCAGACTTGGAGCTGACAAGGCAGATTTACTCTCATTAACCCTTGCACGCAGTCTCCTATCCACCCGTATGGCTAATTGCATAGCCTCTTGCAAGTTACCAGGTATAGGATAAGCAATCAGCAAATCTTTAACCCTTTCACTTAACCCTGCAAGAAATAAACTTTTCAAAGCTGAATCGTTCCACCCCACCTGAGTGGACCACCTTCGGAAGTGAGTACAATATTTTTCCACATTACCTGATCCCTGTCTCAAACGTCTTAATTCTGTCTCAGCTGATGAAACACGATCAGGATCGTCATACAATAACCCCAAAGCAGAAAAAAAACTATCCACTGATCTAAAGCATGGATCACTAGGCTGCAGAGAAAAGGCCCAGTCCTGAGGTTCTTTGCGCAAAAGTGACATTATAAACCCTATGCGCTGTGATTCATCACCAGAGGATCTGGGTCTCAAACGGAAATACAACAAGCAAGCATTTTTAAAAGAAAAAAAATCTTGTTGTTCCCAAAAAATAAATCAGGCAAACTTACCTTTGGCTCCACGAAATGTGCTCCAGAACAACTACTCACGTGTTGCTGGATCTCAGCCACCTCCAGAGAGAGTCCCTGCAGGCGTTGAGCCAAATCCTGAACCGACACCATGATGGAAACAGAAAATTTTTCCTTAGAGATCTTTTTTTTTTTCTTGGCTGGACTTACTGTTAAGATCTTCTTCAAGCACTAAGGAAAGATGGGAATTTTGTCCCTACAATAGAACTAAGCTGGATCCCTACGATGTAACGAGGAACCTGATCCTGCGACCAGACCCGCTAAAGTCCTCAGCTAGTCTGAACGAAGACCTATAGTTGCGAGGGAGGACTCCCTACAAGATCTGGGGACTGGGAGAAAAGGTGGACACCTCCTAACAGAAATTGAAGCAGGGAAAATTAAACAGAAAACAAATTACTTAGAGTTCCTAAGATCAAGCAAAACTGACTGAGAAAGGCACCTAAGCACCCGGCTAGCTTAAGAGTAGATAATACAATGAAGTCCAGCAAAGCCAGAAGGGCGGAGCCAGACTAAATAGGGAAAAAAGGTCATGTGACCAGCAAACTGAAACAAAACCTAACAAGAGGGTTCTAACAGTCACAGGCCCAGTCTGCCTAACACCAGAATAGCTAACTCAGGAAAAGTGTACTGTCTCAGTAGCGTACAGCTATATACAGTCTTGTGGTAATTTTAAATCAGTGTTTATATTTCAGCAGGAACACACACGGTCACAGGCCCACTCTGGCTAACAACAGAATATCAAACTCAGTAAAAGTGTACTGTCTCAGTAGCGTACAGCTGTATACAGTGTTGGAGGAATTGTAAATCTCCGTATATATTTCCGGAGTCACACACAGATAGTCAGCCTGTATTTGTCCCTGATACCAGCCAGTACACAGTACTGTGAGAAGCGTACATCTCTATACAGTGTGGGAAAAACAGAACACTCGATAACTATCTGAAATTTCCCTCTTAGAACTGGCAGGCTAGTAATCAGCTCCTCTGATCCACACAAGCAATTTCTACACTGTCACTGGCAGGCACCTCTGCTTCTCCACCAAATTAATTGCCCCCTGATCACAGGCAGGCAGCCTACTAATCAGGTGTGATGCTGCACACAAGCAATTTGTACACTCTCACTTGCAGGCAGCTGTGCTACTACACCAAATTAATTGCCCCTTATCAGTCAGGCAGCCTACTAATCAGATGTGATGCTACACCCAAGCAATTTGTACACTCTCACTGGCAGGCAGCTGTGCTACTACACCAAATTAATTGCCCCTTATCAGTCAGGCAGTCTACTAATCAGATGTGATGCTACACCCAAGCAATTTGTACACTGTTAGTGGCGGGCAGCTGTGCTACTCCGCCAAATTAGTTGCCTCCTTATCACAGTCAGGCAGGCAGCCTACTAATCAGATCAGATGGTCCACACAAGCAATTTGTACAGTGTCAGTGGCAGGCAGCTCAGCTACTCCACCAAATTAATTGCCCCCTTATCACAGTCAGGCAACCTACTAATCAGATGTGATGCTCCACTCAAACAATTTGTACATTGTCATTGGCAGGCAGCTCAGCTACTCCACCAAATTAATTGCCCCTTTATCACAGTCAGGCAGCCTACTAATCAGATGTGATGCTCCACCCAAGCACTTTGTACACCGTCAGTGGCCGTCAGCTGTGCTACTCCACCAAATTAATTGCCCCCTCATCACAGTCAGGCAGCCTACTAATCAGATGTGATGCTCCACTCAAACAATTTGTACATTGTCAGTGGCAGGCAGCTCAGCTACTCCACCAAATTAATTGCCCCCTTATCACAGTCAGACAGCCTACTAATCAGATGTGATGCTCCACTCAAACAATTTGTACATTGTCAGTGGCAGGCAGCTCAGCTACTCCACCAAATTAATTGCCCCTTATCACAGTCAGACAGCCTACTAATCAGAAGTGATGCTACACCCAAGCAATTTGTACAGTGTCAGTGGCAGCAGCTCAGCTACTCCACCAAATTAATTGCCCCCTTATCACAGTCAGACAGCCTACTAATCAGATGTGATGCTCCACTCAAGCAATTTGTACACTGTACCTGGCAGGCAGCTGTGCTACTACACCAAATTAATTGTCCCCTTATCACAGTCAGACAGCCTACTAATCAGATGTGATGCTCCACTCAACAATTTGTACATTGTCAGTGGCAGGCAGCTCAGCTACTCCACCAAATTAATTGCCCCCTTATCACAGTCAGACAGCCTACTAATCAGATGTGATGCTCTAGTCAAGCAATTTGTACACTGTACCTGGCAGGCAGCTGTGCTACTACACCAAATTAATTGCCCCTTATCAGTCAGCACAGCCTACTAATCAGATGTGATGCTACACCCAAGCAATTTGTACACTCTCACTGGCAGGCAGCTGTGCTACTACACCAAATTAATTGCCCCCTTATCAGTCAGCAGCCTACTAATCAGATGTGATGCTACACCCAAGCAATTTGTACACTGTTAGTGGCGGGCAGCTGTGCTACTCCGCCAAATTAGTTGCCTCCTTATCACAGACAGGCAGGCAGCCTACTAATCAGATCAGATGGTCCACACAAGCAATTTGTACAGTGTCAGTGGCAGGCAGCTCAGCTACTCACCAAATTAATTGCCCCCTTTTCACAGTCAGGCAACCTACTAATCAGATGTGATGCTCCACTCAAGCAATTTGTACACTTTCAGTGGCAGGCAGCTCAGCTACTCCACCAAATTAATTGCCCTCTTATCACAGTCAGGCAGCCTACTAATCAGATGTGATGCTACAACCAAGCAATTTGTACACTGTCATTGGCAGGCAGCTCAGCTACTCCACCAAATTAATTGCTCCTTTATCACAGTCAGGCAGCCTACTAATCAGATGTGATGCTCCACCCAAGCACTTTGTACACCGTCAGTGGCCGTGAGCTGTGCTACTCCACCAAATTAATTGCCCCTTATCACAGTCAGGCAGCCTACTAATCAGATGTGATGCTCCACTCAAACAATTTGTACATTGTCAGTGGCAGGCAGCTCAGCTTCTCCACCAAATTAATTGCCCCCTTATCACAGTCAGGACAGCCTACTAATCAGAAGTGATGCTACACCCAAGCAATTTGTACAGTGTCAGTGGCAGGCAGCTCAGCTACGCCACCAAATTAATTGCCCCCTTATCACAGTCAGACAGCCTACTAATCAGATGTGATGCTCCACTCAAGCAATTTGTACACTGTACCTGGCAGGCAGCTGTGCTACTACACCAAATTAATTGTCCCCTTATCACAGTCAGACAGCCTTTAATCAGATCTGATGGTCCACACAAGCAATTTCTACAGCGTCACTGGCAGGCAGGCAGCCTAAGAACCAGCGTTGCTGCACACACTGAAATCCTCCCCTCTCGCTGCATAGTCACTGTACAGCTAATCGCTATCAGCACAAAGTTATTTTTCTTTTTAGGCCTTGCCTAACGCTCTCCCTGCTCAGATGCACCGCCAGAAACCTTCCCCTACACTGAGTTTGGCAGTTGTAAAATGGCGGTCGGCGCTGAGGGATTTTATATGCACTGTGACGCCACTGAAATCCAGCCAATCGCTGCAATGCCCTTCTCTAAGATGGTGCTGGCCACCTGCTATGTCATCACGTTGCCCACAGCCTGCGTCCTTGTTCATTGGCCGAGAAAAGGCGCTTAAAGTGTAGGGGAAAACCAACTCCAGCAAAATGGTCGCCAAACACGTGACCGAACTCACTCCACGGTCGGGTTTCTTTTCATGAAACCTGACTTTGGCGAAAATCGGCGCCTTTTGAAAATGAATGACCTGTTTCGCTCAACTCTATATACCACCCCAAGGGTTTTGCAATTTGCAAAATCTCTTGCAAAAAACTTTTTACCATTGGATGCGCTTACAAAGCTCTTCCCTGGTGCCACCCATTTACAGAAAGAACAATTTCCACACCTGAAAGTACTGCAAATTCTCCTTTCCAGCCACTTGCCCTCCTGTTTTGCTCTCTTATAGTGGCTATGTACCAGACGGTCCCTTGTGGACCGACCTTTACGAAAAGTGATCTCCGGTTTTTTAGGGACCACACCGGTTAGTGCTCCATCAGCTTGTAGAATGGTCCAATGTCTTTTGAGGATCTTATAAACTTGATCTGCTTGATTATCATATGTACCAATCACTCTCACAAAATTGCTCCCTTTCAAGTTCACATTTGATTGAAAGAGAGTCTGCCTATCTTGTCCATGTGCATGTCTTAAGGCGAGATTCAAAACATCATCCGGGTACCCACATTCTCTAAACCTTTCCCTTAAATCAAAGGCTTGGGCCCTAAAGGTTTCGGGGTTAGAGCAATTTCTTCTAACTGAGATATTGGCCCCGTGGTATACCCTTTTTGAGTGGAGTCGGATGGTAACTATCCCATCTCAAGAGCGCATTAGTAGCTGTGGGTTTTCGATATACCCTCGTTCCCAGAACCCCTTGAGCATCTTTAATGATTCTTATGTCAAGGAATGCTAGGTCCTTCTCATTACTCTCAGAAGTGAATCTCAGGCCTATGGTATTCACATTCAAATCTTGTACAAATTTCTCAAACTCATCCTTTGTTCACACCCATATAACAAAGACATCATCTATATACCTGTTCAGGTCCAAGAATTCCTGGCTCAGAATGACCCATGGGCATACCAGACAGCAAATGGAAGAAGAACTTCTTCATGTACAATGCTCCAACTTGGAGCTGTAGTTGTTCTTGCAGGACTAGACTGTTCTTGAATAGGGCTCGGCCATCTCTAGACAACGACCATGCCGGTTTCTCGAGCTGCAAAACAGAGGCTACACACCGACTCCGTATGGCTGGCGGCTTAAACACACTAAAGCTCCCAGTAGGCATAGAAACAGTCATTGACATTATGGAGAGGAAGTACTCTCACCTAGGGCAGTCTCTTCTACTAGCCCAGGAAAGTGCTTCGGTTGAAACAACCAAGTGACAAGAGGTGTCTGGCTCCCTAGCATCAGAGTCAGTCAGCAATGTCGTCTTCTTTATCTGGTCTGCTAGTTGTTGAGTCAAGGTGTGATGATGTCTCCGAAGAAGGGGAAGCGGTGGCATTCTCTTCACACGTCTCCAGCGACTGTATCAGTGATATGCTCCCAGGAGCATCCCTGCCTCTTGATTGTCTTCCCCTGGATAACGGGCTGAAGATGCGTCCTAAGTGTATGCCTTCAGCTCCCATGTGGTCAGTGAGTGAAGATACCAAGACAAAGGTTTACTGATCCTCTAACCTGGAAGAGGAGGACCAGTTTTTTCAGGGTAACAGGCTGAAGATGCTTACTGAATGTATGCCTTCTGCTTCCAGGTGGTCAGTTGGTGAAGATCCCAAGACAGAACTTTGCTTATCTTTGCTTTCCACCAGTCTAGAGGAAGAGGACCAGGTCATTGTGGAGGTTGACCCCATCGAGCACCAAGAGACTTGGCACTCTGTGATTCCTGATGGCACACGTACTTCACCTTACCTGAAGGATGTTGTGTCGGTCTGGACTGTGTGTGGTCCCATACTCCTTCTGCAGGTCATCCTGGCAGACTTGAAGAAGAGGGGCCACAGTAACAACTCTTCCGCATCACTGCATGGCCTCCCATCCCCCACACACCAACTTACTCACTGCTCCAGGCCATGCTGTGAATTCTATCTGCTGCCAGCTCCATGCTATGTGCCTCTTGCTTCCTGCCTACTCTCTGCATGCTTCCTGGTTTTGTGCATAGGGGGGTGGCGCCGGCACTCTCTGGTTCTTATGGAATGCCTAATGTGTCCCTGGCCAATTACCAAGGGGCCTTTGGTATTTAAGGCAGCTCCACCCAGTGGTAACTGGCTGAGCAACGCCTTTACTCAGTTTGTGTCTTACTGTTGAGTTGCCATGTTCTGTCCTGTGTTTCGCCATCTCTGGAGGCTTGATTCATAGATATACCTTGTACCTGTCTGTCTGCCCTCTAGGAGGCAGAATATCCTGGGTCTCTGTGTCCTTTTTCCTAGCTTTGCCTTGTTCCTGTCTGTCTGCCCTCCAGAAGGCTGTATATCCTGGTCTCTGTGTCTTTGTTCCTGTGCCTCGTCTTGTTCCTTTCCCTGCCTGTACTTTGTCCTATACCTGTGTCTGTTGTATCCCAGGCTGCGGCCTGTCCTTACCTGTCCTGCTTACACTTGTATTTACTCCCTCTGTCTTGCCTACTGCTGCAGAACCTTTTGCTGCAGCTCCTCTCCGCATTCCTTGTGGTTTCGCTTTGCTTTGCTGCTGCAGAACGTCTTGCTGCAGTTCCACTCCGCATACCATGCGGTTCCGCTTTGCTTCGCTCCTGCTGCAGCTCCTCTCCGCATACCTTGTGGTTCCGCTTTGCTTCACTCCTGCTGCTGCAGAATCTCTTGCTGCAGCTCCTCTCCGCATACCT
This sequence comes from Oophaga sylvatica, assembly GCA_033576555.1. Taxonomy (NCBI): domain Eukaryota; kingdom Metazoa; phylum Chordata; class Amphibia; order Anura; family Dendrobatidae; genus Oophaga; species Oophaga sylvatica. The sequence goes on from JARQOD010000005.1 coordinate 297,685,072, forward strand.
AGCGATTCCGCTTTGCTCTGCTCCTGCTGCTGTTGAACCACTTTCTATCCTGCTCCACACTCCTGCTTTTCTGCTTCGTTCTGCTTTGTTCTACTTCTGCTGCTGATGAACCACTTGCTGCCAACTGCAGCTCCTCTCTGCAGTGTGAACAGGTCCAAACCTGTTCCTTCATTCCCATCTATATTTCCATCCTTCCAGTACCAGTACCTGCATCTCCTGTGTGAACAGGTCTCCACCCATTCCTGCTCGTGTCCCTTTGTCTCAGCCGTGCCCGCCTGCCAGTGTCTCAGCTGTGCCCACCTGCCAGTGTCTCAGCTGTGCCCGCCTGCCTGTGTCTCAGCCAAGATCGCCTGCCAGAATACCAGCCGTGCCTGTCGTGCTCACCTGCCTGTCTGTCAGTCACACCTGTAATAGTGTCTTGTTCCCCAGTGGGATCAGCATCTACAGCCAGACACCACCATTTAGTGGCACCTGGCATCTACCTGCCGCACAAGCCTGACCTCAACATCGGAGGCTCAAGTGAACACCAAGGTAGCTTCTTAGTTTCGCCCCTTCCAGGGTAGTCTGGTTTGTGGTCCAGTGGGGCCACACTTCCCACGCTCGTGCCAACCAGTCAGGGCACGAGCTTGACACATGGGAAGAACATACAAACTCCTTGCAGATGTTGTCCTTTGTGGGATTTGAACCCAGGACTAGAGATGAGCGGTGTTCGAAGCGAACTGTTTGCCAATTTCAAATTCGAGCTGTTTTGGGCTGTGTTCGAGCCGTTCGACGAACCCGAACGATTTTGAAAAAATCCGGCTGTTCGAGGTTATGTTCGATAACTGTTTGTGCACCTAAATCGTCACTGGATTTTTTCACAGTAATGCTGAGAATCACTGTTAATACACATTTTGAGTGTACAGCGGGGCGTGGGGAGGGGCATGGGATGGATCTCTGCAGAAATAATGAAGATCTCCATTTTTTTCTCTTTCCTGCATTTCCAGTGGGCGGTGCAGTCTGTCAGTCTATCAGCAGCGCACACACAGAGCGAAGTGCTTTTTTTTCACACAAGCAAGGGCATGTGTCATTGGCTGTGTATGTCACATGTCCTTGCCCTATAAGACCCAGCCATTTCCCTCCTCGCCACCATTTTCTCACTGCTGCAGCACAGTGTTAGACGGCACTACTGCTGCTGTTAGTGCTATCTTTCTAACAGTGACTGTGAAGCGAATTTGCAGTTAGACAGGAAGGTTTAGGGAGTAGGAAGGGACTAGTATGTAATTGCAACCCTTTTCAGGGCTAGGTTACAGCAGTTCCTGGCACTTTTAGCAGGCAGGTCTGTGCTCTATATAGACAGATAGGTCAACTTGGGAGTAGTGACTATTTGTAATTGCAGCCCTTTTGAGGGCTAGGTTACATCAGTTGCTATCACTTTTTGCCAGCTCCACCAGCGTTGAAATACTCATATGTTTTGGCTGCATCTTGCCTGTAATATAATTGTGGGCATAGTAGTACAGTCATGGCCAAAAGTTTTGAGAATGACACAAACATTATATTTTCACATGATCTGCTGCCCTCTGGTTTTTATGTGTGTTTGACAGATGTTTTTATCACAGACAGAAATATAATTGCAAACATATGAGTAACAAAAGCTTATATTGACAGTTAGAATGAGTTAATGCAGCAAGTCAATATTTGCAGTGTTGACCCTTCTTCTTCAGGACCTCTGCAATTCTCCCTGGCATGCTCTCAATCAACTTCTGGACCAAATCCTGACTGATAGCAGTCCATTCTTGCACAATCAATGCTTTCATTTTGTCAGAATTTTTAGGTTTTTGTTTGTCCACCCGTCTCTTGATGATTGACCACAAGTTCTCAATGGGATTAAGATCTGGGGAGTTTCCAGGCCATGTACCCAAAATGGTTTGTTCCCTGAGCCATTTAGTTATCACCTTTGCTTTATGGCAAGGTGCTCCATCATGCTGGAAAAGGCATTGTTGATCGCCAAACTGCTCTTGGAGGGTTGGGAGAAGTTGCTCTTGGAGGACATTCTGGTACCATTCTTTATTCATGGCTGTGATTTTAGGCAAGACTGTGAGAGAGCCGATTCCCTTGGCTGAGAAGCAACCCCACACATGAATGGTTTCAGGATGCTTAACAGTTGGCATGAGACAAGACTGGTGGTAGCGCTCACCTTGTCTTCTCCGAATGAGGCGTTTTCCTGATGTCCCAAACAATCGAAAAGGGGATTCATCAGAGAAAATAACTTTACCCCAGTCCTCAGCAGTCCACTGCCTGTACCTTTTGCAGAATATCAGTCTGTCCATGATGTTTTTTCTGGAGAGAAGTGGCTTCTTTGCTGCCCTCCTTGAGACCAGGCCTTGCTCCAAGAGTCTCCGCCTCACAGTGCGTGCAGATGCACTCACACCTGCCTGCTGCCATTCCTGAGCAAGCTCTGCACTGCTGGTAGCCCGATCCCGCAGCTGAAACACTTTTAAGAGACGGTCCTGGCGCTTGCTGGTTTTTCTTGGGCGCCCTGGAGCCTTTTTGGCAACAATGGAACCTCTCTCCTTGAAGTTCTTGATGATGCGATAGATTGTTGACTGAGGTGCAATCTTTCTAGCTGCGATACTCTTCCCTGTTAGGCCATTTTTATGCATTGCAATGATGACTGCACGTGTTTCTTAAGGCCTCTTTCACATTTCCAGGGGGCGCCTGGCGGCGCCCCCGGCATTTTGCCGCAGCGCCGCATGTGAAAACCTTTCACACTTCCGGCGGCCAAAATGCGTTTTTTTGCCGGATGGTTTCTGATGCTTGGAGAGATAAGAAACCATCCGGCAAAAACAAAAAACGTTACATGCAGCGTTTTTTCCGGACGCCGCAATGTACATTTGCGCCGCATCCGGACAAAACCGCATGCAACGCATTGACATGCGGTGCCATCCGGCGCTAATGCATGTCAATGCGAAAAAAGCCGCATGCGGCGCATCAGATTTTCAGATGCGGCGCTGCGGCAAAATGCCGGGGGCGCCGCCAGGCGCCCGCCGGAAATGTGAAAGAGGCCTTAGAGATAACCATGGTTAACAGAAGAGAAACAATGATGCCAAGCACCAGCCTCCTTTTAAAGTGTCCAGTGATCTCATTCTTACTTAATCATGACAGATTGATCTCCAGCCATGTCCTCATCAACACCCACACCTGTGTTAATGGAGCAATCACTGAAAAGAGGTTAGCTGGTCCTTTTAAGGCAGGGCTGCAATGATGTTGAAATGTGTTTTGGGGGATAAAGTTCATTTTCTAGCCAAATATTGACTTTGCAAGTAATTGCTGTTAAGCTGATCACTCTTGATAACATTCTGGAGTATATGCAAATTGCCATTAGAAAAAGTGAAGCAGTAGACTTTGTAAAAATTAATATTTGTGTCATTCTCAAAACTTTTGTCCATGACTGTAGTCTGTGGTACTCATTGTATTAGGCCATCTATACAAAACTCCACCAGCGTTAAAAAAAAAAGATTTTTTATCTGCATCTTGCCTGGACAATAATTTTGGGCATAGTAGCAATGTGTGGTACTCATTCTATTAGGCCATCTATACAAAGCTCCACCAGCGTTCAAAAAATAATAATTTTTATCTGCATCTTGCCTACACAATAATTTTGGGCATAGTAGCAATGTGTGGTACTCATTCTATTAGGCCATCTATACAAAGCTCTACCAGCGTTCAAAAAAAAAAAATTTTTTTATCTGCATCTTGCCTGGACAATAATTTTGGGCATAGTAGCAGTGTGTGGTACTCATTCTATTAGGCCATCTATACAATACTCCACCAGCGTTTAAATAAGTAATAATTTTTATCTGCATCTTGCCTGGACAATAATTTTGGGCATAGTAGCAGTGTGTGGTACTCATTCTATTAGGCAACCTATACAAAGCTCCACCAGCATTAAAAAAAAAGAATTTTTATCTGCATCTTGCCTGGACAATAATTTTGGGCATAGTAGCAGTGTGTGGTACTCATTCTATTAGGCCATCTATACAATACTCCACCAGCGTTTAAATAAGTAATAATTTTTATCTGCATCTTGCCTGGACAATAATTTTGGGCATAGTAGCAGTGTGTGGTACTCATTCTATTAGGCCATCTATACAAAGCTCCACCAGCATTAAAAAAAAAGAATTTTTATCTGCATCTTGCCTGGACAATAATTTTGGGCATAGTAGCAGTGTGTGGTACTCATTCTATTAGGCCATCTATACAAAGCTCCACCAGCGTTCAAATAAAACTAATTTTTATCTGCATCGTGCCTGGGCCCTGGCATCTGGGGGGCCCTGGCACCCGCTGGCATACATGGGCCAGTTGCCTAGGGCCCCCACTGTTCCAGGAGCCAGCGGAGCAGCCGCGGGTGACAGGAGGCAGGAGCCCCTGTCCCCGCTGCTAAAGAGAAATGAATATTCACTGCTTCCCACGCCCACATGGGGTGGGAAGCAGTGAACATCATTATTTACCTGTCCTCGTTCCACCGCTGAGCGCCGCTGTCTTCGGGTCCTCTTGCTGCGATGTTCAGGCAGAGGGCGCGATGACGTGATTAGTGTGTGCAGCGCCCTCTACCTGAGCATTCACTGCCGGAGGACCCGAAGACAGCGGCGCTCAGCGGTGGAGCGGGTGACAGGTAAATCTCTCAGGTGCCGGGGCCCTGAGCCAGCGGTGACACCGGCACCTGTCCCCCATAGCGCGCCGGTGTCCCCGCCTGCTCAGGACACCGGCACCTGGCCCCCAGCGACGAGAGGTGAGTATGTCATTTTTTTTTTTTTGTTGTTGTTGCAGCAGCTGCGGCAGCATAAGGGGCCATAATCTATGGAGCATCTATGGGGGCATAATCTGTGGAGCATCTATGGGGGCACAATCTATGGGGGCACAATCTATGGAGCATCTATGGGGGCATAATCTATGGGGGCACAATCTATGGGAGCATAATCTGTGGAGCATCTATGGGGGCATAATCTGTGGAGCATCTATGGGGGCATAATCTATGGGGGCATAATCTGGAGCATCTATGGGGCATAATCTATGGGGGCATAATCTGTGGGGGCATAATCTGTGGAGCATCTATGGGGCATAATCTATGGAGCATCTATGGGGGCATAATCTGTGGAGCATCTATGGGGCATAATCTATGGAGCATCTATGGGGCATAATCTATGGAGCATCTATGGGGGCATAATCTATGGGGGCATAATCTGTGTAGTATCTATGGGGCACAATCTATGGAGCATCTATGGGGGCATAATCTGTGGCACATCTATGGGGGCACAATCTATGGGGGCACAATCTAGGGGGGCATAATACATGGGGCATCTATGGGGCACAATCTGTGGAGCATCTATGGGGGCATAATCAATGGAGCATCTATGGGGGCACAATCTATGGAGCATCTATGGGGCATAATACATGGGGCAGCATATGGGGCATAATCTCATTTTCCACCCTAGGTTTATACTCGAGTCTATAAGTTTTCCCAGTTTTTTTTTTTTTTTGCAAAATTAGGAGGGGTCGGCTTATACTCGGGTCGGCTTATACTCGAGTATGTACGGTATCTATCTATTATCTATATCTATCTATATATATATATATATAGAATTATCCCCTATGAGGGGGGCAGCATTATCCCCTATGAGGGGGCTGCTTTATAATCTATGAGGGAGGCTACCCCAACTCCTGCTATATAATTAAGACATGTACTACCTTATATTATACCCTGATATTAGTGTGTTTTACTGCACAATTGGTGGTCTTGTATTTATTTCTATGTAGCTACATAGTGGGCCCCAAGAATGATTTTCTCTGGTGGGCCCAAGGTGTTCCAGTCCGACGCTGTTTCTATGTGTTTTCTATGTGTTTCTATGTGTTTTGGTTTGCCTGCCATTGGTTTTAACGGTGTTCGACGGTGTTCGACGAACAGTTCGATGAACAGTTCGTCGAACACGGCTGTTCGGCGAACCGAACCGAACTCGAACACTACGGGGGTGGCTCATCACTACCCAGGACCCCTGCACTGCAAGGCTGCAGTGCTAACCAGTGAGATCATCAATAATCTGCATATCTTAATCTGTTTCTTACTTTATATTGACCTGAAAGCGGAAGGTGATGTTGCCATCACAAGAAGAACGATATTGGGTCTAAATGTTATAAAAATGTAAATCTTTATTAGAACAATCAAGTGACAAATACAAGAAAAATGGTAAAAGACAGTGCATAGCAATAGCCAGCGCAGATAACGCGCTACCTGGGAAGACGGAAGACATCCTGATCCCAGTCCTCCTAATAAGAGATGGAAACAGTGTCCTATATCGATGTGAGGGGAGTGGTATAACAAATATTGTATATCTAAGGCACACTTTCACATGAATATACGGCCAGTGACAAACATAGCCAACATGGCTATATGCCGAAATAGGTGTAAATCATCATGAAGGAACACTGAGCAACCATGTCCAAATACCCTCGTTCACTAGTGTGGAGAGTCAAGCCAGAGATTGAATTTAAAAACGGCAAACTGCCAGTAGCATGTATAGGTATATTACCTCTCTGCTTGTCAGCAACTCAGGAGCTGGGATCAGCGCGTCTGCCCCGACACGCGTTTCAGATTTGAATCCTTCTAACCGAACCGAACTCGAACACTATGGGGGTTGCTCATCACTACCCAGGACCCCTGCACTGCAAGGCTGCAGTGCTAACCAGTGAGATCATCAATAATCTGCATATCTTAATCTGTTTCTTTACATTACTTTATATTGACCTACAAGGTGGAAAGTAAAAAATGAATACAACATGACTCAGTGAGATCTCGGGAGATGAGATCTTAGCGCCAAGATCTCCATCTTGTATTGTTGCTGTCAAAAAAAATTGAAACGGTCCTTTCTTGGTTTCTTTCTTTGAAGAAATCAACATCAGGAGAATGAAGAGAAGAGCTGCTTCTGGGGAGTTTCATAAATTTGTACCAAACAATCTCTTAAAGAGTTCAAATGACCTATTTCCAGATTACATCTCCAACATTTATCGGCGACCCGGGGGAACATCTGGCGAATACAGTCAGGGTTCCTATACCACCTGGCAAGGATCTTCTAATTGGTTTCCTGAATATGATAGAATACAGAAATCTTTTGGGTGAGGGTGAAAAATTTTTCCCACTCATCGGAGGAGAATATTCTGTTGAGTTTGCGCCCCCATAATCTCTGAAACTGATATTTGTGCCCTCCGCCTCTGACACCAGACTATACATGAAAGATAGAATGGGAAGGCATCTCTTCCTTCGTACATAATTTTTTGAACCCCAGACCTCTTTATGTGGTAATAAATGGAAAAGACTATATATACAGCCATATCGCTTCTGCCTGATTATACGAACTCCGAGGAGAGATTAAGTTCTCAATGGACTGCACTATTATATGACTGGCATGCTGCTGTAATGACCAGGATGGTTCTGGCACTGATTCTAGCTATTTAATCCTCGAGATACAGTGCACCATCATGATTCTAGATGTTGATGATCGCTATGACAACAAGTGTTTAATAATCGCCAAGTGTTGACCAGCTGTGGAAGCCCATTGGGCACTACTAGTAGTTCAAGCTAATAGGCTGAAGATCAGTGTGTAACTGACAGTTGAAAAATGTCTCTTCAACGAGGAAGAGAACTAGATCTCTAGTGCCACATATAGGAAGTAGCAATCCTAACAGTCAGTATCGACTCTCTAACCAGCTTTGTCACATGACTTAGGATAAAAACCAAAATCTCAATTTGCAGACACTGTGTTTTGGGGTACTGCCCCTCTTCAGTGCAAAGTGTGAGATCTGGTTTGGCTGGGTGAGCGGCGTATGACTAGGATCCAAGAGTTAAACATTATAGTTTAATGTTGCGGAGACCGACATTTCAAGACTGAAATGCCAAGGTGAGGAGATTTTTAAGTTGCAATGCTCCTATATGAAATATGCAAATTGTCTCTTCAGAGAGGAAGAGGACTAGAATTCTAGTATCACCTATAGGAAGTAGCAATCTTAAAATTCAATATCGACTCTCTCAGAAAGCCAAACCAGATCTCACAATTTGCACGGACAAGGGCAGTACTCTGAAACGCAGTGTCTGCAAATTGGGATTTTGTTTTTAGCTTTTATCCTAAATCATGTAACAAGGCTTGTTAGAGAGTTGATATTTCCCAGAGGAGCATTGCGGCTTGAAATTCTCACCTCGGACTGTCAGTGTTGACGTGTCACTCTCCACAAAGAGAAACATGACAGTTGTAATACACATCTGTAATTCAGAATTAATGCAGGGTATCATACCAGTGATCAGTTCCTAACTCAGACTAAGTAAAAAAATAAATGAATAAATAAATGTTTAGAAAAATATAAGAAAATCAAGTAAACAAAAAACCTTTCTCACGATTTAAACACTTTAGTACTGGAAAAAGAATAATAATAATAATAATTAATAATAATAATAAATAGACATATTTATTATTGCCACATCTGTAACAACCCGAATTATAAAAGTCGTTCGCGACTTAACTTGCCTGGTGAGTTCCATGAAAAATAAATGTTCTAAGTCACAATTGCTCTTTTTTGGTCACCTTGCTTCAAAAAGGTGGAATAAAAAGAGATCAAAAGGTTAAGTAAACTCAAAAAATGAAGAAAACCACAAAAGTGATTGCCTTAAAAAAATCCCAAAGTGTGACCCTTACAACATAGTGACTCATAAACCTTTGAAATAAAAAATGGATTTGGTATCACTAACTAGTGCTTGTAGCCCATGATGAGACACAGGTTTGATATAGAAGGACTTGTATTACTTCATACAAGTGGCAAAAATAGTCACACAGTTTGCAGGTACAGAAGCAGGAGACACAGCAGGCCATAGTAACTTAAGCTCAGCAATAACTCTCCACAACAGGTTCAGGATCTCTTCTCTGTTACCGTAATTCCATGCAAACGTGGATTTATCAAATAGCAGGTTTCCAGAGTCCACAAGTGTTCCAAAGTTCCTCAGTAGGAAATAGCTGGAGTACAAAGTCCAAGGTTTTCCAGGAGTTAGGTCACAGGCTCACTGCAGGCTTGATTCTGAAGCACTGATTGCTCAGCTGAGGCTGCTTAAGAAGCAAGAGGGAGAGAATCAGGGCGGGAACATGAAAGCTGGAATAGCAACGGCGCTGCATACAAGTCTTTTTTGTGCATCAATATACCAAGCAGCCGCCCCCTCCATGTATTGGTAGGTTGTGAGCGGTTGCCTTATCGGTATTCTTGCACCTGTGTTGCCGTCATCTTAACTATGTGGGTCCACTGCATCCTGATAGTGCATTTGTTTGGAGGCCTGGGCAGGTGAGCATCTCTGCCTTCTTTTCCCTATTTTTGAATTTTTGGAGGATATCTAAGTCCTCTTTCTGTGCTCTTGCTCGAACATGAAAGCTGGAAACTCCATATTGACTGAGGGCAAGATAGCTGCAGCAAGACAGAAAGCAAAATGGCTGACGGAAAAACTGAGTTTCAAGAAACATGTACAAAGAACCTTACACCGGAGTGGATCCCAATTTAAGCCAGTGCATCAGATGATGAAAATATTACAGCATCCTGGCTTCAAGCATCTGCATATCTTACCTCTTTCTGTAAACTTATCTATATTGATCTACAAAGGGGAAAAAAAAAAGTGAACTAGGATGTGCTACTGTAACAAAAAAATAAACCTGAATATGTCAATCCAACCTGCAGGAATCTGCACCAGCTCCTAATATCACCATTCATATGAGAAACCCACTGTAACAGTGCCCTCTTGTGGTTTCCTGGAAGAAAATTATATGTCAATTATATTATGTGCAATTATATGTCATGTAGTTAGACACACTTATGGATCTTGGCTTTAGTATTTTTAGTTATATGCAGTCAGAATTTAATGGAGCATTGTAGTTGAGATTTCTAAAGGTCATTATAACCAAGAGTATGAAAATTGCCATGTCACAAGTAACCTGCCTAGTAAACGTCGTAATGATAAAAAAAAAAGACAAACAAATTTCCCCCCTAAAAAATGGTTTAAAAAGTGATAAAAAATTCACAGGTATCTCAGAATGGTACCAATAAAAAACTACAGCTTGTTCTTCAATGTAACACTGCTAAATATGAATATATACATATCAATGATTTTATTGTGCAAAAGTAGTAAACATATACATAATTAATCTCTTGATTCCGGTGCATTCTGTGACGAGTAAAGAGTCACCGCGAGTCTAAAGATCTTTAGGTGTATCTGGATTGAGCTCCTTGAAGGAAATCATTAAACAAGGAATTGAAGCTGGAGGGAGGTAATTTGTATGTTCCCGTTACATTCTAAGAGTGAAGAATTGCTGTGAGACTGAAGATCTTTGGGTGTAGCTGGATCAAGTTGCTTGAAGGGAATCGTCAAACAATTCAACAACTCATTTTGTTAAACATAGGGAAGGAGATTACCCACATGGTGTGCTGCAATGTGTGCTATATGTTATATACTATATGTTTAGAGACTTGCCAGAGAAAAAGACAACCTTTATAAACGTGCCAGAAATGCAAACTTGTGAAAGTCTTCAGGAGAGAATAGCTACACTGAAGCTCATCAAAGTAGATGAGGATTTCCTTGACAGAACAGAATAATCTCTTTCAGTGACCTGCAGAACCTGAGAGAGTAGAAATAACTATTCAGAATCTTTGAAGAGATGCACCTTTCAATGTACTGTACCTCCAGAAGAAGAGAAATGGAAGTATGTGACCCAAAGAAACAGGAAGCTGAGAAGGCAATCAGCATCCATACCATAAAAAGAATCGCTACCAGACTCTCACACAGGACAATTATGAAGATGTACATCAAAAAGTGCTTTCCCCACAAAGAACTCCCCAGTAGAGAATCAGAAGCCTCTTGAAGGGAGAAAAAGAAGCGCTTTGGTGAAGAAGTAAAGGTGTTGGTCATGGGGGGTTCCCAAAGTAGAGGAACAGAAAAAACGCTGACCAGACATCACCTCACGAAAAGTGTGCTGTCATCCATGTGCCCAAGTCACAGATGTGTTTGATAAGGTATCTGTTAGGGGTCGAGTTCCCGCTTCTGCACAAGGGGAATCTCGAGCCATCCCTGCTGCAGTCTCCCATCCATCTCCGGCCTCTCAGCTTAGACGTTGGTCCCAGCGTCTCGCCCAGTCTAATATTGTGCAGAGGATTATTGCTGCCTCTTCAGGCTCTGCTATTGTAGCCAGTACTGGTTAGCGGCGAGCAGACATCTTTAGGACAAAGTCCTTGCTTTCCCCTTCTGAGCATGCCCAGAGTAAGATCTCTCATTGGAGATCAGGGGTCACATGCTCAGGTACTGCAGCAACTCCTATTGGTCCGCCAGGAAGGTCCTGAAACTACTTGTGTTCTGGAACAGTTTCCTATTGGTCCTTATCTTGCAGGCACTGTAGTTGCTACTATAAAAGGGTGGCATGGTCGTGCCGCCATGCGCTAGTATCAATCACATTATGTGCTTTGAGCCAGGGTGATCTTGCACGCATGTGTTAGGGCTCGGCTGAAATAAGCCCCTAGAATACCGGCACCTCCGGTGAGGAGATTGTATGCACGTGTTTAGGGCTCGGCTGAAATAAGCCCCTAGAATACAGGCTTCTCCGGTGAGGAGATTGTCTGATTGTGTTGCTGATTGCTTTACTTTGGACTGCTGTCCGCACCGCAGTTGTCTGTGCATTCCTGTGGAGCTAACAGGACACAGTCCATATTTCTGCGTCTCTACCTTAGTGACTCTGTGGTGTAACAGAGTTCGCTTATACCGCTATATAGTGCCACAGTGTCTATAGTTGCGACTCTGTGAAGTAACAGAGTTCGCCATACCGCCATCCTACTAGCAGCAGGCTCTGCCTGCATGGTGGACCCTGGGCTGTGAACGCACTTATTATTTATATTTATTTTGTGCGTTCCACCAGCCCTAACAGTATCAAAATGCTTCAGAGCTACAGTTGACTCCCCATGACCACTAATGAACGTAGGGAGAAATGACACAGCAAAAGTTATTTGCAATCTATCATCATGCACTTTGAAGACGAAAAGTGGAGGAACTGGGAGCGCAAGTCATCTTCTCATCCATCCTCCCAGTGGATGAACATGGAACAAGGAGATTGAAAAGGATTCTACAGGTGAACAACTAGTAACATCGATGATGCCATCAGAAACACTTTGGGTTTCTAGCCCATGGAGTCAATTACCTGTATCGTGAACTCCTTGCTAGAGAAAACAGGAAAACACATATTTGGTAGACTCTTTGCTACAATCATCAGGAGTGCTTTAAACTAGAGCAATATGGGATGGGAAATATACGGCCAGGAAAAAGTATGCAGACAATGAATTCTTTTGAAAACCCTGCTAAAAGATGTGGAACTAAAGAACAAGAGACAACAAATACTTAATGAAAATCGAGGAGCAAAAGAGAAACCGATTACAAACTAAAATGTGTTTATGCAAGTGCACAGAGCATGGGAAACAAGCAAGGAGAATTGGAACTGCTTACACAGGAAGAGAGATATGCTGTCATAGGCATCACTGAAACTTGGGGCGATACATATGATTGGAATACAAACCTTGAAGGCTACAACTTATTTATTAGAAACAGGCTTAATAAGAAAGGAGAAGGTATTGCATTGCATGTTAGGAAAACGTATATCTCCACAGAGATCCAAGCTTTAGAAAATGGTAGCTTTGAAGAAACTGGATAAGAATACAAGAGAAGAACAAAAAGGACACTATTGTAGGTATTTACTATAGGCCACTTGGACAGGATGAAAATATGGACGAGCTCTTTTTACATCAGGTTTCATTGTTCTCAAAAAAGTATGACATAGTGATCATCTGAGATTTTAACCCCTTCACCCCCAAGGGTGGTTTGCACGTTAATGACCGGGCCAATTTTTACAATTCTGACCACTGTCTCTTTATGAGGTTATAACTCTGGAACGCTTCAACGGATCTTCGCGATTCTGAGATTGTTTTCTCGTGACATATTGTACTTCATGTTAGTGGTAAAATTTCTTCGATATACCTTGCGTTTATTTTTGAAAAAAACGCAAATATGGCGGAAATTTTGAAAATTTTGCAATTTTCAAACTTTGAATTTTTTTCTCCCTTAAAACAGAGAAATTTGTCACACAAAATAGTTAATAAATAACATTTCCCACATGTCTACTTTACATCAGCACAATTTTGGAACCAAAATTTTTTTTTGTTAGGAAATTATAAGGGTTAAAAGTTGACCAGTGATTTCTCATTTTTACAACAAAATTTACAAAGCCATTTTTTTAGGGACCACCTCACATTTGAAGTCACTTTGAGGGGTCTATATGGCAGAAAATACCCAAAAGTGACACCATTCTAAAAACTGCACCCCTCAAGGTACTCAAAACCACATTCAAGAAGTTTAATAACCCTTCAGGTACTTCACAGGAGCTGAAGCAATGTGGAAGGAAAAAATTAATATTTAACTTTTTAGCCACAAAAATGATCTTTTACAAACTTTTTTTATTTTCACAAGGGTAAAAGGAGAAAATGGGCAGATAAAGTTGTTGTGCAATTTCTCCTGAGTACGCCAATACCCCATATGTGGGGGAAAACCACTGTTTGGGCACACGGCAGAGCTCGTAAGGGAAGGAGCGCCGTTTGACTTTTTCAAACTAAAATTGGCTGGAATTGAGATTGGACGCCATGTCGTGTTTGGAGAGCTCCTGATATGCCTAAACAGTGGAAACCCCCCACAAGTGACACCATTTTGGAAACTAGACCCCCTAAGGAACTTATCTAGATCTGTTGTGAGCACTTTGAACCCAAAGTGTTTCACAAAAGTTTATAATGCCTGGGTGTGAAAAAAAAAAAAACAATTTTCCACAAAAATGATTTTTTAGTCCCAAATTTTTGATTTTTCCCAAGGAAATTGGACCCCAAAAGTTGTTGTCCAATTTGTCCTGAGTACGCTGATACCCCATATGTGGGGGGGAAAACTGTTTGGGCGCACGGCAGGGCTTGGAAAGGAAGCAGTAACGTTTTGGAATGCAAACATTGATGGGGGTCATGTTCCATTTGTAGTGCCCCAGATGAGCCTAAACAGTGGAAACCCCCACAAGTGACCCCATTTTGGAAGCTAGACCCCTAAGGAACTTATCTAGATCTTTGGTGAGCACTTTGAACCCCCAAGTGCTGCACACAAGTTTATAATGCCCGAGCATGAAAATAAAAAATCCTATTTTTTTCCCACAAAAATTATCTCTTAGTCACTAATTTTTTATTTTCCCAAGGGTAACAGGAGAAATTGGACCACAAAATTTGTTGTACAATTTGTCCTGAGTACGCTGATACCCCATATGTAGGGGGGAACCATGGCAGAGCTCGGAATGGAAGGAGCACCATTTGACTTTTTCCAACCAAAATTGGCTGGAATTGAGATTGGACGCCATGTTGCATTTGGAGAGCCCCTGCTGTGCCTAAACAGTGGAAACCCCCCACAAGTGACCCCATTTGGGAAACTAGACCCCCTAAGGAACTTATCTGGATCTTTGGTGAGCAATTTGAACCCCCAAGTGCTTCACACAAGTTTATAACGTAGAGCCGTAAAGTTAAAAAATCATATTTTTTCCACAAAATTGATTTTTTTTCACCCCAATTTTTATTTTACCAAGGGTAACAAGACTCCAAAAGTTATTGTGCAATTTGTCCTGAGTGCGCTGATACCCCATATGTGGGAGTAAACCACTGTTTGGGTGCATGGCAGAGTTTGGAAGGGAAGGAGCGCCGTTTGACTTTTTCAACGCAGAATTGGCTGGATGCCATGTCGTGTTTGGAGAGCTCCTGATATGCCTAAACAGTGGAAACCCCCCACAAATGACACCATTTTGGAAACTAGACCCCTCAAGGAACTTATCTAGATGTGTGGTGAGCACTTTGAACCCCAAAGTGCTTCACAGAAGTTTATAACGTACAGCCGTAAAATAAAAAATCTCTTTTTTTTTTTTACAAAAATGATTTTTTTGCCCCCAATATTTTATTTTCACAAGGGTAACAGGAGAAATTGGACCCCAAAAGTTGTTGTCCAATTTTCCTGAGTACGCTGATACCCAATATGTGGGAGTAAACTACTGTATGGGCGCACGTCGGGGCTCGGAAGGGAAGTAGTGACGTTTTGGATTGCAGACTTTGATGGAATGGTCTGGGGGACTCATGTCGCATTTGGAGAGCCCCTGATGCGTCTAAACAGTGTAAACCCCCCACAAGTGACCCCATTTTGGAAAATAGACCCCACAAGGAACTTATCTAGATGTGTGGTGAGCACTTTGAACCCCGAAGTGCTTCACAGAAGTTTATAACGTACAGCCGTAAAAATAAAAAATCCTATTTTTTTTACAAAAATGATTTTTTCGCCCCAAATATTTTATTTTCACAAGGGTAACAGGAGAAATTGGACCCCAAAAGTTGTTGTCCAATTTGTCCTGAGTACGCTGATACCCAATATGTGGGAGTAAACTACTGTATGGGCGCACGTCGGGGCTCGGAAGGGAAGTAGTGACGTTTTGGATTGCAGACTTTGATGGAATGGTCTGGGGGAGTCATGTCGCATTTGGAGAGCCCCTGATGCGCCTAAACAGTGGAAACCCCCCCACAAGTGACCCATTTTGGAAAATAGACCCCACAAGGAACTTATCTAGAAGTGTGGTGAGCGCTATGAAGCTCCAAGTGCTTCACATAAGTTTTATAACATACAGCCGTAAAAACAAAAAAAATCATTTTTTTTTTACAAAAATGATTTTGTCGCCCCCAGTTTTTTATTTTCCCAAGGGTAACAGGAGAAATAGGACAAATTGCACAATAACTCTTGTGGTCCAGAGTACGCTGATACCCCATATGCGGGAGTAAACTACTGTTTGGGCGCATGGCAGAGCTCAGAAGAGAAGGAGCACCGTTTGACTTTTTCAACGCAGAATTGGCTGGAATTGGGATCAGACGCCATGTCACTTTTGGAGAGTCCCTGATGTGCCTAAACAGCAGAAACCCTCCAATTCTAACTCCAAACCTAACCCCAACACACCCCTAACCCTAGTCCCAACCCTAACCACAAACCTAACCCTAACACACCCCTAACCGTAATCCCAACCCTAATCCTAATCCTAACGTTAACGCCAACCCTAACCCTAACTTTAGCCGCAACCCTAACCCTAACGGGAAAATGTAAATAAATACATTTTTTTAATTTTATTATTTTTCCCTAACTAAGGGGGTGATAAAGGGGGGTTTGATTTACTATTTATAGCGGGTTTTTATGATTGGCAGCTGTCACGCTAAAAGACGCTTTTTATTGCAAAAAATAGTTTTTTGCATCACCACATTTTGAGAGCTATAATTTTTGCATATTTTGGCCCACAGAGTCATGTGAGGTCTTATTTTTTGCGGGACGAGGTGACGTTTTTATTGGTACCATTTTTGAGCACGTGACATTTTTTGATCTCTTTTTATTTCGATTTTTGGGAGGTTAGAATGAACAAAAATCAGCAATTCATGAATTTCTTTTGGGGGAGGCGTTTGTACCGTTCCGCGTGTGGTAAAATTGATAAAGCAGTTTTATTCTTCGGGTCAGTACGATTACGGCGATATCTTATTTATATCATTTTTTTTATGTTTTGGTGCTTTTATAGAATGAAAACAATTTTATATAAAAAATTATTATTTTTGCATCGCTTTATTCTGAGAGCTATAACTTTTTTATTTTTTCACTGATGATGCTGTATGATGGTTCGTTTTTTGCGGGACAAGATGACATTTTCAGCGGTACCATGGTTATTTATCTCGGTTTTTTTGATCGCGTGTTATTCCACTTTTTGTTCTGCGGTATGATGATAAAGCATTGATTTTTTGCTTCGTTTTCTTTTTTTTTTTTTAAGGGGTTCACTAAAGGGGTTAACTAGTGGGACAGTTTTATAGGGGGGGTCGTTATGGATGCGGCGATACCAAATATGTGTACTTTTATTGTTTTTTTTTTTTTTTATTTACAGGAAAGAATGAATTTATTGGGGAATATTTTTTTTTTTTTTTATGATTTTTTTTACCACTTTTTCTTTTTATTTTTTTTACTTTTATACTTTGTCCCAGGGTGGGACATCACTGTATTTTAGCAGATCGCTGGTGTGACAGTGTGCACAGCACTCTGTCACACCAGCGA
Organism: Oophaga sylvatica; assembly: GCA_033576555.1. Classification (NCBI taxonomy): domain Eukaryota; kingdom Metazoa; phylum Chordata; class Amphibia; order Anura; family Dendrobatidae; genus Oophaga; species Oophaga sylvatica. The sequence continues at coordinate 297,702,302 of JARQOD010000005.1, forward strand.
TCGCTCTGGCACTGCTGCAGGCTTCCCCAGCGCCTGCTCTCAGCAGGCACTGAGGAAGCCGCCTCCCTGCAGGACCCCGGCGCCATCTTGGATCCGGGGACCTGGAGGGAGGACGGACCCTCGGAACAGCGCGACACATCGCGCTGCTCTGAGGGTCTCAGGGGAGCGCGCAGGGAGCCCCCACCCTGCGCGATCCTCCCCTGTGCCCCGGGTACACCGCGATCATGTTTGATCGCGGTGTGCCAGGGGTTAATGTGCCGGGAGCGGTCCGTGACCGCTCCTGACACACAGTCACGGGTGTCAGCTGTGATAATCAGCTGACACCCGGCGGCGATCAGCTGCGCTCCCCCCGGGAGCGCAGCTGATCGCCCATGACGTACTATTCCGTCCATGGGAATTAGGTCCAGGGTCACATGGACGGAATAGTACGTCTGATGGCAGAGAGGGGTTAACTAACCAGATATTTGTTGGGAATCTCTCTCACACTAAAGTAATGGATCCAGAAAATTCTCATCTTCTCTCCCTGACAACTTTATCTTTCAAAAGGTAGAAGAGAGAACAAGAGGCTCTGCCATCTTGGACCTAATTCTTACCAAATGGAGGAAATGAACGAGGAGGTAAAGGTGGCTGGGAATTAAGAAGGCAGCGATCATGCTATCCTTAAAGGGAATCTGTCACCAGGGCCGGCTCCAGGTTTTTATGGGCCCCGGGCGAAAGAGCCTCAGTGGGCCCCTTCAACACAGACCACGATTCATGATGGACAGATACAGCAGAGAAATATAGGTACAGTACAATGCCAAATACTTCACTTCTTCCATTACATGAGTGATATCTATTGTAAATTGTACAATAGCTCAAAAACCGCCAAATCCTCACAGCGCACAGTACAGACTGGACAGTACAGTCCTCCATACAATATTATGGGCACCACATAGTCTCCCCCTCATCACCCATATAATACCCCATGCAGGATGTCACCCACCATCCCCCATATAATGCTCCATACAGAATACTGGACCCAAAATAATGCTCCATACAGAATACTGGACCCAATATAATGCTCCATACAGGATACTGGTCCCCATATAATGCTCCATACAGGATACTGGTCCCCATATAATGCTCCATACAAAATATGGAGCTCTCCTCTGCGCTGTACTGCGTTCTGCACTGTTACGGCTCAGGAAAGGGCGCTGTGGAAAGACTCCCCATTATCATCATGATTGCCTCCCCATCATCATCATCGCCTCCCCCTCATAATCATTGCCTCCCCCTCATCATCATTTCCTCCCCCTCATCATCATTGCCTCCCCATCATCATCAATGCCTGCCCATCATCATCATTTCCTCCCCATCATCATCATTGCCTCCTCATCATCATTGCCTCCCCATCATCATCATGGTCTCCCCATCATCATCAATGCCTGCCCATCATCATCATTGCCTCCCCATTATCATCAATGCCTGCTCATCATCATCATGGCCTCCTCATTATCATCAATGCCTGCCCATCATCATCATGGCCTCCCCATTATCATCAATGCCTGCCCATCATCATCATCGCCTCCCCAATATCATCAATGCCTGCCCATCATCATCATCTCCTCCCCATCATCATCAATGCCTGCCCATCATCATCATCTCCTCCCCATCATCATCAATGCCTGCCCATTATCATCAATGCCTGCCCATCATCATCATCTCCTCCCCATCATCATCAATGCCTGCCCATTATCATCATCTCCTCCCCATCATCATCAATGCCTGCCCATTATCATCACACACAGACAGCACCACAGCACACAAGCACTCTCTCACATACATACATACACACAAACACACAGACACACAAAGCACCGCACTACATACACACACTGATACACACAGACACACACACACAGACACATACACACACGCCTCACCTGTCCGGCGTCCGTGCGCTCTCTGCCACAGCCGGCCGCTGAATGATGACATGGAACCCAAGAGCTCAGCCTTTCTACTGGACACATCCAAATCTTTAACAAAATCATTCAGTTTACTTTGTGATATAAGGTGTGGTTCAGTTGAGGTTGCTGACAGAAAGGCTGGGTCATGAGCGGAAGATGCTTCATGACATCAAATGCCCTCTTCTTCCTCACTTGATTCAACTGAAAATGTTTCTGGTGCTTTTGTAATCGACAGTTCTTATGTACAGTGATGAGCAAAAGGGTAGCAATGTTTTGAACTTTTGACTTTCAGGCTCCATATCTGACCATCCACTACTGCTTTGAACGTGAGAATACCATCATTTTATAGACAATCATCTTGTATATCTCATACATAAATTTGACTTGCAACTATTTAGCATATGATTAGTTATGCAGATTTTTGTTATGTCACCGCATTATTACTGTTTAGCTCCAAGTGGTAGAAAAATCTTTTTTTCTGTATACTACAAAATACAACCTGTTTTCACATTCTCTAATAACACAGTGTGTTATTAAGTTGTTTCCCAAGTGAAAGGTCTCTGGTTCAAATCGAGGAGCAGCCATGAAGAAGATTTCCCAAGAAAAGAGCAGCATCATTGAGCTCATCAATAGCCATCTCTCGACCAAGAAATTTGCCTTACTACATCATGTGAGTGCCATGACAGTTGGAAAAATACGAAATAAAGTCTGCAAAACCATTCAAAAGCCAAGAGCTGGACGTCCATTCAAAATATCGGAATCAATGAGTCGGCTCACGGCAAGGTTTATCAGTTCTGGTGCAACAAATGTGGAGCCCAGCTTCGCTCAGTTCCACAAATCCAGAAGGGTGCATGAAGGATTGTACCACTAGAGGTCTCACTATACATACACACCTTCACCCGTCCCCTAAGTCCACCAAAGGGAGCTTGATAGGAATATAAAAGAGGGTGAAGGCAGGAAGTTAGGCTGATAGTCTGAAGTCAGTTCAGTTCAGAGCAGACTTGAGAGTAGTGCAGCTCAGCAGAGTTGAGCAAAAGGCAGAAGGCTGCAGTCTGCAGCAGAGTGAGTTCAGCTCAGTTCAGTAAAGAGCTAGGAGCGTGCCGACGCTCTGAGAGCGGCAGAAGAGGCAGCCCACCAACTGCCAGTGTGTATAATCATGTGAGGGTCCGAGTAGGCCGAAGGCAAGAGGGGAGTAGCGAAGGGGCAGAAGAGCCTAACCAGCTCACCCCAGCAAGTATACACCGGACGCCGGGTCCGAGCCTATAGGGATCTCCACGACCCACTAGGAGAACACCGGAATTCCTGGAGGACTACAAGTCCCAGGAGCACCAGAGAACTGATACGTAACTGGGCCAGGAGGATGGAGTTCAGGCAAGCAGGGACACTGTACTTCAAGAGAAGGTCAAATCACAAGGTCAGCTGGGTGCAGGACAGAGATTAAGTTAGGCCCAGCTGCAGGCAGGCCAGAAACTCATTACGGAAAGGCAAGGAACAAGGAGGCCTTAAACCTACATAGTGGGAGAATCTGGATGTGCACCCTTCAACCTACAGTGCTCCGGGATGTGCCTGCAACATCTTCAGTAAAGGTACCAAAGTGACTTGTGTGTGTGTCCACCTTCTTGTCCTTAACCTGCCGGGTTTCCCTTCACCCTGCATTCCCACACATCTATCTGCCCTGGAAGGACACAGCCTCACCTGTAGGAGGCCCAACATCTAGCTGCACAACACCATCCCTTCCAGAGAATCTGCACAGCAGCACTGGTCACCCTGACCAGGTACTACAGGTGGCGTCACGAATCATCATACAAACATTTATTCCCCTGTAAATATCCCCCATTTATGGTGAGCGCCCAGGGCCACGGACCGAGCCGTGTTGCCATGACATCCCCCCCATAGGAGTTAATAGGCTCGGATCCGAGTACCCCCACTGCCCTGGGAGGGCGGCTCACAAACATGGTAATGGAGGTGGCTCGTATGCTTTGTAATAGTGAGGTCACAGACTTACATGCAATCACCACGAGACACATGTTACACAAGTCTGGAATTGTGGCTCTAACACAGGTGAATAAGCCTTGGCTGCAATACTGTCATAAGATGTGTCAGCTCGAGTTTGCAAAAAAAAAGTATGAAAAGTGGAGAGTAGAAGAATGGAAAGAGGTGAATTGGAGTGATGAGATGAAAATCAATAGACTAGGCTCTGATGGGTGCAAATGAGTCTGGAAAAAACAAGGGAAAATGGGCTAACGGATCAAGAAATTGAAAGGATTGTCTTTTTGGCAGAGTAAGCCTGATGATATGGGGTTGTTTCACAGCCAAAGGCATTGGATACTTGACTAGGATCGATGGTGGTCTCAATGCTGAGCTACAGTATATGTGAGTGTCCTACAAGACAAAATAATAAAAATTAAAATTTAGATTTTTAGGAGCAAAACAGTAACACTGCAGTGACATGACAAGACTATGCATAAGTAATCATATGCAAAATATTTGGAAGTTAAATTTATGCATGAGATAGCCAAGATGATTGTCTATAAAATGATGGTAGTCTCATTTTCAAAGCAGTAGTAGATGGTGAGATATGGAGCCTGAAATTTGAAACTTCAAAACATTGTTACCCTTCTGTTCGTCACTGTATGTGGTACTGGGCGTACTGTAAATGCAATGTTTAAATACTGTAAAGTCCACTTTTTCTTCCTCTCCTTCCTTGAAACTCCTTTCCTAATGGGGGGCACCATGAAGAAATAGCAATTGGTAGTGTGATCGGTTGCTTCTCTCCAGATCATTTTGGTATAGACTCTTCCCATGCAACCACTGTTTAAGATGTGATGCACATCTATTGCAGCATATGTGTGGAGCCCAACTCTCGTCCTGATCTCTTCTTATGCAGCAAAAATATGGGTTGTATGCTACCCTTACCTTGTTAGTAAAGTTTCACCTCGGTAACACAAAAGTAACTTCTCTGCATATGTAGCAAATATTTACGTTGTTAACCCCTTTACCCCCAATGGTGGTTTGCACGTTAATGACCGGGTCAATTTTTACAATTCTGACCACTGTCTCTTTATGAGTTTATAACTCTGGAACGCTTCAACGGATCTTCGCGATTCTGAGAATGTTTTCTTGTGACATATTTTACTTCAAGTTAATGGTAAAATTTCTTTGATATAACTTGTGTTTATTTTTGAAAAAAATGCAAATATGGCGAAAATTTTGAAAATTTTCAAACTTTGAATTTTTATTCCCATAAAACAGAGAAATATGTCACACAAAATAGTTAATAAATAAAATTTCCCACATGTCTACTTTACATCAGCACAATTTTTTTTTGTTAGGAAATTATAAGGGTTAAAAGTTGACCAGCTATTTCTCAGTTTTACAACAAAATTTAGAAAGCCATTTTTTTTAGGGACCACCTCACATTTAAAGTCACTTTGAGGGGTCTATATGGCAGAAAATACACAAAAGTGACACCATTCTAAAAACTATACCCCTCAAGGTACTCAAAACCACATTCAAGAAGTTTATTAACCCTTCAGGTGCTTCAGAGGAGCTGAAGCAACGTGGAAGAAAAAATGAACATTTAACTTTTTAGTCACAAAAATGATCTTTTACAAACTTTTTTATTTTTACAAGGGTAAAATGAGAAAATGGACAGATAAAGTTGTTGTGCAATTTCTCCTGAGTACGCCGATACCCCATATGGGGGAAAACCACTGTTTGGGCACACGGCAGAGCTCGTAAGGGAAGGAGCGCCGTTTGACTTTTTCAAACTAAAATTGGCTGGAATTGAGATTGGACGCCATGTCGCGTTTGGAGAGCCCCTGATGCGCCTAAACAGTGGAAACCCCCACAAGTGACACCATTTTGGAGACTAGACCCCTAAGGAACTTATCTAGATCTGTTGTGAGCACTTTGAACCCCCAAGTGTTTCGCTAAAGTTTATAATGCCTGGGTGTGAAAAAAAAACAATTTTCCACAAAAATGATTTTTTAGTCCCAAATTTATCATATTTTTTTCACAAAAATGATCTTTTCACCCAAATTTTTATTTTCCCAAGGGTAACAAGACCCCAAAAGTTATTGTGCAATTTGTCCTGTGTACGCTGATACCCCATATGTGGGGGTAAACCACTATTTGGGTGCATGGCAGAGCTCGGAAGGGAAAGAGCGCCGTTTGACTTTTTCAACGCAGAATTGGCTGGATGCCATGTTGTGTTTGGAGAGCCCCTGATGTGCCTAAACAGTGGAAACCCCCACAAATGACACTATTTTGGAAACTAGACCCCTCAAGGAGCTTATCTAGATGTGTGGTGAGAACTTTGAACCCCAAGGTGTTTCACTAAAGTTTATAACACCCGAGCATCAAAATAAAAAAATCATATTTTTTCCACAAACATGATCTTTTAGTCCCCAACTTTTTATTTTCCCAAGAGTAACAGAAGAAATTGGACCCCAAAAGTTGTTGTCCAATTTGTCCTGAATTCGCTGATACCCCATATGTGGGAGAAAACTACTGTATGGGCACACGTCGGGGCTCGGAAGGGAAATAGTGATGTTTTGGATTGCAGACTTTGATGGAATGGTCTGCGGGCGTCATGTCACATTTCGAGAGCCCCTGATGTGCCTAAACAGTGGAAACCCCCCACAAGTGACCCCATTTTGGAAAATAGACCCCACAAGGAACTTATCTAGATGTGTGGTGAGCGCTATGAAGCCCCAAGTGCTTCACAGAAGTTTATAACTGTTAGAACCCTCTTGTTAGATTTTGTTTCAGTTTGTCGGTCACATGACCTTTTTTCCCTATTTAGTCTGGCTCCGCCCTTCTGGCTTTGCTGGACTTCATTGTATTATCTACTCTTAAGCTAGCCAGGTGCTTAGGTGCCTTACTCTGTCAGTTTTGCTTGATCTTAGGATCGCTTAGTATTTGTTTTCTGTTTTATATTCCCTGCTACACTTTCTGTTAGGAGGTGTCCACCTTTTCACCCAGTCCCTAGATCTTGTAGGGATTCCTTCCTCGCACTATAGGTCTTCGTTCAGACTATGAGGACTTTAGCGGTCTGTCGCAGGTCAGGTCCCCCGTTTACATCTAGGATCAGCTTAGTTATTGTAGCGTATATTCCCTACCTTTCCTTAATGCTTTAGCAGATCATTAACAGTAAGTCCAGCCCAAAGAAAAAAAAAAAAAAAAAATCACTAAGGAAAGATTTTCTGTTTCCATCATGGTGTCGGTTCAGGATTTGGCTCAACACCTGCAGCGACTCTCTCTGGAGGTGGCTGAAATCCAGCAACACGTGAGTAGTTGTTCTGGAGCTGATTTCGTGGAGCCAAAGGTACGTTTGCCTGATTTATTTTTTGGTGAACAACAAGATTTTTTTTCTTTTAAAAATGCTTGCTTGTTGTATTTCCGTTTGAGACCCAGATCCTCTGGTGATGAATCACAGCGCATAGGGTTCATAATGTCACTTTTGCGCAAAGAACCTCAGGACTGGGCCTTTTCTCTGCAGCCTAGTGATCCATGCTTTAGATCAGTGGATAGTTTTTTTTCTGCTTTGGGGTTATTGTATGACGATCCGGATCGTGTTTCATCAGCTGAGACAGAATTGAGACGTTTGAGACAGGGATCAGGTAATGTGGAAAAATATTGTACTCACTTCCGAAGGTGGTCCGCTCAGGTGGGCTGGAACGATTCAGCTTTGAAAAGTTTATTTCTTGCAGGGTTAAGTGAAAGGGTTAAAGATTTGCTGATTGCTTATCCCATACCTGGTAACTTGCAAGAGGATATGCAATTAGCCATACGGGTGGATAGGAGACTGCGTGCAAGGGTTAATGAGAGTAAATCTGCCTTGTCAGCTCCAAGTTTGGAGAAGGAATGTACTGACATTGCAGAGCCGATGGAAATTGGAGCAATGACACCTCACTCTCGAGAAAAAGAACGCAGATTTGCTGAAGGTTTGTGTTTCTACTGTGGTAAATCTGAGCATTTCATTAAGAACTGTGCGCTTCGAATGAATAAAGAGAAAAAAAAATGAGGTCAGTTTTGCCCGCATAGCTTGTTTAAACAATAAAGGTGTCTTTCTTTCTGCTACCACTGCTGTTGAGGAGGAATTAATGGAGTTTCGGGTATTTGTGGATTGTGGTTCAACTCTCAATGTGATTGATGGGAAATTTTTGGAAAAACTAAAATTAAAACCCAAACTTCTATCTTCTCCTATTAATGTGGTGTCTGTGGATGGTTCTCACTTGAAAAATGTTACTCACCATATCTGTGAATTTCCTCTTACTATTAATGGTGTTCATCAAGAGAATTTGGATTTGGTAGTTTTGAATAATTTACCTTCTCCGGTGATTTTGGGGTTACCCTGGTTAAAATTGCACAATCCGGTACTGGATTGGTCTACCAATGAAATTAAGTCCTGGAGTCCTAAGTGTTATGACAAGTGTTGTAACGGGCGTATTGCTGCTGTAGTTAAGGGGGAGTTACCTGTACCTATTCAGGATTTTTGGAAAGTTTTTTCTGATAAGGAATCGCAGGTATTGCCTCCTCATAGAGATTATGATTGTGCAATTGAATTTGTCCCTGGAGCGACTCTTCCTAAAAGTCGTTTATTTAATTTGACTATTCCTGAGAGAAAGGCTTTGGAGGAATACATACAGACAAGCTTGGCCGCCGGTCACATTAGGCCTTCCAAATCTCCTGTGGCGGTTGGATTTTTTTTTGTTAAAAAAAAGGACGGCGGTTTACGGCCTTGTCTAGACTTTCGTGAATTAATAAGATTACTGTACGCAATCCTTACCCACTGCCATTGATTCCTGATTTGTTTAATCAGTTAGTGGGGGCCAAGTGGTTCTCGAAAATTGATCTTGAGGGGCATACAATTTGTTGCGCATGAAGGAGGGGGATGAATGGAAGACTGCGTTTAACACTCCACTGGGTCATTTTGAGAATCTGGTCATGCCCTTTGGACTTTCCAGTGCTCCGGCATTTTTTCAGAATCTTATTAATGACATCCTTAGACCTTTGATCGGCAGAAGTGTGGTTGTGTATTTGGATGACATTTTGATTTATTCACCGGATTTGGAGTCTCATTGGAGGAGTGTGCGTGAAGTATTACAGTTACTGAGTGATAATTCACTTTTTGCCAAACTAGAAAAATGTGAGTTCGCTGTACAGAGACTTAGTTTTTTGGGCTACATTGTCTCCAGTGAAGGTTTTGAGATGGACCCGGTGAAAGTGCAAGCTGTGCAGGATTGGCCTAGACCTATTGGTGTGATATCAATACAGAGGTTTTTGGGGTTCGCCAATTATTATAGAAAATTCATAAAAAATTTTTCTGTGATTGCCAAACCTCTGACCGATCTCACCAGGAAAGGTGCTGATGCGGTTCAGTGGACTACTGAGGCCATTGAGGCTTTTGTGTTGCTAAAGGAGAGGTTCAGCTCTGCTCCCATCCTTACGCAGCCTGATGTGACTAAACCATTTTTGGTTGAGGTTGATGCTTCTTCTGTGGGGGTCGGCGCGGTGTTGTCTCAGGCAAAGACGGATGGAGTACATCCCTGTGCTTTTTTTTCAAAGAAATTTTCTGAGTCTGAACTAAATTATGATATCGGTAATCGGGAATTGTTGGCAATTAAACTCGCATTTGAACACTGGCGTCATTTTTTGGAGGGAGCGGAATTTCCCGTTCAAGTCTTCACCGATCATAAAAATCTGATCTACCTTGATGCTGCCAAACGCTTGAATGCCCGTCAGGCTAGGTGGGCACTGTTTTTCTCACGGTTTAATTTTACCGTTACTTACATCCCAGGTACTAAAAATGTTAAAGCTGATGCTTTGTCTCGCAGCTTTTCTCCTATGGTGGGTACTGAGGAGGAGGAGGAAAACATCTTGCAAGACGGAGTTGTTATTGCTGTTTTGGACTCCGTGTTGGAAGATGAGATTCTTAAAGCACAGGAGAATGCCCCATCTAACACGCCGCATGGGAGGTTGTTTGTGCCTGGTACCTTGAGGAGAGATTTGTTTGATGAATGTCATGACTCTCGGTTGGCAGGTCATCCTGGAATCTCTGAGACCAAGAGACTTGTGGGTCGCAGTTTTTGGTGGCCAGGATGGAAGAAGGAAGTCATTAAGTGGGTGCGCCAATGCACTGTGTGTGCTAGATCTAAGTCTTCTCATTCTCCTGCTGCGGGGTTGCTTTGCCCTTTGGAGGTCCCTAGTGCACCTTGGACACATTTGGCTATGGACTTTATTACTGACCTTCCCCCCTCTGAGGGTTTCACTGTCATCTGGGTGGTCATGGACCGTTTTAGCAAGATGTGTCACTTGGTTCCTTTCATCAAACTGCCCTGCGCTAAGACTCTCGCTAAGGCCTTTGTCAAGGAAATAGTCAGACTACATGGTGTTCCTACTGACATTGTTTCTGATAGGGGACCTCAGTTTGTGGCTCGTTTTTAGCGCGCCTTTTGTGACAGGTTGGGAGTTCATTTGTCGTTTTCATCCGGATATCATCCTGAGTCTAATGGCCAGACAGAAAGGAAAAACCAGGATGTTGAGCAGTTCTTGCGTTGTTTTGTGACTGATAATCAAGAGGGGTGGTCTGAGTTTCTGCCACTTGCTGAGTTTGCTCTTAACAATCATACATCCGCTTCTGCTGGTTGTTCGCCTTTTTTTTGTTGTACTGGGAGACATCCGTCTTTTGGGTCATTTTCCAAGTTGGCATCGGCTGTACCTGAAGAGGAGAATTTTTCTGGTGTTTTGGAGAGAGTTTGGACTGATGTACGTGGTAATCTTCAGGAGGCTAACAAAAGATCCAAAGTGTATTTTGATAGAAAACGACAAGAGGTTTTGTTTGCTATTGGTGACATGGTTTGGTTGTCCTCTAAGAATCTGCGCTTGAGGATTCCGTCTAAGAAATTGGGTCCCAAGTTTGTAGGGCCCTTTAAGGTGCTTCAGGTTATTAACCAATCTGCTGTTAAGTTGGAGCTTCCTACCTCCTGGAAGATTAATCCGGTGTTTCATGTTTCTCTCTTGAAAAAAGCTGAGGTCTCAGATGGAGACGTCTCGGCCACTGTTCCCCTGGTGGTGGAGGACGGGCAATATGAGATTTCCCGCATCCTAAATTCTAGACGGTATAGAGGGAGTTTGCAGTACCTCATCGCTTGGAAGGGTTATGGACCCGAGGATAACTCATGGGTGAGGGCGGATGATGTTTCTGCGTCTAGACTTGTCAGAGCGTTTCACAAGAGGTTTCCGGATAAGCCTAAGTCCTAGGGGATCCGGAGGATCCTCTTAGAAGGGAGGGTACTGTTAGAACCCTCTTGTTAGATTTTGTTTCAGTTTGCTGGTCACATGACCTTTTTTCCCTATTTAGTCTGGCTCCGCCCTTCTGGCTTTGCTGGACTTCATTGTATTATCTACTCTTAAGCTAGCCAGGTGCTTAGGTGCCTTACTCTGTCAGTTTTGCTTGATCTTAGGATCTCTTAGTATTTGTTTTCTGTTTTATATTCCCTGCTACACTTTCTGTTAGGAGGTGTCCACCATTTCACCCAGTCCCTAGATCTTGTAGGGATTCCTTCCTCGCAACTATAGGTCTTCGTTCAGACTAGCTGAGGACTTTAGCGGGTCTGGTCGCAGGATCAGGTCCCCCGTTACATCGTAGGGATCCAGCTCAGTCCTATTGTAGGGACAGAATTCCCACCTTTCCTTAGTGCTTGTATCAGATCATAACAATAACATACAGTCGTAAAAACAAAAAAATCATTTTTTTTTTACAAAAATGATATTTTCGCCCCCAATTTTTTATTTTCCCAAGGGTAACAGAAGAAACTGGACCCCAAGAGTTATTGTGCAATTTGTCCTGAGTACGCTGACACCCCATATGTGGGGGTAAACTACTGTTTGGCCGCATGGCAGAGCTCAGAAGTGAAGGAGCACCGTTTGACTTTTTCAACGCTGAATTGGCTGGAATTGAGATCAGACGCCATGTCACATTTGGAGAGCCCCTGATGTGCCTAAACAGTGGAAACCCCCCCAATTCTAACTCCAACACTAACCCCAACACACCCCTTACCCTAGTCTAAACCCTAACCATAACCCTAACCACAAACCTAACCCTAACACACCCCTAACCCTAACCCTAATCCCAACCCTAACCCTAATCCTAACTTTAGCCCCAACCCTAACCCTAACTTTAGCCGCAACCCTAACCCTAACCCTAACCCTAATGGGAAAATGGAAATAAATACATTTTTTTTATTTTATTATTTTTCCCTAACTAAGGGGATGATAAAGGGGGGTTTGATTTACTATTTACAGCGGAGTTTTATGTTTGGCAGCTGTCACGCTAAAAGACGCTTTTTACTGCAAAAAATAGTTTTTGCATCACCACTTTTTGAGAGCTATAATTTTTGCATATTTTGGACCACAGAGTAATGTGAGGTCTTATTTTTTGCGGTACGTTTTTATTGGTACCATTTTTGGGCACGTGACATTTTTGATCGCTTTTTATTTATATAAATTGATAAAGCGGTTTTATTCTTCGGGATAGTACGATTACGACGATACCTCATTTATATAATTTTTTTATGTTTTGGCGCTTTTATACAATAAAAACGATTATATATAAAAAATAATTATTTTTGCATCACTTTATTCTGTGAGCTATAACTTTTATTTTTTCGCTGATGATGCTGTATGGCAACTCGTTTTTTGCGGGACAAGATGACGTTTTCAGCGGTACCATGTTTATTTATATCTGTCTTTTTGATCGTGTGTTATTCCACTTTGTGTTCGGCGGTATGATGATAAATCATTGGGGGTTTTTTTTGGCTTTTTTTTAAGGGGTTCACTAAAGGGGTTAAGTAGTGGGACAGTTCTATAGGGCGGGTTGTTACGGACGTGGCGATGCCAAATATGTGTACTTTTGTTGTTTTTTTTTTTATTTACATGAAGAAATGAATTTATTGGGGAATTTTTTTTTACACATGTGATTTTCATTTTTTTTACTTTTTTACTTTGTTCCAGGGTGGGACATCACTGTATAAAGTCAGATCGCTGGTCTGACAGTGTGCACAGCACTCTGTCAGATCAGCGATGTGACAGGCACTGCTGCAGGCTTTCTCAGCGCCAGCTCTCAGCAGGGACTGAGGAAGCCACCTCCCTGCAAGACCCCGAAGGACCCCGCGGCCATCTTAGATCCGGGGTCCTGCAGGGAGGAGGGTCCCTCGGAGCAGCGCAATACATTGCACTGTTCTGAGGGTCTCACGGAAGCACGCAGGAAGCCCCCTCCCTGTGCGTTGCTTCCCTGTGCACCCGGTACACCGCGATCATGTTTGATCACAGTGTGCCAGGGGTTAATGTGCCGGGAGCGGTCCGTGACCGCTCCTGGCACATAGTGCCGGGTGTCAGCTGTGATAATCAGCTGACACCCGGCCGCGATCGGCCGCGCTCCCGAGCGCGTCCGATCGCTGCGACGTACGGTCCCCTCCATGGTCATATGGGCCCAGGTCACATGGATGGGATAGTACGTTCGATGGCAGAAAGGGGTTAATGTAAAAGTGAGGAATATCTGAAATAACAGATAAAAACATGTCAATATGCTAAGAAATCCTAAAACTGTATACCTTACACAGAGAGCATTTATAAAAGAAGATGATGCAACTGTAATTAGGATAAATTAATTCTCCCTCTGTTTGCGTGGGTTTCCTCCGGGTACTCAGGTTTCTTCCCACACTTCAAAAACATACTGATAGGGAATCTAGATTGTGAGCCCCAATGGGGACAGTGATTATAATGTATCCAAAGCGCTGTGGAATTAATGCCACTATATAACTGAGTAAAATAAACAATCCTGCAAAACCATCTTAGATTAGTACACTTACTCTTTCATACTCCACCTGCCTGGATGATAATGCACAAGGACGCAACCCTCTTTTTTTTGTTTCTGTCAATCAACGGCCCGGACTTGTCAACACTCTCACTATAGTCCCCGACCAGCTCTTCTCTGAAATGCAGAAGTGCTTCTGGCAGCAAACGTGGTTTGAGCAACTTGAATCGAGTGACAGGTTCTCCTGAAACCTTTTCTAGCCCAGACCATCTGGGAATCAGGCATGAACCCATCCACCAGCCCAGGCCATTAAAAAGGCTAATAATCTGTCTACTATCCTAGGATTTCAGGGAAGCAGGCTTTGACCCTGCCGCAAACCTAATATACCAGGAAAGTTTGAAATTAGTTTGAAAATACATTCAACAAATATATGTGTATGTATATATCAGTTTATTACAACTGGCTAGCCTTCGCTTGTTAAGTGAAACTCACTAGCACACCTTCACACTTCGTCTCTAGTTACATATTGATCTTAAGAAAAAGTGACCTTCAGTTAATTGCTTAAAAATGGGAAGGCAGCATGTTTTCATCCCGAGCAGGTAAAGATTTTATTTACTGTTTGACAAAGTATAATGTGCAAGGACATCGCTTTATCAAGAAAGCATAATTTTAGAGCAGGCCATAAACTTTATGAATTAGATGAGAAGACATAAGCCATGTACCCTAGTTAAGAAATGGGAACGCAAACAGGATAAAGTTGTCAATGGTTAATTAGTAATTTGCCTTACAAAATGTCCAAAAACACAATTATGACAAGTAAATTACCAAAATGTTATTGCATAAAAAATATGTCTTCCTAACTATGTGTGGAGGCTTTACAGGATAGTTTATCTTTAGGTTGAGAAGTAGAGTTGAGTGAAATAGGTCGGCCAGATTCATAAGTCGCCGACTTTTGCCAAAGTAGGGTTTCACCAACCGAAACCCGACCATAGCGTGAGGTCGGCCATGCGGTTGGCAAAACGAGCGCCAAAATCGAATTTCCCAGAATGTTTGCAGGTGCCTTTTTGCAGCCAATGAGCAAGGACGTACACTGTAGGCAACGAGATGACATGTGCAGCATCCACCACCATCTTAGAGAAGGGCATTGCAGTGATTGGCTTGCTTTGGGGGGCGTCATAGTGTCTATAAAAGCCCTGACCGCCGACCTCCATTTTACTTCTGCCGATCTTAACAGTAGGGAGAGGTTGCTGTTTATCAGTAGGGAGAGAGTTAGGGCTGGAAACATATAAGAAGTTCTTCTGTGCTTGTGCTGATAGCAATTGTGCTGTACCGCTAGTGTGCAGTGACAGGGGAGTATTTTCTTGTGTGCAGCAGCGCTGGTTATTAGGCTGCCTGATAGCTGTATTGCTGTGTGTATACTGCTGTGCAGACTGCTTTTTACACAGCACTAATACTTTTATTCTTTTTTTCTGCACAGTTACTGACCGTTCAGTTTTTCCCACACCGTATAGAGCTGTACGCTCCTCACACACTACCGTGTACCGGCTGGTATCATGGACAAAAACATGCTGACTATCTGTGTGTGACTCCGGAAAAATGTACGGAGATTTAAATTTTCCCTACACCGTGTACAGCTGTACGATTCTGATACAATACTGTATATCTGCTGTTTGTATTACGGTCAAATCCAAACTGAGAGAGCGTCTGTGTGGGACTCTGGAAATATATACGGAGATTTAAATTTTTCCCTACACCGTAAACTGCTGTACGCTTCTGATACAGTACCGTATATCTGCTGTTTGTATTACGGTCAAATCCATACTGAGAGAGCGTCTGTGTGTGACTCCGGAAATAAAAACAGAGATTTAAATTTTCCCCTACACCGTATACAGCTGTATGCTCCTCATACATTATCGTATATCTGCTGTTTGTATTACGGTGAAATCCATACTGAGAGAGCATCTGTGTGTGACTCTGGAAATATATACGGAGATTTAAATTTTTCCCTACACTGTATACAGTTGTATGCTCCTCATACAGTACTGTATATCTGCTGGTATTACGGTCAAATACATACTGAATGAGCTTCTGTGTGTGACTCCGGAAATATATATGGAGATTTAAATTTTTCCCTACACCGTATACTGCTGTACGCTTCTGATACAGTACCGTATATCTGCTCTTTGTATTACTGTCAACTCCATACTGAGAAAGCGTCTGTGTATGACTCCGGAAATAAATACGGAGATTTAAATTTTCCTCTACACTGTACACAGCTGTACGCTCCTCATACAGTATTGTATATCTGCTGTTTGTATTATGGTCAAATACATACTGAGTGAACGTCTGTGTGTGACTCCGGAAATATATATGGAGACTTAAATTTTTCCCTCACTGTATACAGCTGTACGCTTCTGATACAGTACCGTATATCTGCTGTTTGTATTACGGTCAAATCCATAATGAGAGAGCGTCTGTGTGTGACTCCAGAAATAAAAACAGAGATTTAAATTTTCCCCTACACCGTATACAGCTAGGTTTTCAATATTAGAGTAGGACTGTCCCACAGAGGGTTGCCTTGACGTGGCGGGATGGCTTGTACATTATTTTGATCAAAATTATGTTTACTAAATACCCTTATGATTATTACTACCTTCATGCATTTTTGCAAAAAGATTTTTTATTTCATTTTTGGATATTTGTTTTTTTGTGCCTGTTTTTCTGTGTAATGGTCATGTGTTAATATGCATTTACATTTTGCATACACATTAACTTACTTTTTCAGTTCAGATCTAGTTTTCACCGTATACAGCTGTACGCTCCTCATACATTATCGTATATCTGCTGTTTGTATTACGGTGAAATCCATACTGAGAGAGCGTCTGTGTGTGACTCTGGAAATATATACGGAGATTTAAATTTTTCCCTACACTGTATACAGCTGTATGCTCCTCATACAGTACCGTATATCTGCTGGTATTACGGTCAAATACATACTGAATGAGCTTCTGTGTGTGACTCCGGAAATATATACAGAGATTTAAATTTTTCCCTACACCGTATACTGCTGTACGCTTCTGATACAGTACCGTATATCTGCTGTTTGTATTACTGTCAAATCCATACTGAGTGAGCGTCTGTGTATGACTCCAGAAATAAATACGGAGATTTAAATTTTCCTCTACACCAGACCTGGGCAAAGTGCGGCCCGCGGGCCACATCCGGCCCTCTTGTTGTCTCAGTCCGGCCCGCGGACCGAGACAGCCGTGAGGCTGAAAACCTGAGGTCCGCAGGCTGCACCGTGCCCGCCAACTAGCTGTCTCCCTAGGCGCAGTCAGCATTGGTGGAGGAGGGGCCTCCGGCCACTTCTTCCACCAATCAGCGTGTGAAACAGCCAGTGGCGTAGCGTGGGTGGGGCGGGGGGGCGGTCCGCCCCAGGCGGCACGTGTGTGTGGGGGCGGCGCAGCAGCAATTCCATACCCCAACAGTCCCGATTCCAACCCCTCCCACCGCTCGCTGGCTCGGTCAGGACACTATGTGTCCTGCATTCAGAAGTCGCCACGCCCCCCATGCACCCCTTCATTGCCCTCCCAACTTCGCACAGCCAGCATTTACCATTGCTGTGCTGTGCTTTGTAAAGGTGGTAGCAGGACCTGTGATGAGGTCACAGGAGGGGAGGAGTTAGGTGTCACATGATCAGGCCCCTGTGTGCAGGAAGCTGCTGCTGTACTGGTCGTCATGGTGCTGGATGATGGTAAGTTTATATGTGGGATCATAAGGGGTTTACAGTGTGGATGTAGCTGAGCTGTGTGTGCATGAGGTGTACGGAGCGGAGCCGTGTGTACGAGGTGTAGGAGCGGAGCCGTGTGTGTACGAGGTGTACGTAGCGGAGGTGTACGGAGCGGAGCCGTGTGTGTACGAGGTGTACGGAGCGGAGCCGTGTGTGTACGAGGTGTACGGAGCGGAGCCGTGTGTGTACGAGGTGTACGGAGCAAAGCCGTATGTGTACGAGGTGTACGGAGCAAAGCCGTGTGTGTACGAGGTGTACGTAGCGAAGGTGTATGGAGCGGAGCCGTGTGTGTACGAGGTGTACGGAGCGGAGCCATGTGTGTACGAGGTGTACGGAGCAAAGCCGTGTGTGTACGAGGTGTACGGAGCGGAGCCGTGTGTGTACGAGGTGTACGGAGCGGAGGTGTACGGAGCGGAGCCGTGTGTGTACGAGGTGTACGGAGCGGAGCCGTGTGTGTACGAGGTGTACGGAGCAAAGCCGTGTGTGTACGAGGTGTACGGAGCGGAGGTGTACGGAGCGGAGCCGTGTGTGTACGAGGTGTACGGAGCAAAGCCGTGTGTGTATGAGGTGTACGGAGCGAAGCCGTGTGTGTACGAGGTGTACGGAGCGGAGCCTTGTGCGTGTGAGGTGTGTGGAGCGGAGCCGTGTGTGTACATGGCCTCAAAGAGCGGAGCCGCGCATGTACAAGGGTCCTGTTACTTGCGGGATCTGTGTGCTTGGGGGCTGCAGGGGGAAGGAGGGGTGCCATTATGTGCATGGGTCTGCGTGGGGACGGAGCGAATGCTGTTATCTGTGTAGGGCTGGGTCCCTGTCCCGCTGTCCTGGCCGGGAGGTTTACTTTCCCGCATTAGAATCGTACATGCGGAAACCCGGGGACCTCCCACACGTTCTGGCAGCCACATGTCACGTTCCACCGGAGGTGACGTACTGTAAGTCAGCTGAACGCTGGAAATGACCGCTGACCTCATTTCCGGCGGTCAGCTTACAGCAGCAGGTACTGTAACTCGTTCTCGGGAGAGTCTTCAGAACGGCAATTCATCGAGCCGCTGGATCTGTTGGAGTGAAAGCCGGGTATTGTACGGACCGCTGCATACAATACCCGACTCTCACTGAGCGAGACAAGCAGGATGTGGGGATCTCAACATGGGATCTGTTCAACAGATGAAGAGATCCCCAGATCCTGCCTGTCTCGCTCAGTGAGAGCCGGGTATTGAATGGAGCACCTCATAGCTGGTGAGATCCCCACATCCTGGGGAAATAAGGTCAGCGATGGAACGTGACTTGTGGCTGCCAGAATGTGTGGGAGGTCCCCGGGGTTTCCGTATGTACGATTCTAATGCGGAAAGTAAACCGCCTGGCTGGGACAGCGGACAGGGTCCTGAAATCGGGACTGTCCCGCTGAAACCGGGACGGTTGAGAGGTATGTGTTTATAATTATTGTTTATGAAACAGTGTGATCAGCAGTGCTAAGTGGGTGTGGTCAGGGTGTGGATATGGGTGTGACCAGTGAAATGGGTGTGGCTAGGGGTGTGGCCTAAAATTTGCCGCCCCGGGCGCCACAAACAGTTGCTACGCCACTGGAAACAGCTGAAGTGATGACGTCATGTGGGGATTCTATGGAGGTGAACGTGGGGATTCTATGGAGGTGAACGTGGGGATTCTATGGAGGTGAACGTGGGGATTCTATGGAGGTGAACGTGGGGATTCTATGGAATTGAACATGGGGATTCTATGGAGGTGAACATGGGGATTCTATAGGGGTGAACATGTGGATTCTATGGAGGTGAACATGAGGATTCTATGGAAGTGAACATGGGGATTCTATAGGGGTGAACATGTGGATTCTATGGAGGTGAACATGGGGATTCTATGGAAGTGAACATGGGGATTCTATGGAAGTGAACATGGGATTCTATGGGGTGAACATGGGGATTCTTTGGGGGTGAACATGGGGATTCTATGAAGGTGAACATGGGGATTCTATGGGGTGAACATGGGGATTCTATGGGGTGAACATGGGGATTCTTTGGGGGTGAACACGGGGATTCTATGAAGGTGAACATGGGAATTCTATGGGAGTGAACATGTGGATTCTATGAAAGTGAACATGGGGATTCTATGGGGTGAACATGGGGATTCTTTGGGGGTGAACATGTGGATTCTATGAAAGTGAACATGGGGATTCTATGGGGTGAACATGAGGATTCTATGGAGGTGAACATGGGAATTCTATGGAAGTAAACATGGGGATTCTATGGGGTGAACATGTGGATTCTATGGAGGTGAACATGGGAATTCTATGGAAGTAAACATGGGGATTCTATGGGGGTGAACATGGGGATTCTATAGGGGTGAACGTGGGGATTCTATGGGGGTGACGTGCAGCACATGGAGAGGCTATGGGAAGGCTGTATACTCATGCAGTATATGGAAAGGCTGTGTGGGGCTCATGCAGTATATAGGGAGGCCGTGTGGGGCTCATGCAATATATATATATATATATATAGGGAGGCTGTGTGGCGCTCATACAGTGTATATAGGAAGGCTGTGTGGCGCTCATGCAGTATATATAGGGAGGCTGTGGGGCTCATGCAGTGTATATAGGGGGGCTGTGTGGCACTCATGCAGTATATAGGGAGGCTGTGTGGCGCTCATGCAGTATATAGGGAGACTGTGGGGCTCATGCAGTATATATAGGGGGCTGTGTGGCGCTCATGCAGTATATATATGGAGGCTGTGTGGGTCTCATGCAGTATATAGGGAGGCTGTGTGGGGCTCATGCTGTATATATAGGGAGGCTGTGTGAGGCTCATGCTGTATATAAGGGGCTGTGGGGGGTTCAAATATATATAGGGGGTGTCAGCATACTTAATTCTGCTCAATATTAAGTGATGCAATCAATATTAATAAGTTAATAAGTTGAGTAGAACTTAATTTCAAGCTATTGGTTCGGCCCTCCACAACAGTCATGGTCTCTCATGTGGCCCCTCGGGAAAATTAATTGCCCACCCCTGCTCTACACCATACACAGCTGTACGCTCCTCATACAGTATCGTATATCTGCTGTTTGTATTATGGTCAAATACATACTGAGTGAGCGTCTGTGTGTGACTCCGGAAATATATACGGAGACTTAAATTTTTCCCTCACTGTATACAGCTGTACGCTTCTGATACAGTACCGTATATCTGCTGTTTGTATTACGGTCAAATCCATAATGAGAGAGCGTCTGTGTGTGACTCCGGAAATAAATACGGAGATTTAAATTTTCCCCTACACCGTATAGAGCTGTATGCTCCTCATACAGTACCGTATATCTGCTGTTTGTATTACGGTCAAATACATACTGAGTGAGCGTCTGTGTGACTCTGTGTGACTCCGAAAATATATACAGATATTTAAATTAATCCCTACACCGTATACAGCTGTACGCTCCTCATACAGTACCGTATATCTGCTGTTTGTATTACGGTCAAATACATACTGAGTGAGCGTCTGTGTGTGACTCCGGAAATATATACAGAGATTTAAATTTTTCCCTACACCGTATACAGCTGTATGCTCCTCATACAGTACCATATATCTGCTGTTATTTTTGGTACATATTCCCAAACAGGAAATATGGTGGAAGAGGCCACGGACGTGGGCGGGGGGGCCAGCTGGGAATGATGGTGGTGGTGCAGCATCTGCTGGTAGTGGCAAAAGCACAATAGCACCTAAGGCAGGAGGTGTTGAGTCTGTGTCATCGTCTGGCTCCAGAAGGCCTGGAAGATTCCCTTTTCTGGGAGTAGGTAAACTGCTTTTAAAGCGGAGCTTCAGGAACAGGTTTTGGCTTACATTGCCGAAACAGCCTCCAGCTCTATTGCCTCCTCTTCTGAAGTTTCAAAAACTGCAAGCACTGAGTCATCAGTGCAGGCTCCTGGTCAGGAACAACTCCTTTCCTTGTGTCCTTCACCTCCACCAAAAGTGAAGGATGCGGCAGGCCACACTTCAGATTACTCCCTGGAGCTCTTTTCACATACCATGCCTAAAGGTACTGTCAGACTAGGCGAGATCGCTAGCGATATCGCTTAAGCGACACCGATTTTATGACGCAGCAGTGACATCGTCAGCGATGTCGCTGTGTGTGACATGTAGCAGCGATGTGGCCCCTGCTGCGATGTCGCTGATCGTGCACGAACGTTCTGGGTCGTATTTTGATCATTGACTGAACTGGTGAGAATGAATCGCTGAGTTTGACACCCTTTATGAACGACGAGCGACCTTGTTGGCGACTCATATGTCAGCGGCACAGGCAGGACTAGGTTTTCTTTAGTAATGCCCCTCAGCTCCGATTGGTGGTCACAACATCACCTCAGCAATAAATGAAAACGAAAAACAGCGCCCCCATCCATTGTTCCAGAGCGCTTTGTGGATTACTCCAACGTTCTGGTGATAGTCCTTTGTGTAGCTGCAAAGCAGAAGGCTAGCAGGACGCAGTATGGAACGATGCTGGAAATTCGTATGAACCACTTGCGCTCGAGAACAATGGAAGGGAGCGCTAATACGTCGTCTTTTATGATGCGGTCGTCCAATCACAAAGCGAGAGCTGTGACATAAAACAGTCATGACATACAGTGACCACCAATCTGTGCTGAGGGGCGTGGAAAAGGTGGCGCTCAATCACGCCTATCGAGGTCCGGATCTTTAACAATACATGCTGTGTGACAGGTCCCAACGACGCCCAGGTCGTTATACAGATCACTGATCGCTGATGTGTCGTTTATGAGATCTTCCTGTTTGGAAGCTAACTAGCGACCATATAGCGATGTACAAATGATCTCTGCCAGGTCGTGTCGTTGTCGTGATCGCTGGTGCGATCACTTAGTGTGACAGTACCTTAACTTATCAACTGAAATCCTGAATTCCCCAGTCCAAGATGAATATGACATGGAGTGCACTGATGCACAGCCAGTGCTATATGATTCTGCTGGTACATTCACCCAGAGCACTGCATTGCCGTCGCAGTCTACTGAGCCAGATTCTGACCCTGATGAAACTCAGGTGCCCCTCCCTGCATATTATACCACCTTCACGGTGACAGAGAGTAAGGTGCAGATGAAATTGAAGAGGAGGTGATGGATGACCCAGTTGTTGACCCGGATTGGCATCCATTGGGGGAAGAGGGTGCCGCTCGCAATAGCTCAGAAGAGGAGGAGGATCCGCAGCAGGCATCGACATCGCAGCTGCGGTTATCTGGCAGGCCCGTAGCAGTCCAAAAACGTGTTAAAAAAACAAAAAGGGTTGCAGGACAGCTTGGCCAGATGGTCAATTTAGCACAGCGTGCAAGCCCTGAAAATTTGTTCCCATAGTAGGAAGAGTGCAGTGTGGCACTTTTTTGACCAAAATCCTATTGATGAGGCAAAGGTTATCTATAAGAAGTGCGGAAGGACCTTTAGCCGAGGGAAAAATCTCCGAAATTTGAATACCAGTTGCATGCTTAGACATTTAAACACCATGCACTTGCAAGTGTGGACGGACTACAAAACCTCAGGTAGCACACACACATGCACCTGCTCCGACTGAAGGTAGCCAGCAATGCTACATCGCTTCCCCCACTGTAAGCCCACTGGTTAGCACACCACCAGCAAGAAATGTTGAGGTGTCGTCGCAAGGCCAAAGCAGTCAGGGAATCACAATATTTTTCCAATGAAAGACTGCATCTAGGCCATCACCACCACCACCATCACCATCACCAACCCCATATCAGTCCGCCATGTCCACCGCTAGTTCCACCATATGCAGCTCTCAAGTCCTGCTCACCCTAGCAGAGACTCTGAGTAGGACAAGAAAGTACTCATCCTCTCCTCTGCGTACACTGGTGTTGTGAATGTGTTAGAAATGAATTCTGAGCAGAAGCTCCTCTGGTGGTTACAAACAGTACTGAACCATTCAATGAGGATTGGCAATCAGGAGTTACAGACTGGTCTTATATAAGGGAGGTTCCCTCCCATCATGGTTGATGGTGATCAATTGTTCTTGTCTCAACTGTGGTTCCTGGTTCACTTGGAAGCTTGCTGAGTCTTGCCTGCATCTTCTGCTATCAGATAAGATATTTTCTGCTTTTATTTTTGTGCTTGCTTTTTGCATTGTTCCCTGCACTTCTGTGGAGGTCAGCCAGGTCCCCTCTGGGGGCTTGTGCTCCTCTCAGTTTATCTGAGCCACTGTTATTTGTTCATTTGCCTTTTCCAGTTTTTTCAGTGGCTGCGGCTTAGTTTTGTGACACCAGAGAACTAATTTAGGTGGTAGAGGTCGTGTGATCTCAGGTGTTTTTGCAATTAGTAGAGTTGGTATCTTTTAGGGCTTTTTGGATTGCAGTAAGTGTCCTTCCTATCCTTTTCTGTCCAGGTAGATTGGGCCCCAATGTTTGCTCATACTATTTTCTGTCTGTGTCTGTATTTCCTCTTGTCTAACCGCCATTACATGTTTGGGGGCTTCCTATGTTCTTTGGGGATCTGCTCCGGGGCAGATAGCTTTCCTCTTTCTATCTTTAGGTGTAGTTAACCTCTCAGGCTGTGACGAGGCATCTAGGACCAACGTAGGAACTCTCCACGGCTGCCTTTAGTTGTGGTGGTTAGTCAGGGTACTGCAATCCAGTAGATTCCAACCTCTCCGGTGTATTGCCGTTTTTGCCTGCTCTCCTCACCTACCAAATCATAACAGTATCACCGGCCAAACTGAAAATTATATGGTACTCAACAGAAGGGAAAAATAGTCAAAGGAAAAAGCAAAAAGGACGTTGTCAGAATTGTTTTTTTTTCTCTGTTTGTTGCATTTTTCCCCTCTTTTTCTCTGGGTGCTGAGGAGGATTTTTTTTTCTCTCAATGGAGTTTGCACAGTTGTCTGGCCGTGTGGATCAGCTTGCCACTGAAGTTCGGAGTATTGCTACCTATCTTGCTAGGTTGCCGGTTGTGGAACCTAGGATCCCCATGCCAGATTTATTTTTGGGGAATCAAGCTAAATTTCTGAATTTCAAAAATAACTGTAAGTTGTTTTTTGCCTTAAAACCTAAGTCCTCAGGAAACGCAGCACAGCAGGTTCAAATTGTCATCTCTCTCCTGCGCGGCGATCCTCAGGATTGGGCTTTTTCCCTGACACCTGGGGACCCTGTTTTGAGTAATGTTGATGCATTTTTTCTGGCTCTGGGGTTATTGTACGATGAACCTAATGTCACTGATCAAGCTGAAAAAAACTAGTTGGCATTAAATCAGGGGCTTGAGGACGCTGAGTTGTACTGTCAGAAATTCCGAAAGTGGGCAGTCCTGACCAAATGGAACGATGATGCTTTGGCAGCCCTTTTTCGGAAGGGTCTGTCAGAGAGTGTAAAAGATGTTATGGTGGGTTTCCCTGCTCCCTCTGGTCTCAATGATTCTATGTCATTAGCGATTCAAATTGACAGACGTGAGCGTAGAGGTATGCGTGGAATAGTGTTGCCTTGTGAACCAGCTTCTGAGTCCATGCAGTGTGATAGAGTGGCTTCTGGGGCACAGCGTCATGAGTTTCGAAAACACAATGGGTTATGTTTCTACTGTGGTGACGCCTCTCATGCTATTTCAGTCTGCCCTAAGCGGGGAAGACGTTTTGCACGCTCACTTGTCTTGGGTAGTGTTCAGACTAAATTTCTGTTGACTGTTACCCTGATTTGCTCTCTGTCCACATTTTCTGCTCAGGATTTTGTTGATTCGGGAGCAGCTATTAACCTGATGGATTTTGATTTTGCTAAACGTTGTGGGTTTCCCTTGATACCCCTACGGAAGTCTATTCCCCTACTGGGGATTGATTCTACCCCTTTGGCTGAGAATAAACCCCAGTTCTCTACTCAGGTGATAATGAGGGTTGAACCTGATCATCAGGAGAGTTGCAAATTTTTGGTGCTGTATAATCTGCATGACATTATTGTACTGGGTTTCCCTTGGTTACAGTCTCATAATCCTGTTTTGGATTGGAAATCTGTGTCTGTAATGGCGGTTAGACAAGAGGAAATACAGACACAGACAGAAAATAGTATGAGCAAACGTTGGGGCCCAATCTTCCTTGACAGAAAAGGATAGGAAGGACACTTACTGCAATCCAAAAAACCCTAAAAAATACCAACTCTACTAATTGCAAAAACACCTGAGATCACACGACCTCTACCACCTAAATTAGTTCTCTGGTGTCACAAAACTAAGCCGCAGCCACTGAAAAAACTGGAAAAGTCAAATGAACAAATAACAGTGGCTCCAGAAGAACTGAGAGGAGCCCAAGCCCCCCGGGGGGGAAGACCTGGCTAACCTCACAGAAATGCAGAGAAATATGCAAATGGTAAGCACAAAAACAAAAAAACAGAAAATATCTTATCTGAGAGCAGGAGAAGAGGCAAGACTCAGCAAGCTTCCAAGTGAACCAGTTGAGACAAGAACAATTGATCACCGGCAACCATGATGGGAGGGAACCTCCCTTATATAAGACCAGTCTGTAACTCCTCATTGAATGGTTCAGTACTGTTTGTAACCACCAGAGGGAGCTTCTGCTCAGAATTCATTTCTAACACATTCACAACAGGCCGTGTATTGATTATCGTCTCTTGAACAATACCACTGTGAAATATCAATATCCGTTACCCTTGATTTCTGACCTGTTTTCCAGGGTGAAAAGTGCTACTTGGTTTACCAAGCTTGACCTCAGGGGGGCATATAACCTTATTCGCATTAAGCACGGGGATGAATGGAAGACGGCGTTTAATACCCCAGAGAGGCATTTTGAGTACCTAGTGATGCCCTTTGGGCTCACTAATGCTCCTTCCGTCTTCCAGTCCTTCATGAATGACATTTTCAGGGATTTTGTGGATAAATTTCTGATTGTTTATTTGGATGATATCTTGATTTTTTCCAATGACTGGGACTCTCATGTGAAACATGTTCGGACTGTGTTCTAGATTTTGAGAGAGAATGCTCTGTATGTGAAGGGATCAAAGTGTCTTTTTGGCGTACAGAGGATCTCATTTCTGGGATTCATTTTGTCTCCGTCTGTTATTGAAATGGACCCGGTCAAGGTTCAGGCCATCTGTGATTGGGTCCAACCTACTTCATTAAAGGCTCTTCAGAGATTCTTGGGTTTTGCCAATTTTTATCGTAAATTTATTGGTAATTTGTCTGTTATTGTTAAACCATTGACTGATTTGACCAAAAAGGGTTCTGATGTGGTGAATTGGCCTCCTGAGGCAGTCTCTGCGTTTCAGGAACTTAAGCAGAGATTCACTTCTGCTCCTGTTCTACGGCAGCCTGATGTTTCTCTGCCATTTCAGGTGGAGGTTGATGCCTCTGAAATTGGGGCAGGTGCCGTTTTGTCCCAAAGAAATCCAGAGACCTCTAAAAGTAACCCTTGTGCCTTTTTCTCTCGAAAATTTTCTCCAACTGAACGTAATTATGACGTGGGTAATCGGGAGTTATTGGCCATGAAGTGGGCTTTTGAAGAGTGGAGACATTGGCTGGAGGGAGCCAAACATCAGGTGGTGGTCCTCACGGACCATAAGAATCTGGTTTATCTGGAATCAGCCAAGCGACTTAATCCTAGACAGGCAGGTGGGCCTTGTTTTTCACACGTTTTAATTTTGTGGTTTCCTTTCTTCCTGGCACTAAGAATGTTAAGGCGGATGCCCTCTCGAGGAGTTTCCTTGCGGACTCTCCTGAGTTATCTGATCCTGCTGTTATTTTGAAAGAGGGTGTAGTTCTTTCTGCCATCTCGCCCAATTTGAGACTGGCTCTGGAAGGGTGTCAGGAGGATAAACCCGAGCGCTGCCCTATTGGGAAACTGTTTCTCCCAGACCGGTGGAAAAAGAGTGTGATGTCTGAGATTCATTGTTCCGCGTTGGCCGGTCATCCTGGAATTTTTGGTACCAGAGACTTGGTTAGTCGGTCCTTTTGGTGGCCTACTTTGTCTCGTGACGTCAGGGAATTTGTGCAGTCCTGCGGGACTTGCTCTCGCTCCAAGCCTTGCTCTCGCTTTAGTGGTTTGTTGATGCCATTGCCTGTGCCCAAGAGACCATGGACCCATATCTCTATGGATTTCATTTCCGACCTCCCTGTTTCTCAGAGAATGACCGTTATCTGTGTGATTTGTGATAGGTTTTCCAAAATGATACATCTTGTGCCATTACCTAAGTTGCCTTCCTCCTCCGAATTGGTGCCTTTGTTCCTTCAGCACGTGGTTCGGTTACACGGCATTCCTGAGAACATTGTGTCTGACAGAGAAGTCCAGTTTGTTTCCAGATTTTGGAGGACTTTTTGTTCTAAACTTGGTGTTCAATTGTCTTTCTCCTCGGCTTTTCATCCTCAGACCAATGGACAAACTGAGAGAACAAACCAGACATTGGAGACTTATCTGAGATGCTTTGTGTCTGCTGATCAAGATGACTGGGTCTCTTTTTTGCCTTTGGATGAGTTTGCTCTTAATAATAGGGCTAGCTCTGCCACTTTGATGTCTCCATTTTTCTGTAATTTTGGGTTTCACCCTCAATTTTCTTCGGGACAGACGGAGGCTTCTGTCTGTCCAGGTGTTGACTCTGTTGTGGAGCGTATACAGCAGATTTGGGACCAGGTAGTGGAGAGGTTGTCCCTCTCTCAGGAGAGGGCCCAGCGGTTTGCCAACCGGCATAGGACTGATGGTCCTCGGTTTGAAGTGGGGGACTTGGTTTTGTTGTCCTCAAGAAATATCCCTATGAGAGTTGCATCTCCTAAGTTTAAGCCTAGGTTCATTGGACCTTATAAGATCTTGGAGATACTTAATCCTGTTTCCTTTCGTTTACTTCTTCCAGGGACATTTAAGATCCATAACGTGTTCCACAAGTCCTTATTGAAGAGGTTTGTCGAGCCAGTGGTTCCTATGGCTGTGCCTTCTGACCCTGTTTTGGTTGAGGGCAATCTGGAGTATGTGGTTGAGAAAATATTGGATTCTCGTTTTTCTAGACGGAAACTCCAGTATTTGGTTAAGTGGAGAGGTTATGGTCAGGAGGACAATTCTTGGGTGTTTGCTTCGGACATCCATGCTAGGAGACTGATCCGTGCGTATCACAGAGCTCATCCTGACCGACCTGGTTGCCCAAATGAGGGTTCGGTGACCCCTCCTCAAGGGGGGGGTACTGTTGTGAATGTGTTAGAAATGAATTCTGAGCAGAAGTTCCCTCTGGTGGTTACAAACAGTACTGAACCATTCAATGAGGATTGGCAATCAGGAGTTACAGACTGGTCTTATATAAGGGAGGTTACCTCCCATCATGGTTGCCGGTGATCAATTGTTCTTGTCTCAACTGTGGTTCCTGGTTCACTTGGAAGCTTGCTGAGTCTTGCCTGCATCTTCTGCTATCAGATAAGATATTTTCTGCTTTTAGTTTTGTGCTTGCTTTTTGCATTGTTCCCTGCACTTCTGTGGAGGTCAGCCAGGTCCCCTCCGGGGGCTTGTGCTCCTCTCAGTTTATCTGAGCCACTGTTATTTGTTCATTTGCCTTTTCCAGTTTTTTCAGTGGCTGCGGCTTAGTTTTGTGACACCAGAGAACTAATTTAGGTGGTAGAGGTCGTGTGATCTCAGGTGTTTTTGCAATTAATAGAGTTGGTATTTTTTAGGGTTTTTTGGATTGCAGTAAGTGTCCTTCCTATCCTTTTCTGTCCAGGTAGATTGGGCCCCAACGTTTGCTCATACTATTTTCTGTCTGTGTCTGTATTTCCTCTTGTCTAACCGCCATTACATGTTTGGGGGCTTCCTATGTTCTTTGGGGATCTGCTCCGGGGCAGATAGCTTTCCTCTTTTTATCTTTAGGTGTAGTTAACCTCTCAGGCTGTGACGAGGCGTCTAGGACCAACGTAGGAACGCTCCACGGCTGCCTTTAGTTGTGGTGGTTAGTCAGGGTACTGCAATCCAGTAGATTCCAACCTCTCTGGTGTATTGCCGTTTTTGCCTGCTCTCCTCAGCTACCAAATCATAACACACTGGCTTTGCAAGCCTACATTGTGAAACCGATCTCATTAGACATGGTGCCCTTCCGTTTGGTTGAAAGCGCAGCGTTCCGAGAACTCATGGCCTATGCTGTCCCACGCTATGACCTACTCAGTCGGCACTTCTTTTCTAGAAAAGCCATCCCTGCCCTCCACCTGCATGTGAAAGACCGCATTGTTCATGCACTCAAACAATCAGTGAGTGGAAAGGTGCACCTCACAACAGATGCATGGGCCAGTAGGCATGTTCAGGGCCACTACGTGTCCATCACTGCGCACTGGATTAATGTAGTGGATGCAGGGTCCACAGGGGACAGCGGCCGTGGGACAGTGCTGCCTAGCCCACGGTATAGGCAACAGTTGACTGTAGGCGTTCGACCCTCCTCCTCTACCAGAAGCAAAAGCTCGTCGACAGAGCGCAGTCGCACGAGCACTCAATCCGCAGCTGCCTGTGTTGCACACGAGGTGTCCCACGATCGAACAGCTAGTGGTAAGCATCAGCAGGCTGTTTTAAAGATGATGTCTTTGGGTGACAACAGACACACCGCGGAGGTACTGGCCGACCACTTGCAGCGAGAAACTGAGTCATGGCTGGGCAGTCTACATCTTGAGCCAGTCAAGGTAGTCAGTGATAACGGATGTAATTTTGTGGCTACCATAGCCCTGGCAAAACTCAGACACATACCTTGCCTGGCTCACACCTTGAACCTGGTGGTGCAGTGCTTCATAAATAATTATCCGGAGTTACCAGCCCTGCTCCATAAGGTGCGAAGACTGTGCCCGCACATCCGTCGCTCGCCCGAAGACTCCAGTCATATGTAGAGTCTGCAGCGATCGCTCTACCTCCCCAAGCACCGACTAATCATAGACGTGACAACAAGATGGAACTCCACCATGTACATGGTTGAGAGGCTGTGCGAACAGAGGCAGGCTGTAATGCATTTGTGGGAGGATACATGGGCAGGCAGTTTGAGAGCAGACATGGAGTTGTCAGGTGTGCAGTGGTCAAAGCTGAAAGACCTCTGTAAAGTCCTTCAGTGTTTTGAGGAATGCACACGGCTGGTAAGCGCAGATGATGCCATCATAAGCATGAGCATCCCACTTATGCGTCTGCTCATGCAAACTTTGACGCACATTAAGGATCAGGCGTCTGCAGCCGAGGAGGAGGAGGAGGGAAGCCTTGATGACAGTGAGGCATTGTCTGCTCAGGGAACTGTCCTGGACGAGGTGGAGGAAGAAGAGGAAGAGGAGGAGGAGGAGGAGGATAAGGGGGGATGATTATTTTGGGGAGGAGGATGCTTCTCAGGGGGCAAGAGAAAATGTTGGCTTGCCAAGGTCAGGTACAGGGTTTGTGCGTGACTGGAGGGATGTGGATTTGGCAGAAAGTGCTCCTCCACCCACCACTGGCAGTGCATCATTGACACATGGAACATTGGCCCACATGTGTGATTTTCTCTTGCGGATCCTAAAAAGGGACCCCCGCATTGCCAAAATTATGAAGGATGACGACTACTGGTTAGCCAGCATCCTTGATCCATGCTATAAAGGCAAATTACAGAACATCATGCCACAGGAGAACCTAGAGCTAATATTGGCCAACAAGCAAGCAACTCTTGTAAACCGTTTGTTAGAGGCATTCCGAGCACACAGCAGCGGTGCAGGTTCTACCACGAGCCGTACTGGGCAACATGAAGAGGTGTTCGTGGTGCACACAGCCGAAGTGGCGTTGGAGACAGGGGTTTCATGACCATGTTGTGGACTGATTTCTCGAGTAACGCTCACACGACTGGTAATACTGAATCGATTGCAACAGACAGGAGACAGCAGTTGTCAACTATGGTTCAAAATTACCTCTCCTCCCCTATCGATGTTCTCCCTCACAGTTCATTCCCCTTTGACTACTGTGCCTCTAAACTGGACACCTGGCCTGAATTGGCACAATATGCCTTACAGGAGCTTGCTTGCCCTGCTGGTAGTGTGCTATCAGAAAGAGTCTTCAGTGCTGCTGGATCAATCCTGACTAGTGTTGAGCGATACTGCTCGATATCTAAAAATATCGTATCAAAATGGTATCGCCGATATCACTAAATATCGTCGATATCCGATTCCGATACCGGAAGTCCCATGTAACTCTATGGGAACAAAAAATCGCAACAAAAAAAACCCTTTTTTTCGTTGTAAACACAAAATATACACACATAGAATACATATATATATATATATATACATGTCATTGTGACATATATATATATACATATATTTATAGTTTATACACTTCTACATAGTAAAATAGACTCTGATTCAATTGCCGGGTAAAGCCGTGACATACCCCATAGAAGTCGACGGGCTCGGTGCCGAGTACCCCCAAAACCTCTGGCTCTGTGCGACTCAACTTGGGCGTCAAGAACAGGATTCTGTAGCTCGCTATAAGCGAGTCCTGTGTGCCTGAATTGAACTGGTTTTGTGCTTGAGAATTGCTAAAATCATCACAGAATGTATTTGCCATTTTTCCGCCATATCTGCGTCACGACGAGGCACTGGTGAAGAAGAAGGGCGTGCTCTTCGTGGGTGTACACTCACTCAGTGGCGTGAAAACGATGGCCGACCACTCTAAATGGTACTGCAATGTAAGATCGTGCCCCACAGCTCTTCAGTTCCGCCTCCTCATCCTCCTCAGTGTGCGGAAACTAACACGAAGGTCCCGCCTCACTACAAAAGAGGGGCCCTCTCCAGATGCTAATGACACATGTGACTTGGCAGAGATGGCTAATGGACACGAGCAGAAGTGTGAAGGGATGGAGCAGTCAGAGCTCTCCCCCCACGGAAGCGACCCGATCGCCACGGAACCACCGTTGGGCACCCGGCCTGGAAACCCTCCTACGCTGCAAGAAGCGGAGGATACCCTAAGAGGCCTGGCCCGGCACCGGGAGGAGGTCGCCAGGATGGAAGCCAGCTGGCGTGCCCTAAAACTAAACTTGGAGCGGCGCCAATCCCTCTTAGCTGAAGTGTCTGTACTGGAAGGTGAGGCACCCGTTCTAGTAGAGGAGTCCGTGCGGGCATCGCAGCCCTTGCAATGTGATCCGGTTGACGTTGTCGCAGTGGAGGCACCCGTTCCTGCAAAAAACGCTGCACCGGCAGCACCCCAGATCCCGCTGTCTGCCCCCGTCGCTGAGACAGAAGAAGCGACACCCGTCCTCATGGAGGAGGCCGCGCAGGCACCAGAGGTCTACCTGTCTGTACCGGAGCCCACGACTGTCATCTGTTCCAGAGCCGGCTGCTTCCTCCGCAGGTGGGCGCCGCCAGGACTGGGGGGCGCCAGGAGAGCTGCCGCAAACCGGACATCATAAGCTGCAGTTTGATGGTGGAGACATGGAGATGCTGGAGGAGAATTACAACCGGCGTCAGGAGGAAGAGTGGAGACGTTGGGAGCGGGAAGCAGAGCGACAAAGGGAGCAGCGAGAATCCCAAAAACTTCGGCAACGTAACCTGGAGAAGGACCGGGCAGATAAGGACCGGATGAGAAAAGATAAAGGAACCCTGAGGGAGCCGCGGCGTAAGGGTGCAGTACGGAGCTTTAAATTGAAAGGTGGTTGGGGCTTCATCCAGGAGCCTGGACTTTATTTAGAAGTCTTTGTGACCCGGCGGGACGTGGAGACTCACCTCCCAGAAGGACATCCGGGGAGGGACCTGTTGCCAGGAGACTTGGTGACTTACACTCGACACTGGGGTTACAATGGATGGTACGCCCTAAATGTTACCAGGTGCGACCCCTACTCCCCAGAGTGTCAGGAACCTGTGAGACCCTCGGAGCCTTCAGCCTCCCACATCCAGGCCTCTGCACAAGTGCCCACCCCACGCCGTAAATCTCCCCAGCCTCCCTCAGTGGTCTCCTCAGCAGCCCCAGCTATGGACATGATAACTATAGCTGGCCCGTACCCGGCGCCTGTTAGGCCCCCTGGGGTTCGTTCAGTCCGGGACATAGGGCTCCAGACCCGGAGGGAGAAGAAAGAGGTGGCCACACAGACACAGATAGCGGGTCACGACTTGACTGTACAGGCCACACGACGTCATCAGGTCCTGGTGGTCCTTGGTGTCTCGGATGTTTGGCAAGCATCAGAAGAGTACCAGGTGGTACCTGGAACACCCCTGCCAAAGAATTATAAATAACCCGGACAGGGTCCCTGTATGTAAATAGTTAAATTGTTGATGTACCCGGACGGGTGAATGTTCATATAAAAGTTTTTTAATTTAATAAAAAAAACAACACAGTTTTCATTACTTTTATTACAGTCTCATCCTGCGACGCTATCGATCTCCTGTAAAAAAATGAAAAAAAAAAAACAGCAGTATACCACCTGTCCGACGCAGTCCATAGTAACGAGTGTCCCACGACGATCCAGCTCTGCTACATCAGAATGACAGGCAGAGCCTGTCATCCCGGCGCAGCACAGCTGATTACCTGCTTCCCCGGCGGTGACGTCATCGGACTGGCTTTACGGCCGGGATTACCCAGCAGTCACTGCAGTTATCGCGAGAAACTGCATGTGACCGCCAGGGAGAAGATAATGGCGGCCATCAAGCAGTCCAGGACGTGACCGCCGGAGATCTTCTGCCGGGTAAGTGCCGCTGACTCCTGACAGACCCGACCGACGGACACTGACAGTGACAGTGACAAATCCGATTCCGGTATTCGATATGACGAAAATATCGGTATTCGGAATAGAAAGGCAGATACAGCTAATATCGGCCGATATCCGATATTTGCAGTATCGTATCGCTCAACACTAATCCTGACAGAAAGAAGGGCACGGCTGTCGACCCAAAATGTTGGTGATCTCACCTTCATTAAAATGAACCATGCCTGAGTTTCAAAGGATTTTGTGCTGCCTTCCCCTGATGACACATAGGTTGCCAGCAAAATGGCTTGCTTTGTCCTCCTCTTCCTCCGACTTCTCCAATTCCTCCATTTGCACCTGCTGAACGTCCAGTGTTGTGAATGGGTTTGAGATGAGTTCTGAGCAGAGGCTCCCTCTGGTGGTTACAAGCGGTACTAGTGAGGATTGTGAGGACTGGGAATCAGGTGTTACTGATTGGTCTTATATAAGGGAGTCATTTTCCCATCAGGGTTGCCGGTGATCAATTGTTCTGGTCTGAATCCTTCTTTCCAGTTTCCCTTGTAGCCTGCTGTGTCGTGTCTGCATCTCCTGCTATCAGATAAGACAATTTCTTATTTTGTGTTTTTGCTATATTTTTGCATTTTGTCCTGCACTTCTGTGGGGCCTTCTGGGTCCCCTCCGGGGGCTTTTGCCCTCTCAGTTTAGTCCAGCCACTGTGTTTTGTACTTTTGCTTTTTCCAGTTTTTTTTCAGTGGCTGCTGTTTTGATTTTTTTTACACCAGAGAACTAATTTAGGTGGTAGAGGTCGTGTGATCTCAGGTGATTTTGAAATTAGTAGAGTTGGTGTTTTTTCAGGTTTTCTGAGATTGCAGTAAGTACCCTTCCTGTCCTTTTCTATTTAGATAGTTTGGGCCCCAGCGTTTGCTCATACTATTTTCTTTCTGTGTCAGTATTTCCTCTTGTCTAACCGCCATTACATGTTTGGGGGCTTTCTATTATCTTTGGGGTTCTGCTCCGGGGCAGATAGCTTTCCTGTTTCTATCTTTAGGTGTAGTTAGTTTCTCAGGCTGTGACGAGGCGTCTAGGACCAACGTAGGAACGCTCCACGGCTGCCTCTAGTTGCGGTGGTTAGTCAGGGTACTGCAATCTCATAGATTCCAACTGCTCTGGTGTATTTCCTTTTTTACCTGCACTCCTCAGCTACCGTAACATAACAGTATCACCGGCCATAAAAATTGTATGGTACTCACAGAAGGGAAAAAATATTTTGAAGGAAGAAAAGTTGTCAGAGATATTTTTCTGTTTGTTGCATTTTTTTTTTTTTTTTTTTTTCCCTCTGTATCTCTGGGTGCTGGGGAGGATCTTTTCTCCCAATGGAGTTTGCACAGTTGTCTGGCCGTGTGGATCGGCTTGCCGCTGAGGTTCAGAGTATTGCTGCATATCTTGCTAGGTTGCCTGTTGTGGAACCTAGGATCCCCATGCCAGATTTGTTTTTAGGGGATCGAGCTAAGTTTCAGAATTTCAAAAATAATTGTAAATTGTTTCTTGCCTTAAAATCTAAGTCCTCAGGAAACGCAGCGCAGCAGGTTCAAATTATCATCTCTCTCCTGCGCGGCGATCCTCAGGATTGGGCTTTTTCCCTGATACCTGGGGATCCTGTTTTGAGTGATGTTGATGCATTTTTTCAGGCTTTGGAGTTATTGTACGATGAGCCTAATGTCACTGATCAAGCTGAAAAAGCCTTGTTGGCATTAAATCAGGGGCTTGATGACGCTGAGTTATACTGTCAGAGATTCCGTAGGTGGGCAGTCCTGACCAAATGAATGACGACGCTTTGGCGGCCCTTTTCCGGAAGGGTCTGTCGGATAATGTAAAGGATGTTATGGTGGGATTCCCTGTCCCCTCTGGTCTCAATGATTCTATGTCATTAGCGATTCAAATTGACAGACGTTTGCGTGAGCGGAGAAGTATGTGTGGAGTGGTGTTGCCTTGTGAGCCAGCTGCTGAGCCCATGCAGTGTGATGGAGTGGTGTCTGGGGCACAGCGTCATGATTTTCGAAAGCGCAATGGGTTATGTTTCTACTGTGGTGATGCCTCTCATGCTATTTCAGTCTGCCCTAAGCGGGGAAGACATTTTGCACGCTCAGTTGTCTTGGGTAGTGTTCAGACTAAGTTTTTATTAACTGTCACTCTGATATGCTCTCTGTCCTCATTTTCTGCTCAGGCTTTCGTTGATTCTGGAGCAGCTATTAACCTGATGGATTATGATTTTGCTAAACGTTGTGGGTTTCCCTTGATACCCTACAGAAGTCTATTCCTTTACTGGGGATCGATTCTACCCCTTTGGCTAAGAATAAACCCCAGTTTTCTACTCAGGTGATAATGAGGGTTGAACCTGATCACCAGGAGTGCTGCAAATTTTTGGTTCTATATAATCTGCATGACATTATAGTGCTGGGTTTCCCTTGGTTACAGTCTCATAATCCTGTTTTGGATTGGAAATCTGTGTCTGTAACCAGTTGGGGCTGCCAATGTGTTAATACCAACACTCCTGTTTTTTCTGCCTCCCCCCAGGCTGAGGATGTCCCTGACTTTTTGTTTGATTTTTCTGATGTGTTTAGCGAAAGTAAATCTGCATCCTTGCCTCCCCATAGGAGCTATGACTGCGCTATTGAATTAGTGCCAGGTAGTAAATTCCCTAAAGGTCGCCTTTTTAACTTGTCTGTACCTGAACATGACGCTATGCGGTCTTATATCAAGGAATCATTGGAGAAGGGTCATATCAGACCATCCTCTTCACCCTTAGGTGCCGGTTTTTTCTTTGTGGCCAAAAAAGATGGTTCATTAAGGCCGTGTATTGATTATCGTCTCTTGAACAATATTACTGTGAAATATCAATACCCGTTACCCTTGATTTCTGACCTGTTTTCCAGGGTGAAAAACGCTACTTGGTTTACCAAGCTTGACCTCAGGGGGGCGTATAACCTTATTCGCATTAAACACGGGGATGAATGGAAGACGGCATTTAACACCCCTGAAGGGCATTTTGAGTACCTTGTGATGCCCTTTGGGCTCACTAATGCTCCTTCCGTCTTCCAGTCCTTCATGAATGACATTTTCAGGGATTTTGTGGACAAGTTTCTGATTGTTTATTTGGATGATATCTTGATTTTTTCTAATGACTGGGACTCTCATGTGAAACATGTTCGAACTGTATTCCAGATTTTGAGAGAGAATGCTCTGTATGTGAAGGGATCAAAGTGTCTTTTTGGCGTACAGAAGATCTCATTTCTGGGATTCATTTTGTCCCCATCTGTTATTGAAATGGACCCGGTCAAGGTTCAGGCCATCTGTGATTGGGTCCAACCTACTTCATTAAAGGCTCTTCAGAGATTTTTGGGTTTTGCCAATTTTTATCGTAAATTTATTGGTAATTTCTCGGTTATTGTTAAACCATTAACTGATTTGACCAGAAAGGGTTCTGATGTGGTGAATTGGCCTCCTGAGGCAGTCTCTGCGTTTCAGGAACTTAAGCAGAGATTCACTTCTGCTCCTGTTCTACGGCAGCCTGATGTTTCTCTGCCATTTCAGGTGGAGGTTGATGCCTCTGAAATTGGGGCAGGTGCCGTTTTGTCCCAAAAAGATCCAGAGACCTCTAAAAGTAACCCTTGTGCCTTTTTCTCTCGAAAATTTTCTCCTACTGAACGTAATTATGACGTGGGTAATCGGGAGTTATTGGCCATGAAGTGGGCTTTTGAAGAGTGGAGACATTGGCTGGAGGGAGCCAAACATCAGGTGGTGGTCCTTACGGACCATAAGAATCTGGTCTATCTGGAATCTGCCAAGCGACTCAATCCTAGACAGGCCAGGTGGGCCTTGTTTTTCACACGTTTTAATTTTGTGGTTTCCTTTCTTCCTGGCACTAAGAATGTTAAGGCGGATGCCCTCTCGAGGAGTTTCCTTGCGGACTCTCCTGAGCTATCTGATCCCTCTGTTATTTTGAAGGAGGGTGTAGTTCTTTCCGCCATCTCGCCCAATTTGAGACTTGCTCTGGAGGGGTGTCAGGAGGATAGGCCCGAGCGCTGCCCTGTTGGAAAATTGTTTGTCCCGGACCAATGGAAAAAGAGTGTGATGTCTGAGATTCATTGTTCCACATTGGCTGGGCATCCCAGAATTTTTGGTACCAGAGACTTGGTTAGTCGGTCCTTTTGGTGGTCTACCTTGTCTCGCGATGTCAGGGAATTTGTGCAGTCCTGCGGGACTTGCTCTTGCTCCAAGCCTTGCTCTCGCTCTAGTGGTTTGTTGATGCCATTGCCTGTGCCCAAGAGACCATGGACCCATATCTCTATGGATTTCATTTCCGATCTTCCTGTTTCTCAGAGAATGACCACCATCTGGGTAATTTGTGATAGGTTTTCCAAAATGATACATCTTGTGCCATTACCTAAGTTGCCTTCCTCCTCTGAATTGGTGCCGTTGTTCCTTCAGCACGTGGTTCGTTTACACGGCATTCCTGAGAACATTGTGTCTGACAGAGGAGTCCAGTTTGTTTCCAGATTTTGGAGGACTTTTTGTTCTAAACTGGGTGTTCAATTGTCTTTCTCCTCGGCATTTCATCCTCAGACCAATGGTCAAACTGAGAGAACAAACCAGACATTGGAGACTTATCTAAGATGCTTTGTGTCTGCTGATCAGGATGACTGGGTCTCTTTTTTGCCTTTGGCTGAGTTTGCTCTTCATAATAGAGCTAGCTCTGCCACTTTGATGTCTCCGTTTTCTGTAATTCTGGGTTTCACCCTCGATTTTCTTCAGGACAGACGGAGGCTTCTGTCTGTCCAGGTGTTGACTCTGTTGTTGAGCGTATGCAGCAGATTTGGGACCAGGTAGTGGAGAGGTTGTCCCTCTCTCAGGAGAAGGCCCAGCGGTTTGCTAACCGGCATAGGACTGATGGTCCTCGGTTTAAAGTGGGGGACTTGGTCTGGTTGTCCTCAAAGAATATTCCTATGAGAGTAGCATCTCCTAAATTTAAGCCTAGGTTCATTGGACCTTATAAGATCATGGAGATTATTAATCCTGTTTCTTTTCGTTTGCTTCTTCCAGGGACATTTAAGATCCATAACGTGTTCCACAAGTCCTTGTTGAAGAGGTTTGTTGAGCCAGTGGTTCCTGCTGCTGTGCCTCCTGACCCTGTTTTGGTTGAGGGCAATCTGGAGTATGTGGTTGAGAAAATATTGGATTCTCGTTTTTCTAGACGAAGACTCCAGTATTTGGTTAAATGGAGAGGTTATGGTCAGGAAGACAATTCTTGGGTGTTTGCTTCGGACATCCATGCTAGGAGACTTATCCGTGCGTATCATAGAACTCATCCTGACCGACCTGGTTGCTCAAATGAGGGTTCGGTGACCCCTCCTCAAGGGGGGGTACTGTTGTGAATGGGTTTGAGATGAGTTCTGAGCAGAGGCTCCCTCTGGTGGTTACAAGCGGTACTAGTGAGGATTGTGAGGACTGGGAATCAGGTGTTACTGATTGGTCTTATATAAGGGAGTCATTTTCCCATCAGGGTTGCCGGTGATCAATTGTTCTGGTCTGAATCCTTCTTTCCAGTTTCCCTTGTAGCCTGCTGTGTCGTGTCTGCATCTCCTGCTATCAGATAAGACAATTTCTTATTTTGTGTTTTTGCTATATTTTTGCATTTTGTCCTGCACTTCTGTGGGGGCCTTCTGGGTCCCCTCCGGGGCTTTTGCCCTCTCAGTTTAGTCCAGCCACTGTGTTTTGTACTTTTGCTTTTTCCAGTTTTTTTTCAGTGGCTGCTGTTTTGATTTTTTTTACACCAGAGAACTAATTTAGGTGGTAGAGGTCGTGTGATCTCAGGTGATTTTGAAATTAGTAGAGTTGGTGTTTTTTCAGGGTTTTCTGAGATTGCAGTAAGTACCCTTCCTGTCCTTTTCTATTTAGATAGTTTGGGCCCCAGCGTTTGCTCATACTATTTTCTTTCTGTGTCAGTATTTCCTCTTGTCTAACCGCCATTACATGTTTGGGGGCTTTCTATTATCTTTGGGGTTCTGCTCCGGGGCAGATAGCTTTCCTGTTTCTATCTTTAGGTGTAGTTAGTTTCTCAGGCTGTGACGAGGCGTCTAGGACCAACGTAGGAACGCTCCACGGCTGCCTCTAGTTGCGGTGGTTAGTCAGGGTACTGCAATCTCATAGATTCCAACTGCTCTGGTGTATTTCCTTTTTTACCTGCACTTCTCAGCTACCGTAACATAACAGTCCAGCCTACACCTCAACATATGCCAGTTTTTCCACCTCCCTAACTGGGCTGTACCCCCCCAGGACCGGCGTCAGCACCTGGCGCACCCGGGCAAGTGCCTGGGCCCTGAGCAGGTAGGGGGACCCACTCACCGTTAGAGACACAGTCGTACTATGAGGGGCCCTGTGCCAGTGCCGGCGCCCACGAGTGGGCCCCCCCCGCTTGCTCAGGGCCCCAGCACTTGCAATACTTACCTCTCCCTGCTCCACCGCTGTGACGTCTTCCGCGTTTCCTGACAGTGACATTCAGGTCAGAGAGCGCGATGACGTCACGTCTGTGCGCCCTTTGCCTGAACAGTCACAGTGCAGAGAGCTGGAAGATGGTGACACTGAGGAGTCCAGAGTAGAGCAGTGCCCAGCGAGAAAAGGTATTTCATTTTTTTTAACGTTTGGAGCAATATATGGGGAGCATTATACACTGGAGAATTATATATGGGGCCCATCATACACTTGAGCATCATAGATAGGGCCCAATATACACTGGAGCATTATATATGGGGCCAATCATACACTGCACCATTATAAATGGGGCGCATCATACACTGGAGCGTCATATACAGGGCCCATCATATACTGTATGGAGCTTTATATGCGACTCATTATACTGTATGGAGCAATATGTAGAGCTCATTATACTCTATGGGGACCGTCCTATACTGTATGGAACTTTATATGGGACCAATTATGTATGGAGCAATATATGTGGCTCATTATACTGTTTGAAGCATTATATTGGGCCCATTATTCTGTATGGAGCAAAATTTGGGGCTCAATATACTGTATAAAGCAATATATGGGGCTCATTATTCTGTATGGCACACTATGTGGTGCCCATAATACTGTATGGAGGACTATACTGTCCGGTTTTTGAGCTATTGTAGAATTTACAATAGATATCACACATGTAATGTAAGAAGTGAAGTATTTGGCATTGTACTATACCTACAGTATATTTCTCTGCCGTATCGGAGCATCATGAATTGTGGTATGTGTTAAAGTGGCCCACTGAGACTCTTTGGACCGGGGCCCACGAAAACCTGGAGCCAGCCCTGCCCCCCCACAACTTTAGCCAAATAACCCCCATTTTTCAATGCGTTACTATTATAAAGTAAATTAAGGTTGACAAGCTTAAGTAAAAAGAATTGATGTCATTGGCATTGAAATGGGCACTGTAGGTGTGTTTACTGTCCTCCACTCACTGCCGACTTTTCTTCCCCATTGACTTGCATTGGGGTTGGGTTTCGGTCAGAACTCCGACTTTTGCTGATAGTCGGCCGATTTCGTTCGACTCGACTTTTGATAAAGTCGGGTTGTCCGAAACCCGACTCAACCCTCCCGAAGGCAAAGTCGCTCATCTCTATTGAGAAGGTATTTATCTGATGAAATGCCAATAAAGTAACAGACATTAGTTAAAGATGGGCGCAGTATAGACATGTGAATATAATCCTATTTTATATAATATATGATATAAGATATCTTTCATGTTATAAAATTACGTTGTATTCTTTATAAGATAAAAAATACAAATATGTGGCTCTTAATAATATTACATGCATGGGTAAAAATATTTATAAACTGGGCCCTAAAATGGCTTTTTGTAATTAAAACGGTGACTGCACATTACTACGGTGCCTGCCCATTACTACACATTACTGTAAAATTAATCTCCATGTGACAGCCAGAGATAGAAGACACAAGACATCAGAAGCTTCTGCAGCAACCTTTATTGCCAGCGAGAGAAGTGAATGAACCGCTTTATAGTGAATACCATTGACTTTGATATGAAGATAAGAATAATTGTGGATGGCTCAAATTATTCCAATATTTATGCTTTTTGGTTTTATGACCCGTGGATCCGCAGCAGCTATACAAAGGATTTATAAATACTTTTTTAATCATAAATCAGGTTAGCACAATCTGATTAAGAACTATAACTGTATGTTAGAAAAGACCCTATCTGCACTATTTTCTCCCTAGTATTTTATCATTGACTTTGATAAAAATATGTTTATCGCTAGCTTTAGCTCTTTCACTTTGGTGCGGGCTCGCAGGCCGAGCCTGCATCTTTCCTGCATCTTTAAATCAGCCACTATGTGCCTCTTACAGCCATAGGTGGAGCGGTGTTCCGCCCGCAGCTATTAACTTGTTAAATGCCACTGTCAATCTCTGACAGTGGTATTTGACATGCTCCGCCAGGCAGTGCGTGTCATTTCACATGCCCATTGGCACCTCCGCTACATGATCACGAGGCACCAATTGGTTTTAGGAAGGAGGAAAATGTAAAAATGAAAAATTATCATGGCGTGAAAGTGTTAACATGATGTATTGGGAAATGTTACCTTTAAAAGAGATTCATGTGTTTGGGGGCACATGGCTTTAATAAGTGCATGCATTTTTGGGTAAAAATTACTTTTTCAAGAGGGTTTCAGTGAAAACATTGAACCATTTGCCTTTTACCACCTTAATGCGAAATACCAGAGATTGTCTATCCGCTGTCTCTAACATCATGTCCTCCCTCTATTTGAAACTAAATCTCTCTAAAACTGAACTTTCATGTTTCCTCCCTTACCCTATCTACTGTATATACAATATTTCAATTTTCTTGGGTGGGTTATCCATAACGCTCGCTGTTTTGGGGTCATATTTGACACAGAATTAATCTTCATACCCTATAACCAATCACTAACTTTCTCATGTTACCTATACCTTAAAAACATTCAACCTTTTCTCACTGCAAAATGCAACATTTCTTACTGTCAATAATATATATATTTTCTGGACTACAGCAACTCTCTAGTAAACTCTCCCCTCTGCAATTCATCCAGAATGCGGCAGCCAGAGTCGTATTTCTGTACAGCCGTTACACTGATGCTTTCACCCTGTGCCACTCATTGCACTAGTTGCCCACCCACTTCAGAGTAGAATGTATACTTATCACTCTCACCCACAAATTTCTCCACAGTTCTACTCTGCCATACATCTCCTCCCTTGTCTCTGTGTATGACCCTACACATGCTTTCTGTTCTGCAACTGATCTAAAACTTATATCCTCCATAATCTGAACCTCCCATTTCCATATCCAAGACTTCTCTCATGCTACACCAGTTCTCTAGAATGCACTGCTCCAGACAATCTGATTGATAACTAGCCCTCACATTTTTAACAGTGCTCCAAAAACACATCTCTTAAGTTAGGCCTATTATCTAACTGTGCCCCCTTCCTAAATTTTCTTCTGAATCTGGTCCCACCTGATTAATTCAACATGCACGCAGTAGCACTTTGTCTCTGTACTTGATACTATACTAGCTAATGACTATTTCAAACAGAGTTATTTGA
The DNA here is from genome assembly GCA_033576555.1 of Oophaga sylvatica. Taxonomy (NCBI): domain Eukaryota; kingdom Metazoa; phylum Chordata; class Amphibia; order Anura; family Dendrobatidae; genus Oophaga; species Oophaga sylvatica. Next base: position 297,746,128 of record JARQOD010000005.1, read on the forward strand.
ATATCCCTATTAATTTATTACTTTGATGGCAGGTCCATACAAGGCAAGCATTTTTTACCAATTATGTCCCCTGTATCTCTTTATGGATTGTAAGCTTGAGAGCAGCCCATAACTGTTGAATTATGTGTTACTCTATAATGTCTTTATTGTCTGTAAAGTGCTGCGTAATTTGAATATAAATAAAAATGATTATTCTACACAGCACATAACATACTGTGGAATGAGGTAACAATGTATTCGTCAGTGATCCATAGGCAATGTTGATATTGCACATCTGCACCCATATCTCCCTCTTTCTTCATTCCCCAATGAGTTCAGCTTTTTTCCTCTACTTTTCTTCTTCATGAATGTTCCTGTTTGTTTCTTTTTTCCTCCATGAGCTACAAACAAACAGTTTCTTTGTGTCTACACAGTATTCAATATCACTTTTTGTTTCAACTTCTAACTATTTTAATATACTGAAGTGAGTTGTTCAACCATGTCATTGGTCACCTTCTCCTCCCCTAGGGTTAGAAATGATCTGCCTTGAAACATATAAAATAAACAAGGTCCTTTCTCTCCTCTTTTTGTTATGCACATCATAATAATGGCTGTCTATCTGCAATAAGGTATAGAGGCTCAGTTTTCAGAACTTGAAAGGGTCATCTGCATCTTCAAGCCTAATTAGGTTGTCTCAAAAAGCTGAGGTTACTGAGAGGCCACATCTCTCTACATACCTGGGAAACTGTTCCGGTGCACAGAGGTGATCAAAGCAGACAAAATTAACAACCACAAATAAAGTGATTACTTAACTGCTGATGTGTTTTTAGTTTGGGTATAAGTAAATCATTTCAGTATGTAACATTTTATTTTCATTCATAATTCCACATTATCTTAAGTGATTTATTATATTTAGCTACTATCTGTTTGAATACTGTGGTCAATATATTACTGCTTAGATGCTAACACAAGTGACCAACAACTAATCACTGATGTATATACAATTTATTTAGCCAGCACTCATTTCATGGATAATAGTTTTATACACATGATTACTAGGTTTAAGGCTAGGTTTACATTGCGTTAAACCAGCCCGTTCAACGCATAGCGTTGACGGGCTGGTAACGGTATAGCATAACGCAATCGCGTTATGCTATACCCACTAGCGCAGATGAATCATCAGATGATTCATCTGTCCTAGCGGTGACGGAGCCCAGACGCTGCAGGCCGCGTCCGAGGCTCCGTCACTTTACGGCATGCGTCGCGATACGCCGAACAATGGGGTTCAATGGCAGCATTAACGGACTGTGTTACACCGCGTTGTTCGGACTGCCTTGGCGCAGTGTGAATCCAGCCTAAGGCTTTGTCCAGGACTGATCTATTGATGACCTTTCTGTTGGAGAGGTCATTAATTTGAGATTGATGGGGTACGACACTTGGCACATCCACCAATCAGCTGAGTATCTGCTTTGGCAGTGGCTGGAAGTAATCAATATATTGGTCAGAATACAGCAGCCCTGTAAATTGCTTAGTGGCCGCTTTTGAGTATTACACTTGGTATCACATTCAAGTGAAAGGGTCATCAGTATTTCTGACCTGAAGAGCCCCCTTAAAGGGGTTATCCATGACTGTTTTATTTTTTATAGTATGGCTAAGAACTAAATGACAGGTAGTTGCTAACTACCAGCCTGTTTTTCCCAACGCCGATCGCCAATCTCTGCTGTCAAAGATTGGTCATAGACCACTCCTGCGGGCAATTCAGAGGCTTCCACTAACATCTCGTGGACAGAGCAGCAGCTCCTCATTCGCTATTCTCTATTTACGGGGCATGACTGCTGGGAAGCCATCTTTCAATCAGCATGATGTCGGAAGTTATGCCCAGTCGACAGAGCAGTCTGGAAGAAGAGCTGTTCTTTTAACATGGAGCAACTGAATCACCAGCAAGAGCGGTGGGTGGCTGCTGTGCGATGGCGCCAGACAGAATAGACAGGTAATTAGCATCTAACTGCCCATTTGTTTGTTTTTTTAATATGAGCCTAAAAACTAAGTCATCGACAACTTTTTAAGTAGTAAAGTCATGTGCATTAAACCAGTACAATATACAGTACAGACCAAAAGTTTTGACACACCTTCTCATTCAAAGATTTCTCTGTATTTTCATGACTATGAAAATTGTACATTCACACTGAAGGCATCAAAACTATGAATTAACACATGTGGAATTATATACTTAACAAAAAAGTGTGAAACAACTGAAAATATGTCTTCTATTCTAGGTTCTTCAAAGTATCCACCTTTTGCTTTGATTACTGCTTTGCACACTCTTGGCATTCTCTTGATGAGCTTCAAGAGGTAGTCACCGGAAATGGTTTTCACTTCATGGGTGTGCCCTGTCAGGTTTAATAAGTGTGATTTCTTGCCTTATAAATGGGGTTGGGACTATCAGTTGTGTTGTGCAGAAGTCTGGTGGATACACAGCTGATAGTCCTACTGAATAGACTGTTAGAATGTGTATTATGGCAAGAAAAAAGCAGCTAAGTAAAGAAAAACGAGTGGCCATCATTACTTTAAGAAATGAAGGTCAGTCAGTCTGAAAAATTGGGAAAACTTTGAAAGTGTCTGCAAGTGCAGTTGCAAAAACCATCAAGCGCTACAAAGAAACTGGCTCACATGAGAACCGCCCCAGGAAAGGAAGCCTAAGAGTCACCTCTGCTTCTGAGGATAAGTTTATCCGAGTCACCAGCCTCAGAAATCGCAGGTTAACAGCAGCTCAGATTAGAGACCAGGTCAATGCCACACAGAGTGCTAGCAGCAGACACATCTCTACAACAACTGTTAAGAGGAGACTTTGTGCAGCAGGCCTTCATGGTAAAATAGCTGCTAGGAAACCACTGCTAAGGACAGGCAACAAGCAGAAGAGACTTGTTTGGGCTAAAGAACACAAGGAATGGACATTAGACCAGTGGAAATCTGGGCTTTGGTCTGATGAGTCCAAATTTGAGATCTTTGGTTCCCACCACCGTGTCTTTGTGCGACGCAGAAAAGGTGAACGGATGGACTCTACATGCCTGGTTCCCACCGTGAAGCATGGAGGAGGAGATATGATGGTGTGGGGGTGCTTTTCTGGTGACACTATTGGGAATTTATTCAAAATTGAAGGCATACTGAACCAGCATGGCTACCACAGCATCTTGCAGCGGCATGCTATTCCATCTGGTTTGCGCTTAGTTGGACCATCATTTATTTTTCAACAGGACAATGACCCCAAACATACCTCCAGGCTGTGTAAGGGCTATTTGACCAAGAAGGAGAGCGATGGGGTGCTACGCCAGATGACCTGGCCTCCACTGTCACCAGACCTGAACCCAATTGAGACGGTTTGGGGTGAGCTGGACCGTAGAGTGAAGGCAAAAGGGCCAACAAGTGCTAAGCATCTCTGGGAACTCTTTCAAGACTGTTGGAAGACCATTTCTGGTGACTACCTCTTGAAGCTCATCAAGAGAATGCCAAGAGTGTGCAAAGCAGTAATCAAAGCAAAAGGTGGCTACTTTGAAGAACCTAGAATATAAGACATATTTTCAGTTGTTTCACACTTTTTTGTTAAGTATATAATTCCACATGTGTTAATTCATAGTTTTGATGGCTTCAGTGTGAATGTACAATTTTCATAGTAATGAAAATACAGAAAAATCTTTGAATGAGAAGGTGTGTCCAAACTTTTGGTCTGTACTGTATATTGTGGGATTGCTACTCGCGCTCATCATGAGGTAACACTGTAAGTGTTTCCATTTAAATGTCTGGTGGGGTATAGGCAGCCAGACCCACCCATCTCCCAAGCTGCCTGTAAAACCTGGGGTGTTTCTCAGCTGCAGGAACAGGATGACTGGTTGCAACTGAAGGAAACATGAATGCGGTCAAGTACAGAGATATCCTGGATGAAAACCTCTTCCAGAGTGCTCTGGACCTCAGACTTGGCAGAAGGTTCACCGTCCAACAAGACAATGACCCTAAGTACACAGCTAAAATAACAAAGGAGTGGCTTCAGAACAAATCTATGACTATTCTTGACTGCCCAGCAAGAGCCCTAAACTAAACTCAATTGAGCATCTCTGGAGAGACCAGAAAATGGCTGTCCATCAACGTTCACCATCCAACCTGACAGAACTGGAGAGTATCTGCTGGGAAGAATGGCAGAGGATCCCCAAATGCAGGTGTGAAAAACTTGCATCATTCCTCAGAAGACTCATGGCTGTACTTGCTCAAAAGGGTGCTTCTACTCAATACTGAGCAAAGGGTCTGAATACTTATGACCATGTGATATTTCAATATTGCTTTTTTAATAAATTTGCAAAAATTTCTACATTTCTGTTTTTTTCAGTCAAGATGAGGTGCAGAGTGTACATTAATAAAAATGAACTTTTTTAAATTTACCAAATGGCTGCAATGAAACAAAGAGTGAAAAATTTAAAGGGGTCTGAACACTTTCTGTACCCACTGTATTGTAATTCATATTAGTGGTAAAATTTCTTCAATATAACTTGCGTTTATTTATGAAAAAAATGGAAATTAGGTAAAAATTTTGAAAATTTTGCAAAAAGTTTTGTACCCTTAAATCCGAGGGTTGTGTCACACAAAATAGCTAATAAATAACATTTCCCACATGTCAAATTTACATCAGCACAATTTTGGAAACATAATTTTTTTGTTAGGACGCTATAAGGGTTAGAAGTTGACCAGTGATTTCTCATTTTTCCAACAAAATTTGCAAAACCATTTTTTAGGGACCACCTCATATTTGAAGTGAGTTTGTGGGTCAATATAACAGAAAATACCCAAAAGTTACACCATTCTAAAAACTGCACCCCTCAAGGTGCGCAAAACCACATTCAAGAAGTTTATTAACCGTTCAGGTGCTTCACGAGAACTAAAGCAATGTGGAAGGAAAAAATGAACATTTTACTTTCTTTACAAAAAGTTTACTTTGGAACCAAATTTTTTTATTTTCACAAGGGTATCAGGAGAAAATGGACCACAAAATTTGTTGTTCAATTTCTCCTGAGTACGCCAATACCCCATATGTGGGGGAAAGCCACTGTTTGGGTGCACGGCAGGGCTCAGAAGGGAGGGAGCACCGTTTGACTTTTTGAATGCAAAATTGGCTGGGTGGCGCCATGTCGCGTTTGGAGAGCCCCTATGTACCTAAACAGTGTAACCCCTCAATTCTAACTCCAACCCTAACCCCCAACACACCCTTAACCCCAACCCTAACAATAACCCTAAACACAACCCTAACCCCAACATACCCCTAACCTTAATCCCAGCCCTAACCATAATCGCAAACATAACCACAACCCTAACTTTAGCCCAACCCTAACTTTAACTCAACCCCAACCGTACTCTAGCCCAGCCCTAACCCAACCCTAACCGTATCTTTAGCCCAACCCCAACTTTAGCCCAATCCTAACTTTAGAAGTAAAGCTTGGAGGGTCTCCCTATACATAAAACAACTTTTAATACCACAATTAAAATGGACACGAAAATATGACACACAGAAAAACACATAAATAAAGTGCTCTTGCAAAACAGTGCTCAACGCACAAAAAAATTGGTTTGGTCTCACCAATACAAGCAGACGTAGGTTCCACAGTATGTTCGGTCCAAACCAGTAGTCCACAAGAGAAGGGAGTAGGAGGCGAAAAAGGAGCGTATAATGGTTTAATACTAACTCCCTGTCGTGCACCTGCATTGCTCCTGTCCTAACAAGGACAGGCCCCAAGTGTGTCCTACTATGGACAATCCAACATCCAAAAGAAGAAATAGAGGGGGTATATATATCTCCCACACAATTGAAAGGGTACAATCTCCCTATGCGTTTCTTCCCCAGTCATGGGGATTCATCAGGGGAGTTAGAGAAAAAGAGAAACCAGTGGGATCAAAGACAAATTTCAGATGTCCGTCTGCATAAGGGGACCCAGGAGTGGCTGAGTACTTCCCAAAAAGAATGTGAATGTCTGTGTCACTGCCTATAGTGAATGATCGATACCATGCAGAAGGATAACTAATATAAACTTATTAAGGTGCAGCCCGCCCCCGGTGTGTCACGTTATCCATTAGTGACCATAAGGATTCCAAACCAGTTGGGGGTTTCCATGTTTGGCATCGCCCAAAATATCATGTTCAACCAAAAACTTAGGTAATGGCACAATCACCAGATTATTTACTCATGTACCTGCTTATACACCACTGTTATGATTTGGTAGCCGAGGACAGCAGCAAAAATAGCCTAGGCAACCAGACACCCAGAGAGGTTGGTAACTAGCGGATTGCAGACCCCTAAACTGACATCACAACTAGAAGCAGCCGTGGGATGTGCCTATGATGCCCTAGATGCCTCGACACAGCCGGAGAGATAACTAAGCCTTAAAGAGAGAAAGGGGAAAGCTAACTGCCCCAGAGTAGAGCCCCCAAAGGAATAGGTAGCCCCCAAACATATATTGGTGGTGAGACTAGATGAAATACAAACACAGGCAGAAAATAGAGCAAGCAAATGCTGGGGCCCAAACTGTCTAGATAGAACAGGAAAGGAAAGAATACTGTCTGTCATCCAGCAAAAGCTCTAAGAAAAACTCCAACCCGTCTAATATGCAAAAATACTGAGACCACACGATCTCTCCCCTGCTAGATCAGACTCTGGTGTACACTGGTAGCAAATCAAAGGATGCTGAAATAACAGGGAACTGAAATTACATAAACAGAGGCAAAAGAGAAACAGAGTCCAGCGCAGGCCCCCGCAGGGGAACCTTGCTGAACAAATCCAAAAGGGCAGAAAACTGAGATAGACAAAACAAATGTCACAGAAAAAACAGCAAATAACTTTTCTGAAAGTTGCAGGACAAAGCAGGAAGCAAGCTGACTTCCAAAAGAGACCAGGAAGCAACAAATCACCGGCGTGGATCATGGGAAGGTAGCTCACTTATATCTCCCCAGTCGGTCCCACCTGATTGCCACTCATCGCCCCTAGGTGATGGACTTCTGTTAGCCAAGGCAGCTTCATTGCTATCAGCAGCCACCAGAGGGAGCCCAAACTCGGAAGGCAGATCCAGAGTGTTCACAACACACCACCCTTTGGGTCACTGTCACATCGTTGGTGATCATCTGGCCGGCGGAAATCATGAACTCACAATCTGTTTGGCAATGCGTTCCACCTAATGGAACGCATAAGCCGGAAGTGACCGCATCATATCATGGTTGTCACTTCCGGTAGTCAGATAAGCAAGTACCACTCTTCAATACAATACGCTCCAGCACCTGGAGCGCACAAGCCACCAGAAGTACCCACGCCACATTATCCATCACTTCGGTATCAGATAAACATGTGTCCAGCTCCATGGAGATATATTCCAAAACCTGGAACCGGGCGCTGGAGGTATTGGTGACATATTACCCACATTCCCTTCAATCGTCCAGTGTGAATAGTCAGTATTTGGCTTTTTGATGTACTAACAAATCCCCATTAACATTAATAAAATTATAGGTACCGCCCTGACATTGTCCTAATTGCTAACATATCGGGGATTGGTGGAATCCCATTCCACCCATTACATTCCTAACAAAGTCAGTACACCTCCATACCTGCAGACTGTGAGCCCTCGCTGGCAGGGTCCTCTCTCCTTCTGTACTTGTGTGTCCCTTGTCTAGCAAATGTTTATTGTACCTGTCTATATTTTTCCCTTTTCATATGTAAAGCGCCATGGAATAAATGGCGCTATATAAATGTATAATAATAATAATAATAATATATCACACCTAAAAAGTGACATATTACTGCAGGTATACACAAAAACTATAGGCCGAAGGTTGGAGGGGATAACACTTGAACCAGGGTCTCTTGGCGAGTATTAATGTTTAGGCTCTGTACTCCTCGATCCCACATCACTATGGGATTTGGGGGGTGCAGCAATTCTTAGCCACAAGGGGCCAATAGTTTTTTCTTCATAACCAGTTGGTGGTGACCCTCCTTGACTTTGTACTGAATAACAACTTTTTCACTTTTGATGGCAGGACCCTTCACCAGCTCAGGGGAACCATCATGGGAAGTCCATGTGCGTCAAGTTATGCTAACCTGTTCCTGGGCTGGTGGGAGGATACCGTTGTCTTTTCAGAGATCAATGAGAAGTTTACGGTCTACATACAGTACAGACCAAAAGTTTGGACACACCTTCTCATTCTAATATTTTCCTGTATTTTCATGACTATGAAAATTGTAAAATCACACTGAGGGCATCAAAACTATGAATTAACACATGTGGAATTATACATTACACTTTACAAAAAAGTGTGAAACAACTGAAAATATGTCTTATATTCTAGGTTCTACAAAGTAGCCACCTTTTGCTTTGATTACTGCTTTGCACGCAGAAAAGGTGAATGGATGGACTCTACATGCCTATTTCCCACCGTGAAGCATGGAGAAGGTGGTGTGATGGTGTGGGGGTGCTTTGCTGGTGACACTGTTGGGGATTTATTCAAAATTGAAGCGGTGAGTGGTCCAGCTCACCCCAAACCATCTCGATTGGGTTCAGGTCTGGTGACTGTGGAGGCCAGGTCATCTGGCGTAGCACCCCAACACTCTCCTTCTTGGTCAAATAGCCCTTACACAGCCAGGAAGGTGTGTTTGGGGTCATTGTCCTGTTGAAAAATAAATGATGGTCCAACTAAACGCAAACCGGATGTAATAGCATGCTGCTGCAAGATGCTGTGGTAACCATGCTGGTTCAGTATGCTTTCAATTTTGAATGAATCCCCAACAGTGTCACCAGCAAAGCACCCCCACACCATCACACCTCCTCCTCCATGCTTCACGGTGGGAACCAGGCATGTAGAGTCCATCCGTTCACCTTTTCTGCGTGCAAAGCAGTAATCAAAGCAAAAGGTGGCAACTTTGTAGAACCTAGAATATAAGACATATTTTCAGTTGTTTCACACTTTTTTGTAAAGTGTAATGTATAATTCTACATGTGTTAATTCATAGTTTTGATGCCTTCAGTGTGATTCTACAATTTTCATAGTCATGAAAATACAGAAAAATCATTGAATGAGAAGGTGTGTCCAAACTTTTGGTCTGTACTGTAGACCTATGGGCAAGGTTTATCAATGACATCTTTGTTATATGGAGACGTGCCAAAGAAACCTTCCACAAGTTCATTACATCTTTGAACAATAATGATGTCGGCCTGAAATTGAAGAAGAAAGGTTACCATTTTTGGATGTCATGGTTGCAAAGTCAGGGAGGGGGATTATCTTGAAACTACCATCTACAGGAATCCCGCCTCCACCAACTCTTTACTTAGGTGGGACAGCCACCACCCCTACCCATTGAAGAAAGGCATACCTAAGGGACAGTATCTCAGACTTAAACGGAACTGTTCTAATGGGACGGACTTTAAGATCCAAGCGGATGACCTTAGACAAAGGTTCACCGCTAGGGAGTACCCTGACCGGGTGCTAAGGAAGGCTTTTCATCATGCTAACCAACAAGAGAGAGGCACATTGGTGACACCATATGAGAAGGGACTAGGGACAGCAGATGAGAAGAAAACCAGACTGATATGTGCATTTGATAATGGGGCTCCATTTATCGAAAAAATTCTCAGGAGACACTGGGATATCCTGAAAATGGATGAGGACATTAAGGACATCATTGGAGATGGACCACAAATCACCTATAGAAGATGCAAAACTCTTGAGAATCGATTGGTCCATAGCCACTTTAGTGCACCAAAGGGAGAGACTTGGTGGTCTAGGAGACCGGTGGGATGTTTTAATTGCGGTAGTTGTGTGGCATGTGAATTTGTCCAGACTGGAAAGGAATTTCTTAATGAAAATACACAGGAAACATTTAAGATCAAGGAATATATTAATTGTAAGACCAAAGGTGTGATCTATAGATCTGTGTGTGAATGTGGCTTAACCTATATTGGAAAGACCATCAGAGAATTCAGGAGGCGGGTGGGGGAACATGTTGGGGACATTTGTAATTAGACGGATACGTCTATTGCCAAACATGTGAATGGAGTACATGGGGGTGATGTTAAAGCCATACATTTTATGGGTATAGACAAGGTAAAAACACCCGTCGGGGGGGAAATTATGACAAAATGTTGTTACAAAGGGAGGCAAGGTGGATCTTTCGATTGGACACTTGCCACCCCCAGGGGCTTAATGACAAACTCAATTATGGGTCTTTTTTGTAGTCCCTAGTCCCTCATGGGACCATTTCCCCCGTTCTACTCTTTGATCCTCCCCTATTTTTCTAATTTATTTCTGGCCTTACTTTCTTTCTGGCCCTACTCCCTTTCCAACAACCACACTGCATTGCCAACCAGATTGTGGATTCAGGATTTCCACTGGCAAGACGATCACCAACGATGTGACAGTGACCCAAAGGGTGGTATATAAACAGGTACATGAGTAAATAATCGGGTGATTGTGCCATTACCTACGTTTTTGGTTGAACATGATATTGGGGGCAGGGCCAAACATGGAAACCACCAATTGGTTTGGAAACCTGATGGTCACTAATGGATGACGTCACACGCTGGGGACAGGCCGCACCTTAATAAGTTTATATTCGTTTCCCTACTGCATAGTATCGATCATTCACTATAGGCAGTGACACAGACAGTCACATTCTTTTTAGGAAGTACTCAGCCACTGCTGGGTCCCCTTATGCAGACTGATATCTGAGATTTGTTTGTCTTTGTTCCCACTGGTTTCTCTTTTTTGCTAACTCCCCTGATGAATCCCCATGACTGGGGAAGAAACGCGTAGGGAGATTGTACCCTTTCAATTGTGTGGGAGATATATATCCGCCCTTTTATTTCTTCTTTTGGATGTTGGTTTGTCCATAGTAGGACACACTTGGGGCCTGTCCTTGTTAGGATAGGAGCAACGAAGGGGCACGACAGGGATTCAGTATCAAACCATTATACCCTCCTTTTTCCCCTCCTACTCCCTTCCACTGTGGACTACCGGTTTGGACCGAACATACTGTGGAACTTACGTCTGCTTGTATTGGTGAGACCAAACCAATTTTTATTGTGCATTGAGCACTGTTTTGCACAAGCACTTTATTTATGTGTTTTTCTGTGTGTCATATTTTCGTGTCCATTGTAATTGTGGTATTAAAAGTTATGTTTTATGTATAGGGAGACCCTCCAAGTTTACTTCTACTATACCCATCAATAGTGTATCAATAGTGTAGCATATAGCACACTATAGCTTATTGTATCAATCCTAACTTTAGCCCAGCCCTAACCCTAATGGAAAAATGCAAATAAATATATATATTTTTTATTTTATTATTTTTACCTAAGTGGGGTTTGATTTACTATTTTTTTTTATTTTGATCATTGTGATAGACCCTATCACAGTGGTCAAAATGAACCAATCGGAAAAATTTCCTATTGTTGCCGGGTGCCGGCCAGCAGATCTCGGCGATGACATCAGAGGAGAGAGAAATCAAATGGGAAATTATATTGTAAAACCAATGTTGTTGTTCAAAAGTACAACCTGTCCTGCAAAAAACAAACCCTCACATGGCAATATTGACGGAAAAATAAAATAGTTATGGCTCTGGTAAGAAGGGGAGCAAAAAACAGAAACACAAAAACAAAAAAGGGCTCTGTCATGAAGGGGTTAATTATTATGCTATTTTTTTTCTGCAGACAAAGCTTGCTCTCCTGGTAATAAAAAATGCTGTGTTCCAAATCCCACGAAGCAGTATTTTTGTAGTTTTTTTGCAGCATTTTTTTGGGTGCGGATTACATGTGTGTCTTGTCTACAGTTCATGATTAATAAAGTAAACTTTATTTACCAAAATCGCTGTGAAAATACTGCAAAAATGTTTGTTGCATTTTTGTAGCTTTTTTTTTACTGATACGATGAAGATTTAAAAAATGCTGCAGTTCCCGAATTCAGTCAGAAAATAAAACGTGTGTGTATGAGATTTCATCGCTTTTGCTATTGCTGTAAAAAGCACCTTTCAATTTGCATGAAAAACAAGCAAGAAAACAATACAAAAACTGCTGCATGTGCACATAGCCTTGAGTAATTGTATTATTAGAAAAATGTTATACATTAATAGGCTTTTTTCCGCTGAACTTTATGAATGACTCATATGTCACATGCTCAATTGTTTTTTTAACCATAGCATGTGTAAAGCTTATGTTTCTTATGTGTGTTTTGGGTACAAAATTGCTCACTAACATTAAATGACTTGTCATATGATCAACATGCATTTCTGTCAGTGAGGAAGGTTTCCATTACTGACAAGTGTGAAATACCATAATATTAATAATTCATCAACCGTTATATGTGTTCATGGTATTCGACTTAATTACTCGGTAGGAAGAAAGTTTGGAGACCACTTCCTCACAGCTCAGAGTGACAGGTGCTGTAAGCTGAAACCATTGTGACTTGCCTGAAAGGTCATCAGCCACGCTCTACATTGTCATGCTGGCCTATCAAGCGCATCTCTTGAAATAACAAGCACTTCCCGTACCCCTTCATCTTCATCATGTCTCAAGCATCCCCCCCCACCCACATCACCTTCTTTCCCTTCCTGGCATGTGTCCTTCAGCACATTTCTGTCTATATTCTCTCCTGTCTCTTTTTTCCTATCATCACAAAGACCTTTATGTCCTTTATGTCTTGCCTTGGCCTAACCTTCCTCAAAGACTGGCACTGTCTTCACCTAAAGCCCAGTGTTTCTAAGTATTATTATTATCTCGTGTTAGCTTTCAGAAATGGGGCTTTGTATACCAAACAGATAATGAAAAAGTAAATGAAAATTTGCAAATGCTATTAATGAGAGAATCATTTTGAAATGGCAGCTAAAATATCAAACCCATTTAATATTTTTAAAGAGTCCTGCAAGGTTTCTACTAGCTACTGTATATAGACAGTATCGGACTGGGTTGGCAAAGGCCCACCAGTAACATTGCTCTGGGGGCCCACTGTTCATGCAAATATTATATTACCCTCTTTCACAAATTTACTTCTGCTTCTATATAAAGATAAATTACGGTAGGTAGGTTGTTGAATGAATGATGAGATACTGCTTTTGTCTGCACATAGTGAATTAATGTATTGGACAACTACTGCTCATGTTTGAGGTCCACCAGAGGATTTCCTGTTCTGCTGTGGGCCAGTCCAAGCCTGTATATACACACGTGGTCAAAATTATTGGCAGTCCTCATTTAATGACAGAAAACCCCACAATGGTCACAGAAATAACTTGAATCTGACAAAATTAATAATAAATCAAAAATCTATGAAAATGAACAAATGAAAGTCAGACATTGCTTTTCAACCATGCTTCCACTGACTTTAAAAAAAACATAAAATCATTAAATAGGCCTGGACAGAAATGATGGTACCCCTGAAAATAATGTGACAAAAGGGACATGTTAATTCAATGATGTGTATCACACTCAGCATAGACCAGAGGAAGAGAAGGAAAGAATTGTCTCAGGAGATTAGAAAGAAAATTATAGACAAACATGTTAAAGATAAAAGTTATAAGACCATCTCCAAGCAGCTTGATGTTCATATGACTACAGTTGCACATATTATTCAGAAATTTAAGCTCCATGGGACTGTAGCCAACCTCCCTGGACATGGCCGCAGGAGGAAAATTGATGACAAATCAAAGAGATGGATAATATGAATGGTAACAAAAGATCCCAGAAACACTTCTAAACAGATTAAAGGTGAGCTTCAAGCTCAATGAACATCAGTGTCAGATCACACCATCCATTGTTGCATGAGCCAAAGTGGACTTCATGGGAAACAATAAAGGAGGACACCATTGTTGAAAATAAATCATAAAAAAGCCAGACTGGAATTTGCCAAACTACATGTTGACAAGCCACAAAGCTTCTGGGAGAATGTCCTATGGACAGATGAGAAAAAAAATGGAACATTTTGGCAAGGCACATCAGCTCTATGTTCACAGACGGAAAATGAAGCACATCAAGAAAAGAACACTGTCCCTACTGTGAAACATGGAGGAGGCTCTGTTATGTTCTGGGGCTGCTTTGCTGCATCTGCCAAAGGGTGTCTAGAATCTGTGCAGGGTACAATGAAATCTCAAGACTATCAAGGGATTCTAGAGAGAAATGTGCTGCCCGGTGTCAGAAAGCTTGGTCTCAGTCGCAGGTCATGGGTCTTGCAAAGGATAATGACCCAAAACACACAGCTAAAAATACCCAAGAATGGCTAACAGGAAAACATTGGACTATTTTGAAGTGGCCTTCTTTGAGCCCTGACCGAAATCCTATCAAGTATCTTTGGAAATAGCTGAAACATGCCGTCTGCAAAAGGCAACCTTCAAACATGAGACAACTGCAGCAGTTTGCTCTTGAGAAGTGGGCCAAAATACCTGTCGAGAGGAGCAGAAGTCTCATTAACAGTCAGGCTAAGTGCACACGTTCAGGAATATTTGCGTTTTTTTCGCGGGAAAAAATGCGTCAAAAACGCATGTATTAAGCATCCTATCATTTAGAATGAATTCCGCAATTTTTGTGCACATGGTGCGTTTTTTTCCGCAAAAAAACGCATCGCGGAAAATCTAGCAGCATGTCCATTAATTTTGCGGAATTCTAGCGTTTTTCCCGCTTTATTATTGACCTAGAAAGTTCAGGAAAAAATCTGCGGTAAAACGCGTCAAATCCACGCAAAAACGCACCAAAAACGCGCAAAATCCGCGCAAAAAACGAGCGTTTTTGCCGCGAAAAAAGTCCGGTTTTGCTCAGGAATATTCTGCAAACATTCTGCAAACGTGTGCACTTAGCCTTACAGGAATCGTTTGATTGCAGTGTTTGCCTCAAAATGTTGTGCCACAAAATATTAAGTTAAGGGTACCATCATTTCTGTCCAGTCCTATTTCATGAGTGTTATTTTTTTAAAAAATTCTGTGGAAGCATGGTTGAAAAGCAATGTCTGACTTTCATTTGCTCATTTTCATAGATTTTTGATTTATTATTACTTTTGTCAGATTCAAGTTATTTCTGTCACCATTGTGGGTTTTTCTGTCATTAAACGAGGGGTACCAACAACTTTAACCACGTGTGTAGATATATTAGATATAAAAAATATATTTATTTATATTTTGATTTCGCTCTCTTTTCTGTGATATTTATATATTTATATTACATTATATTGAGGAATGTGAAATATAATTTATCTGTTCAAGCAAAGCAAAATGTGTGATCTGAGATATCGTGAATAGTAAAATACAGGGAAAATAGGTCAGATATTTTCAATCACAACCATTTGGATTTATCCTCATCTCTTCTATTGTCTTCAGAGCTGCAACCTTCCATCTTTTCCGTGTGATTTGTTGCTTGAGGGACTTCTATAGTGAGACCTGTAGTCTTTACTTTCAGAGTTGTAAAGTAATCTGATAGGCAAGAAAATTGTCAGCAAAATTAGGATCAGCACAAGATAAGCAATGCCATAGTGCAAATTGATCAATTTATTTACTCTAGTTTCCTGACATAAAAAATTCATAAAAATGTGACCAAATTCTTTATGTATTAAAGGGTTTGCTCCTTTTCAATTAAGCTTCTACTCTGGCTATAGTTTGTCACAGGTTTACAGCGACAGAGAGAAGCCAGAAGACCACAGTGTCTGATTTCTCCTACTCCTGCACTGATTAGAAGCACTTCACCTTCATATTAAACAGTGTTAATTTATTTTAGCAGTGCAGGGCTTTAATCTACTCAGTTGAGAGCTCCAGGAGCGATAAGATTCTGCTGTGCACTGTGAAGGTACTGCCACACTAAGCTATCCCGCTAGCGATCTCGTTAGCGTTGCATACTAATGAGATCGCTAGCGGGATTGTTTCTATATCGCTAAATGCTGCCGCATTTAGCGATATAGTTAACGACGCTATCGCCGTTAGCGATCTTCTTAACGACTTTAGCGGTACAAAAGTATCGCTAAATCGCTAAGAAAAGGTGCCACACTAGCGATATATACTTACCCAGCGGGAGCGCCAGCGATGAAATAGGGTCCGGAACGATTCCAGCGACGAGCGAGATCACAGCAGGAAGCTCGTCGCTGGAAGCTGTCGCACTGAACAACATCGCTAACGGGATCGCTAAATAGTGACGTTTTTTAGCGATCCCGTTAGCGATATTGTTTAGTGTGGCATACCCTTTAGTTATTAAAAAAAATGCAGTGTACTCACCTTCCCCAGATCCACCGCTGAGTCTTCCGCTGCTTATGGTGTCTTACATGGGCTGCGGCGCTAACATCACGTCTTCAGCGCAACAGTCAATCAGTAAGCTCAGAGGATCTAAAGGTGTCGGAACAGTTGAGCACACTGATTAGCTGCCTTACTCTCAAGGTGATGTCAGTTCCACAGCCAATGTGAAGACTCGCCCACGGGCCAGTGGAAAAGTGAGTACAGCGCCTTTTTTAAAAAAAAACAATTGCAGCTAGAAGAGCAATTTAAAGGGAACTTGTCAGGCTCCCCATGCCCTCAAATCCAGCAGCATTCAGCTATTTGTGATTAAACTGCCTCTCTAACCAGCCCTGTATAACATTCAGTCAAATAAATGCTTTAAAAAAGCATCTATAACCTCCGTTTTTCCTATGCTAATGAGGGCTTTGGCTAGTCGATGGGGCATTATTTGCCCCAGACCAGTCAGCCCTCTTTCCATGTTATCACACCCCCTGTGGACATGATAACATAATTGGCACGAACAGAGTTATTGCTGCTCATGCAAATCTGTGCAGGTGCGCTGCTCATTCCGGCAGCATTATTGTGTCTCTGAAGCTAGATGAACACTTCACAGCTTCAGAAGCACACACTGCGCATGACAGGAAGCCATCTTCTGAACCTCCAGTCATGCGCAGTGCGTCTCTGAAGCCAGGAAGCGTACACCTGGCTTCAGAGGTGTGCACTGTGCATGTCCGGAAGTTTAGAAGATGGCTTCCGGTCATAGAATGCTGATGGATTGGGGGCATGGGGGACCTGATAGGTTCTCTTTAATTGAAAGAGAACAACCTCTTGTAGCTCTTCAAGTGGTGCTACATATTAACCCTTAACCCCCGGGCCACTTAATATTTTTGCATTTTCTTTTCTTGCTGCCCTCCTTCCCAGAGCCATAACTTTTTTATTTTTCTGTCAAAATGGCCATGTGAGGGCTTGTTTTTAGCGGGACAAGTTGTGCTTTTGAACGACACCATTGGTTTTATTGGTTATATTTTTGAGCAACATGATTGGTTTTAACATATCATGTACTAGAAAATGGGAAAAAAATCAAAGTGCAGTGAAATTCCAAAAAAAGGGCAATTCCACACTTGTTTTTTGTTTTTTTCTTACCATGTTCACTAAATGCTAAAACTGACCTGACATTATGATTGTCAAGATCATTATGAGTTCATAGACACCAAATTCCAAAGTTTGTAAAAATAAAAAAATGGCGCCATTTTCCGAGACCAATAGCATCTCCATTTTTCGTGATTTGGGGCTAGGTGAGGGCTTATTTTTAGTGCAAAGAGCTGATGTTTTTATTGATACCACTTTATTGTATATACAATCTTTTGGTCGTCTGTTATTGCATTTCATTGCAAGGTAGCAGCGACCAAAAAAATGTTATTCTGGTGTTTTGAATTTTTTTTTGTTACGTTGTTTAGCGATCGGATTAATTCTTTTTTTATATTAATAGATCGGGCGATTCTGAACATGGCAATACCAAATATGTGTATGTTTGATTTTTTTTATTATTGTTTTATTTTGAATGGGGCGAAAGAGGGGTGATTTGAACTTTTATATTTTTTTATTTTTTAAATATTTTTAAAAACATTTTTTTTTACAATTTGCATGGAAGACTAGAAGCTGTAGCTGTCTGATCAGCTCTGCTACATACAGGCGATGATCAGATCGCCTGTATGTAGCAGAAATGCTCACTTACTATGAGTGCCGACCACCGAGTGGCACTCATAGCATTCTGGCTATGATAACCGTTGAGATCTGCTGGAGACCTCTGGTCATCATGCCAACCCATCGGTGACCCTCAATCACGTGGACTTGTTGGAAGCACGAGTTAAATGCCACTGTCAGAGATTGAAAGCGGCATTTAATGGGTTAACAGCTGCAGGTGGATCGCGAATCCACCAGCGGCTGTTAGAGGCACATGTTAGTTGTTCAAAACAGCTAACATGTGCCAGAAAAGATGTGGACTCAGTGCCGGAGCCCACTTCAAAGGGAAGGATTCCGACTCGGGCGCATTATCACGCCCAACGTCGGGAATGGGTTAAATCTTTCCTGTTATTTACTAACATAAACCTGAAATCTACCTAAAAACATATTCCATAATCTCTGATTAAATATAGTGTTCAAGCACATGTACTGCCTATATAAAAATAAAATTGTTACTTAAATTTAGTGATTTGTTTTCTCAATCTGGCAACTCGAGTCCTAATTCCTCGACTCTTCAATAACAATTCTTTACCCATCATAACCTCTGGTTCCAGAAAATGCATCTCTTCTAAATAATGGAGGAGCTCATGGTAGACTTAAAGAGGCTTTCTACTTTCAGAAAAGTAGGCCCTAAATAAAGCTCGGAATGGCCCACAGGGAAACAGAGGAATCCCCCGGAGGGGCCTTGTGAAGATATGGGACCCCAACCCCACTGTATGGGCAGTAGTTGGCATAATTCACTTGATTTACTCTGTGCAGAAAAAAGCAGCATATCATCAGTCATTAACCAAACTATCCAGTTTACTATTATATAGAAGCATTGGTAGATTTCTGAATGAGGGAAGTGTAATATTTCTATGCAGGTGAAAAGTGGGCCTCCCAAAGTCATTGTTACTGGTAGTCCCTTGGCACCCAGTGCAACACTGCCAAACTGTATAAAATGAAAACTCAGCAGGTATTCACCCACCCTTTGTCTATCATCATCTTTGTTTTTTCCGTTTCCTGTGTTCTGACTACAGTGTTGTCGTCACCGTTCCAGAAAGTCACTGAGCTCAATACTCGTACACTGCAGTTAACAGCACAGCTCCTCAGCTCAGTGACTGTATATAGTGGTGACGCATGCTTATGATGTAACGTCACCGCTCTAACTAGCTAGTCACTTAGCTCAGCATCTCGTACACTGCGTTAAATGGGTATTCTGATTTCCAAGATCTTATCCCTATATGTAGTAGGTGTTAATAATATTAGAAAATACCTCCAATTAGAAATGTAGTATAGTTCTTCTGATTCGCGATGTTGTTTACCCCATGTACAAGACATTGCTGTAGCTTAGATATCCATGGTTACGACCAATAACTAACTCTCTGTCACGGTATGAGTGGTCATAACTGTATACCTAAGCTATGGCAATGCCCTGGTAAGTGACATAGCAAATCAGATGAACTATACTACATTTCTAATTGAAAGTATTTGCTAATATTATTATTATTACACCTACGTATTGGGATAGGTTATTGGAGGTGGCAATACCCCTTTAAGCCCACCATACACATTATATGGTTGTCGTCGAACTATCTTTTGGCTGGCAGCCATCTTGGCTCGCTCTTCACACAGGAATGCTCATTTGGCTAATTGCTCCTGTGTCATGTATGTCTGGAGGTGGCTTATCTTCAGGAGAACAAAGAGATCAGCAGTCTGAAATTGGACATGCTCAATCAAGATCTTCCCAAAAATCAGTCGTATGTTGCCCCTTTACATGTGAGATTTTCAACAACCCATCTATATTGGTAAGTTTGGCTGACATTATTCTGATGTGCATGGGTGTCTTTAGTACTGGCCTATAAAAATCTGATTCTGTTGCACCATATTTTAGATGTGGGCAGGTTTTATAATTATTGCATGTGTAAGGTATTTCCCTTACTTTTGAGACTTTGACTCCTGTACATAAACACAGTAGTAAGCACACTGACCTTTGTAACGTCTCTGTGCAGGACAGTGATGAAACAGGCAGCGGTTGAGATTAACGAATATTTATTTCTCAGAAATACTTTTTCAACTGTGTGCCCTGCGTCTAGACACAACTTTTACTTTGTGCTGGGTGTTATTTGCTTACTCTGCACATTTACTTTATTTGTAATCAGTGTTTATTTGTCTTGCTCATCCTGCAAATTTTTACAGAATTAAAGGTAATCTGTCAGCAGATTTGAACCCAATACATTTCTGACATGGCTGTTACACTCGGTCCCAGTGCTGGCTCTGCACTCCGTTCTGCTCACTCACCTGTCCCATCTGCTCCTCGGTGTCCTGTGTCCTCCTCCACTTCCTGGCACGCTGCTGGCAGGCCTCCAGATAGTCTGCTTAGGACGCGAGGCCGCGCCCACGTCTCTCTTAAAGGGGCAGCGTGCATTTTTTGAAATAGCTAATTAACCAATGGCTGCGCACTCAGTACTATATCTGGTCACTCCACCATTAGGGGAGTGCCGGAGCAACGTGTTCTATCATTGCTACATCCGGTTCCGTTCCTGATCTGTCTGCGCAGCGTCTGCAGTCTCTGTGCTTCGCTGATACTGTTTGTCTCCTCAGATCATTGCTAACCCGTATCTGGCTAACCTGGACAATCTCGGCTATTACTGGCGCAAGTGTCATCCCGTTCCGCCATCAGCCATCTGTACCCGTGGACCGTGACAAGGTCACTGGAGCCAGCCTACTACCATCCGTTCTGGACCAGGACCTTATCCTTCTCCGTCAAGAACCCTCCATGGACTCTGTAAATACTTGTTACCCTTTTTGGTCCCTCTGGGACAGCTGCCACGTGTCCGGGGTCTAACTGGAGGTAGCACCTGTGTCCTCTGGGTATTCCATTCTGGTCCTGTTCGAGGGGCCTTACTACGGGTACCCGGGTCTCACTAGTTACGCCCCCTTCGGAGCCCCCCGGACCGCGGTCTCGAGGTTCCACATTAAAAAATAAAAGCGAATGTGAACTTCACCACCTCTGCCTCCGCTTCCATTCGTTACAGATTGCTCCGGCCATGGAACCCGCTGGATCCCAGAGATCTCCGACCACGGATCTGTGCCAGGAGGTGACCCGTTTGGGAGTTCAACAGGACAAGATCACGACTTATCTACGCAGCTTGTCTACCCGCATGGATTCCTTAGGGCCCTCGTCTGCACCTGACTCTTCTATCAATAATCAGGTACCAGTTCCCATGGCAAGTCAAGGTCCCCGTCTGGCGGCTCCTACCCGTTTCCAGGGTGACCCTACTCTGTGTCGGGGTTTCCTCAATCAGTGCACTCTACACTTCGAAATATTGGGGCATATGTTTGCTTCTGACCGAGCCAAGGTGGGCTTCATCATGTCACACCTGGGAGGAGAGGCCCTCGCCTGGCTAAACCCGCTATGGGAGAGAGGGGATCCTCTGGTTAACGATCTTCAATCTTCCCTAGAGGCTTTTCGCAGGACTTTCGATGAACCTGGTCGCACCACTTCGACTGCCTCAGCTCTGCTCCGCCTCCGCCAAGGTACTCTCACGGTAGCTCAGTATGCTGTTAAATTCCGCACCCTTTCGTCTGAATTATCGTGGAACAATGAGGCCCTGGTTGCTAACTTCTGGGAAGGCCTATCCGGAAGAATCAAGGATGAGCTGGCGGGACAGGACAGACCTACCCTCTTGGAAGAGCTAATATCCTTGGCAACCCGAATTGACCTGCGTTTTCAGGAGCGCTCCATGGAGATCAAGCGGGATAAAAGGTCCTATCACCTGGACTCTAGTTTGTACAAAACAGGTACTTTGCCCTCCGCCTCCGAGGCCATGGAGGTGGACCATGTAAGTTTGGCCACCCGCCACCGGGAGGCACGTCGCAAGGAGGGAAGTTGTTACTACTGCGGTAGTTCTGAATATTTGATCCATTTCTGTCCTAAAAAGTCGGGAAACTCCAGTGCCTAGGTCCGGTAGGAGGGGCCAACCTAGGTAGAGAACAGTCCTCTCCCTCTTTACACATCTCAGTCTCCGTGTCCTATGGAGCAATAAAATTCTCCGAACATTGTCTACTGGATTCTGGAGCTGCAGGGAACTTCATCCAGCAGGCGGTTGTGGATCATTACCGCTTACCAGTCCAGCGTCTTCCTGATCCGTTACAGGTGTCCCCGTGGATGGCAAACCGCTGACCGAGCCCGTCCAATTTCAAACCGAGTTGGTGGAACTCCGGGTAGGTCTAATGCATACTGAACGAATGCGATTTTATGTATATCCCGGTTTATCCCATCCCATGCTTTTAGGTTTACCTTGGCTCCAGATGCATGAACCAGTCCTTAATTGGAAAACTGGAGAAGTTCTGCGTTGGGGAGATACCTGCATGAATCGTTGCTTAACCCGGATTCAACCTGTTTCGCCTCCAGTTCAGCCTGATACCCTGCCAGGGTTGCCTTCCGTCTATTGGTCCTTCTCTGACGTCTTTGGGAAAAAGGAGGCTGAGAGACTACCTCCACACAGGTCGTATGACTGTCAGATAGAGCTTCTTCCTGGAGCATCTCCTCCTCGCGGGAGAGTTTATCCCCTTTCACAGGCAGAGACTCAGGCCATGTCGGACTACATCCAAGAGAATCTGGCTAGAGGATTTATCCGAAAGTCATCGTCACCGGCAGGAGCTGGATTCTTCTTTGTGAAGAAAAAGGATGGATCCTTGCGGCCCTGCATTGACTATCGGGGTCTAAATCAAATCACGGTAAAAAACAGGTATCCATTACCTCTTATTTCAGAGCTGTTTGATCGTCTCCGAGGGGCCAAGATCTTCACCAAATTGGACCTCAGAGGGGCCTATAACCTGATCCGAGTCAGAGAGGGGGACGAATGGAAAACAGCCTTCAACACCCGTGACGGCCACTATGAATACCTGGTAATGCCATTCGGCCTAAGCAATGCACCTGCGGTTTTTCAGGAATTTGTTAATGACATTTTCAGGGACTTGCTCTATACTTGTGTCGTGGTTTACCTGGACGATATTTTGATTTTTTCTGCTGACTTGACGTCACACCGGAGGCAAGTACGCCTGGTCTTACAAAGACTGAGAGAGAACAGGCTATATGCCAAATATGAGAAATGCCTCTTTGAGCAGTCTTCTTTGCCTTTCCTTGGGTACATTGTATCTTCCACAGGATTAAAGATGGATCCAGAGAAACTGTCTGCAGTTCTCAACTGGCCTCGCCCGTCTGGGCTAAAAGCCATACAAAGGTTCCTCGGGTTCGCCAATTACTACCGGCAATTTATTTCACACTTTTCCACCCGAGTGGCTCCAATCACAGCCTTAACCCGGAAAGGTGTAAACTCTAAGGAATGGTCCTCCGAGGCAGAAGAGGCCTTTGTTTCTCTCAAAAAAGCCTTCGCTTCCGCACCCGTTCTCCATCGTCCTAATTCAAGTGAGCAATTTTTTCTTGACGTTGACGCTTCTTCCACAGGTGCAGGAGCAGTTCTGACCCAGAAGTCGTCTACCGGGCGGATGATCTCGTGTGGTTTTTTTTCCAAGGTTTTTTCTCCTGCAGAAAGGAACTACTCTGTCGGTGATCGCGAACTGTTGGCCATCAAATTGGCTCTGCAAGAATGGAGACATCTTCTTGAAGGAGCTCATCACCAGGTAATCATATTCACCGACCATAAAAACTTGCCTATCTCCAATCTGCTTTAAGACTGAATCCCTGTCAGGCCCGTTGGGCATTATTTTTTGCCCGTTTCGATTTTGTACTTCATTTCCGTCCAGCTGACAAGAATATCAAGGCAGACGCACTCTCTAGAGCCTTCTTGCCACCTGAACTGGAGGAGGAACCTCAGCACATTATTGAACCTTCTAAGTTAGTCTCTGTCGCCTCCACTGATCTGGCTCGGCTTCCTCCTGGGAAGACTTTCGTGTCCGCCTCTGATCGTAGTCGTGTTCTGCGCTGGGGTCATTCTTCTATGTTGGCTGGCCATGCTGGTCAGAGAAAGACGCAGCAACTCATCTCCCGTTATTACTGGTGGCCTACCATGGGCAAGGATATCCAGGAGTTCGTCGCAGTCTGTTCCTTCATGTGCCCGTAACAAAACTGTTAAACATCTACCAGCCGGCAGGCTTCTGCCTCTTCCGATTCCGTCCGCTCCCTGGCAGCACATCGCGATGGATTTCATCACGGATCTTCCCATTTCTTCTGGCTGCTCAGTGGTATGGGTTGTGGTGGACCGCTTCTCTAAAATGGCCCACTTCGTTCCGCTATCTGGCCTCCCGTCTGCTCCAGAACTGGCCACTCATTTCATTCAGCACATCTTCCGTCTACATGGATTTCCTCTCCACATCGTGTCCGACAGGGGCGTCCAGTTCACCTCTAAGTTCTGGAGAGGACTCTGTAAAATGGTAAAAATTGAACTAGATTTTTCTTCTGCATATCATCCCCAGTCTAATGGGCAAGTGGAGAGGATCAATCAAATCTTGGCTGGATACCTGCGTCACTTCGTCAACGCTCATCATAATGACTGGGTAGAATTACTGCCCTGGGCGGAATTCTCCTACAACAACCAAGTAAGTGAATCTTCTGGAAAGTCTCCCTTTCAGATTGTGTTTGGACTGCAACCCGGAATTCCTCTTCCTGTCTCGGGATTGTCTGATGTTCCGGCAGTCGATACCTTGTCTTAGAATTTCTCGGACATTTGGAGAGAGACCAGGTCGGCTTTGGAGAAAGCTTCTCAACGTATGAAAACGCATGCGGACAAAAGACGTTTGGAGGCTCCCATCTTTCGTCCAGGAGACAAGGTATGGCTCTCCTCCAAGTACATCCGTCTGAAGTTACCATCGTACAAATTGGGTCCCCGTTTCATTGGTCCCTTTGAAGTCTTGAGACAAATCAACCCGGTCTCTTATAAACTGAAATTGCCTAATTCTCTACGAGTACCTAACTCCTTTCATGTTTCCCTCCTCAAACCAGTAGTGTTGAGCTCCTTCTTTAAGGACCCGGGTACCACTCCTGTCTCTGAGGATGATGTTTTTGAGGTAAAACATATCTTGGCCTCTAAGAGAGTAAGAGGTAGGATCTATTACCTGGTGGACTGGAAAGGTTTTGGTCCTGAGGAGAGATCTTGGGAGCCTAAAGAGAACATCCAGGCTCCTCTTCTTCTTAAAAGATTTCACGCAGGCTTGAAAAAGAGGGGGAGTAAAGAGGGGGATACTGTTACACTCGGTCCCAGCGCTGGCTCTGCACTCCGTTCTGCTCACTCACCTGTCCCATCTGCTCCTCGGCGTCCTGTGTCCTCCTCCACTTCCTGGCACGCTGCTGGCAGGCCTCCAGATAGTCTGCTTAGGACGCGAGGCCGCGCCCACGTCTCTCTTAAAGGGGCAGCGTGCATTTTTTGAAATAGCTAATTAACCAATGGCTGCACACTCAGTACTATATCTGGTCACTCCACCATTAGGGGAGTGCCGGAGCAACGTGTTCTATCATTGCTACATCCGGTTCCGTTCCTGATCTGTCTGCACTGCGTCTGCAGTCTCTGTGCTTCGCTGATACTGTTTGTCTCCTCAGATCATTGCTAACCCGTATCTGGCTAACCTGGACAATCTCGGCTATTACTGGCGCAAGTGTCATCCCGTTCCGCCATCAGCCATCCGTACCCGTGAACCGTGACAAGGTCACTGGAGCCAGCCTACTACCATCCGTTCTGGACCAGGACCTTATCCTTCTCCGTCAAGAACCCTCCACGGACTCTGTAAATACTTGTTACCCTTTTTGGTCCCTCTGGGACAGCTGCCACGTGTCTGGGGTCTAACTGGAGGTAGCACCTGTGTCCTCCGGGTATTCCATTCTGGTCCTGTTCGAGGGGCCTTACTACGGGTTCCCGGGGCTCACTAGTTACGCCCCCTTCGGAGCCCCCGGACCGCGGTCTCGAGGTTCCACATTAAAAAATAAAAACGAATGTGAACTTCACCACCTCTGCCTCCGCTTCCATTCGTTACAATGGCCACATAATAATTTTAGCATTTCCATATATCACCAATCACGGCTCATTAAAAAGAGAAAAAAAACTTTCAATAACCCACATGCAGAGAAGTGTCCAATGGGTGTTTCTGAAACCCTGAAGGTGACCTCACCTGACCCTTCTGAAAGGCTACAGTAATGGCCGAGTGTGTGGGCACCCTGGAAATTGTTCCAAAAAATGAAGTAATGAAATTTTTCTCCCAGAAAATTATTGCAAGTATGTTGTTATAAACATGTTTGTTTCCTTTTTGTGTGTATTGGAACAACCCAAAAAACAGGGAAAAAGGCAAATTTGACATAATTTAACATAAAACCCCAAAAATGGCCTAGACAAAATTGTTAGCACCTTTCCAAAATTGTGTGTAAACAACTTTGTTTCAAGCATGTGATGCTCGTTCAAGCTCACCTGTGGGAAGCAACAAGTGTGGGCATTATAAAATTCACACCTGAAGCCAGATAAACAGGAGAGAATTTGACTAAATCTTTGCATTGTGTGTCTGTGTGTGCCGCACTAAGCAGAGCAGAAAAAGGAGATCAGAACTGTCTGAGGACTTGAGAATCAATTGTTGAAAAATATCAACAATCTCAAGGTTGTAAGTCCATGTGCTGAAATCTTGATGTTCCTTTGTCCACAATGCACGACATAATCAAGAGGTTTACAACCGATGGTACTGTAGCTAATCTCCCTGGATGTCGACGACAGACAATAATTGATGAAAGGTTGCAACGCAGCATACTCCAGATGGTGGATAAGAAGTCCCAATCAAGTTCCAAAGAAATTCAAGATGCCCTGCAGGCTCATAGTGCATCAGTGTCAGCCTGAACTATCAGTCGTCATTTGAATAAAATGAAATCCTATGGCAGGAGACCCAGGAGGACCCCACTGGACACACACACATAATAAATCTAGACTCCAGTTTACCCAGATTACCAAAATGTAATTAAGTAAGCCAAAATCCTTCTGGGAAAGTGTCTTGTGGACAGATGAGACCAAGATAGAGCTGTTTGGTAAAGCACATAATTTTATTGCTTACTGTTTACCAAAATCGCACCGAGGCCTACAAAGAAATGAACACAGTACCTACAGTCAAACATGGTGGAAGTTCAAAGAGATTTGGGATACTTTTGCTGTCTAGGTGCCCTATCTGTGTACAAAGCTTCATAAAATCTGAAGATTACTAAAGGATTTTCGTTGCAATGTAGTGCCCAGTGTCAGAAAACTGGATTTGTGTCTTAGGTCATGGGTCATGGGTCTTCCAACAGGACATTGACCCCAAACATACTTCAAGAAGCTCCCAGAAATGGATGGAAACAAAGCGCTGGAGAGTTCTGAAGTGGCCAGCAATGAGTCCGGATCTAAATCCCATTGAACATCTGTGGAGAGATATTAAAATTGCTGTTGGGAGAAGGCACACTTAAAGCATAAGAGACCTAGAGCAGTTTGCAAAAGAAGAGTGGCCCAAAATTCCAGAGGTGTAAGAAGCTTGTTTATGGTTATAGGAAGCGATTGATCGCAGTTACCTATTCCAAAGGGTGTGCAGACAAAATATTAAGTTGAGAGTGGCAACAATTTTGTCCAGCCCATTTTTGAGGTTTTATGTGAAATTATGTACAATTTGCCTTTTTTTCCCTCTGCTTTTTTGTCTTGTTCCAATACACACTAAAGAAATAAACATGTATACAGCAAAAAGAGTACCGTATTTTTCGGACAATAAGACACACTTTTTCCCCCCAAAAATTGTGAAGAAAATGAGGGGTGTGTCTTATAGCCCGAATGCAGGCTTACCGGGGGGTTGCGGCAGTGGGGTGGCGGTGGCAGAGGTGCGACGTTGTAGAGGCACGGTGGGCGGCGTGCACCTGAGCAGGGTCCCTTCCTCAGGTGGTGAGGTGACGCCGCAGCTCGGAGAGCAGACAGGAGTGCAGAGCCGGGATTGTCGGTGGTGGCGGCAGCGTCACCTCTGCCACACCACTGTCGCAACCCCTGCTGTACCACCGCCTCAGGTACCTTAAAATTCGGACAATAAGACGGACCCCATATTGTAAAAATCTTTTTTTTCTGCTATTTTCACCCCAAAATTTGGGGTGCGTCTTATGATCTGGTGCGTCTTATAGTCCGAAAAATACGGTAATTGCAATCATTTTCTGGAACAATTTCAATGGTGCCAAAATTTTTGCCCATGACTGTATTTCAGGTGTTAGAGAAAAATTGCAAGATATAGGAAAATACATGAGCAAATCTGTTACTCATCAATTATCTCTATCAACTGTGAATATGATTTGGATTGGAGGTTATGGTCGTTATCTCTTTTCAACCTGGTAAAATTTTACCCAGTAAGTTGTCATTGCTCTTGTTGGATCCAGGTTGTTGATAATCCAGCTTTCTTGATAAATTAAGACTTCGAATCACAGACTTTTCTCCTCAAAAACATGCTTCATGGCTTATAACAATCTTTTTATGGAATGTGGATTCGTACCATAAACTAAGCTACCATATATAAGTGGTATCGGTACAAGAGGACATCAAGACTTAGAACGCCCCAAATTTTCCATTAAACATGTGTATAACAAATAATTGCAATAATTTTCTGGGAGAAATACTTAATTTTCTGGAACAATTTCAAGGGTACCAACACTTTTGGTCATGACAGAATATTTACACATTTTTGTGTGGGGGTCCGAGGATATGTACTGGCCGCAGGTCTCCTCATCTAGACTTGACAGCATCATAGGCATATACAGTATGAGGTTGTCAAGTTTAGGTCCAGAAAACCGCGGTGATGCCCCCTGACCCCTGCCATGTGCTATTGCAACATTGCTGCATTATACACTGTGGCGGTTGCACCTGCCATGCTGATTTTTGCAGAGCTGATAGATTATGAGGGTTTTAGGAATGCTTAGTAGAAGCTTCTCTGCTAATTTGCATATGTAAGGGTATTTTCACAAGACATTTTTTTCAGGCTAGTGAAAATGACGTTTTAGGAATCGTTTTTGGTTTAGCCTGAAGCATTTTTGTAAATATTTTGTTTACTCTTTTGTTGGCATTTTCTGCAAATTATTTTTTAGTGTTTTTCGGATTTTTTTCTGACATTTTTTGACATCCAATAAACAATTAATAGAATGGTAGTGTTTTTCTAAAAGAAAACACTGGCAAAATGCTAAAAAAATGCCCACATGAATGTATATATATATATATATATATATATATATATATATACATATATTAATAGAAATGATTTTATATTTGCGGAATAGAGAACAGTCCAAAACTATAATCAAAAAAGCAAAGAAACAGAAACTAATCTGGGAGGCACTGATACTACCTAACTAGAGATTGGGGGACTGTATACTAGCTGTATACCTGTGGTCCGCTGAATTAGTCACTTGTGCTGAATAAGGGTGCTTTCACACTGTGTTTTGGCACCCATTCAGTGGCTCCCATCAGGGCTTACGTCATAACACCCCCCCAAAACAGGATTCGGACATATGCGCTGATGGGGCCATAGACTATAATGATGCTGGCAGAGTGTACTTGTGATATGTCGTGCATCATTTTTGGGCGTGTGCGCCTACTGGAGGTGGACACAGAGACGTCCGAATACTGTTTAGCGGGGGGTTTGGAGATAAACCCCGACGGAAGCCATTGAACAGGTTTCTAAATGCAGTAGGAAAGCATCCTAAGGGCCTGTGCACATGTTGCGGATTCCTAGCGATTTTGCCGCGGTTTTTCGCTGCGGAAACGCCGCGAAACCGTGGCAAAACCGCTTGCACAATACAACTCATTAAGGCCTATGGGATTCTGCAATGCTGTGCACATGCTGCGGGTTTTTCCGCGGCGGAATCGCATCGCGGGAGAATCCGCAGCATGCTCATTCTTTTTTGCGGAACCGCGGCGATTCCGCCGCCATAGGAATGCATTGAACCAATTACTTTCCGCATGTGGCTGTGCCCACCATGCGAAAAGTAAGCGGTTCATGTGCGGATGGTACCCAGGGGCTGGAGGAGAGGAGACTCTCCTCCAAGCCCTGGGTACCATATCCATGTAAAAACAATAATTAAAATAAATAATAGTGATATTCTCACCTTCCGGCGGCCCCTGCAGCCTTCCCGCCTCTCAGCGACGCTCCCGGCCAATCCCGTTCCCAGTAATGCATTGCGAGAATCACCCCAGATGAGGTAGCGGTCTCGCGTGATGCTATGTCATCGGGATGTTTGTCGCAAAGGACGCCTGGGAACGGGATTGGCCGGGAGCGTCGCTGAGTGGCGGGAAAGCTGCGGGGGCCACCGGAAGGTGAGAATATCATTATTTATTATTTTTTATATTATTTTTACATTAGATCTTTTTACTATTGATGCGACATAGGCGGCATCAATAGTAAAAAGTTGGTCACACGTGTCAAACACTTGTTTGACTCGTGTGACCACCCTGTCAGATCGCTTGTAAAACGCTAGCATTCTGCAAACTATTTCCGCTTGCAAAACGCTAGTTTTTAGCGGAATACACATACCTATAATATGCAGATTTCCCGCGGCAGGGAGGTGCGGAATTGCCGCGGAAATTTCCATGGCAATTCCGCAACGTGTGCACATAGCCTAAGAGAATTTGCTTTCCGTGAATCCGCATTTCACAATCTATTAAATTTGTGCAAGAACAATACAAGGGTGCTTTGAGGTCCGATAGCTCATCATAATGCACCCCTAGCATGCCTGGGACAAATGCTGCTTTGAAATTAGATTTGTGCCCCCTTCTCCTTGAGGCCCAGTATGACTGCACAGTCTGCACCAATGGTATGTGTGGCCCTGCATGAAATAGCAGACATGTAGTACTATGGACTGTCCTCACCATTACTTCATACAACAAACATTCAGTTTTACAACTATCCTAAATGTGGCAAATTCCACAATTTATGGTTATTGATCTGTTGTCATCACTCTTTCAGTGAACCTCTGGAAACGTACCTTGTAATATGGTGCACCCATAATTTTACTTTCTGAACATAGGCTTTCTTAATGGTACTGACCCTGAAGATAGTAATATCTGTGTTTGCCTTAATATGTTTGGATAAGATTTCATGTCCTGGCAGGGATTTATGTGCTACAGATTAGTACACATATCTTTAAAGTTAGGCTCGTAAATCTCAGTATTTGCTAACTTGAACGGTGAAGGTGACAGCATTACTGAAAATATTCTGATTTAGCAAAAGTCACATACATGGTAAGCAAAGTTTCAAAGCAAAAATAGATCTGCCATGATTCCTACAGATTGTGGTTTTACATGCCTTTTAGACTAATAGGCCGCGTGGTGGCTCAGTGGTTAGCACTGGAGCGCTGGAGTCCTGGGTTCAAATCCCACCAAGGACAACATCTGCAAGGAGCTTGTATGTTCTCTCTGTGGTTGCATTGGTTTCCTCCATTGTGGAGGAGAGACATGCCAATAGGAATTTAGATTGTGAGCCCCATTGGGGTCTGTAATTTCTGCAGAATAGGATCAACAACAAAAAAGAAACCTCTCTCATTATATTCCTGTGAAGTTAATTGGTATTTTTTAAATTCTTTTCAGAATCCTATTCATTCTACATTACTGCTAGTAAGTGTTCTATTTACTCTCCATTCTCTCAACATTGAAATTCCAACACCAAGAAGGAAAAGATGTAGAATCATGCGAATGATGAAAAAATGGAAACAACATTTTCAAAACATCTTGACTTATCCAGGATTGAATTATAGTGCAATCCACAGAAAAAGCCGTTTTTAATTGACAACACCAGGCTGCATGTTGCTTCTGCTACGGTGAACAGCCTGCGTGGCCCAATTGTGCTCCCACCACTTGCTGCATCTCCAGACTTCTCTCCCATTGAGCATAATGTATTTGGGACATCGTTGGTAGGCAATCACGAAGGAAGCTGCCAGCAGCAGATCTTGATGATTTGTGAGCCTGAGTACATTTAGAGTGGCAGAGCATTCCTCAGATAACCATTTTCAACCTCGCTGATAGCATGCCAAGGCATGTAAGTGCATGTATTTCTCCTTGTGGCACTAATATTGAATGCTGAATAAATTGAGATGTTTTGTCAATTTTGTCTCCCTTTTTTCATCATTTGCATATCATTACCATGTCTATCAATATTGTGATTTCTATAACTCTATGCCTTTTCTGTCTTGTTGCAGTTTTAATGTGGAATGTATGATCAATAATCCCTTTAAGTCCTTACAATGGCAAGGCCGTTTGTTGCGTGTACATTAAGCAATTAAAGGAAATGTCACAGTAGATTTCTGCTGCCCGAACCACGGTAGCAAAAATTAGATACCTTTTTCCAGCCGCATATGTTTTATTCTGAAATATTGTAATATTCCAGAGAAAAAATACTTTGAAGTGCCAGCTGGAGAGAATGCATCTTGGATGACTAGTCCCGAGTAGATTC
The DNA here is from genome assembly GCA_033576555.1 of Oophaga sylvatica. NCBI lineage: Eukaryota > Metazoa > Chordata > Amphibia > Anura > Dendrobatidae > Oophaga > Oophaga sylvatica. The sequence continues at coordinate 297,778,514 of JARQOD010000005.1, forward strand.
TTCCTGCCTCACTCTCCTAGACTGACCGGTCTCTCTTTGTATGTGAGTTAAGATAAAGGTAGGGAGAAGCCTCTGCGGACTGGTCTCAGACTCGTCCGTGGAGACACATAGACCAGATCTTCCAAGCATTTTATATGAAATTCCGCAGTGTTTCATAGTAACACATACTGTACCTGGCTGCAAAAACACAGTCAGTGCCTTATTCATGCTGCCTGTGGTTTAGACAGCATGAATCTATTGTCAGTTTTCTTTTACATGGACCACACCAAGGATAGGCCATCAATATCAGATCACTGGGGTTCGACATCCGGCATTCTGAACGATCAGATGTTTTGATAGATAGATAGATAGATAGATAGATAGATAGATAGATAGATAGATAGATAGATAGATAGATAGATAGATAGATAGTTATGAGATAGATAAATATGGGATATATATATATATATATATATGTGATAGATGCTAGATAGATAGATAGATAGATAGATAGATAGATAGATAGATAGATAGATAGATAATGTGATATATAGATACATTAGATATACAGTCATGGCCAAAAGTTTTGAGAATGACACAAATATTATATTTTCACATGATCTGCTGCCCTCTGGTTTTTATGTGTGTTTGACAGATGTTTTTATCACAGACAGAAATATAACAATTGCAAACATATGAGTAACAAAAGCTTATATTGACAGTTAGAATGAGTTAATGCAGCAAGTCAATATTTGCAGTGTTGACCCTTCTTCTTCAGGACCTCTGCAATTCTCCCTGGCATGCTCTCAATCAACTTCTGGACCAAAATCCTGACTGATAACAGTCCATTCTTGCACAATCAATGCTTTCATTTTGTCAGAATTTTTAGGTTTTTGTTTGTCCACCCGTCTCTTGATGATTGACCACAAGTTCTCAATGGGATTAAGATCTGGGGAGTTTCCAGGCCATGGACCCAAAATCTCTATGTTTTGTTCCCTGAGCCATTTAGTTATCACCTTTGCTTTATGGCAAGCTGCTCCATCATGCTGGAAAAGGCATTGTTGATCGCCAAACTGCTCTTGGAGGGTTGGGAGAAGTTGCTCTTGGAGGACATTCTGGTACCATTCTTTATTCATGGCTGTGTTTTTAGGCAAGACTGTGAGAGAGCCGATTCCCTTGGCTGAGAAGCAACCCCACACATGAATGGTTTCAGGATGCTTAACAGTTGGCATGAGACAAGACTGGTGGTAGCGCTCACCTTGTCTTCTCCGAATGAGGCGTTTTCCTGATGTCCCAAACAATCGAAAAGGGGATTCATCAGAGAAAATAACTTTACCCTAGTCCTCATCAGTCCACTGCCTGTACCTTTTGCAGAATATCAGTCTGTCCATGATGTTTTTTCTGGAGAGAAGTGGCTTTTTTGCTGCCCTCCTTGAGACCAGGCCTTGCTCCAAGAGTCTCCGCCTCACAGTGCGTGCAGATGCACTCACACCTGCCTGCTGCCATTCCTGAGCAAGCTCTGCACTGCTGGTAGCCCGATCCTGCAGCTGAAACACTTTTAAGAGACGGTCCTGGCACTTGCTGGTCTTTCTTGGGCGTCATGAAGCCTTTTTGGCAACAATGGAACCTCTCTCCTTGAAGTTCTTGATGATGCGATAGATTGTTGACTGAGGTGCAATCTTTCTAGCTGCGATACTCTTCCCTGTTAGGCCATTTTTGTGCATTGCAATGATGACTGCACGTGTTTCTTTAGAGATAACCATGGTTAACAGAAGAGAAACAATGATGCCAAGCACCAGCCTCCTTTTAAAGTGTCCAGTGGTGTCATTCTTACTTAATCATGACAGATTGATCTCCAGCCATGTCCTCATCAACACCCACACCTGTGTTAATGGAGCAATCACTGAAAAGAAGTTAGCTGGTCCTTTTAAGGCAGGGCTGCAATAGATGTTGAAATGTGTTTTGGGGGATAAAGTTCATTTTCTAGCCAAATATTGACTTTGCAAGTAATTGCTGTTAAGCTGATCACTCTTTATAACATTCTGGAGCATATGCAAATTGCCATTAGAAAAAGTGAAGCAGTAGTCTTTGTAAAAATTAATATTTGTGTCATTCTCAAAACTTTTGGCCATGACTGTATAGATAGATATGTGATAGATACATATGTAATAGATAAATATGGGATAGATAGACAGATATGGAATAGATAGATAGGAGATAGATAGATAGGCCTGAGAAAAGCTCAGTGTGAGCCGAAACGTCGCCCGGACATGTGGGTCTGAATAAAACCACTTTTTTCTATCACTAGCTATGGAGTGCTGCCTTTTTTTTTCTTTATTGAAATTTGGGGCAAGTAATGGACTGTTTGCCTGGAGGCCTGGCACCCTACATTGGAATTTTGTGCTGTTCCAGTTTTTTCTTAGATAGATAGATAGATGATAGATAGATAGATAGATAGATAGATAGATAGATAGATAGATGATAGATAGATAGATAGATAGATAGATAAATAGATGATAGATAGATAGATAGATGATAGATAGATAGAATGATAGATAGATAGATAGATAGATAGATAGATAGATAGATAGATAGATAGATAGATAGATGTGATAGATAGATAGATAGATATGGGATAGATAGATAGATAGATGATGAGATAATGATAGATAGATAGATAGATAGATAGATAGATAGATAGATAGATAGATAGATAGATAGATAGATAATAGATAATAGATGATAGATAGATAGATAGATGATAGATAGATAGATAGATAGATAGATAGATAGATAGATAGATAGATAGATAGATAGATAGATAGATAGATAGATAGATAGATAGATAGATAGATAGATATGGGATAGATAGATATAGATAGATATGGGATAGATAGATATAGATAGATATGGGATAGATTGATAGATATAGATAGATTGATAGATATAGATAGATAATCTCAGTTCTTCTTACTTACACTTTGCTCTTTCCTGTAAATATACCAAAAAGGTTTATTTGCACATATTTGTATTTTATTGTGCTATTACGTTGTAAGTGACACCTAGAACAGAGCACGCATTGTGACGATATGGAAATACATACCAATAGGCTTCTTCAAGTATTTTGTGCATTTATATAATTATTTTTCCAGTACCACAAGAAGTGGCACACCTCATAAAGTAAGTAATGGGTGACATGCAGCCGGAGCTAAGAGTGCTCTGCCCTGTAATGTCCTTACAATCACACACTTGTATGACTTGGACGGCTTCCAATGTTATGTTCCTCTCAATGGCAGCTAAGCCCGGAGCCACACACAGCAGTGACAATGTTATCTATCCATTTCCCCTTCTTTTGTCTTTCTGGTGTTTGCCTTTACTTCAGCACTTCTCAGCCGTCACTACATTGTGCTCTGCCTGTCAGGCAGTTAAATATTTAAGGATCACTTTGCTATTGACACTTCTGGACACTCTACCCCCTGAATGTTTCAAGTGGGGGGATTGCTTTTCTTCATGCAGCGCAGCGGCCACAACGTGGAATCATTTCAGACATTTGCTCTGTGTCTCAGGCTAGTGATCTAGACCATGAAGCTTCGGGCCCCCATGCAGAATCCGGGACAAGAATCCCCCCTTAGTAAGGTGGCTGTAACATATGTGCACACGGTGAGTATTTGCTGCAGATTCTTCTGCAGCAAATACCAGAGTATCGGCAGGAAAAACGCTGCATAAAATACACGCATTTTCATGATTTTTTACATGCATTTTTTCATATTCGTTTAAATGGGTAAAAAAGCTGAATCGACATGCTGCAGATTTGGAAAAAAAATGCTTGTATGGTTTCCGCAAGGTAAAAATGAGCAGAATATACTTGAGATTTCAAGATTCTCACTCACTTTGCTGGCAGTGTAAAATGCTGTGTTTTTCAGTTGAAAAAAACATAACGAACGGCAGCATGTGAACGAGCCTTTATAGGGGGCCTTTTCACCTTGAGGTACCAGGGTTATGGTGCAGCCGCTACCTGTTTCTCCTATCTAGAGATGAGCGAATTTGTTCGGATTTTGTCCCCGCATCTGACTTTGACATATTCAAGCCATATTCTAACAATATTCGTGCCGAATGTATGTCTTATGATCGGTTCCAAACATATTCGGTAATTTCTACTCCCATTGACTCTAATGACGTTCGGCTGTGCTCCACAAATATTGCAAAACAATATTCGATTACGATCGTATTCGGAACCGAAAAAATTCACTCATCTCTACGCCTGTCTCTGCACTCCTGATCTAGAGTACATTGTGCTTTTATCAGGTAAAAAAAAAGGGGGGAAGAAGCCAGCGCCGCACATGGTCAGCATATAGTACATAAAGTCGTTCATATACATTTGGCCTAGAAATGTAAAAGCCAATATAACTTTCTTTTCAGACCTAGCTGTTAGATCTATTTTATACCCCACCTTGCTTGATTGTGGCCAGCGTTGACTCACTAGGGAAATATTCCTCCCTCATCCCACAAAACCGGTCAGATAATTTCCCTGATGCACTAAATTGTTCCATTACAGCTGCACAATTTCTGAAGAGACAACCTAAAGAGTTAATAGCACGGAGTAATAGCTGAATCTATTTCCACCACTAGGTGTCACTATTATTCCATTACCAGCTCACTACTTGGCTCCTCTCCTACCTCAGCGATGCGCATCAAATCCGATAATGCCTTATTCGCCAACTATTTACACCGCGCATTCAGGATTCCCTGGTTAGGCCACGTTCACACGTTCAGTCAGTATTTTACCTCAGTATTTGTAAGCTAAATTCAGGAGAGGAACAATCATAGGAAAAGTATAATAGAAACACGTCATCACTTCTGTATTTATCACCCACTCCTGATTTTGGCTTACAGATACTGAGGTGAAAAACTCACCAAATACTGAATGTGTGAATGTTGCCTTAAAGTGAGCCTCATATGAAGTCTATAAAGCACTATATAATGCCCTATAAATGGGGGGCTGTGTTTATTCTGTCCCTCAGTTGTAACAAACTATAATGTGCGAATGCGTAAATTCATATTTAATTCGGAGGTTCAGGTAAAACTTTTCCTTTGATATGTTTAAGGTATTTATCAGAATATCACATTGGTGGATTTAGTAATACATTGATTTCCAGAATTAAGGGGGCTGCCACAGTATAGATCCTTGAGCCAAAGCCCTCAGTGCTTTGTATTCGCTAGTGTCTGTGTGTGAAAATGCATGCTAGGTACACACATTTATAAAGCAAGCATTCACTTATCAGCATGATAACACATGGAAGGACTGACGTGCTCTCTGGGTAGTTGGATAGATCCACGAAAATGTATTTTTTACTCATAAATTGGAAATTGATAGTCAGCTACGGGCTAGTGTTAAATAGTACTAGCAAAATAATCATGGTTTCCGTTATTTCACTGAAAAAAATAAGGAAAAGTAACATTTTGTTCAAATCAAAAGTATGTGAATAGGTAACCTAAGTCCACTCATTGTTTGCCCTGTCTGGTGATAATAGAAATAATGAAGATAAAGAACTAAAGTGCTAAGACAAACAGTTAAAAAGTGCAATGGTTTAGAAAAGAAAAACAAGAAAAAAAGGGAAATAACCCTTAAAATGACTAAATAATTCCAATCAAATATATTTCAAAAATGTAAACATAGAATAGTGAAATTCCTCGAATCTAGCAGATGATAATCCAGTCTGATAATCTGGCACTTATTTCCAGCACAGAAATACAATTTTATGTGGAATTTCACAAGAAGACTAAACAGGGAGAACGAACTAGGAACTTTTAAGTACAACAAGGCTACATTAAAATTTATTTTCTGGTAACACTTATTTCGGGCAGTTTGCTTGAAGGCTCTCCACCTTTGCAAATTCGTTTTATATATTTTTCTATTTAGAATATTTCATAATCTGGCGCCAATCATGACTAATCGATGGCGTATTAAATACAATCCACCATTATTACTACATTAAAAAGCAAAATACAAATAAGATGAAAAAAATGAGCCGATTATGTGTCAGTTCTTTATGCAATAATAATCTCAAAATTTGAGCTCACGTAAATCTCCAATTTAGCATTTTGTTTCAAGCTTTCTCTGTGTTTATCTGTATTACATGTATATAATATTATATAAAAATATTTAGAGTTGAGAGTCCTCAGTGGTTGATACCTTTTAATGGCTAACTGAAAAGATGGTAACAAATTGCAAGCTTTCGAGACTACTCAGGTCTCTTCATCAGGCAAAGACTAAAACAAAAACTGAAGAATCACATATTTATACACCACACAGCACAGAAAAAATGCAATAGGTAAGACAAGTGACGTGAAGCAGAACTGTCATTATGGGAGATAGAGATGCTAAGTTTATAACTAATCATGTTCTTCATAATATCTGATTACTATAGGGCAAAACAAAATAAATGATTTTGTGTCAACACTTAATTATTGGCAAACGTGAACGTAAATCTTTGAAACTGAGATGGCAGTAGTCGTCAGTTTTCCTATTAGTGCTGCGTAATATAATGGTAGATATACTGAGCAGAATTTCTAGAGAAAGCCTGTAAGTCCTGCTTCCTCCCACCCACACAGTGTACGCGACAACTCTCTCTATATACAGAGACAGAAAAAGCTGTCAATCATTATGTGTGGGCGAGGGACGAAGGGAAGACGACTCACCCTCGTTAAAGGGTTGATTGTGACAGACCAATAGTCCGAAACACCGTGTCTGCAAATGGAGATACTGATTTGGCTTTTATCCTAAGTCATATTACAAGACTCGTTAAAGGGTTGATTGTGACTTGTAGGATCGCTACTTCCAATAGGTGGCGCTATAGAGTACAAGTCCTCTTTTTTTGAAGAGGCAATTTGCATACAGGCTTCCTCTATGAATTCATTCAAAAATATTCCCAAGTCAGTGTTTTTGCTACTGTCACATCTCAGTAGGCAAAACACCACTCTCTCTAGAATCGAATTATAGCACTTATAGGCATAGAGGGTATACATAGATCGCTCCTTTATTGTGTTTTTAATGTAGAATACATAGCTACAAATTGCTAATTATTATTAAAATATATTCATAAAAGTTAAGTTTTAGCTAAATCCTTATACTGTGAACTATTTTTTTTTGCCAACTTGCAATTTATAAATAGGTAATGCTTGAATTGATCCTAGCCAAAGCTGAGGGACGAATATATATATATTTTTTAATTAAATTACTTTCGCATCAGAGATATCAAGCCATTTTTCTGCATATATTTTTTATTTTTAACTTTCATCATATTCATCACCCCCTTACATATTCAGTATTATGCTCCCAGGTTATCATGTGTGCTATAGTTTTATAATGGTCAATGCAAATAGGATGTACAGACTTGATAGATAAATGAATATAAATTTTTAGTATTTATCTATTGTAACTGTTGTGCTCATATTGATTATTGTATTACGCTGGTTCATACTTACTGTTTATATATTGCTTGGACAGGGCCACGGGTTTGCATTGTTGCATATTTTTTATATATTAACTGTGTGGCCTTTTGTATCAATAAAAACAAATATTCATTTATCCTTTAGGTGTGCACATCTTATTTGCATAGATTTTTTCTCCTCTCACCATTGTTGCTTGTGTATTCAATGCAGGGTGTAACACCCGCATTTCTATCATGATTGTTCTTATAAATGTTATTTGATTTTTGTGTGCCCCACCCTCAATGATTGTCACTTTTACTATAGTTTTTAAAGTTGAAGGTTGTCATAAATCCATAAAGTTCAACCTATATCCTGATAATCCAGAGGAAGGAAAAAACCCCATGAAGCAAATGTTAATTGTCCTATATTTGGGAAAAAATGCTTCCCGATTCCACATATGACAGACTAGTTCCCTGGATCAATGTCCCTTGACAGAAGCTAGTGCCCCTATCCTGTAATATTATATTTGCCAAGAAAGGCAGCTAAACCCTCCTTGACCTTTTCTTAAATTAACCCCTTAAGGACCATGCCATTTTGTAGGTTAATGACCAGGCATTAATTTTGAAATCGGACCACTGTCACTTTATGTGCTTATAACTCTGGAACGCTTCAAAGGATCCCGCTGATTCTGAGAGTGTTTTTTCATGAAATATTGTACTTCATGTTAGTGGTAAAATTTCTATGATGTGACTTGCGTTTATTTATGAAAAAAACGAAAATGTGGCGAAAATTTTTAAAATTTTGCAACTTTCAAACTTATAATTTTTATGCCCTTAAATCAGAGAGATATGTCACAAAAAATAGTAAATAAATAACATTTCTCACATGTCTACTTTACATCAGCACAATTTTGGAACCAAAATTTTTTTTTTGTTAGGAAGTTATAAGGGTTAAAAGTTAACCAGCGATTTATCATTTTTTCAACAAAATTTACAAAACCATTTTTTTTAGGGACCACCTCACATTTGAAGTCACTTTGAGGGGTCAATATGACAGAAAATACCCAAGAGTGACACCATTCTAAAAACTGCACCCCTCAAGGTGTTCAAAACCACATTCAAGAATTGTATTAACCCTTTAGGTACTTCACAAGAATTGAAGCAATGTGGAAGGAAAAAATGAACATTTTTTTTCCCCCAAATTTTTCTTCGGACACAATTTTTTTTATTTTGTCAAGGGTATCAGGAGAAAATGAACCACAATATTTGTTGTTCAATTTCTCCTGAGTACACCGATATCCCATGTGTGGAGGAAGACCAATCTTTAGGCGCACGGCAGGGCTCAGAAGGGAAGGACCATCATTTGAGATTTTGAATGTCAAATTAGCTGGAATCGAGAGCGGATGCCATGTCGCATTTGGAGAGCCCCTAATGTACCTTAACAGTAGAAACCCCCCATAAGTGACCCCATTTTGGAAACTAGACCCCCAAGGAACTTATCTAAATGTGTGGTAAGCACTTTGAACCCCCAAGGGCTTCACAGAAGGTTATAACATAGAGCCGTAAAATTAATAAATCATATTTTTTCCACAAAAATGATCTTTTCACGACCAATTTTTATTTTCCCAACGGTAACAGGACCCCAAAAGTTATTGTGCAATTTGTACTGAGTATGCTGATACCCCATATGTGGGGGTAAACCACTGTTTGGGTGCATGGCAGAGCTCGGAAGGGAACGGGCGCTATTTGACTTTTTTGGCTAGAATTGAGATCAGACGCCATGTCGCGTTTGGAGAGCCCCTGATGTGCCTAAACAGTGGAAACCCCCCACAAGTGACACCATTTTGGAAACTAGACCCCCCAAGGAACTTATCTAGATGTGTGGTGAGGACTTTGAACCCCCAAGTGCTTTACAGAAGTTTATAACATAGAGCCGTGAAAATAAACAAATCATTTTTTTCCACAAAAATGATCTTTTTGTCCCCAAATTTTTATTTTCACAAAGGTAATAGGAGAAATTAGACCCCCAAACTTGTGCAATTTGTCCTGATTACGCTGATACCCCATATGTGGGGGTAAACCACTGTGATCGCCTTACTGCGATCTTTGGGAGGCAGAATGAACAAATCCACAAAAGGTGAAGAATTGGTTTTATTTTTTACGCCGTTCCTCATGCGGTATTAGTGATTAGGCAACTTTATTCTTCGGGTTGGTGCGATTACAGTGATACCAGATTTATACCATTTATTCATGTTTAGCTTTTGTCACACACTAAAAGACGCTTTTTTTGTAAGAAATTTTTGCATCGCTGTATTTTGAGAGCTATAATTTTTCCATATTTCGGCCGACATAGCCATGTGAGGGCTTGTTTTTTGCGGGACAAGCTGACGTTTTTAGTGGTACCATTATCGGGCACATAACGTTTTTTGATCGCTTTCTATTCCGATTTTTGTGGAGGCAGAATGAACGAAAACCAGCAATTCAGGAATTGTTTTTTTTTTCTCTGTTCCGCGTGTGGTGAAATTGATATTTATTTTTCGGGTCACTACGATTACAGCGATACCTCATTTATATATTTTTTATGTTTTGGCGTTTTTTACACAATAAAAACTTTTATAGAAAAAATAATTATTTTTGCATCAGTTTATTCTGCGAGCTATAACTTTTTTATTTTTTTGCTGATGATGCTGTATAGCAGCTTGTTTTTGCGGGACAAGATGACGTTTTCAGTGGTACCATGTTTATTTATATCTGTCTTTTTGATCGCGTGTTATTCCACTTTTTCCAAGCGGTATGATGTCACTGCTTGGAAAAAGTATAGTTTGCCGCTTTTATGTGTTTTTTTACGGTGTTCAGTGAAGGGGTTAACTAGGGTGACGCTTTTATAGATGGGATTTTTACAGACGCAGCGATACCAAACGTGTATTTCTTTTGTTTATTTTATTTTTTTACATAAAAATGTGTATTTATTAGGGGTATTTTTTTATTATTTTTATTGGGTTTTTTTTACATATTTTTTTTAAAAAATGTTTTTTTTTACCTAGTCCCTTTATGGGACTTTCACTTTCACTTTTGTTGCAGGTATGATACATTGCAATGCTCCAGCATTGCAATGTATTATACCCCTATGCTGAAAGCTTCTGAGACTATGCTTTGAGCATGATCTCAAAGGCTTTGCAGGTACGCCGATCTGAGGCAGAGGGAGCCCCCCGACCCTCTGCCTCCCCCCTGAACGCTTAAATCGCGCCCGATCGCAGCAGTCAGGGTTGTTAACAGCCAGGGGCGGCGCGAAATTTCAGCATCTCCTGCCTGATCACGCTGTGTTTGGTCAGTCAGATTGACTGACCAATCACAGGGCTGTGGGTGAGGGGACCGACGGCATGGGTCCCCGCACCTCTTGCCGTGCCTGTCAGCTGTCATAGACAGCTCTCTGCACTGAACTGTCACTGCGTGTTTACACCATAAGCCTTCGCTTTTGCAAACTGAATAATCCTAAGTTTGATAATCTGTCATGGTTTTGCAGTCCAACCATTCCATTAATAACCTTGGTCGCTGTTCTCTGCACCCGCTCTAGTTCAGCTATGTCTTTCTTATACACCGCAGCCAAAAACTGTACACAGTATTCTGAATGTGGTCACACCAGTGAATTGTATAGAGACAAAGCGACAAAACTATGTTCTTGTTATCAGAATGTATGTTTATTTTAATGCATCATATGGTTTTATTTGCATTCGCAGCAGCTGCCTGACACTAGTCGCTAAAATTTAGTTTGTTGTCCACCGGTACGCCCAAGTCTTTTTCAGTGGTTTTTAACCAGTGTACATTTATTGTACATTTTATTTCCTGAGCCCTGCGTGGCCTTACTTTTATCCACACCATCCCTTAAGTAATTTACATGTTTTTTATTCATAGAATAACATTATTGGAAATGTGTAGACTGAAACTAAGAAGGGTGCATTTTGTTCCTGAGTAGGATAAAACATTAGAAATAAATATATTATTATGTATTTAAAAGCAATATGCGTGAACAAAAGAACACTACATATGGAAAACACCCACTTTATCATGCAATCTATCTATGACAGAAGCTCATGAACTTTAGAAGTAGGTCATCAGTTTATCTACAATTTGAATGCTTTATCATACACAAATATGACTATGAGCTTGATGCATTATAGCATTTGCACCTTTTTTTCTCTACTTTTTGGTGTTTTACGCCTGTTTTTTATTTGTGTCAAATTCTTTTTTTAATTTGCACCTTTTTAAAGTCTATTTTATATTTCCTGGACATTCTATTGCAGGACTTTGAAACTGATTTTTTTTCACTTGAAAAAGTCTGTAGTCCAGGGTTGAAGCGCGTTGTGGAAATAAAAATTATTCAACTCATCTTTGTCTTAAGGATTCTTCATTACAGCAGCGCAGCCTGATATCGTGTTATCATTCAAATTGGTCAACTGTTCATGAGGAAATCATCAACCAGCCATGAGGCAGCAACAGCTGATATTTTCAGGTGTTCATAGGAGTTGTGCTTGCACACAACCTGCTTAGGTCAGCATCTTCTTTTTACTTTCTTTTTACTTCCGCCAGTAGGATGAGGATTGTCCAAATTTTCTCAAATCTGGTCACCTATGTCCTCAGATGCCTGGGTGACCTCAATAATGGAAAGAGGGTATTCTCTAGAATTCAAAAACATCCAGGCAGATCATTTCTTGATAAACACCAGAGCCTCCACTACAGTTATTTCCATGGTTCAAGAATTTATCAGTAAGAAAGCACTAGAACAAGTTCCAGAACCTTCCAAAGGGAAGGGAGTTTATTCTTCTATATCTGCAGCTCCTAAACCGGGGAGGAAGAGGATGGTAATGGTAGATTGTGATTGACCTGACGTACTTGAACAACTACTTAGAAAAGAAGAAATTCAAAATGAAATCCATCAGGTCAGTGATATTTATAGTCCAGAAAGGAGACTTCCTCGCCACTGTAGACTTCAAAGATGCCTCCTTCCACATTCTTATGATAACAACAAACAAAGTACCTTTGGGTGGCTGTTTTTATGGATTGCAAAGTAATCCACTTTATGGTCTCATGTTGTAATGTCTGCACGGTATAAGGAATTCAAGAGAGAGCCTGTATTTTATTCTTCTCCTTCTTCCTCCAGCACACAGCATAACATTTCTCATCATCAGGCTAAAACCGAAACTGAAACTCCTCTCCCCCACTTATCTTTCAGGTCACAAGACTTCCTTTCTTAAAGAGACAGGTCAAAATGCTATACATTACACATGTCTATCTTTTGGAGTATATGTTGCTCCTAAGGTGCTAAGCTAACCAAAGTAGCAGCCGTACTATTTGCAGCACTGCAGTTGAAGGGTATGCTATATCTACCTGCAACAAACTGCAAACTTCAGGAAGTCTGAAAACCGTTTCCTTCAGTTCAAATGTTAATAGATCTTAATAGAGGTCTTAAAGGGGTTGTCCAGTCTAAATTAATAAGTCTGCAGTCACTTTGTGTCACTGTAGATTTATGAACCCTCACATGCATGCACTGTGTGGAAATGGCAGTGATATATGCGATATGCATACTCCTGGGCAAAACCCATCTAGTGAGCACAGCCTTGCTACATACACTTGTATTGAGAAAGGCCCTTCCCCGCCTAGTGACGAGATTGTAAAGTGGGCGTGGCCATGTAGTGGGCACGGACTTGCTCCATACAAGTGCGCCCACTAGATGGTTTCTGCCAGTGAGAATGCCTAATGAATACATCACTGCCATTCCTGGGTCAGAAACCAATGAATCCTCACAGTGCAGTGTTTGCGCTGGTGGGATCCATAAGTCTGCAGTCACACAGAATGACTGCAGTCTTTTCATTTTCGACCAGACAACCCCTTTAACAATGGAAACAAAGCCTGTAAGTCACCACTTTTACAATTGGATCAGAGAAGTAATTGCAGACTGTTAACTTCTAGCAGTACAGGAGCCTCCTATTTTTATTAAGGGACACTGTCTACACGGGCTACCTCAGTGTCGTAGAACAGACCCATATTCCATTTGCACCCATCTGCAATGCCACCTCCAGGTCATCAAACTCTCTGTCTGTTAAGCATTATATGGAGCAGTGGTGGGGGCTGATGGATTGCCCCCTGACACTCCAAGGGTTAATTGCATTTGTTGTTTATGTACAGTGGGGGAAAATAAGTATTTCATCCCTTGCTGATTTTGTAAGTTTGCCCACTGACAAAGACATGAACAGTCTATAATCTGAAGAGTAGGTTAATTTTAACATTGAGACATAGAATATCAAAAATAAAATCCAGAAAATCACATTATATAAATGTTTTTCCATTTTACAGAAAGAAATAAGTATTTGATCCCCTATCAACCATTAAGAGTTCTTACTCCTACAGACTCGTTAGACGCTCAACTCGTTATCTGCATTAGAGACAGCTGTCTTACATAGTCACCTTTATAAAAAACTCCTGTCCACAGACTCAGTTAATCAGTCAGACTCTAACCTCTACAAAATGAGCAAGACCAAAGAGCTTTCTAAGGATGTCAGGGACAAGATCATAGACCTGCACAAGCTGGAATGGGCTACAAAACCATAAGACGCTAGGTAAGAAGGAGACAACTGTGGGTGCAATAGAAAGAAAATGGAAGAAATACAAAATGACTGTCAATCGACATCGATCTGGGCATCATGCAAAATCTCACCTCATGGGGTATCCTTGATCATGAGGAAAGTGAGAGACCAGCCTTAAACTACATGGGGTAACTTGTTAATGATCTCAAGGCAGCTGGGACCACAGTCAGCAAGAAAACCATTGGTAACACATTACGCCGTGAAGGTTTAAAATCCTGCAGTGCCCTTAAGGTCCCCCTCGCAAGAGGGCACATGTGCAGGCCCGTCTGAAGTTTGCCAATGAACACCTGGATCATTCTGTGAGTGATTGGAAGAAGGTGCTGTGGTCAGATGAAACAAAAATTTAAGTCTTTGGCATTAACTCAACTCGCCATGTTTGGAGGAAGAGAAATGCTGCCTATGACCCAAAGAACACTGTCCCCACTGTCAAGCATGGAGGTGGAAACATTTTGTTTTGCGGGTGTTTTTCTGCTAAGGGCACATGACTACTTCACTGCATTACTGGGAGAATGGATGGAGCCAAGTACCGTAATATACTGAGTGACAATCCTCCTTCCCTCCACCAGGACATTAAAAATGGGTTGTGGCTGGGTCTTCCAGCAAGACAATGATCCAAAACATACAGCTAGTGCAACAAACGAGTGGCTCAAAAAGAAACACATTAAGATCATGGAGTGGCCTTGCCGGTCTCCAGACCTTAATCCCATAGAAAACTTATGGCGGGAGTCAAAGCTCTGAATTTCCAAGTGACAGCCTCAAAATATTAATGACTTAGAGATGATCTACAAAGAAGAGGAGTGGACCAAAATTCCTCCTGACATGTGCGCAAACCTCATCATCAACTACCAAAAAGGCTAACTGCTGAGCTTGACAACAAGAGTTTTTCCACCAAGTATTAAGTCTTGTTTGCAAGAGGGATCAAATACTTATTTCTCACTGCAAAATGCAAATAAATGTATATAATTCATGCAATGTGATTTTCTGGATTTTATTTTTTATATTCTATCACTCAATGTTAAAATTAACCTACCCTTCAAATTATAGACTGTTCATGTTTTTGTCAGTGGGCAAACTTACAAAATCAGCAAGAAATAAAATACTTATTCCCCCCACTGTATGTGAAAAAAGAATGATACCCACTGGGGCTGCAGTTAGTTCAGACAGGGATAACTGTAGTGGCTGGCACAGATTGGGAGGGGGAACTGAGAGTTGGTAGCAGGTCCAGGAAGTGACAGGACCAGTCAGTGTGTGAACAGCAGTGAGTAAAGTAGCAGGTCTAGGAGAAGAGGCTGCTATGGACAGTGTGGGCCTAATACTTGGGGCAGTGGATTGCTGAAAATACCCTTCTGTGTGATTCCGTCTAATGGCTTGGGGCATCCTTGCGATGGACGTCGGGTACCTGGGGCAAACTCAGCTTTTGAAGCTACAGAGAAAGATGGACTCAGACTACATGGGGCGGAAGGTATTACAATACGGATATGCTGCTAGAGGTGGAGAAGACTCACTAGGGCTTGAAAATCCAGTGAGAGGGACATGCTACCTATACCGAGAACCAGGGCTGAAGTTGTATCCGATACCTGTAGGAAGGATGAAAACCCGTTGGGCTTTATCCTCTACATCTGCCTGTAAATACTGCATATATGGCTATCCACAAAGTATAAGTTTGGTTGTTTTTATGATCCTTGTGTCTCCTGGATTAATTGTTTCCCTGGTTCCAGAAGAGGGATTCTTGGACTTAGAAGAAGAAGAGGCCTGCAGCCCTAAAGTAAGTGTGATGGACAATACGAGTGGGAACCGAAGCTCCCGAAAACTGCCACGCTTGGGCATCTTATTTTCTGAGGATTTGGTCTTTGTCAGAGTAGTTCTAGATCAAGTTTTGTCTAACAAATAAACTCTCCCTTAAGGGTATGCCACACTAAGCGAGATCGCGAACGAGATCGCTAACGAGATCACTAAAACGTCACTATTTAGCGATCTCGTTAGCGACCTCATTGTGTGCGGCATGTAGCAACGATGTGGCCTGTTGTGAATGGGCTTGAAATGAGTTCTGAGCAGAGGCTCCCTCTGGTGGTTACAAGCGGTACTGGACTGTCCAGTGAAGATTGTGAGGATTGGGAATCAGGTGTTACTGACTGGTCTTATATAAGGGAGTCGCCTTCCCATCAGGGTTGCCGGTGATCAATTGTTCTGGTCTCAATCCTTGATTCCTGTTTCCTTTGTAGCCTGCTGTGTCGTGTCTGCATCTCCTGCTAACAGATAAGACATTTTTTTTCTTTTTTGTTTTTGTGCTTGATTTTTGCATTTTGTCCTGCACTTCTGTGGGGGCCTTCAGGGTCCCCTCCGGGGGCTTTTGCCCTCTCAGTTTAGTTCAGCCACTGATGTTTGCACATTTGCTTTTTCCAGTTTTTTCAGTGGCTGCTGTTTTGATTTTGTTACACCAGAGAACTAATTTAGGTGGTAGAGGTCGTGTGATCTCAGGTGTTTTTGAAATTAGTAGAGTTGGTGCTTTTCAGGGTTTTTTGGGATTGCAGTAAGTGCCCTTCCTATCCTTTTCTATTTAGGTAATTTGGGTCCCAACGTTTGCTCATACTATTTTCTGTCTGTGTCAGTATTTCTTCTTGTCTAACCGCCATTACATGTTTGGGGGCTTTCTATGTTCTTTGGGGATCTGCTCCGGGGCAGATAGCTTTCCTCTTTCTATCTTTAGGTGTAGTTAGTTTCTCAGGCTGTGACGAGGCGTCTAGGACCAACGTAGGAACGCTCCACGGCTGCCTCTAGTTGTGGTGGTTAGTCAGGGTACTGCAATCTCATAGTTTCCAACTGCTCTGGTGTATTTCCTTTTTTACCTGCACTCCTCAGCTACCGAAACATAACAGTATCACCGGCCTAAAAATTGAAAATTGTATGGTACTCACAGAAGGGAAAAATATTGTGAAAGAAAAAAGGTTGTCAGAGTTGTCAGAGATATTTTTCTGTTTGTTGCATTTTTTTTTTTCCCTCTGTATCTCTGGGTGCTGGGGAGGATTTTCTCTCTCAATGGAGTTTGCACAGTTGTCTGGCCGTGTGGATCAGCTTGCCACTGAGGTTCGGAGTATTGCTGCCTATCTTGCTGGGTTGCCTGTTGTGGAACCTAGGATTCCCATGCCAGATTTGTTTTTAGGGGATCGAGCTAAGTTTCTGAATTTCAAAAATAACTGTAAATTGTTTTTTGCCTTAAAATCTAAGTCCTCAGGGAACGCAGCGCAGCAGGTTCAAATTGTCATCTCTCTCCTGCGCGGCGATCCTCAGGATTGGGCTTTTTCCCTGACACCTGGGGATCCTGTTTTGAGTGATGTTGATGCATTTTTTCAGGCTTTGGGGTTATTGTACGATGAGCCTAATGTCACTGATCAAGCTGAAAAAGCCTTGTTGGCATTAAATCAGGGGCCTTATGACGCTGAGTTATACTGTCAGAGATTCCGTAGGTGGGCAGTCCTGACCAAATGGAATGACGACGCTTTGGCAGCCCTTTTTCGGAAGGGTCTGTCAGATAATGTAAAGGATGTTATGGTGGGATTCCCTGTCCCCTCTGGTCTCAATGATTCTATGTCATTAGCGATTCAAATTGACAGACGTTTGCGTGAGCGGAGAAGTATGCGTGGAATAGTGTTGCCTTGTGAACCTGCTTCTGAATCCATGCAGTGTGATAGAGTGGTTTCTGGGGCACAGCGTCATGAGTTTCGAAAGCGCAATGGGTTATGTTTCTACTGTGGTGATGCCTCTCATGCTATTTCAGTCTGCCCTAAGTGGGGAAGACGTTTTGCACGCTCAGTTGTCTTGGGTAGTGTTCAGACTAAGTTTTTATTAACTGTTACCCTGATATGCTCTCTGTCCTCATTTTCTGCTCAGGCTTTCGTCGATTCGGGAGCAGCTATTAACCTGATGGATTTTGATTTTGCTAAAGGTTTTGGGTTTCCCTTGATACCCCTACGGAAGTCTATTCCCCTACTGGGGATCGATTCTACCCCTTTGGCTGAGAATAAACCTCAGTTCTCTACTCAGGTGATAATGAGGGTTGAACCTGATCATCAGGAGAGCTGCAAATTTTTGGTTCTGTATAATCTGCATGACATTATTCTACTGGGTTTTCCTTGGTTACAGTCTCATAATCCTGTTTTGGATTGGAAATCTGTGTCTGTAACCAGTTGGGGCTGCCAATGTGTTAATACCAACACTCCTGTTTTTTCTGCCTCCCCCCAGGCTCAGGATGTTCCTGACTTTTTGATTGATTTTTCTGATGTGTTTAGCGAAAGTAAATCTGCATCCTTGCCTCCCCATAGGAGCTATGACTGCGCTATTGAATTAGTGCCTGGTAGTAAATTCCCTAAAGGTCGCCTTTTTAACTTGTCTGTACCTGAACATGACGCTATGCGGTCTTATATCAAGGAGTCATTGGAGAAGGGTCATATCAGACCATTCTCTTCACCCTTAGGTGCCAGTTTTTTCTTTGTGGCCAAAAAGGATGGTTCATTAAGGCTGTGTATTGATTATCGTCTTTTGAACAATATTACTGTGAAATATCAATATCCGTTACCCTTGATTTCTGACCTGTTTTCCAGGGTGAAAAACGCTACTTGGTTTACCAAGCTTGACCTCAGGGGGGGCATATAACCTTATTCGCATTAAGCACGGGGATGAATGGAAGACAGCATTTAATACCCCTGAGGGGCATTTTGAGTACCTTGTGATGCCCTTTGGGCTCACTAATGCTCCTTCTGTCTTCCAGTCCTTCATGAATGACATTTTCAGGGATTTTGTGGATACATTTCTGATTGTTTATTTGGATGATATCTTGATTTTTTCCCAAGACTGGGACTCTCATGTGAAACATGTTCGAACTGTATTCCAGATTTTGAGAGAGAATGCTCTGTATGTGAAGGGATCAAAGTGTCTTTTTGGCGTACAGAGGATCTCATTTCTGGGATTCATTTTGTCCCCATCTGTTATTGAAATGGACCCGGTCAAGGTTCAGGCCATCTGTGATTGGGTCCAACCTACTTCATTAAAGGCTCTTCAAAGATTTTTGGGTTTTGCCAGTTTTTATCGTAAATTTATTGGTAATTTCTTGGTTATTGTTAAACCATTAACTGATTTGACCAAAAAGGGTTCTGATGTGGTGAATTGGCCTCCTGAGGCAGTCTCTGCATTTCAGGAACTTAAGCAGAGATTCACTTCTGCTCCTGTTCTACGGCAGCCTGATGTTTCTCTGCCATTTCAGGTGGAGGTTGATGCCTCTGAAATTGGGGCAGGTGCCGTTTTGTCCCAAAGAGATCCAGAGAACTCTAAAAGTAACCCTTGTGCCTTTTTCTCTCGAAAATTTTCTCCTACTGAACGTAATTATAACGTGGGTAATCGGGAGTTATTGGCCATGAAGTGGGCTTTTGAAGAGTGGAGACATTGGCTGGAGGGAGCCAAACATCAGGTGGTGGTCCTTACGGACCATAAGAATCTGGTTTATCTGGAATCTGCCAAGCGACTTAATCCTAGACAGGCCAGGTGGGCTTTGTTTTTCACACGTTTTAATTTTGTGGTTTCCTTTCTTCCTGGCACTAAGAATGTTAAGGCGGATGCCCTCTCGAGGAGTTTCCTTGCGGACTCTCCTGAGTTATCTGATCCTTCTGTTATTTTGAAAGAAGGTGTAGTTCTTTCCGCCATCTCGCCCAATTTGAGACTGGCTCTGGAGGGGTGTCAGGAGGATAGGCCCGAGCGCTGCCCTGTTGGGAAATTGTTTGTCCCGGACCAGTGGAAAAAGAGTGTGATGTCTGAGATTCATTGTTCCGCGTTGGCCGGTCATCCCGGAATTTTTGGTACCAGAGACTTGGTTAGTCGGTCCTTTTGGTGGCCTACCTTGTCTCGTTATGTCAGGGAATTTGTGCAGTCCTGCGGGACTTGCTCTCGCTCCAAGCCTTGCTCTCGCTCTAGTGGTTTGTTGATGCCATTGCCTGTGCCCAAGAGACCATGGACCCATATCTCTATGGATTTCATTTCCGACCTCCCTGTTTCTCAGAGAATGACCGTCATCTGGGTGATTTGTGAAGGTTTTCCAAAATGATACATCTTGTGCCATTACCTAAGTTGCTTTCCTCTGAATTGGTGCCTTTGTTCCTTCAGCACGCGGTTCGTTTACACGGCATTCCTGAGAACATTGTGTCTGACAGAGGAGTCCAGTTTGTTTCCAGATTTTGGAGGACCTTTTGTTCTAAACTTGGTGTTCAATTGTCTTTCTCCTCGGCGTTTCATCCTCAGAGCAATGGTCAAACTGAGAGAACAAACCAGACATTGAAGACTTATCTAAGATGCTTTGTGTCTGCTGATCAGGATGACTGGGTCTCTTTTTTGCCTTTGGCTGAGTTTGCTCTTAATAATAGGGTAAACCAAACAGAATAATAGATCAACATATCAGTCACTGAAAGTACCATATCATCCTAAAAGTATACAGACATAGTGTCACAAATACGTGGACTGAAAAGATACCGGACTGTAGCAGACCAACTGCATATACGATATAGATAAACCGAGAGAAATAAGCAGTCTAAGGTCAAATATAGAACAAGTAGAAAAACTTTATTGATATAATAGGATAAAAAATTGCACAACAGATGGATACTGCATGTGTCACAATACAAAATACAAATCAGCAAGGGAAACCACGTGTGGAAGATAGAGGTATAAAAATACCTCATGCTACTAATGTATACTAGTATTCAACATAATTATGATACATATAAATATATATAGAGATAGATAGTGAATAATAATGGTAATGCAGTACATACCAATAGAGTCACAATGTGACACCACACAGGCTGCCCTTGTCACCCCAACGCGCGTTTCGGATGGTTCCTTCCTTCCTTCTTCAGGGGGCAAGGCTACATCTTAAACAGCCGTGTCTTAAATACACATGTACCAGGAAGTAGCACCTGTGTCTTAATTATCGTACACACCTTTTCCTTGATTATAGAACACCAGAGACTACTTGCATTTAGATGGCATAACAAATCCATAAACGTCGTAACCATAACAACCGGACCCCCACGCTATCATTGGGGAACGCTGGAACACATGGGGCTCCATGTGGATAGGCGTCCCCAGTTCAGCAGTGCGGAATACCGGAAGTACGGACACTGACATGCGCAGTAGCACAATGCTTGAATATGATGCAAGAGTGCTCAGGACATGCGCAGTGGTATTGGCGGCGGCCATTTATATGAAGACCAAATGCCAGAATCTCATGATGTCCACCGTTCATACAGACATGCGCAGTAACACTACCGGCAGCCATTATTTTAAAAGCAAATAAAAAACTATATTACTGTCTACAGAAGATATGAATAAAGAAGAATAAAGAAGCCAATACAAAAAATTATTAAAAGTGCATATGACAATACTAAACAGTGACTATAATAAAGGTGAGTAAACAAAGCATAAACCACAGACGGATATTTTTCGTAAGAAAACGTCGACCAACACCCTATTGCACGCGTCCTCAGGTCATCCAAGGCACATGATTAGATCTATTCCAGTGGGACAGTTCCTGCGTCTGCGTAGGATCTGTTCCACGGATGATGATTTTGAATTGAGGGCGAAAGAATTACGGACACGTTTCTTGGTCAGAGGGTATAGTGGTCGTTCGATCAAAAGGGCCTATCAGAGAGCAAAACATTCAGTTCGTCGTGATTTGCTTTATAAGGCAAATCCGAGGTCCGGAATATCATCTGATAATAAGATTCGTTTTATTACCAATTTTCACTCGAGAGCTGACCAGGTGCGGGCGATCTTGGGGAAAGCTTGGCCTATACTATTGACAGATTCAGTAATGAGTAAATTTCTCCCTGAGAAACCTTCCCTGACCTTCAGGCGTGCTAAAAATCTACGAGACCAGTTGGTTCATAGCCACTATTCTGGGCAGCGGCAAACCACATTCTTGGATAATTTCATCCCTAGGGTGGGTTGCGTTCCATGTGGTAGATGCGTTGCCTGCCCTAATGTGGATAGGTGTGATTCATTCACAGATTCTAGTGGTAAGAAATCTTTCTCGATCAGACAACGTATCACATGTACCACTAGGTACGTAATTTACTATGCTACGTGTCCATGTGGACTCATATATGTCGGCCTCACAACCCGACAATTAAAAGTCCGCATCCGTGAACACGTGTTGGGCATACAGGCAGCATCTACTCACATGGACGCAGCCACCCTAAAGACAATACCAAGACATTTCAAAACCTACCATAACTGTGATGCCACACTCCTGAGGGTTAGGGGTATTGATACCCTCCAGATCAACATTAGAGGGGGTCAGCTCTCTAAGCGCCTGGCTAGACTGGAGACACGCTGGATCTGGCGATTACAAACCGTACATCCGGATGGCTTGAATGAATGCCTTTCATTTGCTCCCTTTTTGTAGACTATGGGCTGCTGTGCATCCTATGCATTGTATTTTTTTTTCCTGTATGTGTACATATGCATTTTCATTGATTTTAATTTTCTTTTATTCTAGTCTTGAGTGTGGTGCTCCATATCTTAGGTATCCTTGACCGCATCTAGCAACATCATCCATCGATACCCTTATCTTGACACACATGTGACTACGTGCAAATGACCTATGTTTGGGTCCATCCTATCGCAATTGTATTTTGTTATTATTGTTCTTTATTATATATTTTTTTGATTATTCTCTTCTTATTTTCTTTTTATTTTTTTATATTTCTTTCTTTTTTCTATTGTATGCGATCTACTATATACTCCGCTAGGGATGACAATTTGACTATTGGAGACATTGGACATTGGTTGGGCACTATGCCATTACATATAAAAGTTGTCTTATAATCGTCATGTTGTGATATTGGTCATCTGTACTGTGTTATATGTCAACATGTGTGCATTGTATGTTTATTATATGCGAAAATTATATATTTATGAGTTCTGCCCACACTCATGTTATGGCTGTGTGTATATACACGCATTTTTATATTTTGTACTACCTATTATACATTCATACCTTTTCTTTTCCTATTTGGTTTATTTTGTTCTCATTATGGTTTATGCTTTGTTTACTCACCTTTATTATAGTCACTGTTTAGTATTGTCATATGCACTTTTAATAATTTTTTGTATTGGCTTCTTTATTCTTCTTTATTCATATCTTCTGTAGACAGTAATATAGTTTTTTATTTGCTTTTAAAATAATGGCTGCCGGTAGTGTTACTGCGCATGTCTGTATGAACGGTGGACATCATGAGATTCTGGCATTTGGTCTTCATATAAATGGCCGCCGCCAATACCACTGCGCATGTCCTGAGCACTCTTGCATCATATTCAAGCATTGTGCTACTGCGCATGTCAGTGTCCGTACTTCCGGTATTCCGCACTGCTGAACTGGGGACGCCTATCCACATGGGGCCCCATGTGTTCCAGCATTCCCCAATGATAGCGTGGGGGTCCGGTTGTTATGGTTACGACGTTTATGGATTTGTTATGCCATCTAAATGCAAGTAGTCTCTGGTGTTCTATAATCAAGGAAAAGGTGTGTACGATAATTAAGACACAGGTGCTACTTCCTGGTACATGTGTATTTAAGACACGGCTGTTTAAGATGTAGCCTTGCCCCCTGAAGAAGGAAGGAAGGAACCATCCGAAACGCGCGTTGGGGTGACAAGGGCAGCCTGTGTGGTGTCACATTGTGACTCTATTGGTATGTACTGCATTACCATTATTATTCACTATCTATCTCTATATATATTTATATGTATCATAATTATGTTGAATACTAGTATACATTAGTAGCATGAGGTATTTTTATACCTCTATCTTCCACACGTGGTTTCCCTTGCTGATTTGTATTTTGTATTGTGACACATGCAGTATCCATCTGTTGTGCAATTTTTTATCCTATTATATCAATAAAGTTTTTCTACTTGTTCTATATTTGACCTTAGACTGCTTATTTCTCTCGGTTTATCTATATCGTATATGCAGTTGGTCTGCTACAGTCCGGTATCTTTTCAGTCCACGTATTTGTGACACTATGTCTGTATACTTTTAGGATGATATGGTACTTTCAGTGACTGATATGTTGATCTATTATTCTGTTTGGTTTACCTTTGTTACTGTGTTATGCACAGGTCCCCCTGATCATATCATGGACTATCGAGCCAAGGAGAAGGTTTGGCTCAATAATGTGGATAAAGTATTCAGCAACAGTGGTACAGATGCACAGCAGCCTATTGATCTTAAATGGGATGACAAATTATTATCCATCATAACAATGCTTATGAAACGGTCCCGCATTTGGTGGAACAGATTATTTCTCGAGAAATATGTGCAAAATAAAATGGTACCAAGAGGACTTAGGGTCCGTGTAATACCTTCCTACCCAGTAGATGATGCATCTTTTGTTGCTAAGTGGGAGGAGACATGCACTCTCTGCTCTGTCACTCTCATGCAACTATTAATCAATCTAAATTCAACAAGTATTTTGGAATTGGATAAAAAAATAGATGTTGCACAGATTGAGGTTAGGACAGGTTGTCCCACTGATAAACTTCAATCATTTGATTTAGATCTGGACAAAGCTATGGACCAATTAGCAACCAAAATCCAAGAGACCCAATTGTCCAAATTTAATAGAGATACCAAAGACTATCAATGTAAAAGAGTTTATTTATGGAGAACTAATGAGGGGCGAAACCTACAAAGAATTCCCTCGAGTATGTCTCTATCATCTCTGAGTGGACGATCTGACCTTTCATCGGCCTCGGCTTCTACTACCAATGGGATCGAGGGTACCCGTCTAAGAGACCACTCCTACCATCCTTACAAAAGGCGCAATGTCCCGACAGGTTCCTCCAAGAAAGATAATAAGGTGATTAACCTAAGTCAATATAGATTATCAGATGTAGATCTTAGACTTCTTGAAAAGGGACTCTCTTTTTCTCCTACATCTAGTTTTGATATGTTTAATACAATTAAGGATCTCCACATGTTTGCTAGATCCCTGCTGTTTAAGAGATTTTATTTCAATAATGAACTCCATGTCCTTTTCCCTACAGAAGAGGAACAGAATGCACTAAGGGTCCTTGAGGAATTGGCGGTGGAACATACACACGAGGGCGGTAAGGTTCCCCCATCTATCCGTCCGCGGTCCAACAAGTTCCCTCCACTGTCTGCATGCTCCAGTATTGATCTCTTTGTCCGGGTGGTGACTAATGATCTTGCTAGAATCCCCAGATCTGTTAGGGATGACAATCTTAGTAGACATGAAAGGGAGAGATTAAAATATCTGCAAAACCTTCCAGATGTGATAGTCAAACCGGCAGATAAAGGTGGTAACGTCGTCCTGTGGCCAAAAAATATGTATGAACAGGAGGCTTACCGCCAACTGGATAACAACACATATTACAAAAAACTCACCTACAATCCGTTGGCAGCCTATAGCGCACAGCTTGATGTCATCATCCAGCAAGCGCTTCGGGACGACGTTATCACCAAAGACCTTGCTATGGCTTTGACTGTCACAGAACCTACTGTCCCTACATTGTATCTACTCCCTAAAATCCACAAAAATATCACGTCACCACCAGGTAGACCAATCATATCAGGTAGGGGCAATCTACTGGAGCATGTAAACAGATGGATTGATTTCCATCTTCAACCACTGGTGGTTAATCTTCCGTCATTTCTCAAGGACACAGGAGATTTATTGCGCAGGGTCGATGGCTTGTGTTTAGAGGGTGGTACTCTACTGGTTTCAGCAGACGTTGAATCACTCTACACCAACATCAGGCACAGTGATGGCATTCATGCCGTGAAATACTTTCTCGGCATGTCCAACCTATCCTCAGGGGTGAAGGAACTTCTGCTGAAGCTACTAGAGTTCACCCTCACCCATAACTTTTTTGTTTTCAAGGGGTCATTCTACCTACAGCTCCAGGGGACCGCTATGGGAGCGGCCTATGCGCCCTCTTATGCCGGTCTTTTCCTGGGGCTTTGGGAGAGGGACCTCTTCCTGTCTTATGAACAGGGATCAATAGAGCGCGTCCCTTTATGGACGCGTTATATTGATGACATCTTCTTCGTATGGCAGGGCACAGCCATCGACCTTGCGCATTTTATATCTCTCTTAAACGGCAATGATCGTAATATCCATTTAACATTTGTGTGGGATACCAATTCCATCGATTTCTTGGATGTGACAATAAAGAGAGACCAGTGTGGTCTTCTACAGACGGATATTTTTCGTAAGAAAACGTCGACCAACACCCTATTGCACGCGTCCTCAGGTCATCCAAGGCACATGATTAGATCTATTCCAGTGGGACAGTTCCTGCGTCTGCGTAGGATCTGTTCCACGGATGATGATTTTGAATTGAGGGCGAAAGAATTACGGACACGTTTCTTGGTCAGAGGGTATAGTGGTCGTTCGATCAAAAGGGCCTATCAGAGAGCCAAACATTCAGTTCGTCGTGATTTGCTTTATAAGGCAAATCCGAGGTCCGGAATATCATCTGATAATAAGATTCGTTTTATTACCAATTTTCACTCGAGAGCTGACCAGGTGCGGGCGATCTTGGGGAAAGCTTGGCCTATACTATTGACAGATTCAGTAATGAGTAAATTTCTCCCTGAGAAACCTTCCCTGACCTTCAGGCGTGCTAAAAATCTACGAGACCAGTTGGTTCATAGCCACTATTCTGGGCAGCGGCAAACCACATTCTTGGATAATTTCATCCCTAGGGTGGGTTGCGTTCCATGTGGTAGATGCGTTGCCTGCCCTAATGTGGATAGGTGTGATTCATTCACAGATTCTAGTGGTAAGAAATCTTTCTCGATCAGACAACGTATCACATGTACCACTAGGTACGTAATTTACTATGCTACGTGTCCATGTGGACTCATATATGTCGGCCTCACAACCCGACAATTAAAAGTCCGCATCCGTGAACACGTGTTGGGCATACAGGCAGCATCTACTCACATGGACGCAGCCACCCTAAAGACAATACCAAGACATTTCAAAACCTACCATAACTGTGATGCCACACTCCTGAGGGTTAGGGGTATTGATACCCTCCAGATCAACATTAGAGGGGGTCAGCTCTCTAAGCGCCTGGCTAGACTGGAGACACGCTGGATCTGGCGATTACAAACCGTACATCCGGATGGCTTGAATGAATGCCTTTCATTTGCTCCCTTTTTGTAGACTATGGGCTGCTGTGCATCCTATGCATTGTATTTTTTTTTCCTGTATGTGTACATATGCATTTTCATTGATTTTAATTTTCTTTTATTCTAGTCTTGAGTGTGGTGCTCCATATCTTAGGTATCCTTGACCGCATCTAGCAACATCATCCATCGATACCCTTATCTTGACACACATGTGACTACGTGCAAATGACCTATGTTTGGGTCCATCCTATCGCAATTGTATTTTGTTATTATTGTTCTTTATTATATATTTTTTTGATTATTCTCTTCTTATTTTTTTTATTTTTTTATATTTCTTTCTTTTTTCTATTGTATGCGATCTACTATATACTCCGCTAGGGATGACAATTTGACTATTGGAGACATTGGACATTGGTTGGGCACTATGCCATTACATATAAAAGTTGTCTTATAATCGTCATGTTGTGATATTGGTCATCTGTACTGTGTTATATGTCAACATGTGTGCATTGTATGTTTATTACATGCGAAAATTATATATTTATGAGTTCTGCCCACACTCATGTTATGGCTGTGTGTATATACACGCATTTTTATATTTTGTACTACCTATTATACATTCATACCTTTTCTTTTCCTATTTGGTTTATTTTGTTCTCATTATGGTTTATGCTTTGTTTACTCACCTTTATTATAGTCACTGTTTAGTATTGTCATATGCACTTTTAATAATTTTTTGTATTGGCTTCTTTATTCTTCTTTATTCATATCTTCTGTAGACAGTAATATAGTTTTTTATTTGCTTTTAAAATAATGGCTGCCGGTAGTGTTACTGCGCATGTCTGTATGAACGGTGGACATCATGAGATTCTGGCATTTGGTCTTCATATAAATGGCCGCCGCCAATACCACTGCGCATGTCCTGAGCACTCTTGCATCATATTCAAGCATTGTGCTACTGCGCATGTCAGTGTCCGTACTTCCGGTATTCCGCACTGCTGAACTGGGGACGCCTATCCACATGGGGCCCCATGTGTTCCAGCGTTCCCCAATGATAGCGTGGGGGTCCGGTTGTTATGGTTACGACGTTTATGGATTTGTTATGCCATCTAAATGCAAGTAGTCTCTGGTGTTCTATAATCAAGGAAAAGGTGTGTACGATAATTAAGACACAGGTGCTACTTCCTGGTACATGTGTATTTAAGACACGCTGTTTAAGATGTAGCCTTGCCCCCTGAAGAAGGAAGGAAGGAACCATCCGAAACGCGCGTTGGGGTGACAAGGGCAGCCTGTGTGGTGTCACATTGTGACTCTATTGGTATGTACTGCATTACCATTATTATTCACTATCTATCTCTATATATATTTATATGTATCATAATTATGTTGAATACTAGTATACATTAGTAGCATGAGGTATTTTTATACCTCTATCTTCCACACGTGGTTTCCCTTGCTGATTTGTATTTTGTATTGTGACACATGCAGTATCCATCTGTTGTGCAATTTTTTATCCTATTATATCAATAAAGTTTTTCTACTTGTTCTATATTTGACCTTAGACTGCTTATTTCTCTCGGTTTATCTTAATAATAGGGCTAGCTCTGCCACTTTGATGTCTCCATTTTTCTGTAATTCTGGGTTTCACCCTCGATTTTCTTCAGGACAGACGGAGGCTTCTGTCTGTCCAGGTGTTGACTCTGTTGTGGAGCGTATGCAACAGATTTGGGACCAGGTAGTGGAGAGGTTGTCCCTCTCTCAGGAGAGGGCCCAGCGGTTTGCTAACTGGCATAGGACTGATGGTCTTCGGTTTAAAGTGGGGGACTTGGTCTGGTTGCCCTCAAAAAATATTCCTATGAGAGTGGCATCTCCTAAATTTAAGCCTAAGTTCATTGGACCTTATAAGATCATGGAGATTCTTAATCCTGTTTCTTTTCGTTTGCTTCTTCCAGGGACATTTAAGATCCATAACGTGTTCCACAAGTCCTTGTTGAAGAGGTTTGTTGAGCCAGTGGTTCCTACTGCTGTGCCTCCTGACCATGTTCTGGTTGAGGGCAATCTGGAGTTTGTGGTTGAGAAAATATTGAATTCTCGTTTTTCTAGACGGAAACTCCAGTATTTGGTTAAGTGGAGAGGTTATGGTCAGGAAGACAATTCTTGGGTGTTTGCTTGGACATCCATGCTAGGAGACTCATCCGTGCGTATCATAGAACTCATCCTGACCGACCTGGTTGCTCAAATGAGGGTTCGGTGACCCCTCCTCAAGGGGGGTAATGTTGTGAATGGGCTTGAAATGAGTTCTGAGCAGAGGCTCCCTCTGGTGGTTACAAGCGGTACTGGACTGTCCAGTGAAGATTGTGAGGATTGGGAATCAGGTGTTACTGACTGGTCTTATATAAGGGAGTCGCCTTCCCATCAGGGTTGCCGGTGATCAATTGTTCTGGTCTCAATCCTTGATTCCTGTTTCCTTTGTAGCCTGCTGTGTCGTGTCTGCATCTCCTGCTAACAGATAAGACATTTTCTTCTTTTTTGTTTTTGTGCTTGATTTTTGCATTTTGTCCTGCACTTCTGTGGGGGCCTTCAGGGTCCCCTCCGGGGGCTTTTGCCCTCTCAGTTTAGTTCAGCCACTGATGTTTGTACATTTGCTTTTTCCAGTTTTTTTCAGTGGCTGCTGTTTTGATTTTGTTACACCTGAGAACTAATTTAGGTGGTAGAGGTCGTGTGATCTCAGGTGTTTTTGAAATTAGTAGAGTTGGTGCTTTTCAGGGTTTTTTGGGATTGCAGTAAGTGCCTTCCTATCCTTTTCTATTTAGGTAGTTTGGGTCCCAACGTTTGCTCATACTATTTTCTGTCTGTGTCAGTATTTCTTCTTGTCTAACCGCCATTACATGTTTGGGGGCTTTCTATGTTCTTTGGGGATCTGCTCCGGGGCAGATAGCTTTCCTCTTTCTATCTTTAGGTGTAGTTAGTTTCTCAGGCTGTGACGAGGCGTCTAGGACCAACGTAGGAACGCTCCACGGCTGCCTCTAGTTGTGGTGGTTAGTCAGGGTACTGCAATCTCATAGTTTCCAACTGCTCTGGTGTATTGCCTTTTTTACCTGCACTCCTCAGCTACCGAAACATAACAGTGGCCCCTGCTGTGATGTCGCTGATCGTTCACTAGCGTTCTGGACCGTTTTTTGATCGTTGGCGTCCCGCTGGTGAGCCTATATCGCTGTGTTTGGCACCTTTTGCAAACGCATGTGTTGTTTAGCGTCACGAAGTGGATCGCAATATCTGTAAGTTCTCTTTTGCGTCACAGAGAGGATCGCAGAAGTTGCAAAGCAGGCTAGCAGGACGCAGAGAGCAGGAGCGATTGCTGGAAATTCCTATGAATCAGAAGCGCTCAGTACATGCTAATGACATCCTAACGACCGCCAAAGTCGTTAAAGAGATCGCTGACCGCTGATGAGTCGCTTATGAGATCTCCTGTTTGGCAGCTACTAGCGACCTAAAAGAGATCACACCAACGATCTCATTAGCTTGCGTCGTTATCTAGATCGCTAACGAGATCGCTAAGTGTGGCAGTACCTTTAGTTATTGCTTTACAAATTTTTTGTGTGTCCTTAGGTAGCACAACTTCCCACTTTTAAATAAATATTTTTCTTTGCTGCATACCATACGGGAGTTGGCCTATTTCCAAGGCCTTTCAAACATGATTAAGGGCCATAATTTCTTAATTAATTGCCTAAGTTATTGCTACCAAAGTGTTTTATATAATGAGTAGGGGGTCAAGCTAGTTAACAACCCTTTGTGTGCTGCCTCCAGACGCCAGGAAAAAAAAATTCAGGTAAATAAATTTTGTTCTGTGGTCTCCTGTTTTTTTTTTTTATATTTTTTCATTGAAAAAGTAGTTTTTAGCTCCTGGTTTCAGATGTTTGCAGCTTTTTTAAACCTTCTGTCTCCCCTGAAATTTTTGTATGCCTGAATTTTTTGTGTAAATTTTGTGGCAGTTTGGTGGATCATGCCAATGGTTAAAGGCTAATAATCATGAACATTTTTTATTTGTGCAAAATTCATGAAACTTGTGAACCATTATATAGTTTGGTGACAGAAACATCACTGAATATCACATGACATAAAAATATTGAGTGAAGAGAATAATGTAAATGAAAAATCAGGCTCTGTCTACTGTTTAGTTTCTTCACTAGGTAAAAAGAATATAATCATTTTACAAGTCAATATTGGACACAAATTGTTGTGAGATGGGGGTTATTATTTAATGTTTTATAATGTACTGTTTTAACTATACTTTTGATTCATATCGCAATATATATAATTATACATTCTGCATTCTGAAATTGCAACACCACAATAGAAAAGTCATGGAATTATGGAAATCACATGATGGATAGACATGTTAATAATATGCAAATGATTAAAACATGAAAATAACATTTTCAAAACAACTTGATTTATTCAGTATCAAGTTTGAGCACCACACAGAAATGCACAAGGTTATTTTTGGTTATCTGAGGAATGATCTGCCACATTGAATGTACTTGGACAGACAAATCATCAAGATCTGCTTCTGGCAGCTCCTTTTGCAATTGCTGACCAACGACATTCCAATTGTGCTTGATGGGAGACAAGTCCGGCGATGCTGCAGGCCATGATAACACGTTTAGGCCACTCAGGCTGCTCTTCAAACAGCTTAAAAAGATACCTTAAAATATAACTTTTAATGATTAATATTGATAATAAAATTAAGATTAACCCATGAAATATAACCTCATCATTGACCCACATTATAGGACCTATATAAACCACAATAATATGTCAGTTAGTACCTTATAAGTATAGAACAAATTTCCAGTTAAAATGCCAACGTGCTAAAGAAAAGAAAAAGTGTAGGTCTCACCCATTTGAGCTGCAGGGATATCGAATTCCACAGAGTTTCCATGGTCAGTCAATTCTCAGTTGTCACATCTGTCTGTCCTGTCGTACCCCAAGTAAATGCTCCCGCCCTAACAAGAGCAGTACCCAAGTATAGCTCTCTTATCCTTTACCACAGAAAAATCCCTCCCAACACATTTCTTTCACCTTTGTGAGATGTCACCAGGGGAGTGTATTTGTATAGGGGGAATAGAATGAGGCCTCCAAATGCTCAAAGAACCATAGAACACTTTGGAGAAATAGCTGTACCTTTCCTCCACTCCATGTCAGTCTTTTTTTTACAGGGCTACAACAGTGATGTCTTATCTACCATATAAGACAGAGAAGAGCTTAGGACAAGATGCCGGGAGGGGCTTCAATAGGTACGTAATGCTAATTTGTGTTATTTTACAGCATTGCCTATGGGCCAAGGTTGAGTAAAATTGAAAAAACCCTTCAAATGTTTTAATGTCATGTATTAAGGTATTTTAAATGAAAGGGAATCTGTTGGTAGGATCAACTTTTCTAAGATGTCTTTATGGACATGTAAAATGATAACTTGATTTCTACAAGCTGCTGTCTTGTTCCAGAGAAATCCATGTTTTTCCTTTATGTAAATGAGCTATTAAAGACTATTGAAAAAACACTGATCTGCATGAGATTCTGCCTCAAGACCTTATTTAAAATGAACCTCTGACATTCCTGTAAGATAGAGGAGGAAACCCTGAGAGGAACCTTTAGATGTGCAATAATAATCACACACAGCTCTGCAGTGAGATCAGGAGAGCAGAGCGCGGCCATTACACATCACACTGGTAATGCCCCCTTTTATTCATAATGGAATCTGGATGCAGATTCTCATGCAGAGTAGTGTCCGGCCCATAGTGCTGAACACCTCGTTTACATACTGTATATTAAAAACATAGATTTCTCTGGAATAAGATATCAAAGTATCCTTTTATTTATCTTCCTTTAACTTACATGCCCATATAAACAGTTTAGGATGGTTGCTCCTACTGACAGATTCTTTTTAAAGGAGTGTTCTAAATCTTGTGTTCAGGAACGTACCACTCTACTGCCTTCCAACCTTCGTACTTGCTGGGAGGCAGTAGGAAGATTAAGGGTATGTGCAATCGTTCAGTACTTGGATGCAGAAATTTTATCACCATTTCTGCAGCTCTTGGTAGGAAAAACGCAGCGGACAATACGCTCATTTTTGACACGTTTATGATACTTTTTGCAAGCATTTTTCACCTGCATTTTTCGATCGTATTTGTTCAGCAATGACTGCTAGTTGTAGCTTATAAAGCTAGATGAAAAAAAAAAGATTTAGATAGATAATAGATAGATTATCTATACATAGATATCCGTGCAACATAGTTATGGCCAAAATTGTTTGCACCCTTGAAATTGTTCCAGAAAATCAAGTATTTCTCCTGGAAAATTATTGCAATTACACTTTTTCTTATACATATGCTTATTTTCTTTGTGTGTATTGGAACAACACAAAAAACTGCGAAAAAGGGCAAATTAGACATAATTTCACACAAAACCCCCAAAATGAGCTAGACAAAATTGTTGGCACCCTCAACTTAATATTTGTTTGCATACCCTTTGAAATAAATAACTGCAATCAATCACTTCCTGTAACCATCAGCAAGCTTTTTACACCCCTACACTGCAATTTTGGACCACTCTTCTTTTGCAAACTCTTTTACCCATTTACTAAGATCCATATAAAAATGAAAAAACAAAATAATCCTCACCTGTCCGCAGATAATCCATGCAGACGATGTCCCACAATGATAGCCAGTTGTGCCACATCCAGATGGTGAGTTGAACGGTTGCATGAGTATGCAAATGTTCAACATGCAAGCTGGAACTCACTGACAGTAGCGTGAGGACGAGTCTGCAGTTACGAGCGGTGACATCAATAAGGTGACCAGAATTTATTGCCGATGAACTGCTGTAACCTTACTGATGTTACCCCTCGTACTGTGAGAAAAGAAGAAGATCCATGGATAGTGGCCCCTTCCCAGAATTATAACACCAGCCCCCAGCTATCTATTTTCCCTCACCTAGTTTAAAAAAATGAGATGGACCCCACACAATTTTTTTTCCTTTATTTATTAGCTAAATACATGTATAGTAAGCTACACACATTCTTCACTAATTACATATCTCAATGACAACTTTCTATCTAGCTATTCTATGTATATATCTATTCTATCTATTCTATTCTGACGGTTCACACTGGGAATTTACTGTACTTGGCTTTTGAAATGTTGGGTTTCCTATGAGATGGATGCATAAAAATCGGACGGCACTCACATGATTCGTGTGCAGTGCAACTTTTTTCTTGCTCCCATTGTCTTGTAAGTCTCGTCTGATATACCTGACCGCTCACAGCATGCTGCAATTTTCTTCTCAGTCCGATTCGAGGAGAGAAAAAACTGCAGATGAATGCATAATCATTCAATAACATTAGTCAGAGAGCAATCTGATTTTTATCAGATTGCACTTGTCAGTTTTAAACGCAGATGAGTATGAGGCCTAACAGTTCAAACCAGCAGCATGTCTGCTCCAGTGATCTAAACTGAGTGCTCTCCCATGCTGCTAGCAGAGACAGCTTTGTCTCTAAAGCACGGAAGAAGCGCATGGGGCACTTAGGTTCAGCATGGAAGAAGCGCATGGGGCACTGAAGGTTCAGAGCGACACTTGCAGCCTCTAAAGCATATACTGTAGCTTACTAGGTTTGTGCGCTTCTTGCTTATTCAACCAGACAGTCTAAAAGACTGCAAGGTTTTTGGTAATGTAGGCAATGAGCTGTAATTAAACATCTCTTTGTTCTAGAGAACAGAAGAGTTTTCAAAAAGGGTTAAATTGCAGAGTTCCTTGTTTTTACAAGCATTTTGCAATTTTAGCCATTTAAGAAGTTGAGACAACCCCTTTACTAAACAGTGATCCCTCATTCAACACTGATATGTTAGCCAGAGCAAAGATTGGCTTCAACATTTGTGAGCTTTGTAGGACTCTGAAAATCTGTATGTTGCATGGGCAACACATTGATTTAATTGAGAACTGTGAACTACTTCATTTCATCCATTTTGAAGCTTTAGTGCAATTATACAGCTGCTTAGAACTGACCACAAGGTATCCGAGCCACAGGACATTCTGTGAATCGATGAATACATCTTCTTGAGTATTTGCATTGATTGGTTTTACTCAATGTCAATATGACTGTCATAGTTCCACCACTCACAGTGTCTTAACCCATTAACGACCAAGCCATTTTGTAGGTTAAAGACCAGGGCAATTTTTACATTTCTGACCACTGTCTCTTTATGAGGTTATAACTCTGGAACGCTTCAACGGATCTTGGCGATTCTGAGATTGTTTTCTCGAGACATATTGTACTTCATGATAGTGGTAAAATTTCTTCAATATAACTTGCGTTTATTTATGAAAAAAACGGAAATATGGCAAAAATTTTGAAAATTTTGCAATTTTCAAACTTTTAATTTTTATGCCATTAAATCAGAGAGATATGTCACAAAAATTAGTTAATAAATAACATTTCCCACATGTCTACTTTACATCAGCACAATTTTGGAACCAAAATTTTTTTTTGTTAGGAAGTTATAAGTGTTAAAAGTAATTTCTCATTTTTCCAACAAAATTTACAAAATCACTTTTTTTAGGGGCCACCTCACATTTGAAGTGAATTTGAGGGGTCAATATGACAGAAAATACCCAAAAGTGACACCATTCTAAAAACTGCACCCCTCAACGTGTTCAAAGCCACATTCAAGAAGTTTATTAACCCTTTAGGTACTTCACAAGAATTGAAGCAATGTGGAAGGAAAAAATTAACATTTAACTTTTTTTCCCAAAATTTTTCTTTCGACACAATTTTTTTAAATTTTGTCAAGGGTATCAGTAGAAAATGAACCACAATATTTGTTGTACAATTTCTCCTGAGTACATCAATACCCCATGTGTGGGGGTAAACCACTATTTGGGCGCATGGCAGAGCTCGGAAGGGAAGCAGCGCCATTTGACTTTTTTGGCTGGAATTGAGATTGGACACCATGTCGCATTTGGAGAGTCCCTGTGTGCCTAAACAGTGGAAACCCCCCACAAGTGACCCCATTTTGGAAACTAGACCCCCCAAGTAACTTATCTAAATGTGTTGTGAGAGCTTTTAACCCCCAAGGGCTTCACAGAAGGTTATAACGTAGAGCCGTAAAATTAAAAAATCATGTTTTTTCCACAAAAATGATCTTTTCATCCCAATTTTTATTTTCCAAAGGATAAAAGGACCCCAAAAGTTATTGTGCAATTAGTACTGAGTACACTGATACCCCATATGTGGGGTAAACCACTATTTGGGTGCATGGCAGAGCTCGGAAGGGAAGCAGCGCCATTTGACTTTTTTGGCTGGAATTGAGATTGGACGCCATGTCGCATTTGGAGAGTCCCTGTGTGCCTAAACAGTGGAAACCCCCCACAAGTGACCCCATTTTGGAAACTAGACCCCCCAAGTAACTTATCTAAATGTGTAGTGAGAGCTTTGAACCACCAAGGGCTTCACAGAAGGTTATAACGTAGAGCCGTAAAATTAAAAAATCATGTTTTTTCCACAAAAATGATCTTTTCATCCCAATTTTTATTTTCCAAAGGATAAAAGGACCCCAAAAGTTATTGTACAATTAGTCCTGAGTACGCTAATACCCCATATGTGAGGGTAAACCACTATTTGGGTGCATGGCAGAGCTCGGAAGGGAAGCAGCGCCATTTGACTTTTTTGGCTGGAATCGAGATTGGACGCCATGTTGTATTTGGAGAGCCCCTGTGTGCCTAAACAGTGGATACCCCCCACAAGTAACCCCATTTTGGAAACTAGACCCCCCAAGGAACTTATCTAGATGTGTGGTGAGAGCTTTGAACCCCCAAGGGCTTCACAGAAGGTTATAACGTAGAGCAGTAAAATTAAAAAATCATATCTTTTCCACAAAAATGATCTTTCCACCCCCAATTGTTATTTTCCAAAGGGTAACAGGACCCCAAAAGTTATTGTGCAATTTGTCCTGAGTATGCTGATACCCCATATGTGGGGGTAAACCACTATTTTGACACATGGCAGAGCTGGAAAGGGAAGGAGCGCCTTTTTCAAATGCAGATTTTGATGGAATGGTCTGCGGGTGTCATGTCGCGCTTGGAGAGCCCCTGATGTGCCTAAACAGTAGAAACCCCCCACAAGTGACTCCATTTTGGAAACTAGACCCCCCAAGAAACTTATCTAGATGTGTGGTGAGCACTTTGAACCCCCAAGTGCTTCACAGAAGTTTATAACGTAGAGCCGTGAAAATAAAAATATCATATTTTTTTCCACAAAAATAATCTTTTTGCCCCCAAATTTTTATTTTTATAAGGGTAACAGGAGAAATAGGACCCCAAAAGCTATTGTGCAATTTGTCCTGAGTACGCTGATATCCCATATGTGGGGGGGAACCACTATTTTGACGCATGGCAGAGCTCGGAAGGGAAGGAGCACCGTTTTTAAATGCAGACTTTGATGGAATGGTCTGCGGGTGTCATGTCGCGCTTGGAGAGCCCCTGATGTGCCTAAACAGTAGAAACCCCCCACAAATGACCCCATTTTGCAAACTAGACCCCCCAAGGAACTTATCTAGATGTGTGGTCAGCACTTTGAACCCCCAAGGGCTTCACAGAAGTTTATAATGTAGAGCCGTGAAAATAAAAAAATCATATTTTTTTCCACAAAAATTACCTTTTTGCCCCAAATTTTTATTTTTCTAAGGGTAACTGGAGAAATAGGACCCCAAAAGCTATTGTGCATTTTGTCCTGAGTACGCTGATACCCCATATGTGGGGGGGAACCACTGTGATCGCCTTACTGCGATCTTTGGGAGGCACAATGAACAAATCCACAAAAGGTGAAGAATTGGTTTTCTTTTTTACGCCGTTCCTCGTGCGGTATTAGTGATTAGGCGACTTTATTCCTCGGATCGGTGCGATTACAGCGATACCAGATTTACACCCTTTTTTCATGTTTAGCTTCTGTCACACACTAAAAGATGCTTTTTCTTGGAATAATTTTTTGTAAGAAATTTTTGCATCGCCGTATTTTGAGAGCTATAATTTTTCCATATTTCGGCCGACAGAGTTATCTGTGGGCTTATTTTTTGCAGGACGAGCTGACGTTTTTATTGGTACCATATTCAGGCACATAACGTTTTTTGATCATTTCCTATTCCGATTTTTGTGGAATCAGAATGAACAAAAACCAGCAATTCAGGAATTGTTTTTTTTTTTTTTTTTTTTTTTCCTCCGCTCCGTGTGTGGTAAAATTGATAAAGCAGCTTTATTCTTCGGGTCACTACGGTTACGGTGATTCCTCATTATATATTTTTTTTTATGTTTTGGCGTTTTTTACACAATAAAAAATTTTATAGAAAAAAATAATTATTTTTGCATCAGTTTATTCCGCGAGCTATAACTTTTTTATTTTTTCGCTGATGATGCTGTATAGCGGCTTTTTTTTTGCGGGACAAGATGACGTTTTCAGCGGTACCATGATTATTTATATCTGACTTTTTGATCGCGTGTTATTGCACTTTTTCCAAGCGGTATAATGATACCGCTTGGAAAAAGTATAATTTACTACTTTTTTGTGTTTTTTTTTTACGGATTTCACTGAAGGGGTTAACTAGGGTTACGCTTTTATAGGTGGGATTTTTACGGACGTGGCGATACCTAACATGTGTATGTTTTTTGTTTTTTATTTTTTTTATTACATAAAAATGTGTATTTTTTAGGGGATTTTTTTAAAATTATTTTTTAATATTTTTTTACAATTTTTAAAAAAAAATGATTTTTTTTAACTTGTCCCTTTATGGGACTTTCACTTTTTTTTACTTTTTATTGCAGTTACAATGCATTGCAATGCTCTGGCATTGCAATGCATTGCAACTATAGTGGAAGCTGCTGTGACAATGATCACAGCAGCTTCCCGTAGCTAAATGACCCGGAGGTTGTCATGACAACCCCCGGGTCATCAAGGCAGAGATCGGCCCCTGCAAATACATTGCAGGGTGCCGATCTGAGGCAGAGGGAGCTCCCGACCCTCTGCCTCCCCCCCTGAGCTCTGCGATCGCGCTCGATCGCAGCAGTCAGGGGGTTAACAGCCAGGGGCGGTGGGGGCTCCGCTCCTGGCTGTCAGTGCAGGAAGCCTGGCCACTGCAGCGCCGGCTCCTGCACTGATCGCGCTGGAGAAGCTGAAATTTCAGCTTCTCCTGCACGATCTCTGCTGTGTTTGGTCAGTCAGATTGACTGACCAATCACAGCGCTGTGGGTGCGGGGACCGACGGCAAAGGTCCCCGCACCGCTTGCCGTGCCTGTCAGCTGTCTGTGACAGCTGTCGGCACTGATCTACCACTGCGTGGTAGATCAAAGCCATGACGTGCAGAGTCCGTCCTGGTGCCGGAACTGACATCTTGCCATGACGGACTCTGCACGTCAGTGGACATTAAGGGGTTAAGGATGCTCTGAGTGACAGGTCAGCCACTCTATAGGATCAGGGGCATGTTGGGCTGACAGTATTGTGAGTGATAGCCCAACCGCCCAATTAGAGACAGGGGCATGCTGGGCTATGATGAGCATTATGAGTGACAGCTCTGCTGCCCAATCTGGCCAGGTCTGCAGGGTTTTCTCCAGGTGTCACCCATTCAAAGTGATTACCTGGATATTTAGCTGGCTGGAAATGGTCAGAACATTGCCAGTCATAGCCTTGCTCAGTGGTTTGTTTGCTCTGATATTATTATTCTTATTATTATTCATTTATATAGCGCCATTTATTCCATGGTGCTTTACATGTGAAAAGGGGAAATATAAACAAGTACAATAGACATGTGTAAGACAAGAGACAAACAAGTACAGAAGGAGAGAGGACCCTGCCCGCGAGGGCTCACAGTCTACATATTCTGATCTTTGTTGCCAGACCTCGTATTTGCCTTTTGACTACTCGTTTGTATTACCCCCTTTACCTTTGATGTACTCTTACCTTTGCTGCCTGACCCCGGAATTTGCCTTTGACTATTCGTTTGTCTTATCCCTTTTGTATTTGATGTACTTTCCCAGTATTTGACCTCAGATTCCTTGACTTTCCTGCCTCACAGCTTGCACGTGAGAAGAGACTCAGTCACAGAGATCACCTAATCTACTAAAGTACAGAAGAAGTACAATCTTGGGAGTAAACTTAAGCATGCTTGAGAAAGGTGGTCAGAAAGCTCAATGGGTCATAATTCACCATAATAGTATTATACTTGATAGTCATCTTTACTTTTGCACTTAAAAAAAATTAAGTTATTTGCTTTGATATTTCAATTTTCACAAATTTTTATAGTTTCATAGTTATTTTGCAGCTTAGCTAAAACTAGGTCATGACGTAGATATACAGTATATGTATTTATAATACAGGGTGGGCCATTTATATGGATACACCTAAATAAAATGGAATGGTTGGTGATATCAACTTCCTGTTTGTGGCACATTAGTATATGGGAGGGGTAAAACTTTTCAAGATGGGTGGTGACCATGGCAGCCATTTTGAAATTGGCCATTTTGGATCCAACTTTATTTTTTTAAATGGGAAGAGGGTCATGTGACACATCAAACTTATTGAGAATTTCACAAGAAAAATAATGGTGTGCTTGGTTTTAATATAACTTTATTCCTTCATGAGTTATTTACAAGTTTATGAACACTTTTAAAATGTGTTCAAAGTGCTGCCCATTATGTTGAATGGTCAATGCAGCCCTCTTCTCCCACTCTTGACACACTGATAGCAACACCACAGAAGAAATGCTAGCACAGGCTTCCAGGATCCATTGTTTCAGATGCTGCACATCTCGTATCTTCACAGCATAGATAATTGCCTTCAGATACAAGATGTGCAGCATCTGAAACAACAGATACTGGAAGCCTGTGCTAGCATTTCTTCTGCGGTGTTGCTATCAGTGTGTCAAGAGTGGAAGAAGAGGGTTGCATTGACAATCCAACACAATGGGCAGCACTTTGAACACATTTTATAAGTGGCCATAAACTTGTAAATAACTCATGAAAGAATAAAGTTACGTTAAAAACAAGCACACCATTGTTTTTCTGTGAAATTCTCAATAAGTTTGATGTGTCACATGACTCTCTTCCTATTGGAAAAAATAAAGTTTGATCCAAAATGGCCGACTTCAAAATGGCCGCCATGGTCACCACCTATCTTGAAAAGTTTTCACCATCCCATAAACTAATGTGCCACAAACAGGAAGTTGATATCACCAACCATTCCCATTTTATTTAGGTGTATCCATAAAAATGGCCCACCCTGTATGTACACTAACCATGACAAACAGTTCTAAAAGTATTTACAATGTTTTGGTGTCCTGAAATGTTACTGAAAATCGAACAGCTCATAGGTTAACAAAGGTTAAAGTCATGCACCCTCTGATTTATCCCGTCCAGTGGGACTGAGGAGTTTCCACATTCCCCAGAAATCAACATTTCATAGAGAACTTGACGTTTATTTATATCTTAAAGAGTAAGAATGTTACTAAACAAGAAAGTGGCACGTTATGACAGAGGAATGTGAAGCGCAGAAGATGGAAGACTATATACACTGTCTCAGAGAATTTACCTGCTCTTACACTTTAGGCTGTTTGTCAAAACGGATTTCCTTTTTTGTTTTAGTGCTCTTGTTTTCCGTTCACCGATCTCCTTTCCTGGAGCTACTCCTTTTAAAACCCCTGGGGTGCTTTACGTTCTTTAAAAGCATTTCCTTCAAGCCTTTAATTCTAACAGTCACATCATCCCTAAAAGGTTCGTCCCAACAGTGCTTCACCTTATTATGGTTTTACAAGCCTTCTTTGGCATTCCAGCTGATGGGCTATAGGATGAGGAATAGTCTACTTACAAGTACACTAAATGGCCCTTCTTCACAGCCACCATAGCTCTAATAATTACTTATTTATACCCAAAAAATGTGTTTCTCTTAACATTTTGAACTGCCTGCACTACTCACACTTTCTTGATTTGACGCGTCAACCATCTCTCTGAAAACACAGAACATTGCTTTACAGGGGTATTCTTATCCTCAAGATCCTATCACTATATGTAGCATGTGTAATAATAACAATATTAGCAAATACCTCCAATTAGAAATGTAGTATAGTTCTTCTGATTTGCTATGTTACTTACCCCATGTGCAGTGCATTGTAGTAGCTTAGGTATCCATGTTTGCGACCACTCATATAGTTAGTTAGCTGTTCGTGGTTGTAACCATGGATATCTAAGTTACTGCAATGCCCTGCACATGGCGTAAGTGGCATAGCAAATCTGAAGAACTATACTACATTTCTAATTGGAGGTATTTGCTAACATTATTATTATTATATTTACTACATATTGGGATATGATCTTGGAAATAGGACTACCCCATTAAGTTTAAGTTTGTCCACTTGGCAAGAGCCACTCATAAGTTTAAGATCATATGAAACTGCTATCTATTTCTCCACTGTAGCTCCGCCTCTCCAGATAGGCCGCTGTTTATTAACACAAGTTCATTAGAAAGTCAGTAAATAATAACCAGTTAGGCTATGTTCACACACAGTCTTTTGTTTCTGCATTATTTTCTGCAGAAAAGAAGTTGAGTTTTACACTAGCAGTAAAAGCTATGAGATTTCAAAGATCTTTTTCACACACTATTTTTTCCTGACTCAATTTGAGCACTGCAGCGTTTTTGAAAATCGGCAACGTGTTGATCCTT
The DNA here is from genome assembly GCA_033576555.1 of Oophaga sylvatica. Taxonomy (NCBI): domain Eukaryota; kingdom Metazoa; phylum Chordata; class Amphibia; order Anura; family Dendrobatidae; genus Oophaga; species Oophaga sylvatica. The sequence continues at coordinate 297,821,527 of JARQOD010000005.1, forward strand.
TCAGTGTTTTTGCTGCGTTTTTTTCACTTATAGAAAGTTATGAGACACATCATAACATTTTTGCTGTGTTCTTGCAGTGTTTTTAGTGAATATAACTAATGTTATTACCCTTTACTTTAGACAAATCACGAATCTAATCATTATAAAAAACAGCCAAAAGTGCAGCAAAACACAGTTACAGTATTTTCTGTGTTTTATACACAGCATTTTCACTGGCAAGAGTGAAATTTTTCTAATTAAATAAAAAATGCTGCTCGTGAGCATACCCTTAGCAAGGGTAGACATGTTAGAAAATAGAGGCAAATAAATCATCAGGGAGATACACTCCGGATACACGCATGTATTGAGGCTAGTGGGCTTTTTTAACGGGTGTGCGTTAATTTTATGAGGAATTAGGAATCAAATAGTATATTCGGTCTCAGTATATGGCTGGTCACAATGTGACACCATTGCAATCAAAGCAGCAGCATACAATGATTTTAGACTGCATGACCTGTATCACAGCCAAATCGCCTGAGCCTTAGGCCGGCGTCAGACCCAACGTATAAAAATACGGACCGTATTGTATGGACGTAATACGCAGAAATGTTCCCTAAACTGTGATCTGTATGTGTTCCGTTGTCAAGGTGTGGCTCCATTTTAGCGCATGTAAGCATCCGTATGTAATACGTATGGCATCCGTATTGCGTTTTTTTCTTGCGACCTTGCAAAATGGACATATAATGGTTTTTAGGCTTGAAAATAATTTAAACCATCATCAGCAACCCTATTTATTGCCTCTGCATCAGGTGGCAGCCCTCAATCTGGTCATTTTGGTGCTGTGCTTGTGTTGAAGTATTGGTGGTTGCTTGCCAAAATGTCAGACACACTTCAGTTCACCCCAACTGACCGTGTTCTATACAACTGGGTTTTGTCCCGCAGCTTTGGCCACCCATACCCAGTGATAGTTGATCCGAGGAGGAGGAGACGAATGTGGGTGCATCCGCATTTGAGGCAATGCCTCAATAAAGGCCATTTTCACAGGCTTAATGCATCTCTTCGAACACATCCCGACAAGTTTTTCCTATATTGTCGTATGAGCGTTGCCACCTTTGATGTTTTGTTGGAGACAGTGCGCCCAGGGATCACCTTCCAGGACACCAGGATGCGCCAATGTGTCTCTGGTGAGGAGCGTCTTCTCCTTACGTTACGGTATGTATTCCTCAGCTACATACTGTATGTTGATGATGCGTTTTCCCAAAACTTTCCTTGCTCACTGAGCCCTTTTGCTGAATTATCTTTTTAATATATTGCAAATATGACAGCGAACAAAAAGGCAGCAACACTTACCTGCCCAGATCTTGGAACAAATGCACTGCAGGGTGCAGCCAGCCCATATAGCAAGATGTTAGCAACACAAGTGCAAAATACCGGATCAACAGCCACTCTCCACATACCCATTCAAGGAGGGGGCGACTGCCCAGTATACAAATGCACAATAAAGGCCCGCATAGGGTGTTGTTCACACAAGGTTACTGCATAGTGTCTGGTTCACAGCCTATTAGTCACGCCCCTACTCTTTGATTAGGTGGGCTGGCCAGCACACTCTCAATGCATAACAGTGTGAACACCTCTCATGCGAGACCAGACGTTTCTGGGCTTGGCTGCACCCCAAAAAACATAGCGCAAAAATACAAAAATAGTGAGGTATTAGTTGATATTTTGGCCAAAATAAGTACACGTCTGGTCTCGCATGAGGGGTGTTTACACTATTATGCTTTGAGAGTGTGCTGGCCAGCCCGCCTAATTGAAGAGTAGGGACTTGACTAATAGGCTGTGAATCAGACACTATGCAGATACCTTGTGTGAACAACACCCTATAAGGGCCTTTATTGTGCAATTGTATACTGGGCAGTCGCCCCCTCCTTGAATGGGTATGTGGAGAGTGGCTGTTAATCTGGTATTTTGCACCTGTGTTGCTAACATCTTGCTATATGGGCTGGCTGCACCCTGCAGTGCATTTGTTCCAAGATCTGGGCAGGTAAGTGTTAAGCCCCCGTCTCACATAGCGATATCGCTAGCGAGATCGCTGCTGAGTCACTAGTTTTGTGACGCAGCAGCGAGCTCACCAGCGATATCGCTGTGTGTGACATTCAGCGACGATCAGCCCCCTTGCTGGGTATCGCTGATCGTCGCTGAAAGGCCAGGACATTTTTCTGGTCTCCCGCTGACAGGCACGCATCACTGCGTGTGACAGGCGGGAGACCAGCGATCCGCTGGTAACCAAGGTACACAGCGGGTTTCCAGGCGCGGGCTGTGCCTAGAAACCCGCTGTGTACCTTGGATACCAGCTCCCTGAAGCAGGGAGCTGGTAACCAAGGTACACAGCGGGTTTCCAGGCACCATTTTTTTCTTAAAGTTTTTTTGTGTCTTTTGTTAATGTTCTTTAAGGAATTCATGAAAGAAGAGTCCAAACTTGCCATTTAAAGACTTTTTATATTGGCAAAATGTCACTTTGGCTAGTGACTACCATATTTGTTGCATATGTTTTTTTTACTCATTCAGATTAGTGCAAATATTTTTTACACATTGGGTCCAGTCTTGTGCTTGCCGTCCTTGTCACACGTGTGGCACTGAGAACATTTCTGGACAAAGATTTTCTTTCCCTTTTCAACGTCTCCCATTGTTAGAATCGTACAGCAGGGTCCTCCAGCAGCTCCGCACCACATCTCACACCGAGCGCTCTACCTCTTGAAGCTTATCAAGAAAATGCCAAGAGTGTGCAAAGCAGTAATCAAAGCAAAAGGTGGCTACTTTGAAGAACCTAGAATATAAGACATATTTTCAGTTGTTTCACACTTTTTTGTTAAGTTTATAATTCCACATGTGTTAATTCATAGTTTTGATGCCTTCAGTGTGAATGTACAATTTTTATAGTCATGAAAATACAGGAAAATCTTTGAATGAGAAGGTGTGTCCAAACTTTTGGTCTGTACTATATGTTGGTGGAGGTGATGGCGGGAGCCCAGCCTCTCTTTGTTGCTGGCTTGGTGACCACCTTGACCCCATCACTCTGTTAGGGTGTATTTTCTTGGCCCTGAGGTAAGATGTGGCGAGAGTCAGGTTGTTGTGTGGCTAAATGGCCATAAGGATAAAGGAGATTATACTCCTGGGGATGATGGTAGCCACATGCATCATACCCCCAATATGGCCATGTTTTCCAAATCCAGGTTGGGATCAGCCTCCAATACTGGATCTGTACAAGTGGCCATATTGGGCAAGTGGGTTATAGGCTGCCACTTGACCCTGTTGTTGGCAAGGTTGGTTTTGGGTGGGAATGGGTTGAGGTGTAGGCACACGTGCAGGAGGTACCTCAGGTCCTAATTAAACATGCACATCTGGGTGGGGGTAAGGCGAAAAAGGTTACGGGGTGAGAGCTGCCTCCTCTCAAGGAAATCAAACACTTCATATGGGGTATTGGGGGGTGTGCATGCATCAATTAGGATCTGAATAGATCCTCGCACACGTAGCCTGACTTCACTGTGTAGAGGACGTAGGTACCGGGCCAGGCTGCGTGAATAAGCCTCTTCACCCTCATCCAGGGCTGCCCTTGACTGGTAATTTAGGACTCCTGTGTCCACATGTCTCCGGGTATCAGAGGCAGGGTTCTCTCGCCTTCGTCTCCCACGGCGGGATATGGCAGCAGGCTGGGGGAGCCCTCCAGATGTACAGTAGGGCTGCTGCTGCTGCTGCTGCTGCCTGGTTTGTCAAGGCTGTCGGGTGCTGATGCAGCTGGTGGGTTAGGTCCTGGTGCAGGAACTGAAACAGGTACTGGTACTGGGGCATCTGGTGGGTCAGGTCCTGGTGCTGGTGCAGGTGGAGCTTGGGGTTTGCAGCTGGGAGGCTCAGAAGATGGGCCAACAACCTCTACACCTCCCCTGACCGGGTCTATAATGGCCACAGAATACGACCCTTTCTCCCTCTCAGTGAGGTTGGACTGAGTTCTGTTAGGAAATTAAATTTTAATAAAAAGGTTGGAGATCTGACCCTAAACAGCATATGTGTAATGTGGTGTGATGTATGTACTTACGGTCTGAGATCCAGAATAGGAGTCAAAAAACCAAGATGTTTAAAATAAATGTATTTTCACTTGGTCGATGCTGCAGCCCCATTCCTGGCCCTCTGCTGACGTTCCCGCTGGTACTGGTCGCGGATGCTGCGCCAGCGTCTCATGACATCTTCAACTGCAATGTGACATATAATTTCATTAATACATTGCTACCAATTGACCAAACACTTTCTAAACATTTCACATAGTCATGGGGCCTAGTTGGGTGTCAGTTTAATAAAACTTTAGGACTTAAAATCAATCATCCCAAAATACCCATAATTTGATTTTAGGGGATACTGGGGAAAATTCTTAAGTTCTGGCCTTTAAGATGATTGGACAAAAATTAGGTAACTTACTCATTTGGTGCTATTGCTCATGTGGGCATTCTGAAAATTCAGGAAATATCTGCCCACAGATGCGCCTCCATGCTGCCTCTTTTCTGGCCCGGTCAGAGTAAATGTGCATCCCTTTTATCCCAAATTTCGGGCTTTTCCTGGACCAAAACGATGAGCATCTCTACATTAATGTGTGTAGACATGCTGCAGGACTCCATGGAGGCGTACTTCTGGGATGTCTGGAGCGCTTTTTGAGCTAATTTGCATGTCTAAGCTTCCTGATTAATGGCTTGCCCCATTTCCTGTGACCTGGACAAGTCTTGCGTATTTCTTGCAAGTCACACGTGTGGTCCATGTGTAATCAGTATTTTCTCGCCCCCACAGACTTGCATTGGCGTACTTCAGGCGTAATACGCTGACAATCGCAGCATGCTGCGAGTGTCTCGGCCCGTCAAATACTAGCGAGAAATATATGGATGATGGAAGCTGCCCCATAGAGAAACATTGGTCCGAGTCTAATGCGTTGTTTTAACGCCTCTCACTCATCCGTATTCCTCTCTAGTGTGACGCCGGTCTTACTTGTCAAATGTATTTTATTCTTTCCTTCTCTGATAAGCACTGCATAAAAGTGACTAAAGTATTCATTAAGCTGGTTCTCACTCTCACTTTCCTCCTTTTCTGCTATGATGGGGCACTCCGAGTCCTTTGTTATGCTCTGGTCTTGTTCCTTCCTGCGTCTCCTCATTTTCTTAAGCTTTATCTATGTGTATTTTTTTTTTATATCTTCCTGCCTTTCTTTGAGTTTTGTTTCCCTTTTCTCTTCTCTTGAGACTTTTTTTTTTTCAGGCAGATTTCCGTTTCTATGCTTTTCTTTCTTTTATGTTAATGCTTTAGTCAGCCTCAGTAAGCCAGCTGAACACGCCTTGATTCCTGCAAGTCAAAATAAAAAAATGGAAAGTGAATGGAGCATAGCTCTGAATTAAAATTTTAGCAGGAAATTATATACGTTGCAATATATTAAACAGTAAAAAGGTAACCACAAGTTTCTGAAAAAAAAATTGCCAGAAATAAATCAAAAATTGATTTTAAAAGAAGAAAACATTTAGGCTAAGTGCACACGATCAGGAATAATTGCGTTTTTTTCGCTGTTTTTCCGCGGTTTTCCGCGGTAAAAACGCGATAAAAACGCAAGCATTAAGCATCCTATACATGTTAATTGATTCCGCATGTTTTGGCCACATGTTGCGTTTTTTTCCGCGAAAAAAACGCTTCGTGGAAAAAATAGCAACATGTTCATTAATTTTGCGGAATGTAAGCGGTTCATGTGCGGTGGTACCCAGGGTCTGAAGGAGAGGAGACTCTCCTCCAGGCCCTGGGTACCATATCCCTGGTAAAACAATAATTAAAATAAAAAATAATGATATTCTCACCTTCCGGCGGCCCCCGCAGCCTTCCCGCCTTCAGCGATGCTCCCGGCAACTCCCGGTCCCAGGAGTGCTTTGCGAGAATCACCCAGATGGCATAGCGGTCTCGTGAGATGCTACGTCATCGGTGTGATTTGTCGCAAAGCACTCCTGGGACCGGAGTTGCCGGGAGCGTCGCTGAAGGCGGGAAGGCTGCGGGGGCCGCCGGAAGGTGAGAATATCATTATTTATTATTTTTTTTATTATTTTTACATTAGATCTTTTTACTATTGATGCGGCATAGGCGGCATCAATAGTAAAAAGTTGGTCACACGAGTCAAACACTATGTTTGACTCGTGTGACCAACCTGTCAATCAGTTTTCCAAGCGATGCTACAGATCGCTAGGAAAACGCTAGCATTCTGCAAGCTAATTACGCTTGCAAAACGCTATTATTCTGGCGGGAATCAGCATACAAAAAACGTGCGTATTTCCTGCGGGAGAAGTGCGGGATTGCCGCGGAAATTTCCGCGGCAATTCCGCAACGTGTGAACTTAGCCTTAGAATTGAAAGAATGAGAATATGCATGTCCGTACAGCCAAGTCTCTAAGCCAACGTCTTACATTAAGAGGCACCAAGTTGAGATTGAATAAAGACGTTAATTATTATTTGGTTAATTGAGTTAGGCTGTATTTGTACCGATAAAGGAGATTTACTAGGTGAAAAAATGTATTAGGTGAGTATCAAGAAGTCAATGAGTGCCTTAATAAACACTGTACATGACCATTCCTGTCTGTGCTTCTACAGTCACAGCCAAAAGTGTTGGCACCCTTGAAATTGTTCCAGAAAATGAATGGTTTCTCCCCAAAAAATATTGCAATTACACATGTTTTGCTATACACATGTTTATTTCCTTTGTGTGTATACTGGAACAACACAACAAAACAGAGAAAAAATGGAAAATTGGACATAATTTCACACAAAACCGCAAAAATGGTCTGGTCTAAATTGTTGGCACCTTTACAAAATTGTGTGTAAACAACTTGTTTAAAGCATGTGTTGCTTGTTCAAACTCTCCTGTGGCAAGTAACAGGTGTGGGCAATATGAAAATCACACCTGAAACCAGAAAAAAGGGGTGAAGTTGACTCAATCTTTGCGTTGTGTGTCTGTGTGTGCTACACTAAGAATGGAGAACAGAAAGAGGAGAAGAAAACTGTCTGAGGACTTGAGAACTATAATTGTTCTCTTTCTGCCATGACTGTTTATGGGAGACTGTTTGGCTGGGGTTGTGAATGTATGGATAGGGATCTTAATAACTGATTGATAATCTGTTGGCCTAAATAGGCATTTGCCTAAACTTAGGTGAAATCAGCATGTGGTACTAGACACATAAGTAAAAACATATAGTTCCCCCTTTGAACAATGTATTAGGATATTTTGTCAAATCTGTGCATTCATTTCATAATTAATGTAGCATTATTACCTGGTTTGATGGCACTTTTGGTAGTGCTGCATACAGAGAGACAGCATTATTTTAATATTTATTTGCTTTTCTTATATAGCGGCATTAGTTCCACAGCGCTTTACATACATAATTATTATTGCTGTTCCCAGTGGGGCTCACAATCTACATTCCCTATCAGTATGTCTTTGTAGTGTGGGAGGAAATCGGAGCACCCGGAGGAAACCCCCGCAAATACGGGGAGAACATACAAACTCCTTTCAGATGTTGTCTGATAGCTAAACATGTCTAATGCCAAATGCACATCAATCGTTATCATTGATCATGCATTAGTTTGTCAACAGTAATTTGGTGACAGTTTCTCTTGAAATACTAAACATTTGCAGGCTTATGCTTGATGGATTTTGTTGAGCAGATGGCCATGTGTCAACTGTTTGAGTTTGTTAATACTGTACTGCATGACCACCTTGGTTTATTTGCTTTAGTTCTCTCCTGTAATCTTCGCTGTTATGATGATGCAGGTGTAAGGAAAAAGCAGACACGTACTGTAGGATGCAGTAACGAACTGTATGCAGACCAAGGGTAACAGGGGTTTATTAACAGCGGATTCTCCACACAGGGAGGGAACTGAGGGAAGATTTTTCCCTAAAACAGCCTATAACAACAAACAGAATAAGCTAAAAGCACAGTAATGAACTAATAGCACATTCAATAATAATAAACTTATCACTCTGGCACCAGTCACAGTTAGTATCCTGAGAATCGCTGATGGCGCCTAGACTGTGACGCAGTGGGGGTCTCACGCAGTCCTGAGGAAGACAGTGTCCTGAATCCTACGATGGCGGTGTTTCCCAATGACGTTTGTAGCACCCCAGGAGTTCAGTTGCCACAATGGCCTTGCCTCCCTCCAGGGAGGAGTGATGTCATGCCTGGAGGCAAAGAAGGGATCCCTTAACAGGTGGTTTCAGTGTACAACACAGGTACGGCTCCAGGCCAGCAGAGGGAGATCTAATCCGACTTCAGGAGGGCTGCTCTCTCTGGTCAGAAGCAGGAAGTTAGTGGTGAGTTAGAGCCTGAACACGGTGGAGAGAGGACGTGTGGAGAGGTCCTGGGGTTAGGAGCTACAGTTGAGCTCACCCCAGGCTTTGGTGACAGAGACCGGGCCCTGGAGCCCGAGGCTGTGTGGGTACTAAAGCCCCAGAAGCAGAATCCAGAGGGCAGAAGACCACAGATCCTCTGTCCCCAACACAGCAGCATGTGTGAGCCGGAGACGCCAGACAGGAGCGATCCCTGAAGCAGGCTACAGCTGCCTGACATGCAAGTGGAGTTCTACCTAAGTAGCAGACAGAGAGAGGAACTTGAATAGAGTTTACAGCAGCAAGTACCTCAGAGAATAGCGCTAGAAAGGAGGCTTCACAACCCATCTGACTAAGGAGATTCCCAAATTGCTTTCAGGCTGACTGACTCCACAACCATCTGTAATCTGAGCCCCGGACTGTTCCTGCATTGCTCAGTAAAAGGTAAAGGAAACTGCACTCTGCTGTGTCTTCTGAATCTTTCCTGCGTCACCTGCCCCGCACCACATTCACCTCCAACATTATCTTTAATATCCTAACTGCCCTGGGACCTAGCTCTGCCTGTGGAGAGCTGAACCAACTCTGCTGCATCAACAACTGTCCCAGTGGACTGAATGTGCAGTGTCGGCTAACATCTTTATTGCCGAGTACCACAGGTGGCGTCACGAACACTATATTACAAACTCTTTATTATCCCTTTTCATCATCTCCCCTTTTATTGGATGCCCAGGGCCACTGACCGGATCACTGCTGCCGTGACCATGCCCCTTTAAGAAGTGGCTCAGTACCAAGTATCCCCACTACTTCGTGGTCCTGAAGCGGGTCTTGGGTACAGAAATCGCAGAAGTGGGGAGAACAAAAACGTCCTTATCACCAACTGTGATTGTCCCAGCACAACAGAGGCACGCAGCGCTGTTAAGGCACAGTTCACAACGAAGAGCCCGGTTCGTCGTTCCGTAAGGGTGTGTGCCTGCATCCCGTTTACTGACCTTGTCACCCTCAGTCAGTGATCTTGGTGAAGTCAACCGTGGCAGCTGTGTCAGTGGTGTCCGCGATGTCAGTGATGTCTGCGGTGTCAGCGATGTCCACACTGTTAGCGTTGTCGCATCATAACTCCGTCAACAGTCTCTAGTCGTCTCGCTATGTCCTCTCAAGCTCGGACCTAAATCACCTCACCGCCTCACAGCTCCAGTCTCCTCACAGGAACTCTGCATGCTCAAAGTTCCCATCCAAACTAACTGGTTACTCGCACGCTGCAGCTCCTTCAGCTTAACCACGTCCCCATTTTTCAAATACAGAGTCTGGAGCCTCAAGCTTTCTACCCTGCAATATAGGTGACAGCCCCAATGGTTCCGAACCTGTCACGGAGGAGGCATTCCTAGCTGGGTTCTTCTCCTTACACAGGTAATGGATTATGTGTGGCCAAAGTAAAACAGTTAAAGGGAATCTGTCACCGCATTTTCGCCCTATGAGATAGGGCCACCGCCATCAGGGTCTTATCTACAGCATTCTGTAATGCTGTAGATAAGCCCCGAATGTTACCTGAAAGTGAAGAAAAACGAGTTATATTATACTCACCCAGGGCGTTCCGCCGTCCGTTCGGGTCAGATGGGCGTCGCGGTCATGTCCGGGGCCTCCCATCTTGTGACGAAGCCGGTGTGTTCTTTCTGCCCCTTCGCGGCTCCTGCTCCTGCGCACTGCTCTGCCCTGGTGGGGCAGAGCAGAGTACTACAGTGCGCAGGCGCCGGACCTCTCTGACCTTTCCCGGCGCCTGCGCACTGTAGCACTCTGCTCTGCCCTCACCAGGGCCGAGCAGTGCGCCTACGCAGGAGCCGTGACAGGGCAGAAAGAACACGCCGGCTTCGTCACAAGATGGGAGGCCCCGGACATGACCGCGACGCCCATCTGACCCGAACGGACGGCGGAACGCCCCTGGGTGTGTATAATATAACTTGTTTTTCTTCACTTTCAGGTAACATCGGGGGCTTATGCTGTAGATAAGCCCCTGATGGCGGTGGCCCTATCTCATAGGGCGAAAATGCGGTGACAGATTCCCTTTAATTCTTCTACGAAGTCTGAGTGCTCATAATTCTGCTACAAAAACAGAAATCTGCAACAGTTTTAACAGTAATCTTTAACAGGATTTTTGTCTACACTGGAAAAGGTAAAACAAGCTGAAACGAGTGAAAATTTTTTAAAAGGGTAATGATGATGTAGAATAAAGAAAAAGTTTTTATTCATTGCTGTGCAAATGAGTTTTACTGTTTTTTAATCTGGGAAAGCTCTGTTCACATGCGTGACTTGAGTCTAAATATCTCTTTTTGATGAATGAAATTGTGATTTTCCTTGTCTTCTTAACAGCAAGTAATATAATTTCAGGAAGGTGTGTTTATTTCCAGGAATACAATGTATTTTTTCTTTCCTGTTTTTAGCAAGTGAGACAACCTGTAATTGTAACCTATACTCAAGGAAGTGAGGAAAATTATAGCTAATTTGTACTTTGATTTTTTTTGCACAGCTCATCCTTTTATTTTTCTCCCTCTTTGTAGTATTAGCTATCTCAGACATGTCCTGACATTGCCATAAAAGACTGGAGAGATTATTCATTCACAAAGCTAGATAATGACCACTGGTCTCATTATAAAATGTGTTTTCTGCTAAATCCAGATTGGTCATATTGTGCATGTGTTGGTGAAAATGTCCATGTGCATTAAAAAAATATTTAGACTTGAGAGTCCTCAGTGGTTGATACCTTTTAATGGCTAACTGAAAAGATGGTAACAAATTGCAAGCTTTCGAAAGCTTGCAATTTGTTACCATCTTTTCAGTTAGCCATTAAAAGGTATCAACCACTGAGGACTCTCAAGTCTAAATATTTTTCTATCTACTGGCTAACACGGTACGAAGATACACATCTTTCCCATGTGCATTAAAGTCTTTTAAAGGAAATCTGTCAGCAGGATTTCACCCCTTCCCAACTATTTATGTGCACATGTTGCCTTTTCAAAAACAAATCCAGCAATACCTTTACATGATCAGACAATTTTTCCATTACTGAGAAATCAGCCTCTGTCACTGCTGCTCTGTTCACTGCCCAGCACTGTCTCCTGCTACTTAACTAATGCTGTGTGACTTCAGGAGCCATCAGTCAAGCAGAAGGAGGTGGCGCTGGGCAGGAAATAGAGCTGGAGTGACAGAGGCTTTGCATCTACAGCCTCATTTTCATATCAATTCAAACTGATTTCTTAGTAATGGAGGAATGGACTGACCATGCTGTATTTCTGGACTTGACTTTCAATTAACCACATGCACATATAAATAGTTATAGGTCTGAAATCCTGCTAACAGATTCTATTTAGACAGTAAGTGAGGGGCTTTGTTACAGCTTTTGCATTGGGCCCAAGAAGCTTGACCTTTATGCCTTAGGTTGATAAAATAATATAGTAGAAAAAGGCGTGCACTCTGTAGTAACGAATAGATGCAGGCTGAACCTGGAACTAGGCTAGATACTCATGTAATTGGAAAAACAGCCGCACTCAAACAATCTTTCAATGCAAGTGAAAAAAGTTTTATTTGAAAACACCACACCACCACAGACGGCACCTGAACCTTCATCCTACCAGGACCTTCAGTTGGTCCCTGCTCTGTCGGATTTCCGTATATATGGCCTGGAGCCTTTTCAAGTTCTCATATCCCACAGTGGCCTCCTCTGTTCCTTTTCTGTTATCTTCCTTAAGGTTTGAGAAAGACCCATTGCAGGGTCGAAACGTTACCTCTACACGTTTTTTATGCTGTGGTGTTTTCAAATAAAACTTTTTTCACTTGCATTGAAAGATTGTTTGAGTGCGGCTGTTTTTCCAATTACATTAGGTTGATAAAATGCCATTATTTGCTGTTTTAAACCCTTTCTTCATGATGCAAGTCCAATACTGTACCACAAAGCATCTAATACTGTAAAAAAAGAAACTCCTAAGCAATAATATTAATAACTATTGAAATACAGCACCAACATATTATGCAGTGATTTACAATCAGAGGAAGCAGTAACTTGATTAATGCTCTAAAAAAGACTTATTTAATTGTTCCAAATAGTTTGCAAAAACATGCTGCTCTCTTAATGAAGCTCCAACACTAATTTCCATAAAACTTTATTGGGGTTATCCAGTGTCGTTCAGTTCCGCAATAGAGGCGAACTGTGCATATGGCGTTACTATTCCACGCACATCTGCTGAGATGAGTATTCTGTTAGATGTGTGAAGTCATAATATCATTGGCATATTTTTAATGCGGAAGTGAGCAGCACTGGTTGACCCCTTTTTGCAAAAATTTGCCCTATCACTACAATGTGCCCCTGTTCCCAATTAGTACAGTATATATCATGGGTTTACCGCGACAGAGAAGAGCCAGAAGACCTCATCGTCTCATTTCTCCAACTGCTGCACTGATTAGGAGCTCTTCACCTTCATCTGCTCAGTTGAGAGCTCTTGGAAGTTTTCCTGCATTAAGGCTCTCAGCTGTTCTCTGTTAGTCACTCCCATCTACTATATAATCTGGACCCTGGCTAGCACTCAACGTCAGAGATAGCTTATGCTGCATGGTTATATAATGGTTGTTGTTTGAGAAGGTGTTTGGTGAATTTATTTGAGACTGTTGCTAGGTTTTGGGTGTGTGCTAATTCCCTTCCTTCTCCTACTTTGGTTTTACCCCATCCTCCACTCCCCGGTGTTTACCTCTGTGGTTTGTGTGAGTATATTTGTATGATTTGTATTTTCTTTTATCCCTGTATGTATTACCTTGTTAGTCTGGTTGGTGTATTACAGTACACTACTACTCCCCTCTTCCCTGGGTGGGAGAAGGGAACAGACTGAGGGCAGATTCAGGAGCTAAGGCAAGATACGTGGCACCAGCATCTTCACTATCAGTAGTAATCTGGGGAACAGGGAGAGCTAAGGAGCCCCTAGCGTTAAGGACAGGGAAGGAGACCTTGGTCCTTGGACACTCAAGAACAGAGTTGTGACATGAGCTCACTCCCAGTCGTTCCTGACAGTGTAGCAATTTTCTCTGGCACTGGGTCATATATACGACGACCCCAGCAGCATCTTCATGCCTGAGTCCACAATACATCAGCTTCAGCAGGGAGACCGACTGGCGGAGGAATATTGCTCCGAGTTTCGGAGGTGGCCCACTGACACTAAGGAACGACCCCGCACTCCGTAGCCAGTTTGTGAAGGGCTATCAGTAAGAGTCATGACATTATATTTAAATGGCAGATCTCCTATAGATCATGAAAAATTGAAAGGTGCAGATGTTGTTTGTAGCATCTGATTAGTTTATTAGCTTGTAGCTCTTCATGACTACTGATACGTGTGTTTTGTCATGTAAGCTCATCATCCATTTCCGGTCACAAATGTAAGGGGAATTTCCCAAAATTGAGTAAAGTACACTCCACAACATCATCCATGCTGATTCATTTTTGTAATCTTCATTACTTTGTAAACACCAAAATATCAAAACTGACAAGTCACATTATTTATAGGGAAATACAAAATCCAATGTATAGTTTCAAAATATCTAATTTGGAAAACACCTATTCTTGGATATAATTACAATTTATGCAATTATGACATATTCTGCTGAATTTCATTGTTTGCTTTCTTTTTTCACTTTTTTTTACTAAATCATATTTCCCATTTTCATGTAAAAATACAGAAAGGGTCTGAGGATACACTAGTGAGTGTGTACAGTCTGTTTTATTACTGTACATTTGATCTGCTATGGAAAGTATTACTTTAATGCTCCATCACTCATTGTCTGTCAACATGACAGTGCTGCTGTGCATAAGGTAAAAAGGGAGACTATGACGTTTTTCCTTTCATTAAAAACACTAAAATGAATGTGTTTCCTTGTTTTGAACCCTATTCTCTAGTCAGAGAGGTGCTTTAAAGAAATTTTCTTTGTGGAGCAGAGGTGCCGACGTGCCCACAGGCCACTTGGTGCCATTTGGTCAAAGACATGCTCTAATTTTAGCTCACATGTGTTTTTCATACCAGAGAAAAGAGAACTGATGCATAGGTGGTAACAAGGACAGAGAATAATTGATAGAGCATTGTGTGGTCATTTCTGGTACATCCATATATTGGCAGAATAGGTAACCTCTGTAACTTACCCTTTTGTGGCACCTTAGTAAAGAGTAGGTGAGGTGCAGAGGTAGCAATCCATGAGTGCCTAAGCTTTTTTCATTATTATTTATAAAAGTAGTAAGAATTGCATCTTTTTCAACAACTTCAGTTAGTGTAAAGAGACAGATGGGTTGATGGTCTGGAGTGGAGGGAGATGATCCCTATTCTACCGATAGGTTGAACTCCTGAAGCTGTACTGGCACTTGTTATGGCTTATAATTTTGATATGGGAAAGATGGAAGCAGCACATTCTTCAATTAAATCTCCAGAAAGCGGGTGCAAGAAGTCAAATATCCTGGTCCAAAGATACACTTAAATCCAATAAAAAAGAGATGATCCACGTGACTCCAACTTAATCCAAGATGTTTATTCTCCAGGCATACAACATTTCAACCTCAGCGGTATTTGTCAAGCACAATGACATAATGACCGCTGAGGTTGAAACCTTACATGCCTGGTGTATAAACATCTTGAATTAAGTAGGAGCACTGTGGACTTTATAAATTTTTTTTAGATATTTCCAATATGCCACAAATATTCCTGGTGGTAATACTGCCTTAAGTCTTACTCTAGTCGCTGAGATTGCTTCAGTCTAACAATGTGGCCCCCAGCCCAGATAAAGGTTGCGCACCCTGAGTTTAGAGTATCATGATGATTGTGTTTTCATTTTCAGGGACAACATGTAATGCTTCGTTATCTCTATAGAGGAGTTGCAGGGAAATTGAACACCCTTAACCTTGGTGGTCCAGCATCAATAACCTGAATTAACTTACTTTTATGAAACCCATAAAATAAAAAGGATGTGTATGCTGTGATTGCCGTATTTGCCATTTAATAGTCTAAGCTTTAGACATTGTAATATAATATTCCAAAGAAAAATAGCAACTTACCTGTACTATTGCCCTGAGAACTATGTCAATGCAATGTCCCCACCACATCTGAATACACACAGTAATACACTTTAGGAGAAAATACATGTGACATCCCAAGTTCCACACACATACACATATAGGTATTTATATCAGCTTCTCTGATTTATTATTTATCAGTACAATGCTATTAAGAAAATACTTCTTGAATTTAGAAACAATGAACTCCATTTTTCCATTAAAGGTCCCTTTTTTCAGTGCTAAAATCAGGTACAAATGTATTGTTGCTGGTCCAGATGTGCATGAGATATTGAGCACCTGCTTCCTTGAATAATGAATTGAGCTGAATAGCTCTTCCTGTATAATGAATACATCCATTATAATAAAGACAAAAGCTATACTGATGATTCTAGATATTGATTTTATAACAGAGAAATAAAACATATCTGGTGTTATCTCTATAATATACTATTTTCGTTATATAACTGATGTTATTTGCATAGTAGAGTAGCAGTAGATCCAGGAGACAATACAAACCATATTACTATTTATTGATGTGGGTTTCAGTTTTTTAAAGTACCGTATATACTTGTGTATAAGCCGAGATTTTCAGCACCTTTTTTCGTGCTGAAAATGCCCCCTCGGCTTATACACGAGTCATAGGGCAGAAACCAGCGGGGGAGGGGATGCCGTGGCAGGAGCCGGTGGCTGGGACATCATACTCACCCCTCCCCGTGCCATCGCTGAGCGTCCCTGCAATCCTGCGTTCTCCCCGGCTTCCTGCAGCTCTCCAGCACTGAGCGGTGCTGTAATACCCGCTCATTAAGGTCATGTAATATGGATGCGATGCCACTCCCATGGGCGTGGCCTCCATATTCATGGCCTTAATGAGCGGTATTACATCACCGCTCAGTGCTGGAGAGCTGCAGGAAGCCGGGGAGAACGCAGGATTGCAGGGACGCTCAGCGATGGCATGGGGAGGGGTGAGTATGATGGAGGAGAGGACAAGGAGCACGGAGCAGGACGGGGGGGAGAACGGTGGATGGGGGAAGCATGGAGGAGGACGGGGGGGAGAACGGAGGACGGGGAAGCATGGAGCAGGACGGGGGGGAGAACGGTGGATGGGGGAAGCATGGAGGAGGATGGGGGGGAGAACGGAGGACGGGGAAGCATGGAGCAGGACGGGGGAGGACGGGGGAAGCATGGAGGAGGAGGACGGGGGAGAACGGAGGACGGGGGAAGCATGGAGGAGGACAATGAGCACGGAGCAGGACGGGGGGAGGATGGAGGGCACAGACGAGCATGGAGCAGGACGGGGGGAGAGGATGGAGGGCACAGAGGAGCACGGAGCAGGACGGGTGGGCACAGGAGGACGGAGAAGGAATGGGGGAGCACAGCGGAGGATGGAGCAGGAGGGGGGAGTACAGAGGAGAATGGGGGAGCACAGAGCTGGATGGGGGAGCAAGGAGCAGGACGGGGGCAGCACAGAGCAGGAGGGCAGTTTATACACCCGGCTTATACACGAGTCAATAAGTTTTCCCAGTTTTTTGTGGCAAAATTAGGGGGTCGGCTTATACACGGGTCGGCTTATACACAAGTATATACGGTAATACCTTTATCTAGACAGTTTGTGCATCTTTAATGAGAAATCTGTGTTTTAATTGATATACAAATGAGCTGTATATCTGAAGCCTCTGTCACTCCAGCTCTATTCCCTGCTTGCCGCTGCCTCCTCCTGCTTGACCGTTGGCTTTTTTGCCAAAAATCAGACAGCATAGAGGCTATTAGTTATGCAGGAGGAGGCGGAGCAGGGCAAGGAATAGTGCTGGAGTGACAGAGGCTTCAAATCTACACTCTCATTTGCATATTAATTAAAATGCTGATTTCTCAATAATGTTGGAACAGATTGGCCATGTAAAGATATTGCTGGACTTGTCTTTGAAAGAGCTAAATGCATATATACAGTAGTGTTCAAAATAATAGCAGTCCAATATGACTAACTAGATTTATCAATGTTTTTGGTATAAATTATATTACCACATGTCAAAAGATTTAACAGTTAGTGCAGTATATTTTATGAAAACCAACAGACCCAGCATTCATGATCTGCATGTTTTGAGTCTGTGTATTAGAATAATTAATTGGAAGGGGGGTTAAGGGGGTAGCGAGGACAATCATTCAGTGAAGAAACAGGTGTGAATCAGGTGGCCCTTAGAGTGAAGCCAGGACATGTTGTAAATGCATTTCTCCTTGAAAGCCTGAGAAATATGGTTGTTTGAGACATTGTTCAGAAGAACAGTGTACTTTGATTAAAAAGTTGATTGGAGAGGGTAAATCTTAAATAGAAGTGCAGACAATGATAGGCTGTTCAGCTAAAATGATCTCCAGTGCTTTAAAATGGAAAGCCAAGCCAGAGAGACGTGGAAGAAAATACAGTAGAAGACAACCATTCCAATAGATGGAAGAATAGCCAGAATGGCAAAGGCTCAGTCAATGATCAGCTCCAGGATAATCGAAGACAGTCTCAAGTTACCTGTGAGTTCTGTGACAGTTAGAAGACGCCTGTTATGATTTGGTAGCTGAGGAGAGCAAGCAAAAAAGGAAATACACCAGAGAGGTTGGAATCTATGGGATTGCAGTACCCTGACTAACCACCACAACCAAAGTCAGCCGTGGAGCGTACCTACGTTGGTCCTAGACGCCTCGTCACAGCCTGAGAAGCTAACTACACCTAAAGACAGAAAGAGGAAAACTATCTGCCCCGGAGCAGATCCCCAAAGAACATAGAAAGCCCCCAAACATGTAATAGCGGTTAGACAAGAGGAAATACTGACACAGACAGAAAATAGTATGAGCAAACGTTGGGGCCCAAACTTCCTAAATAGAAAAAGATAGGAAGGACACTTACTGCAACCCCAAAAAACCCTGAAAAGTACCAACACTACTAATTACAAAAACACCTGAGATCACACGACCTCTACCACCTAAATTAGTTCTCTGGTGTAACAAAACTAAACAGCAGTCACTGAAAAAACTGGAAAAGGCAAATGAACAAACAACAGTGGCTGAACTAAACTGAGAGGAGCACAAGCCCCCGGAGGGGACCCGGCAGACCCCCACAGAAGTGCAGGACAAAATGCAAAAAGCAAGCACAAAAAACAAAAAGAAGAAAAAGTCTTATCTGTTAGCAGAAGATGCAGACACGACACAGCAGGCTACAAAGTGAACAGGAATCAAAGATGAGACCAGAACAATTGATCACCAGCAACCCTGATGGGAGGGAACCTCCCTTATATAAGACCAGTCAGTAACACCTGATCGCCAATCTTCACAATCTTCATTGGATAGTTCAGTACTGTCTGTAACCACCAGAGGGAGCTTCTGCTCAGAATTCATTTCTAGCACATTCACAACAGACGCCTGTGTGAAGCTAATCTCGAAGCAAGAAGTCCCCACAAAGTCCCACTGTTAAAAAAAGACATATACTGGAGGTGATAGAATTTGCCAAAGAACACATCAACTGGCCTAAAGAGAAATGGAGGAGAAACATTTTGTGAAGTGATGAAAGTAAAATTGTTGTTTTTGGGTCCAAGGGCTGCAGACAGTTCGTCAGGCGACTCCCAAACTCTGCATTCAAGCCACAGTACACCCTGAAGACAGTGAAGCATGGTGGTGCAAGCATCATGATATGTTTCTCTTCCTATGGTGGCGGACACATACCAGGGATCATGGACCAGTTTACATATATTAAAATACTTGAAGAGGTCATGTTGTCTTATGCTGAAGAGGATAAGCCCTTGAAATGGGTGTTTTAACAAGACAACGACCCTAAACATACCAGTACAACAAGATTGAGGTTATGGAGTGGCCCAATCCCTGGACCTTAATCCAATAGAACACTTGTGGGGTGACATTAAAAATGCAATTTCTGAGGCAAAGTCAACTAATGCCAAAAAATTGTGTCATGAAGTCCAAGCTCTGCTGCTAGAGACGGGTTATACTTGATGGACAGCAATTCAGACACTTGATGACTGGCAGTAATATTTTGAGAGTTAAAGAACACAATTTTTAACCCCTACCTTCATCATCTAATAGGTCATCATGAAGAGAGGGGCAGACTCGTGAACTGCCTCTAACAGGAGCTAGCTTTGATCACTCTCTGATAACGGCATTTAAGTGGCACAATCCTGGTGAGGTATCTGTTCCGGTGTAACAGGTCAGAATATAACCTGTCCCAGACTATGCCTGGGGTTAAAGTGGCCTAGGCCAGAGTGTACCCCGGGTTCCCATCGCCAACTCTTTACCCAAGCCTCACAAGCAACAAAAAAGTGAAAATTAATAAAAATTAATTTGTAAAAATATATTTTTTTAAAAAATTCACCAGTCAAATATAAAGAAATGAAAAAAAAATAACATATTCAATATTACTCTCTCCGTAAAAACTCAGATCTGTGAAAATGTAAAATAATTTATCCAATGAGGTAAATTCCATCGATCGAACAATATCTAAATGCTAGAATTGTAATTTTTTCACAGCCAGACCTGTCCCAAAAATTTTGTACGAAACGATCACAGCATTGTATGTACTTTTAAAATAGGATCATTAACAACTACAGCTCGGCATGCAAAAAATAAGCTCTTACATAGCTCTATTGATAGAGAAATAAAAGCTTTCGGTCTTGGAAAATAGCAACACTGTGCACAAACCATTTCTCTTACAAAGTTCAGAATTTTTTGAGGCACTCAAATAATAGAAAGTAAATAAGTTTGATATTTGTGGAATTATACTAGCCTGCAGAAAAGTATTGCTAGGCCATTAGACTATGAACTTTATTCAGGACAACAGCATTAATACTCACATTCCAGTTCCAGTACCTATAGTACTAGCAGAATGCTGATAAAAGGGGACTGCCCACTTAAGAAGAACAGATAACGAGTTACAGAACATTAGAATAGGGAGAGTGTTGGTCGTATTATATGTACCAAGAGATGTTTTAACTTGTTAGAGGAAATTCAGAGAGAAATCACCAAGAGGCGTTGTGGCTTTCTTTGTTGTTGTAGAATGACATGCCGTGTACTCCATGTGACTGAATCACATTATGTCCTAAGCATTTGCCAATAAAATAAAATTAATGTCATAATAATAGTTGGGGGACTTTTTAATATATATTTTTTAGTTTTACTTTTAATAATTACACTGAAAACATAATAGGTGTTTTCCCTGTGGTAAGAAACCCATCATGTCTTCCCAATATTTCCCTTGTCTTTCTCTGTGGGTTTCATGACATGATCTGTCAGTGAGGAGCAAACAGAGCTTTTAGAGACCTGGAATTGAACATGTCAGTCCTGTTCTTTATTGCTTTGACTGTGTTTGGCTTTATGTGGTAGATCCTTAGCTTTAGAGAGGAATGTATACTACTCTTCTGGGCTCACTGATCACAACTGGGGATGTTTAATAAAATAGAAATGAATAAAGTGATAATAACTTTTTAGGCCAGTCTCATTATACTAAGAAACGTAAAGATCAACATTAACCCCATTCCCCTCTAATATTAAAAACAAAATTCAACTTTATTGAAACCTATCAGGTCGGATATTGCTATTACCTTACAGATATAGGATTGATATCCAGGTTAACAGTGTTATGAAGGTGCTCAGCTGCTGTACTGAAAGTGCAGCACTTGGTAGAAGATGAGCTTTATTACTCCCAGAAGTCACCGGCTTTCAGTCATACAGGCCTGGCGGTGCTTCAGTAGCGGGGGCCAGGGTGTCAATCGTGGCAAGGGGCTTCGGTGCTATTTTCACTCCCTGACGCTCCGCTACAAAATTAAATTGTCCATTCTGTGGTGCAATGTATGTGAGCTGCAATTCACCCACCTCAGGGTCAGGAGTCTCCGCATCGTCATACAGGGCTCAAATCTGTCGCACACACGCACAAATGTTGTCAAAGTCCTGGATCATTTTCAACAACAGTTTACTTAATTCGTTCATCTTCAAAGTGGTTACAGTCCAACAATCATCAGATGACAAAAGAACTTCTTCTCCTCCTGAGCTCTCCTTGTCTTTCCTCTTACAGTAACCCTCGGCAACGTGGCATCCAGTCCCGCAGTACCCTGGTCAGTCCAGCTATCTGTTTCTAGGTCATGGATGATGCTCCAGTGTATGATGGGCCTATATAATGCTCCATATATAATGGGCCCCATTTATAATGCTCCAGTGTATAATGGGCCCCGTATATGTTGCTCCAGTGTATGATGGGCCACATTTATAATGCTCCAGGATATGATGGGCCCCATGGATGATGCTCCAGTGTATGATGGGCCCCATATATCATTCTCCAGTGTATAATGCTCCCCATATATTGCTCAAAACATTAAAAAAAATGAAATACCTCTCCTCCCTGGGCACTGCTCTACTCTGGACTCCTCAGCATCGCCATCTTCCAGCTCTCTGCACTTGGACTGTTCAGGCAGAGGGTGTACAGACGTGACATCATCGCACTCTCTGACCTGAATGTCACTGTCAGGAAACGCGGAAGACGTCACAGCGGTGTAGCAGGGAGAGGTAAGTATTGCAAGTGCTGGGGCCCTGAGCAAGTAGGGGTGGCCCACTCGTTGACGACGGCACTGGCACAGGGCCCCTCATAGTACGCCGGCGAGTGTGCCCCCCCACTGTCAGAGACACTTTTGTATATTATGAGGGGCCCTGTGCCAGTGCTATCGCCCACGAGTGGGCCCCCCCACCTGCTCAGTGAACCAGCACTTGCACGGGTGCGCCAGGTGCTGACGCCGGCACCGGGGGGGAGGCAGCCCAGTTAGGGAGGTGGAAAAACTGGCATATGTTGAGGTGTAGGCTGGACGCTCAGCAGCTGCAAATGGAAGAATTGGAGAAGTCGGAAGAAGGGGAGCACAAAGCGAGCCATTTTGCTGTCAACCTATGTGTCATCAGGGGAAGGTGGTACAAAATCCTTTGAAACCCAGGCATGGTTCATTTTTATGAAGGTGAGATCACCAACATTTTGGGTCGACAGTCCGGTCCTTCTTTCTGTCAGGATTGATCCTGCTGCACTGAAGACTCTTTCTGATAGCACACTACCAGCAGGGCAAGCGAGCTCCTGTAAGGCATAATGTGCCAATTCAGGCCAGGTGTCCAGTTTACAGGCCCAGTAGTCAAAGGGGAATGAACTGTGAGGGAGAACATCGATAGGGGAGGAGAGGTAATTTTGAACCATTGCTGACAACTGCTGTCTCCTGTCTGTTTTAATCGATTCATAATTAACAGTCGTTTGAGCAGTACTTGAGAAATCAGTCCACAATATGGTCATGAAACCCCTGTCTCCAATGTCACTTCGGCTGTGTGCACCACGAACACCTCTTCCATTTGGCTCACTACGGCTCGTGGTAGAACCTGCACCGCTGCTGTGTGCTGGGAATGCCTCTAACAAACGGTTTACAAGCGTTGCTTGTTTGTTCGCCAATATTAGCTCTAGGTTCTCCTGTGGCATGATGTTCTGTAATTTGCCTTTATAGCGTGGATCGAGGACGCTGGCCAACCAGTAGTCGTCATCCTTCATCATTTTGGCAAAGCGGGGGTCCCTTTTCAGGATCCGCAACACATAATCACACATGTGTGCCAATGTTCCAGGTGTCAATGATGCGCTGCCAAATCCACATCCATCCAGTCACGCACAAACCATGTACCTGACCTTGGCAAACCAACATTTTCGCTTGCCCCCTGAGAAGCATCCTCCTCCCCAAAATAATCATCCCCTCATCCTCCTCCTCCTCTTCCTCTTCTTCCTCCACTTCGTCCAGGACAGTTCCCTGAGCAGACAATGGCTGACTGTCATCAAGGCTTCCCTCCTCCTCCTCCTCTTCCTCCTCCGCTGCAGACGCCTGATCCTTACTGTGCTCAAAGTTTGCATGAGCAGACGCATAAGTGGGATGCTCATGCTTATGATGGCGTCGCCTGCGCTTACAAGCCATGTGCATTCCTCAAAACACTGAAGGACTTTACAGAGGTCTTTCAGCTTTGACCACTGCACACCCGACAACTCCATGTCTGCCCTCAAACTGCCTGCCCGTGTATCCTCCCACAAATGCACTACAGCCTGCCTCTGTTCGCACAGCCTCTCAACCATGTGCATGGTGGAATTCCACCTTGTTGCAACGTCTATGATTAGGCGGTGCTTGGGGAGGTGGGGAGCCTCTGCATACAACTAGAGTCTACGGGCAAGCGACGGACGTGCGAGCACAGTCTTCGCACCTTTTGGAACAGGGCTGTTAACTCCGGATAATTACTTAGGAAGCACTGCACCACCAGGTTCAAGGTGTGAGCCAGGCAAGGTATGTGTCTGAGTTTTGCCAGGGCTATGGCCGCCACAAAATTACATCCGTTATCACTGACTACCTTGCCTGGCTCAAGATGTAGACTGCCCAGCCATGACTCAGTTTCTCGCTGCAAGTAGTCGGCCAGTACCTCAGTGGTGTGTCTGTTGTCGCCCAAAGACATCCTCTTTAAAACAGCCTGCTGACGCTTCCCACTAGCTGTTCGATAGTGGGGCACCTCGTGTGCAACACTGGCAGCTGCAGATGGAGTGCTCGTGTCGATGAGCTTTCGCTTCTGGAGGAGGAGGAGGGTCGAACGACTACAGCTAACTGTTGCCTATACCGTGGGCTAGGCAGCACTGTCCCACCGCCGCTGTCCCCTGTGGAGCCTGCATCCACCACATTAACCCAGTGCGCAGTGATGGATACGTAATGGCCCTGGCCATGCCTACTGGCCCATGCATATGTTGTGAGGTGCACCTTTCCACTCACTGATTGTTTGAGTGCATGGACAATGCGGTCTTTCACATGCAGGTGGAGGACAGTGATGGCTTTTCTAGAAAAGAAGTGGCGACTGGGTAGGTCATAGCGTGGGACAGCATAGGCCATGAGCTCTCGGAACGCTGCGCTTTCAACCAAATGGAAGGGCATCATCTCTAATGAGATCAGTTTGGCAATTTTGGTGTTCAAAGCCAGTGTACACGGATGAGAGGATGAGTACTTTCTTGTCCTACTCAGAGTGTCTGCTAGGGTGAGCTGGACTTGAGAGCTGCATATGGGGGAACTAGCGGTGGACAAGACGGACTGAGAGTGGGTTGGTGATGGTGATGGTGGTGGTGGTGGTGGTGATGGCCTAGATTCAGTCTTTCGTTGCAAAAACATTGTGATTCCCTGACTGCTTTGGCCTTGCGACAACACCTCAACATTTCTTGCTGGTGGTGTGCTAACTGGTGGGCTTACAGTGGGGGAAACGATGAAGCGTTGCTAGCTACCTTCTGTCAGAGCAGGTGCACATGTGCTACCTGAGGTTTTGTAGTCCATCCACGCTTGCAAGTGCATGGTCATTAAATGTCTAAGCATGCAACTGGTATTCAAATATCAGAGATTTTTCCCACGGCTAAAGGTCCTTCCGCACTTCTTACAGATAACCTTTGCCTCATCAATAGGATTTTGGTCAAAAAAGTGCCACACTGCACTCTTCCTACTATGGTATAAATTTTCAGGGCTTGCACACTGTGTTAATTGGACCGTCTGGCCAAGCTGTCCTGCAACTCTTTTTGTTTTTTTAACACGTTTTTGGACAGCTACGGGCCTGCCAGATAACTGCTGCTGCGATGTCGATGCCTGCTGCGGATCCTTCTCCTCTTCTTAGCTATTGACAGCGGCACCCTCTTCCCCCAATAGATGCCAATCCGGATCAATAACT
The DNA here is from genome assembly GCA_033576555.1 of Oophaga sylvatica. Taxonomy (NCBI): domain Eukaryota; kingdom Metazoa; phylum Chordata; class Amphibia; order Anura; family Dendrobatidae; genus Oophaga; species Oophaga sylvatica. The sequence continues at coordinate 297,846,695 of JARQOD010000005.1, forward strand.
GGATCTTCCATCACCTCCTCTTCAGTTTCATCTACACCTTCCTCTCTGTCACCGTGTAAGGTGGTATAATATGCAGGGAGGGGCACCTGAGTTTCATCAGGGTCAGATTCTGGCTCAGTAGACTGTGAGGGCAATGTAGTGCTGTGGGTCAATGTACCAGCAGAATCATCTAGCAGTGGCTGTGCATCAGTGCACTCCATGTCAGATTCATCTTGGACTTGGGAATTCAGGATTTGACTTGATAACCCAGGCATGGTATATGAAAAGAGCTCCAGGGAGTAATCTGAAGTGTGGGCTGCCGCATCCTTCACTTTTGGCGGGGGTGAAGGACACAAGGAAAGGTGTTGTTCCTGACCAGAAGCCTGCACTGACGACTCAGTGCTTGCATTTTTTTAAACTTCAGAAGAGGAGGCGATAGAGCTGGAGGCTGTTTTGGCAATGTAAGCTAAAACCTGTTCCTGATGCTCCGGCTTTAAAATCGGTTTACCTACTCCCAGAAAAGGGATCCTTCCAGGCCTTCTTGAGCCAGACGATGATGCCGGCTAAACACCTCCTGCCTTAGGTGCTATTGTGCTTTTGGCACTTCCAGCAGATGCACGACCACCACCATCAGTACCTGCTGGCCCCCCACACCCACGTCAGCGGCCTCTTCCACCATACTTCCTCATTTTTGGGAAAATGTACCCAAAATACCAGCAGATATATGATATAGGAAAGATGTGTATCTTCGTACCGTGTTAGCCAGTAGATAGAAAAATATTTAGACTTGAGAGTCCTCAGTGGTTGATACCTTTTAATGGCTAACTGAAAAGATGGTAACAAATTGCAAGCTTTCGAGACTACGCAGGTGTAGCGCCGGCGTCCTCTGCCAGGCAGGGACGCTGTTCCCCTGCGCCAGCGTCCTCTGCCAGGCAGGGACGTCGCTCCCCTTACCCTCACACAGCGTCCTCCTTCCGCCCTGCTGGGGCTGCGCGCTCCTTCCCTGCCACTGGGCTTAGGGCGCGCGCGCGTGCACGCCCCCGCTCTTAAAGGGGCCGCGCGCATCTTTCAAAAAGGTCCCCGGCCAATGCCGGAGGACTCCACCCTATATAAAGTACTTCCTCCTTAATGGAGGTGCATGAGCAATGTTGTTGTTGTTGCACTGTTTACTCTGCTTCAGCCCTCAGGGTCCGTTACCAGTTACCTGCCTGTTTCCTGCCAGTTTGCTGTCTGCTACCTGCCCGCAAGCCTGCCTGGAGGTTCGGCCGTCACATGCGGTGACAATCGGCAATTCCAGAGACTCTCGCCTGCTCACTTGGGGGCGCTCATCTGCCATCTGCCTGCAAGCCTACCTGGAGGTTCGGCCATCACCTGCGGTGTCCATCGGCTGTTCCAGAGACTCTCGCCTGCTCACTTGGGGGCGCTCATCTGCCATCTGCCTGCAAGCCTACCTGGAGGTTCGGCCATCACCCGCGGTGTCCATTGGCTATTCCAGAGACTCTCGCCTGCTCACTTGGGGGCGCTCATCTGTCATCTGCCTGCTAGCCTACCGGGAGGCTCCACCGTCTCAGGTCGTATATACCTGTCCATTCAGAGACTGCCCCGGCCCCTTGCCTGCCTGTTTATCCAGAGACTGCCCCGGTCACTTGCCGTGACTACCTGCCTGTCTACCCAGAGACTGCCCCGGTCACTTGCCGTGACTACCCGCCTGTTTATCCAGAGACTGCCCCGGTCACTTGCCGTGACTACCTGCCTGTCTACCCAGAGACTGCCCCGGTCACTTGCCGTGACTACCCGCCTGTCTATCCAGAGACTGCCCCGGTCACTTGCCGTGACCTCCCACCTGTCTGTCCAGAGACTGCCCCCGTCACTTGCAGTGACTTCCTGTCCGTCTCCCCGGGCGCCACCCGCTCCTTTACAAGGAAAGCCTCCTTGTATAATAAAGCTCAGAGGTTCCGCCTCCCAGACCCGTTACAGTTTGCTCGGGCCATGGAACCCGGTGGCACCCAAACTCCCTCGCTCTCTGACCTGTGTCATGAACTGTCTCGTCAGAGGTCTCAACAGGAGTCCATCCTGGGTCACCTGCGGAATGTTAATTCCCGCCTGGACACCCTGACTACTTCACCAGCAACCACCGCGGGCGCCATGACTCGCAATCCGGCAGTTCCGCTGCTTACCAATTCCGTGGTTTCCGTTCCTGGACCTCGACTTTCAGCTCCTCCTCGGTTTGGAGGCGACCTGCTCTGGCTCGGGGTTTCATTAATCAGTGCACCCTGCATTTTGAACTCCTGGCACACCAGTTTAACTCCGACCGGGCCAAAATTGCCTTCATCATGTCCCATCTCACCGGAGAGGCCCTGCCCTGGCTAAATCCTCTTTGGGAGAGAGAAGATCCTCTGGTGTCTGACCTGTCTGCTTTTCTCTCAGCCTTCCGGAAGGTATTCGACGAACCCGGACGGAAGACCTCCTCTGCATCATCTCTGCTGCGTCTCCGTCAGGGAAGTCTCACCGTGGGTCAATATGCCATACGGTTCCGTACCCTTGCCTTGGAGCTGGCTTGGGATAATGACGCTCTGATATCTGTCTTCTGGGAGGGTCTGTCCGGCCGTATTAAAGATGAACTTGCCGGTCGGGACATTCCAACCTCTCTCGATGACCTAATAACTCTTGCCAATCGAATTGATCTACGGTTCCAGGAGCGCGCTAAAGAGGTCACCCGTGAGAGAAGGTTTCCTCGTCTAGCTCCTTCTTTTCAGAGACCTGTAACTCCTTCCGTTTCTCCTCAGGTACACTCTTCTGAGCCTATGCAAGTGTCATGGGTGCATCGCCACGAAGATCGTCGCGATTGCACATTCTGACTTCTCACAGCTGAGCTGCTGTTTCTTTGTGTTTGGTAATGAGAGAGTTAATTTTATCTAGCTCTTTGCTAAGACTAGGTCCAGCCTCGCCCGGCTGCTTTGGATTATGTTCTAATTAGTTTCCTTTATATTCCTGCCAGTCTGGTGTTGGATGCCGGTGAAAGCATTCATATAGTTTAGCAGACTGGATCGGTTCTGGGAATACTTAAGCTAAGAGCTCCTTAGTTGTTTTTACTCTTACAGCTTATAGTTTATCTCTGAGACCTAAGGTGTTCCTACTGTGTGTGAGTGTTGTATGTAAGACTTTATTTACTTTATTTCTTATCTTTCTTGTATGTCTTTCTGTTCATTAACCGTTACCCGGTCATTCCCTTTGGTGGTATTCAGGGTCCTTCTTAGGACTAGAATACAGTTGGCAGGGATTGATAGGAGACAGGGTTTACGCTGGTGGCCTGGACCTCTGTACCTTTAACAGTACCTCCAGGTTGAGGGATTAGTTAGGACCCCAGTTAGGGTCAGCTTAGACCCCGGTCACCCTCTAGCCGGAGACAGCGTATAACGGATTCCGTTTTGACCCACTGGACTTTCTGTCAGGTAAATCTATGTTATCATATAGCTATGCGCATGTTATATAGTATGTTGCCCTTTTGATATAGATTATTGTCATCACATATATGTATCTGCTATACAGCGTGACATTTTCACCGGCCAATACTAAAGATTCTCCCCAGCTATCATGGATCCAGTAGCCCAGCTGGCCCGGCAGTTGCAGGGATTGTCCATGGAGTTGGCAGACATTAAGTCCAAGGTTTTGTCCCCCCCGGAGCAAACCAGATCTGAACCTAAGGTTGCTCTCCCGGACAGGTTCACTGGTGGGCGGGACAAATTTTTTACTTTCCGGGAGGCATGTAAATTGTACTTTCGGCTGCGGCCTCGGTCATCTGGGAGTGAAGAGCAGAGGGTGGGAATTGTTATCTCGCTCTTACAAGGGGACCCTCAATCTTGGGCGTTCTCTATTCCTCCAGGCTCCCCAGATCTCCAGTCAGTGGATCGATTTTTTACTGCCCTGGGTCTGGTATATGATGATCCGGATCGAGTCTCCCTTGCTGAAACAAGGTTACGTAAAATACGGCAAGGAAATCGTCCAGCGGAGGAATATTCTTCTGAGTTCCGTAGATGGGCAACAGATACTCAGTGGAATGACCCAGCTCTTAGGAGCCAGTTTTGTCAAGGGTTGTCTGACAAATTAAAAGATGTGTTGGCTCAGTATGATTCTCCTCCATCACTGGAGGCTGCTATGGCCCTCGCTATTCGCATTGATAGACGTCTTCGGGGAAGACGCGAGGTAACTCCGCCCCCCGTGATGACTCCACCTACTACTAAAGTCCCTTATACTGAGGTTCCCCTGGTCTGTTCTGAGGAACCCATGCAGTTGGGAGGGACATCATTTTGTAGGAGGGAATCAGCGGTGAGCCGCAAGACTAGAAGGTGTTTCTTTTGCGGGAGAGAGGGACATTTTGTTGGGGGGTGTCCATCCCGGACCTCTTTGAACCAAGGAGTTAACCTGGGAGTGTGTATTTCGTCCCCAAATCCCTCTCAGTTTCTCGTGCCTGCGGAGGTGGTGATTGGTACTAGAACTGAGAGGATTTCTGTTTTTCTTGATAGTGGGTCCGGGGCTAATCTGGTGGACACTCGGTTTGCCCAGGTGCATGGTATGCAACTGAGTGTATTGGCCAAACCGGTCCCTATACTCTCTATTGATTCTAGACCTCTTGGTCAAGGTAGCTTGGTACAAGCTGTTCATAACATAGATCTTCGAGTAGGGGCAATACATAAAGAGCAATTGTCTTGTTATGTGTTGGAGGGTCTGCCTGCTCCTATTGTGTTGGGACTTCCTTGGTTGGCTAAACATAACCCAGTGATTGATTGGCAATCCAGAAAGATAAGCCAGTGGGGTGAATTTTGCAAGAATAACTGTATGAGCACGGTCATCGGTGCGGTTGTGCCTAGGACTTTGCCTCCTTTTCTGGAGGACTTTTGGGAGAAGTTCTCAGAGGAGGGGTGTAAGGAGTTACCTCCTCATCGCACATATGACTGCTCAATAAAGTTGCTTCCTGATGCCTTATCTCGTACTTTCCCAGAGGTCGGGAAGACGGATGATCCGGTTCCTATTCCTCAGGAGGGAGTTGTAGTGTCAGCTGTATGCTCTGAGCTTGAGGGGGAGGTATTGGGGGCTCAGGGGGACGCCCCTGTGGGACTTCCAGGGAGACTGATAGTTCCAGATCGCTTAAGACTGAAGGTTACGGAGAACCCTTACAAACGGATGGCTGATAGGAGGAGAGTTTCTGGTCTAGATCTGAAGGTGAACGATCTGGTGTGGTTGTCTACCAGGAATATAAAACTTAAAGTTCCCTCCTGGAGGTTGGGTCCCAGATTCATCGGGCCATACAGGATCAGTTCCATAATTAATCCTGTGGCATTTTGTCTGGACCTCCCTCCTACGTTTAAAATTCATAATGTGTTTCACAAGTCATTACTTAAAAAGTATGTGGCACCAGTCATACCGTCACCTCTACCTCCTCCTTCAATGGTAGTCAATGATAACGTGGAAGTTCATTGGAGGGGGTATGGTCCTGAGGAGAGGACGTGGGTCCCTGCGTCTGATGATAACGCAGATCGATTGGTTCGGACCTTTCACACAATTTACCCGGACAGACCTGGTCATGAGGGTCCGGAGGCCCCTCGTAGAAGGGGGGGTACTGTCATGGGTGCATCGCCATGAAGATCGTCGCGATTGCACATTCTGACTTCTCACAGCTGAGCTGCTGTTTCTTTGTGTTTGGTAATGAGAGAGTTAATTTTATCTAGCTCTTTGCTAAGACTAGGTCCAGCCTCGCCCGGCTGCTTTGGATTATGTTCTAATTAGTTTCCTTTATATTCCTGCCAGTCTGGGTGTTGGATGCCGGTGAAAGCATTCATATAGTTTAGCAGACTGGATCGGTTCTGGGAATACTTAAGCTAAGAGCTCCTTAGTTGTTTTTACTCTTACAGCTTATAGTTTATCTCTGAGACCTAAGGTGTTCCTACTGTGTGTGAGTGTTGTATGTAAGACTTTATTTACTTTATTTCTTATCTTTCTTGTATGTCTTTCTGTTCATTAACCGTTACCCGGTCATTCCCTTTGGTGGTATTCAGGGTCCTTCTTAGGACTAGAATACAGTTGGCAGGGATTGATAGGAGACAGGGTTTACGCTGGTGGCCTGGACCTCTGTACCTTTAACAGTACCTTCAGGTTGAGGGATTAGTTAGGACCCCAGTTAGGGTCAGCTTAGACCCCGGTCACCCTCTAGCCGGAGACAGCGTATAACGGATTCCGTTTTGACCCACTGGACTTTCTGTCAGGTAAATCTATGTTATCATATAGCTATGCGCATGTTATATAGTATGTTGCCCTTTTGATATAGATTATTGTCATCACATATATATATCTGCTATACAGCGTGACAGCAAGTCGACCAGACCAAGATGGTCAAAGCCCGTCAGGACTCACGCCGTGCTGAGGGGAGTTGCTTCTACTGTGGCAGTAAGGAGCACCGGATCCGTACCTGCCCAGAGAGGTCGGGAAACGCCTGTGTCTAGGTTCGCTCGGAGAGGTCCACCTAGACAAAAATAAATCCTCTTCATCTCTGCTGCTGTCAGTCTCAATTCTCCTCGGTGAGAACCGTTATTTCGAACTAGCCCAACTTGATTCTGGAGCAGCCGGGAATCTTGTTTCACAGGCTCTAGTAGAAAAATATTGCATTCCTACCAAACCTCTGGTTGAACCAGTATCTGTTGCTGCTGTGGATGGGGGTCTCCTACCACGTCCCATCCAACTTATCACTGAAGCCATAACCCTGCAGGTGGGAATGTTGCATTCTGAGAGCATCTCGTTTCATGTTCTGCCTGGACTCTCTCACGCTTTCTTACTAGGTCTGCCTTGGCTCCAAAAGCATGCACCCGTGCTCGACTGGCAGACTGGAGAGATCCTTCGCTGGGGACAGGACTGTCATAAAACGTGTTTGGTTCCTGTTCATCCCGTCCATCCTTCTCCTACACCAACTAATCTACCAGGGCTCCCGATTCCATATTGGTCATTCGCTGATGTCTTTAATAAAAAGGAAGCAGAGACATTACCCCCTCACAGACCGTATGATTGCCCGATCGACCTGCTACCCGGTACTACGCCTCCCCGTGGGCGTATTTACCCATTGTCCGCTGCTGAGACCAGGTCGATGTCCGAATATATCGAGGAGAATCCGGAAATCCACCTCCGCAGCGGGAGCAGGTTTCTTCTTCGTAAAAAAGAACGACGGCTCTCTCCGTCCCTGTATTGACTACAGAGGCCTAAATTTGATCACGGTGAAGAATAAGTACCCTCTTCCGCTCATTCCAGAATTGTTTGTTCGTCTGAGGGGGGCTAGAATCTTCACCAAACTGGATCTTCGTGGGGCATATAACCTAGTCCGTATCCGTCGGGGAGATGAATGGAAGACGGCATTCAACACCCGGGACGGCCACTGCGAGTATTTGGTGATGCCCTTTGGTCTCTGTAATGCTCCAGCAGTCTTTCAGGAGTTGGTCAATGACATCTTCCGGGACCTTCTCTACTCCTGCGTTGTGGTGTACCTAGACGACATCTTGGTCTTCTCTCCGGATCTCCAGTCTCACCGGAGGGATGTTCGTCAGGTTCTGCTCAGGCTCAGGCAGAATCACCTCTTCGCCAAATATGAGAAGTGCCTCTTTGAGCAGACCTCGCTTCCGTTTTTGGGCTACATCATTTCTCAGACAGGCCTATGAATGGATCAGGAGAAACTGTCTGCCATCGAGAAATGGCCCCGACCGGAGGGGTTGAAGGCCATTCAGCGGTTCCTGGGATTCGCCAATTATTACCGCCTTTTCATACCGCACTTCTCTTCCCGGACGGCTCCAATTTCCGCGCTCACCCGCAAGGATGCTAATCCCAAACAGTGGACGCCCGAAGCAGAGGAGGCCTTTCTTTCTTTAACCCCTTACTGCCATCGGACGTACTATCCCGTCCATGGTACCTGGGCCCGTATGACCATGGACGGGATAGTACGTCTCGCGCGATCGGATGCGCTCCCGGGGGGAGCGCAGCCGATCGCGGCAGGGTGTCAGCTGATTATCACAGCTGACACCCATGACTGTGTGTCAGGAGCGGTCACGGACCGCTCCCGGCACATTAACCCCTTGCACACCGCGATCAAACATGATCGCGGTGTACTGGGGGCACAGGGGAGGATCGCGCAGGGTGGGGGCTCCCTGCGCGCCCCCCTGAAACCCTCAGAGCAGCGCGATGTGATCGCGCTGTTCTGAGGGCTTCCTCCCTCCCAGGACCCGGATCCAAGATGGCGCCGGGGTCCTGGAGGGAGGCGGCTTCCTCAGTGCCTGCTGAGAGCAGGCACTGAGAAGCCTGCAGCTATGCCTGAGCGATCGCTGGTGTGACAGAGTGCTGTGCACACTGTCACACCAGCGATCTGACAAAATACAGTGATGTCCCACCCTGGGACAAAGTAAAAAAGTTAAAAAAATAAAAATAAACATGTTTAAAAAAAAAATCCAAAAAATAAAAAAAAAAAAAAAATATTCCCCAATAAATTCACTTCTTCCTGTAAATAAAATAAACAAAGCAATAAAAGTACACATATTTGGTATCGCCGCATCCGTAACGACCCCCCCTATAAAATTGTCCCACTAGTTAACCCCTTTAGTGAACCCCTTAAAAAAAAAAAAAAAAGCGAAGCAAAAAATCAATGCTTTATCATCATACCGCCGAACAAAAAGTGGAATAACACGCGATCAAAAAGACCGATATAAAAAAACATGGTACCGCTGAAAACGTCGTCTTGTCCCGCAAAAAACGAGCCATAATACAGCATCATCAGCGAAAAAATAAAAAAGTTATAGCTCGCAGAATAAAGCGATGCAAAAATAATTATTTTTTATATAAAATTGTTTTTATTCTATAAAAGCGCCAAAACATGAAAAAATGATATAAATGAGGTATCGCCATAATCGTACTGACCCGAAGAATAAAACTGCTTTATCAATTTTACCACACGCGGAACGGTATAAACGCCTCCCCCAAAAGAAATTCATGAATTGCTGATTTTTGTTCATTCTAACCTCCCAAAAATCGAAATAAAAAGCGATCAAAAAATGTCACGTGCTCAAAAATGGTACCAATAAAAACGTCAACTCGTCCCGCAAAAAATAAGACCTCACATGACTCTGTGGGCCAAAATATGCAAAAATTATAGCTCTCAAAATGTGATGATGCAAAAACTATTTTTGCAATAAAAAGCGTCTTTTAGCGTGACAGCTGCCAATCATAAAAACCCGCTATAAATAGTAAATCAAACCCCCCTTTATCACCCCCTTAGTAAGGGAAAAATAATAAAATTAAAAAAAAGTATTTATTTCCATTTTCCCATTATTGTTAGGGTTAGGGTTGCGGCTAAAGTTAGGGTTAGGGTTGGCGCTAAAGTTAGGATTAGGGTTAGGGTTGGGATTAGGGTTATGGGTGTGTTAGGGTTAGGTTTGTGGTTAGGGTTGGGACTAGGGTTAGGGGTGTGTTGGGGTTAGGGTTGGAGTTAGAATTGGGGGGTTTCCGCTGTTTAGGCACATCAGGGGCTCTCCAAATGTGACATGGCGTCTGATCTCAATTCCAGCCAATTCTGCGTTGAAAAAGTCAAACGGTGCTCCTTCACTTCTCAGCTCTGCCATGCGTCCAAACAGTAGTTTATCCCCACATATGGGGTATCAGCGTACTCTGGACCCCAAGAGTTATTGTGCAATTTGTCCTATTTCTTCTGTTACCCTTGGGAAAATAAAAAACTGGGGGCGAAAATATCATTTTTGCACAAAAAAAAATATTTTTTTGTTTTTACGGCTGTACATTATAAACTTCTGTGAAGCACTTGGGGCTTCATAGTGCTCACCACACATCTAGATAAGTTCCTTGTGGGGTCTATTTTCCAAAATGGGGTCACTTGTTGGGGATTTCCACTGTTTAGGCGCATCAGGGGCTCTCCAAATGCGACATGACGCCCCCAGACCATTCCATCAAAGTCTGCAATCCAAAACGTCACTACTTCCCTTCCGAGCCCCAACGTGTACCCATACAGTAGTTTTCTCCCACATATTGGATATCAGCGTACTCAGGACAAATTGGACAACAACTTTTGGGGTCCAATTTCTCCTGTTACCCTTGTAAAAATAAAATATTGGGGCAAAAAAATCATTTTTGCAAAAAAAAAAAAAGGATTTTTTATTTTTACGGCTATGCGTTATAAACTTCTGTGAAGCACTTTGGGGTTCAAAGTGCTCACCACACATCTAGACAAGTTCCTTGTGGGGTCTATTTTCCAAAATGGGGTCACTTGTGGGGGGTTTCCACTGTTTAGGCGCATCAGGGGCTCTCCAAATGCGACATGACGCCCCCAGACCATTCCATCAAAGTCTGCAATCCAAAACGTCACTACTTCCCTTCCGAGCCCTGACGTGCGCCCATACAGTAGTTTTCTCCCACATATTGGGTATCAGCGTACTCAGGACAAATTGGACAACAACTTTTGGGGTCCAATTTCTCCTGTTACCCTTGTGAAAATAAAATATTGGGGGCGAAAAAATCATTTTTGTAAAAAAAAAAAAAAGATTTTTTATTTTTACGGCTGTACGTTATAAACTTCTGTGAAGCACTTCGGGGTTCAAAGTGCTCACCACACATCTAGATAAGTTCCTTGTGGGGTCTATTTGCCAAAATGGGGTCACTTGTGGGGGGTTTCCACTGTATAGGTGCATCAGGGGCTCTCCAAATGTGACATGACGCCCCCAGACCATTCCATCAAAGTCTGCAATCCAAAACGTCACTACTTCCCTTCCGAGCCCTGACGTGCGCCCATACAGTAGTTTTCTCCCACATATTGGGTATCAGCGTACTCAGGACAAATTGGACAACAACTTTTGGGTTCCAATTTCTTCTGTTACCCTTGTGAAAATAAAATATTAGGGGCGAAAAAATCATTTTTGTAAAAAAAAAAGGATTTTTTATTTTACGGCTGTACGTTATAAACTTTAGTGAAACACCTGGGGGTTAAAAGTTCTCACCACACATCTAGATAAGTTCCTTGAGGGGTCTAGTTTCCAAAATGGTGTCATTTATGGGGGTTTCCACTGTTTAGGCAGATCAGGAGCTCTCCAAACACGACATGGCGTCCAGCCAATTCTGCGTTGAAAAAGTCAGACGGCGCTCCTTCCCTTCCAAACTCTGCCATGCACCCAAACAGTGGTTTACCCCCACATATGGGGTATCAGCGCACTCAGGACAAATTGCACAATAACTTTTGGAGTCTTGTTACCCTTGGAAAAATAAAAATTGGGGTGAAAAGATCATTTTTGTGGAAAAAATATGATTTTTAAATTTTACGGCTCTACATTATAAACTTGTGTGAAGCACTTGGGGGTTCAAATTGCTCACCAAAGATCTAGAAAAGTTCCTTAGGGGGTCTAGTTTCCCAAATGGGGTCATTTGTGGGGGGTTTCCACTGTTTAGGCACATCAGGGGCTCTCCAAATGCAACATGGCATCCAATCTCAATTCCAGCCAATTTTGGTTGGAAAAAGTCAAATGGTGCTCCTTCCATTCCGAGCTCTGCCGTGAGCCCAAACAGTGGTTCCCCCCGACATATGGGGTATCAGCGTACTCAGGACAAATGGGACAACAACTTACGTGGTCCAATTTCTCCTGTTACCCTTGGGAAAATAAAAAATTAGTGACTAAAAGATAATTTTTGTGGGAAAAAAATAGGATTTTTTATTTTCATGCCCGGGCATTATAAACTTGTGTGAAGCACTTGGGGGTTCAAAGTGCTCATCAAAGATCTAGATAAGTTCCTTAGGGGGTCTAGTTTCCAAAATTGGGTCACTTGTGGGGGGTTTCCACTATTTAGGCTCATCTGGGGCACTGCAAACGGAACATGACCCCCATCAACGTCTGCATTCCAAAACGTTACTACTTCCTTTCCAAGCCCTGCCGTGCACCCAAACAGTTTCCCCCCCCCACATATGGGGTATCAGCGTACTCAGGACAAATTGGACAACAACTTTTGGGGTCCAATTTCCTTGGGAAAATTCAAAAATTTGGGACTAAAAAATCATTTTTGTGGAAAATTGTTTTTTTTTTTTTTCACACCCAGGCATTATAAGCTTTTGTGAAACACTTGGGGGTTTAAAGTGCTCACAACAGATCTAGATAAGTACCTTAGGGGGTCTAGTTTCCAAAATGGTGTCACTTGTGGGGGTTTCCACTGTTTAGGCGCATCAGGGGCTCTCCAAACTCGACATGGCGTCCAATCTCAATTCCAGCCAATTTTAGTTTGAAAAAGTCAAAAGGCGCTCCTTCCCTTACGAGCTCTGCCGTGTGCCCAAACAGTGGTTTTCCCCACATATTGGGTATTGGCGTACTCAGGAGAAATTGCATAACAACCTTATCTGTCCATTTTCTCCTTTTACCCTTGTCAAAATAAAAAAAAAGTTTGTAAAAGATCATTTTTGTGGCTAAAAAGTTAAATATTCATTTTTTCCTTCCACGTTGCTTTAGTTCCTGTGAAGCACCTGAAGGGTTAATAATCTTCTTGAATGTGGTTTTGAGTACCTTGAGGGGTGCAGTTTTTAGAATGGTGTCACTTTTGGGTATTTTCTGCCATATAGACCCCTCAAAGTGACTTCAAATGAGAGGTGGTCGCTAAAAAAAAATGGCTTTGTAAATTTTGTTGTAAAAATGAGAAATCGCTGGTCAACTTTTAACCCTTATAACTTCCTAACAAAAAAAAATTTTGGTTCCAAAATTGTGCTGATGTAAAGTAGACATGTGGAAAATGTTATTTCTTAACTATTTTATGTGACATATTTCTCTGTTTTAAGGGAATAAAAATTCAAAGTTTGAAAATTGCAAAATTTTTAAAATTTTCGCCATATTTGCGTTTTTTTCAAAAATAAACGCAAGTTATATCGAAGAAATTTTACTTCTAACGTGAAGTACAATATGTCACGAGAAAACATTCTCAGAATCGCGAAGATCCGTTGAAGCGTTCCAGAGTAATAACCTCATAAAGAGACAGTGGTCAGAATTGTAAAAATTGGCCCGGTCATTAACGTGCAAACCACCCTTGGGGGTTAAGGGGTTAAAACAGGCCTTCTCTTCCGCTCCAGTGCTGCATCGCCCGGACGGCAACAAGCAGTTCTTCCTGGAGGTGGACGCTTCCTCTTCTGGAGCCGGAGCGGTACTTACTCAAAAATCTTCATCCGGGAGGATGGTATCTTGCGGCTTCTTCTCCAAACTCTTCTCCTCTTCAGAGCGCAATTACTCCATAGGAGACCGAGAGTTATTGGCCATCAAGCTGGCATTGGAGGAGTGGCGTTACCTACTCGAGGGGGCTCTTCATCCGGTAATCATTTACACTGACCACAAAAATCTGGCTTACCTCCAGCATGCCCAGAGACTTAACCCTCGCCAAGCCCGGTGGTCCTTGTTTTTTGCCCGCTTTGATTTTCTCTTACATTTTCGCCCGGCCGACAAGAACATCAAGGCGGACGCCTTGTCCCGGTCCTTCCTGGTGTCGGATCTCGAGGAGGAACCTAAACATATCATCGATCCCGCCAGAGTGATGCAGGTGGCTCCCGTGAGTTTAAATCGTCTCCCTCCTGGTAAGACGTTCGTATCGGTAACCGATCGGGAGAGAATCCTACACTGGGGTCATTCGTCTAAACTAGCTGGCCACGCTGGTCAGAAAAAGACCCTCCAGCTCATTACTCGGCATTACTGGTGGCCTACCCTGCACAAGGACGTAATAGACTTTGTTTCTGCCTGTGTCTCCTGTGCCCGCAACAAAGTTCCAAGACACCTGCCTGCCGGCCGTCTTCTTCCGCTTCCTGTACCCGCTGCCCCCTGGCAGCATATAGCCATGGACTTCATAACAGATCTGCCCATCTCTGCCGGTTGTACGGTCATTTGGGTGGTCGTTGACCGATTTTCCAAGATGGCTCACTTCATTCCCCTGCCAGGGCTTCCGTCTGCACCCGAGTTGGCTAAAGACTTTATCCGCCACATCTTCCGTCTTCATGGTCTGCCTCGTCACATTGTGTCGGATCGTGGGGTACAGTTCACCTCACGTTTCTGGAGAGCCACTTGTAAGTTGCTAGACGTCACCTTGGATTTCTCCTCCGCTTACCACCCACAGTCCAATGGACAAGTCGAGCGAATCAATCAGAATCTGACCAGTTATCTCCGACACTTCGTTAATGCCCACCATTCTGACTGGGTGGATCTCCTGCCTTGGGCCGAATTCTCTTACAACAATCACGAGAGCGAATCTTCCTCCAAATCTCCGTTTTTTGTAGTCTTCGGTCAACACCCTCGGATCCCTGTTCCTGTCTCCATCTCTGTGGACAATCCAGCTGCGGAATCTCTGGTTAACGAATTTTCCTCCATATGGGAGAGTACCCGGTCCGCACTCATTCTGTCATCCGAGCGCATGAAGAAACATGCTGACAAAAAACGTCTGGATCCTCCTCAATTCCGTCCGGGGATAAGGTCTGGCTTTCGTCCAAGTATGTCCGGCTCAAGATTCCTTCCTACAAGTTAGGCCCTCGGTTCATCGGTCCTTTTGAGATCATCAGTCAGATCAACCCGGTGTCCTATAAATTGAAACTCCCGGCCAATTTGCGGATTCCTAACTCCTTCCATGTATCTCTCCTCAAACCGGTGGTACTTAACTCTTTTGTCAAGTCTACAGGTACACCTCCTGCTCCAGTGTCTGCTGAAGACGAATTTGAGGTAGAGAACATTCTGGCCACCAAAAGGGTAGGAAGAAAGACCTATTTTCTGGTGGATTGGAAGGGGTTTGGTCCTGAGGAGAGAACGTGGGAGCCTCGGGAGAACATCCATGCCCCTCTCATCTTAGCTAAATTTCTTTCTGGCCTAAAAAAGTGGGGGCCTAAAGGGGGGGTACTGTAGCGCCGGCGTCCTCTGCCAGGCAGGGACGCTGTTCCCCTGTGCCAGCGTCCTCTGCCAGGCAGGGACGTCGCTCCCCTTACCCTCACACAGCGTCCTCCTTCCGCCCTGCTGGGGCTGCGCGCTCCTTCCCTGCCACTGGGCTTAGGGAACGCGCGCGTGCACGCCCCCGCTCTTAAAGGGGCCACGCGCATCTTTCAAAAAGGTCCCCGGCCAATGCCGGAGGACTCCACCCTATATAAAGTACTTCCTCCTTAATGGAGGTGCCCGAGCAATGTTGTTGTTGTTGCACTGTTTACTCTGCTTCAGCCCTCAGGGTCCGTTACCAGTTACCTGCCTGTTTCCTGCCAGTTTGCTGTCTGCTACCTGCCCGCAAGCCTGCCTGGAGGTTCGGCCGTCACATGCGGTGACAATCGGCAATTCCAGAGACTCTCGCCTGCTCACTTGGGGGCGCTCATCTGCCATCTGCCTGCAAGCCTACCTGGAGGTTCGGCCATCACCTGCGGTGTCCATCGGCTGTTCCAGAGACTCTCGCCTGCTCACTTGGGGGCGCTCATCTGCCATCTGCCTGCAAGCCTACCTGGAGGTTCGGCCATCACCGCGGTGTCCATCGGCTATTCCAGAGACTCTCGCCTGCTCACTTGGGGGTGCTCATCTGTCATCTGCCTGCTAGCCTACCGGGAGGCTCCACCGTCTCAGGTCGTATATACCTGTCCATTCAGAGACTGCCCCGGCCCCTTGCCTGCCTGTTTATCCAGAGACTGCCCCGGTCACTTGCCGTGACTACCTGCCTGTCTACCCAGAGACTGCCCCGGTCACTTGCCGTGACTACCCGCCTGTTTATCCAGAGACTGCCCCGGTCACTTGCCGTGACTACCTGCCTGTCTACCCAGAGACTGCCCCGGTCACTTGCCGTGACTACCCGCCTGTCTATCCAGAGACTGCCCCGGTCACTTGCCGTGACCTCCCACCTGTCTGTCCAGAGACTGCCCCCGTCACTTGCAGTGACTTCCTGTCCGTCTCCCCGGGCGCCACCCACTCCTTTACAAGGAAAGCCTCCTTGTATAATAAAGCTCAGAGGTTCCGCCTCCCAGACCCGTTACAGCAGGTCTCTTCATCAGGCAAAGACTAAAACAAAAGCTGAAGAATCACATATTTATACACAAGAGGACACAGGAATAATGCAATAGGTAAGACAAGTGACGTGAAGCAGAACTGTCATTATGGCAGAGGGATGAAGCAGAACTGTCATTATGGCAGAGGGATATATGGTACTGTATCAGAAGCGTACAGCTGTATACAGTCTAGGGATAATTGTAAATCTCCGTATATATTTCGGGAGTCAGACACAGATGCTCTCAGGCTCAGTATGGATTAGACAAGAATATAAAAAGTTGAAAAAGGGTACTGTATCACCAGATACCAGGAATATATAGTATAGTGAAAATATTGTAAATCTCCCTATATATTTCAGGAGTCAAACACAGATGCTCACAGGCTCAGTATGGGTTAGACAAGACTATAAAAAGCTGAAAAAAGGTACTGTATCACAAGCGTACAGCTGTATACAGTCCAGGGGTAATTGTAAATCTCCGTATATATTTTAGGAGTCAGACACAGATGCTTTCAGGCTCAGTATGGATTAGACAAGAATATAAAAAGCTGAAAAAGGGTACTGTATCAGCAGTTACCAGGTGTATATAGTATAGTGAAAATATTGTAAATCTCCCTACATATTTCAGGAGTCAGACACAGACGCTCATAGGCTCAGTATGGATTAGATAAGAATATAAAAAGCAGAAAAAGGGTACTGTATCACAAGCGTACAACTGTATACAGTCTAGGGGTAATTGTAAATCTCCGTATATATTTCAGGACTAACACACAGACGCTCTCAGGCTCAGTATGGATTAGACAAGAATATAAAAAGCTGAAAAAGGGTAATGTATCAGAAGATTACAGCTGGATACAGTCTAGGGGTAATTGTAAATCTCCGTATATATTTCCGGAGTAATAGACAGACGCTCAAAGACTCAGTATGGATTAGACCAGAATATAAAAAGCAGATCCGCAAGACATAATCACACATGTGGGCCAATGTTCCAGGTGTCTATGATGCACTTACAGTGGTGGGTGGAGGAGGACTTTCTGCCAAAATGGTACTGTTTCACAAGCGTACAGCTGTATACAGTCTAGGGTTAATTGTAAATCTCCGTATGTATTTCAGGAGTCATACAAAGACGCTCACAGGTTCAGTATCGATTACACCAGAATATAAAAAGTAGAAAAAGGGTAATGTATTAGAAGCGTACAGCTGTATACAGTGTTAGGGTAATTTTAAATCTCTGTACATATTTCCAGAGTCAGACACAGACTCTCACAGGCTCAGTATGGATCACACCAGAATATAAAAAGTAGAAAAAGGGTAATGTATCAGAAGCGTACAGCTGTATACAGTGTTAGGGTAATTGTAAATCTCCGTATATATTTCCGGAGTAACACACAGACGCTCACAGGCTCAGTATGGATCACACCAGAATATGAAAAGTAGAAAAAGGGTAATGTATTAGAAGCGTACAGCTGTATACAGTGTTAGGGTAATTTTAAATCTCTGTACATATTTCCAGAGTCAGACACAGACTCTCACAGGCTCAGTATGGATCACACCAGAATATAAAAAGTAGAAAAAGGGTAATGTATCAGAAGCGTACAGCTGTATACAGTGTTAGGGTTATTGTAAATCTCCGTATATATTTCCGGAGTAACACACAGACGCTCATAGGCTCAGTATGGATTAGATAAGAATATAAAAAGCAGAAAAAGGGTACTGTATCACAAGCGTACAACTGTATACAGTCTAGGGGTAATTGTAAATCTCCGTATATATTTCAGGACTAACACACAGACGCTCTCAGGCTCAGTATGGATTAGACAAGAATATAAAAAGTTGAAAAAGGGTAATGTATCAGAAGATTACAGCTGGATACAGTCTAGGGGTAATTGTAAATCTCCGTATATATTTCCGGAGTAATAGACAGACGCTCAAAGACTCAGTATGGATTAGACCAGAATATAAAAAGCAGATCCGCAAGACATAATCACACATGTGGGCCAATGTTCCAGGTGTCTATGATGCACTTACAGTGGTGGGTGGAGGAGGACTTTCTGCCATAAATGGTACTGTTTCACAAGCGTACAGCTGTATACAGTCTAGGGTTAATTGTAAATCTCCGTATGTATTTCAGGAGTCATACAAAGATGCTCACAGGTTCAGTATCGATTACACCAGAATATAAAAAGTAGAAAAAGGGTAATGTATTAGAAGCGTACAGCTGTATACAGTGTTAGGGTAATTTTAAATCTCTGTACATATTTCCAGAGTCAGACACAGACTCTCACAGGCTCAGTATGGATCACACCAGAATATAAAAAGTAGAAAAAGGGTAATGTATCAGAAGCGTACAGCTGTATACAGTGTTAGGGTAATTGTAAATCTCCGTATATATTTCCGGAGTAACACACAGACGCTCACAGGCTCAGTATGGATCACACCAGAATATGAAAAGTAGAAAAAGGGTAATGTATTAGAAGCGTACAGCTGTACAGTCATGGCCAAAAGTTTTGAGAATGACACAAATATTAATTTTTACAAAGTCTACTGCTTAACTTTTTCTAATGGCAATTTGCATATACTCCAGAATGTTATAAAGAGTGATCAGCTTAACAGCAAGTACTTGCAAAGTCAGTATATTTGGCTAGAAAATTACCTTTATTCACCAAAACACATTTCAACATCATTGCAGCCCTGCCTTAAAAGGACCAGCTAACCTCTTTTCAGTGATTGCTCCATTAACACAGGTGTGGGTGTTGATGAGGACAT
The DNA here is from genome assembly GCA_033576555.1 of Oophaga sylvatica. Classification (NCBI taxonomy): domain Eukaryota; kingdom Metazoa; phylum Chordata; class Amphibia; order Anura; family Dendrobatidae; genus Oophaga; species Oophaga sylvatica. The sequence continues at coordinate 297,865,484 of JARQOD010000005.1, forward strand.
GGCTGGAGATCAATCTGTCATGATTAAGTAAGAATGACACCACTGGACACTTTAAAAGGAGGCTGGTGCTTGGCATCATTGTTTCTCTTCTGTTAACCATGGTTATCTCTAAAGAAACATGTTCAGTCATCATTGCAATGTACAAAAATGGCCTAACAGGGAAGAGTATCACAGCTAGAAAGATTGCACCTCAGTCACCAATCTATCGCATCATCAAGAACTTCAAGGAGAGAGGTTCCATTGTTGCCAAAAAGGCTTTAGGGCGCCCAAGAAAGACCAGCAAGCGCCAGGACCGTCTCTTAAAAGTGTTTCAGCTACAGGATCGGGCTACCAGCAGTGCAGAGCTTGCTCAGGAATGGTAGCAGGCAGGTGTGAGTGCATCTGCACGCACTGTGAGGCGGAGACTCTTGGAGCAAGGCCTGGTCTCAAGGAGGGCAGCAAAGAAGCCACTTCTCTCCAGAAAAAACATCATGGACAGACTGATATTCTGCAAAAGGTACAGGAAGTGGACTGCTGAGGACTGGGGTAAAGTTATTTTCTCTGATGAATCCCCTTTTCGATTGTTTGGTACATCAGGAAAACGCCTCATTCGGAGAAGAAAAGGTGAGCGCTACCACCAGTCTTGTCTCATGCCAACTGTTAAGCATCCTGAAACCATTCATGTGTGGGGTTGCTTCTCAGCCAAGGGAATCGGCTCTCTCACAGTCTTGCCTAAAAACACAGCCATGAATAAAGAATGGTACCAGAATGTCCTCCAAGAGCAACTTCTCCCAACCCTCCAAGAGCAGTTTGGCGATCAACAATGCCTTTTCCAGCATGATGGAGCACCTTGCCATAAAGCAAAGGTGATAACTAAATGGCTCAGGGAACAAAACATAGAGATTTTGGGTCCATGGCCTGGAAACTCCCGAGATCTTAATCCCATTGAGAACTTGTGGTCAATCATCAAGAGACGGGTGGACAAACAAAAACCTAAAAATTCTGACAAAATTAAAGCATTGATTGTGCAAGAATGGACTGCTATCAGTCAAGATTTGGTCCAGAAGTTGATTGAGAGCATGCCAGGGAGAATTGCAAAGGTCCTGAAGAAGAAGGGTCAACACTGCAAATATTGACTTGCTGCATTAACTCATTCTAACTGTCAATATAAGCTTTTGTTACTCATATGTTTGCAATTATTATATTTCTGTCTGTGATAAAAACATCTGTCAAACACACATAAAAACCAGAGGGCAGCAGATCAAGTGAAAATATATTTGTGTCATTCTCAAAACTTTTGGCCATGACTGTATACAGTGTTGGGGTAATTTTAAATCTCTGTATATATTTCCGTAGTAACACACAGACACTCACAGGCTCAGTATGGATTAGACCAGAATATAAAAAGCAAAAATGTATCCGAAGATACCAGGCGTATACAGTATAGGGGTAATTGTAAATCTCCATATATATTTCCAGAGTAGCACACAGACGCTCTCAGTATGGATTTGACCGTAATACAGAAGGCAGAAAAACAGTACTGTATCAGAACATACCAGCTGTATACGGTTTTGGGGAAAATTTAAATCTCCGTATATATTTCCGGAGTCACACACAGACGCTCTCTCAGTATGGATTTGACCGTAATACAGAAGGCAGAAAAATGGTACTGTATCAGATGATACCAGCTCTATACGGTTTTGGGTAAAATTGAAATCTCCGTATATATTTCCGGAGTCACACACAGATAGTCAGCATGTATTTTTCCGTGATACCAGCTGGTACACGGTAGTGTGTGAGGAGCGTACAGCTCTATACGGTGTGGGAAAAAATGAACGCTCGTTAACTGTGCAGAAAAAAAGAATAAAAGTATTGGTGCTGTGTAGGTGCTGTGTAAAAAGCAGTCTGCACAGCAGTGTAAACACAGCAATAAAGCTAGAAGACAGCCTAATAATCAGCTCTGCTGCTGCACACAAGAAATTCCTCCCCTGTCACTGTCAGTCAGCCTAATAATCAACTCTGCTGCTGCACACAAGAAATTACTCCCCTGCCACTGGCAGGCAGCCTAATAACCAGCGCTGCTGCACACAACAAAATCCTCCCCTGTCACTGCACACTAACTGTACAGCACAATTGCTATCAGCACAAGCACAGAATAACTTTTTTTTTCTGCCTAACTCTCTTTCTACTGAGAAACAGCGGCAGCAACCTCTCTCTACTATAAGATCGGCAGAAGTAAAATGGCGGTCGGCAGCCAGGGCTTTTATAGCCACTGTGACGCCACACAAAGCAAGCCAATCACTGCAATGCCCTTCTCTAAGATGGTGGTGGCCGCTGCCCATGTCATCTCATTGCCCAGAGTGTGCGTCCTTGCTCATTGGCTGAGAAAAGGCGCCTGCAAGCATTATGGGAAAACCGACTTTGGCGCTCGGGTTGACAACCGCATGGTCGACCTCACGCTATAGTCGGGTTTCGCTCGGTGAAACCCGACTTTGGCGAAAGTCGGTGATTTTTGAATCTGACCGACCTGTTTCGCTCAACTCTAGTGAAGAGCAGAACTCTTGGAGTCTTAGCTGTCAACCTGCATGAGTTGCTTTTGTGGACTTGACAATAAAGTGATGATGGGAGTGTTTTATATTATTTGTCCTTGCATGAAATTACTTAATGTTACTTTGTTTAAGCTTGTATTGGAAGCCTCATTTTTGGGTTCTGCCGGCCAATCTGGTATCTGTAGTCTGACTCCTACATGAACCACAACAGACCAAATTAGAGTCAATGTAGTCTGTTTTAATACCTTACTTTGTAAAGTATACTGACATTACTTGATAAAATAATTCAAAGCGTATCACATCTAAATGATTTTTTGTAGAATTCTGAGTCTAGACCATTTTTATATATTTATTAATTTCACTTACTTATAAAGCGTCATTAATTTTCAAAGCACTTTACAGTCATCGTCATTACAGTCACCATCTGGGCTCACAATCTAGATTCCCTATCAGTATATCTTTGGAGTGTGGGAGGAAACTGGGGAACCCCATGGAAACCCACACAAACATGGGGAGAACATACAAGCTCCTTGCAGAAGTTGTCCTTGGTGGGACTTGAACCCAGGAACCCAGTGCCGCAGTGCTAACCACTGAGACACCATGCTGCCCTTTATATTAATATTCTGAAAAGAAATGAAAAATAATGAAATCGTTCAAGAAACAACTATTGCAAAATAAGATAGAAGGCTTAAACTGCAATCAGGGGACACGTATGATCTCCAAATGTAAGACCTATTGTGTCATGTAAATAGAAATAATAAATTCTATGTTTTATTTTATAAGTACAAACCATTAGCTGAACCGTCTTCAGTGATGTCCCAGAAAGAATCAAGTGGTTAAAGAGTTGGGAAATCCCTTGCTTATACAGTGCATCTTTTATCCCTCTTTATTAGAGCTGTTTTTAGTTATCTGGAAGAGATCTTTCCTTTTTTTGTGCTATATAATTTGCCCTTGAAGTCCTGTGTCTAATCATTAGTTGAGCAACCAATAACTTCTCCCTACCCCCTTCATTTTATTACCAGCAGTCTTCCTACAACTCCATGAAAAACACGTTTTCTCATCATTGCTGTTTTTGAAGCAAAGTCTTTCCCTTTTCATGTCTAGATTATGGCGATACAATGGTTTTCCCGCAGCTTCATGCGAGAGAAAGGAACTCATGTAGAAAGGAGATTTATGATAGCATTGTATTTCCATTTGAATATTCCAGCTAATAACATGCATATGTATTTCGTTTTCAAGTCTGAGTCGATACGCCATAGGCAAAAGGAAACCTTAAAGCTGTGTTGTTGGCAGGACAGAGTGAATAATTTAATCTGGACTTCATTCATAAACAGCAGCTCTCACACACAGCCGTGTGTTTTGCCAAATCGGAACTAAAGTGAGTGCCAGGATTTCCTGATTTGTTTACATTTCTCCCAAAACTTTTTTGCCCCGGCCTCTGACAGAATTAGACTTCCTTTTCCAGTTTTGGCTCTTTTCATACTATTCTTGCCTGATGAACTCTGTACCTTTTCCCTGCATTCTCCTTTGTTCTAGTCTCAGCTGCACTCTTTTGTCTTGAAAACAGTGATAATGAAAGATGCAGACACATGATAATATTGTTGTTTTTCATAAAAACGGAACACAACTCCATGTATGGTATTGTAAATGAGTCATGGGTTATTGCCAAAAATGAGATCCAGGATTGAATATATATAATTACTTTAGGAAATAACATATATGGTTCACCAATGAACATCATACATAGTAGGATCTATCCGTAATGTCACAAGCACAGGAAGAACCAGCAACGTTCACTAACTTGTAGCCAAAACAAGTTATATTTGTAGCTTATCTACAGTACTTACCTAATTATTCATAGATTTTTTTTACTTATATTGTGGGCAGCTAATAGGATAGTTTTTTCTTTCTCTCTCTATATATTTACACAACGAGAAACCCGATGAAATGTGTATTGCACTGAAACAGTATATATATATATATATATATATATACATATATATATATATATGTAATATATATATATAATATTATATATATATATATACAGTGGGGGAAATAAGTATTTGATCCCTTGCTGATTTTGTAAGTTTGCCCACTGACAGAAACATGAACAGTCTATAATTTTAAGGGTAGGTTAATTTTAACATTGAGAGATAGAATATCCAAAAAAAAATCCAGAAAATCACATTGTATAAGGGCAGCACGGTGGATAGCACTGCAGCCTTGCAGCGCTGGAGTCCTGGGTTCAAATCCCACCAAGGACAACATCAGCAATGAGTTTGTATGTTCTCCCTGTGTTTGTGTGGGTTACCTCTGGGTACTCCAGTTTCCTCCTACACTCCAAAAACATTCTGATAGGGAATCTAGATTGTGAGCCCCATCAGGGACAGTGACGTTAATGTGTACAAACTGTAAAGCACTGTGGAATATGTTAGCCTTATATAAGGATTATTATTGTAAAAATTAAATACATTTATTTGCATATTGCAGTGGGAAATAAGTTTTTGATCCCTCTGGCAAATAAGACTTAATACTTGGTGGCAAAACCCTTGTTGTTAAGCACAGCAGTCACACGTTTTTTGTAATTGATGATGAGGTTTGTGCATGTTAGGAGGAATTTTGGTCCACTCCTCTTTGCAGATCATCTCTAAATCATTAAGATTTTGAGGCTGTCGCTTGGCAACTCGGAGTTTCAACTCCCTCCATAAGTTTTCCATGGGATTAAGGTCTGGAGACTGGCTAAGCCATTCCATAACCTTAATGTGCTTCTTTTTGAGCCACTCCTTTGTTGCCTTGCCTGTTCCCTTAGCAGAGAAACACCCCCAAAACATAATGTTTCCACCTCCATGCTTGACAATGGGGATAGTGTTCTTTGGGTCATAGGCAGCATTTCTCTTCCTCCAAACTTGGCAAGTTGAGTTAATGCCAAAGAGCTCAAATTTTATCTCATCTGAACAAAGCTCTTTCTCCCAATCACTCACAAAATCATCTAGGTGTTCATTAGCAATCTTCAGACGAGCCTGTACATGTGCATTCTTGAGCAGGGGTACCTTGCAAGCACTGCAGGATTTTAAAACTTTACGCCGTAATGTGTTATCAATGGTTTTCTTGGTGACTGTGGTCCCAGCTGCCTTTAGATCATTAACAACAAGTTCCCCCGTGTAATTTTAGGATGATCTCTCACCATCCCCATGATCAGGGATACCCCACGAGGTGAGATTTTGCATGGTGTCCCAGATTGATGTCGATTGACAGTCATTTTGTATTTCTTCCATTTTCTTACTATTACACCAACAGTTGTCTCCTCACCCAGCGTCTTACTTATGGTTTTATAGCCCATTCCAGCTTTGTGCAGGTCTATGATCTTGTTCCTGATATCCCTATAAAGCTCTTTGGTCTTGCCCATGTTGTAGAGGTTAGAGTCTGACTGATTAATTTAGTCTGTGGACAGGAGTCTTTTATAAAGGTGACTATATAAGACAGCTGTCTTTTTTATGCAGATAACGAATTGATTAGCCGCATCTAACTGGTCTGTAGGGAGCCAGAACTCTTGATGGTTGGTAGGGAATCAAATACTTATTCTCACTGCAAAATGCAAATAATTTTATATAATTTATACAGTGTGATTTTCGGGATTTTATTTTTGATATTCTATCTCTCAATATTAAAATTAACCTACCCTTAAAATGATAGACTGTTCATGCCTTTGTCAGTGTGCAACTTACAAAATCAGCAAGGGATCATATATTTATTTCCCCCACTGTAGATACAGCTCTGGCAAAAATGAAAAGACCACTGCACAGTGTAACGGGTCAGGGAGGCGGAACCTCTGAGCTTTATTATACAAGGAGGCTTTCCTTGTAAAGGAGCGGATGGCGCCCGGGGAGACGGACAGGAAGTCACGGCAAGTGACAGGGACAGTCTTTGGACAGACGGGAAGGAGGTCACGGCAAGTGACCGGGGCAGTCTCTGGATATACAAACAGGTAGTCACGGCAAGTGACCGGGGCAGTCTCTGGATAGAGAGGCAGGTAGTCACGGCAAGTGACCGGGGCAGTCTCTGGATAGACAGGCAGGTAGTCACGGCAAGTGACCGGGGCAGTCTCTGGATAGACAGGCAGGTAGTCACGGCAAGTGACCGGGGCAGTCTCTGGATAGACAGGCAGGTAGTCACGGCAAGTGACCGGGGCAGTCTCTGGATAGACAGGCAGGTAGTCACGGCAAGTGACCGGGGCAGTCTCTGGATGGACAGGTATATACGACCTGAGATGGTGGAGCCTCCCGGTAGGCTAGCAGGCAGATGACAGATGAACGCCCCCAAGTGAGCAGGTGAGAGTCTCTGGAATAGACGATGGTCACCGCATGTGACGTCCGAACCTCCGGGTAGGTCTGCAGGCAGATGGCAGATGAACGCCCCCAAGTGAGCAGGCGAGAGTCTCTGGAATAGACGATGGTCACCGCATGTGACGTCCGAACCTCCGGGTAGGTCTGCAGGCAGATGGCAGATGAGCGCCCCCAAGTGAGCAGGCGAGATTCTCTGGAATAGCCGATGGTCACCACCGGTGACGGCCGAACCTTCAGGTAGGTTTGCGGACAGGTAACAGACAGCAAACTGGTAGGAGACAGGCAGGTAACTGGTAACGGACCCTGAGGGCTGAAGCAGAGTAAACAGTGCAACAACATTGCTCGGGCACCTCCATTAAGGAGGGAGTACTTTATATAGGGTGGAGTCCTCCGGCATTGGCCGGGGACCTTTTTTGAAAGATGCGCGCGGCCCCTTTAAGAGCGGGGGAGCGCGCGGGCGCGCGCCCTAAGTCCAGCAGCAGGGAAGGAGCGCGCGACCCCAGCAGGGCGGAAGGAGGACGCCGAGCGTGGGTAAGGGGGGCGACGTCCCTGCCTGGCAGAGGACGCTGGCGCAGGGGAACAGCGTCCCTGCCTGGCAGAGGGCAGGGACGCTGGCGCTACAGTACCCCCCCCTTTAGGCCCCCCTTTTTTAGGCCAGAAAGAAATTTAGCTAGGATGAGAGGGGCATGGATGTTCTCCCGAGGCTCCCACGTTCTCTCCTCAGGACCAAACCCCTTCCAATCCACCAGAAAATAGGTCTTTCTTCCTACCCTTTTGGTGGCCAAAATGTTCTCTACCTCAAATTCGTTCTCAGCAGACAGTGGAGCAGGAGGTGTACCTGTAGACTTGACAAAAGAGTTAAGTACCACCGGTTTGAGGAGAGATACATGGAAGGAGTTAGGAATCCGCAAATTGGCTGGGAGTTTCAATTTATAGGACACTGGGTTGATCTGACTGATGATCTCCAGAGGACCGATGAACCGAGGACCTAACTTGTAGGAAGGAATCTTGAGCCGAACATACTTGGACGAGAGCCAGACCTTATCCCCAGGACGGAATTGAGGGGGATTCAGACGTTTCTTGTCAGCATGTCTCTTCATGCGCTCGGATGACAGAATGAGTGCGGACCGGGTACTCTCCCATATGGAGGAGAATTCGTTAACCAGGGATTCCGCAGCTGGATTGTCCACAGAGATGGAAATAGGTACAGGGATCTGAGGATGTTGACCGAAGACTACAAGAAAGGGAGATTTGGAGGAAGATTCGCTCTCGTGATTGTTGTACGAAAATTCGGCCCAAGGCAGGAGATCCACCCAGTCAGAATGGTGGGCATTAACGAAGTGCCGGAGATAACTGGTCAGAATCTGATTGATTCGCTCGACTTGACCATTGGACTGTGGGTGGTAAGCGGAGGAGAAATCCAGGGTGACGTCTAGCAACTTACAAGTGGCTCTCCAGAAACGTGAGGTGAACTGTACCCCACGATCCGACACAATGTGACGAGGCAGACCATGAAGACGGAAGATGTGGCGGATAAAGTCTTTAGCCAACTTGGGTGCAGACGGAAGCCCTGGCAGGGGAATGAAGTGAGCCATCTTGGAAAATCGGTCAACGACCACCCAAATGACCGTACAACCAGCAGAGACGGGAAGATCCGTTATGAAGTCCATGGCTATATGCTGCCAGGGGGCAGCGGGTACAGGAAGCGGGAGAAGACGGCTGGCAGGCAGGTGTCTCGGAACTTTGTTGCGGGCACAGGAGGCACAGGCAGAAACAAAGTCTATAACATCCTTGTGCAGGGTAGGCCACCAGTAATGCCGGGTAATGAGCTGGAGGGTCTTTTTCTGACCAGCGTGGCCAGCTAGTTTAGACGAATGACCCCAGTGGAGGATCCTCTCCCGATCAGGTACCGATACGAACGTCTTACCAGGAGGGAGACGATTTAGACTCACGGGAGCCACCTGCATCACTCTGGCGGGATCGATGATATGTTTAGGTTCCTCCTCGAGATCCGACACCAGGAAAGACCGGGACAAGGCATCCGCCTTAATGTTGTCGGCCGGGCGAAAGTGTAAAAGAAAGTCGAAGCGGGCAAAAAACAAGGACCACCGGGCTTGGCGAGGGTTAAGTCTCTGGGCATGCTGGAGGTAAGCCAGATTTTTGTGGTCAGTGTAAATGATTACCGGATGAAGAGCCCCCTCGAGTAGGTAACGCCACTCCTCCAATGCCAGCTTGATGGCCAATAACTCTCGGTCTCCTATGGAATAATTGCGCTCAGAAGAGGAGAAGAGTTTTGAGAAGAAGCCGCAAGATACCATCCTCCCGGAAGAAGACTTTTGAGTCAGTACCGCTCCGGCTCCAGAAGAGGAAGCGTCCACCTCCAGGAAGAACTGCTTGTTGCCGTCCGGGCGATGGAGCACTGGAGCGGAAGAGAAGGCCTGTTTTAAGGAAAGAAAGGCCTCCTCTGCTTCGGGCGTCCACTGTTTGGGGTTAGCATTCTTGCGGGTGAGCGCGGAGATTGGAGCAGTCCGGGAAGAGAAGTGCAGTATGAAGAGGCGGTAATAATTGGCGAATCCCAGGAACCGCTGAATGGCCTTCAATCCCTCGGTCGGGGCCATTTCTCGATGGCAGATAGTTTCTCCGGATCCATTCTTAGGCCTGTCTGAGAAATGATGTAACCCAAAAACGAAAGCGAGGTCTGCTCAAAGAGACACTTCTCATATTTGGCGAAAAGGTGATTCTGCCTAAGCCTGAGCAGAACCTGACGAACATCCCTCCGGTGAGACTGGAGATCCGGAGAGAAGACCAAGATGTCGTCTAGGTACACCACAACGCAGGAGTAGAGCAGGTCCCGGAAGATGTCATTGACCAACTCCTGAAAGACTGCAGGAGCATTACAGAGACCAAAGGGCATCACCAAATACTCATAGTGGCCGTCCCGGGTGTTGAATGCCATCTTCCATTCATCTCCCCGACGGATACGGACTAGGTTATATGCTCCACGAAGATCCAGTTTGGTGAAGATTCTAGCCCCCCTCAGACGATCAAACAATTCGGGAATGAGCGGAAGAGGGTACTTATTCTTCACCGTGATCAGGTTTAGGCCTCTGTAGTCAATACAGGGACGGAGAGAGCCGTCTTTCTTTTTTACAAAGAAGAAACCTGCTCCCGCTGGGGAGGTAGATTTCCGGATGAATCCCTTGGCCAAATTCTCCTCGATATATTCGGACATCGACCTGGTCTCAGCAGCAGACAATGGGTAAATACGCCCACGGGGAGGCATAGTACCGGGTAGCAGGTAGATCGGGCAATCATAAGGTCTGTGAGGGGGTAATGTCTCTGCCTCCTTTTTATTAAAGACATCAGCGAACGACCAATATGGAATCGGGAGCCCTGGTAGATTAGATGGTGTAGGAGAAGGACGGACGGAATGAACAGGAACCAAACACGTTTTATGACAGTCCTGTCCCCAGCGAAGGATCTCTCCAGTCTGCCAGTCGAGCACGGGTGCATGCTTTTGGAGCCAAGGTAGACCTAATAAGAAAGCATGAGAGAGTCCAGGCAGGACATGAAACGAGATGCTCTCAGAATGCAACATTCCCACCTGCAGGGTTATGGCTTCAGTGATAAGTTGGATGAGACGTGGTAGGAGACCCCCGTCCACAGCAGCAACAGATACTGGTTCAACCAGATGTTTGGTAGGAATGCGATATTTCTCTACTAGAGCCTGTGAAACAAGATTCCCGGCTGCTCCAGAATCAAGTTGGGCTTGTTCGAAATAACGGTTCTCACCGAGGAGAATTGAGACTGACAGCAGCAGAGATGAAGAGGATTTATTCTTGTCTAGGTTGACCTCTCCGAGCGAACCTAGACACAGGCGTTTCCCGACCTCTCCGGACAGGTACGGATCCGGTGCTCCTTACTGCCACAGTAGAAGCAACTCCCCTCGGCGCGGCGTAAGTCCTGACGGACTTTGACCATCTTGGTCTGGTCGACCTGCATAGGCTCAGAAGTGTGTACCTGGGGAGAAGCGGAAGGAGTTACAGGTCTCTGAAAAGAAGGAGCTAGACGAGGAAACCTTCTTTCACGGGTGACCTCTTTGGCGCGTTCCTGGAACCGTAGATCAATTTGATTAGCC
>JARQOD010000005.1:297876595-298067097 GCA_033576555.1 Oophaga sylvatica
CCGTTCAGTAGGAGAAAATTTTCGAGAGAAAAAGGCACAAGGGTTACTTTTAGAGGTCTCTGGATCTTTTTGGGACAAAACGGCACCTGCCCCAATTTCAGAGGCATCAACCTCCACCTGAAAATGGCAAGAAACATCAGGCTGCCGTAAGAACAGGAGCAGAAGTGAATCTCTGCTTAAGTTCCTGAAACGCAGAAGACTGCCTCAGGAGGCCAATTCACCACATCAGAACCCTTTCTGGTCAAATCATTAATGGTTTTAACAATAACCGAGAAATTAACCAATAAATTTACGATAAAAATTGCAAAACCCAAAAATCTCTGAAGAGCCTTTAATGAAGTAGGTTGGACCCAATCACAGATGGCCTGAACCTTGACCGGGTCCATTTCAATAACAGATGGGGACAAAATGAATCCCAGAAATAGATCTTCTTACGCCAAAAAAACATTTTTGATCCTTCACATACAGAGCATTCTCTCTCAAAATCTGGAATACAGTTCGAACATGTTTCACATGAGAGTCCCAGTCTTAGAAAAAAATCAAGATATCATCCAAATAAACAATCAGAAACTTGTCCACAAAATCCCTGAAAAAAGGTCATTCATGAAGGACTGGAAGACTGAAGGAGCATTAGTGACCCAAAGGGCATCAACAAGGTACTCAAAATGCCCTTCAGGGGTGTTAAATGCTGTCTTCCAATTCATCCCCGTGCTTAATGCGAATAAGGTTATACGCCCCCCTGAGATCAAGCTTGGTAAACCAAGTAGCGTTTTTCACCCGGAAAACAGGTCAGAAATCAAGGGTAACGGGTATTGAAATTTCACAGTAATATTGTTCAAGAGACGATAACAATACACGGCCTTAATGAACCATCTTTTTTTGGCCACAAGAAAAACCCGCACCTAAGGGTGAAGAGGATGGTCTGATATGACCCCTTCTCCAATGATTCCTTATATAAACCGCATAGCGTCATGTTTCAGGTACAGACAATTAAAAAGCGACCTTTAGGGAATTTACAACCTGGCACTAATTCAATAGCGCAGTCATAGCTCCTATGGGGAGGTAAGGATGCAGATTTACTTTCGCTAAACAATCAAAAAATCAAACAAAAAGTCAGGAACATCCTCACCTGGGGGAGCAAAAAAAAACGGAGTGTTGGTATTTAACAATTGGCAGCCCCAACTGGTACAGACAACAGATTTCCAATCCAAAACAGATTATAGACTGTAACCAAGGGAAACCCACACTATAATGTCATGCAGATTATATAGAACCAAAATTTGCAGCACTCTCTGGTGATCAGGTTCAAAACCCCATATCACCTGAGTAGAAAACTGGGGTTTATTCTCAGCCAAAGGGGTAGAATCGATCCCCATAGAGGAATAGAATCTGTAGGGGTATCAAGGGAAACCCACAACGTTTAGCAAAATCATAAATCCATCAGGTTAATAGCTGCTCCAGATCACGAAAGCCTGAGCAAAAATGAGGACAGAGAGCATATCAGAGTGACAGTTAATAAAAACTTAGTCTGAACACTACCCAAGACAACTGAGCGTGCAAAATGTCTTCCCTGCTTAGGGCAGACTGAAATAGCATGAGAGGCATCACCACAGTTAGAAACATAACCATTGCGCTTTCGAAACTCATGACGCTGTGCCCCAGACACCACTCCATCACACTGCATGGGCTCAGGAAGCTGGCTCACAAGGCCAACACCACTCCACGCATACTTCCTCCGCTCACGCAAAACGTCGTGTCAATTTGAATCGCTAATGACATAGATCATTGAGACCAGAGGGACAGGGAATCCCCCATAACATCCTTTACATTATCTGACAGAACCCTTCCGGAAAAGGGCCGCCAAAGCGTCGTCATTCCATTTGGTCAGGACTGCCCACATAACGGAATCTCTGACAGTATAACTCAGCGTCATCAAGCCCCTGTTTATGCCAACAAGGCTTTTTCAGCTTGATCAGTGACATTAGCTCATCGTACAATAACCCCAAAGCCTGAAAAAATGCATCAACATCACTCAAAACAGGATCCCCAGGTATCAGGGAAAAAGCCCAATCCTGAGGATCGCCGCGCAGGAGAGAGATATAATTTGAACCTGCTGCGCTGCGTTCCTGAGGACTTAGATTTTAAGCAAGAACAATTTACAATTATTTTTGAAATTCTGAAACTTAGCTCGATCCCCTAAAAACAAATCTGGCATGGGGATCCTAGGTTTCCACAACAGGCAACCTACAAGATATGCAGCAATACTCTGAACCTCAGTGGCAAGCTATCCACACGCCAGACAACTGTGGCAAACTCCATTAGGAGAAAAGATCCTCCCCAGCACCAGAGATACAGAGGGAAAAAAAAAAAAAATGCAACAAACAGAAAAATATCTCTGACAACTTTTCTTCCTTCAAAATATTTTTTTCCCTTCTGTGAGTACATACAATTTTTATGGCCGGTGATACTGTTTATGTTACGGTAGTGAGGAGTGCAGTAAAAAAGGAAATACACCAGAGCAGTTGGAATCTATGAGATTGCAGTACCCTGACTAACCACCGCAACTAGAGGCAGCCGTGGAGCGTTCCTACGTTGGTCCTAGACGCCTCGTAACAGCCTGAAAACTAACTACACCAAAGATAGAAATAGGAAAGCTATCTGCCCCGGAGAGAACCCCCAAAGATAATAGAAAGCCCCCAAACATGTAATGGCGGTTAGACAAGAGGAAATACTGACACAAAAGAAAATAGTATGAGCAAACGCTGGGCCCAAACTATCAAATAGAAAAGGATAGAAGGGTACTTACTGCAATCTCAGAAAACCCTGAAAAAACACCAACTCTACTAATTCAAAATCACCTGAGATCACACGACCTCTACCACCTAAATTAGTTCTCTGGTGTAACAAAAACAAAACAGCAGCAACCGAAAAAAAAACTGGAAAAAGCAAAAGTACAAAACACAGTGGCTGGACTAAACTGAGAGGCAAAAGCCCCCGAGGGACCCTTGAAGGCCCCCACAGAAGTGCAGGACAAAAATGCAAAAATATAGTAAAAACACAAAATAAGAAATTGTCTTATCTGATAGCAGGAGAAGCAGACACGACACAGCAGGCTACAAGGGAAACTGGAAAGAAGGATTCAGACCAGAACAATTGATCACCGGCAACCCTGATGGGAAAATGACTCCCTTACATAAGACCAATCAGTAACACCTGATTTCCCAGTCCACACATCCTCACTAGTACCGCTTGTAACCACCAGAGGACCCCTGCTCAGAACTCATCTCAAACCCATTCACAACAGCCGTGGCTGGCTATACAGCAATGTCAGAAATTGGAGGATTTTCTATGAATGGAATTTTTGAATCTCCTTGAATCTCCTCAAGCAAAATTTGTACAAAAGCACCCGTCACTCCACCTACCGTATGTCTTTAATAAAATTTGGTGTGTTCTAGCATCGCAAGCTTGGCCTATGGATTTATTATTCACCAGGGACCAAATGCAATTCCTATCGCTTCACAACCTGTACTGCTAGTGGGCCAGTATTACCTTGTTGGTGAGCATTTTTGACAGTACCTACTTCAATATTATTTCACTCACCGTACACTGTTAAATTCTTAGTCTTTGTATCTTAACAAAAAAAGGGCAAAATGTCTTTGCATTAGGGTGCATCAGACATCTGTGTAAATTGTTCCGAGATTGGCCCACAATGCACTGACTGACTATCCTGACCCGAGCGTGACAGGCTTATAGAATTACATAAAGCTATCACTCTCGAGTCAGAAGACTAGTGGCCAGTTTGTGCATTTTGTCCGATCTTGTACCGATTTACATGGACATCTAAATGTCCCTTAGTTATACTAACCAACTGACAAAGCGGTTGCAAGGTGGCTTTGGTTTTACCTCAGTATGTCTGTGTGGAGCCCAGCTGTGACTGAATCCATATCTCCCAGAAGGGTGCACTGAAAGAGGATACCACAGAGGTCATTATGCACATACACACACTAATAGCTACCCTAAAGACCATCAGAGGGAGCTGTGTTAGGCATATAAAAAGAAGTTTAGTTTCAGTTTCTAGAGAGTTGAGTAGAGTCGTCTCTGAGTCTGAGACAGAGTCTGAGCAGCCAACTCAGAGAGCTCAGTCATCTGCAGAAAGTGACGTGCAGCTGAGGGTAGTGAGGCTGCAGAGCTATTCAGTTCCAAGTAAGTGGAGTCTAGTAAGAGTGAAAGAGAAGTCCACCCAGCCTAGTCAGAGCTGAATCTATGAGTATAACTCACTAGAAAGCGTGCCGACGCTTAAAGAGCGGCGAAGAGGCAGCCCACCAACTGCCAGCGTGTGTGATCGTGTGGGGGTCCAGGTAGGCCGAAGGCGAGTGGAAGTTAATGAGACAGAGGAGACAGAGGAGCCGGGGTCCGCGCCTATAGGGATCTCCACGACCCATTAGGAGAACACCGGAGTTCCTGGAGGACTACAAGT
This sequence comes from Oophaga sylvatica, assembly GCA_033576555.1. Taxonomy (NCBI): domain Eukaryota; kingdom Metazoa; phylum Chordata; class Amphibia; order Anura; family Dendrobatidae; genus Oophaga; species Oophaga sylvatica. The sequence continues at coordinate 297,881,073 of JARQOD010000005.1, forward strand.
CCCAGGAGTACCACAGAGCTGATACGTAGCAGGATCAGGAGGACAGAGTCTGGCAAGCAGGACGCTGTGAGCAGAGACTGTGTACTTTCAGAGAGAAGGTCCAATCACAAGATCAGCCAGGTGCAAGACGGAGACCAAGTTAGACCTAGCTACAAGCAGGTCAGGACTTTACTACTAAAAGGCAGAAGACAGGAGGCCATACACCTACCAGTGGAGGAATCTCGATGTGCATCCTTCACCCTACAGTACTCCGGGAAGTGCCTGCAACATCTACAGTAAAGGTACCAAACTGACTTATGTGTGTGTCTCCCTTATTATCCCTGACTGCCGGGTCCCCATCTGTCCTGCATTCTTATACATCTATCTGCCTTGGAGGAATCAGCCTTACTTGTGGAAGGCTTAACATCTAGCTGCACAATATTAACCCTCCAGTGGATCTGCATAGCAGCGCTGGTCATTCTGATCAGATACCACAAGTGGCGTCACGACAAACTACATGAACATTCTATCATCCCCTGTAAATATCCCCATTAAAGTGAGCGCCCAGGGCACGGACCGAGCTGTGCTAACCCGTGACGTTTCCCATAGACATCAACGGGCTCGGTGCCGAGTACCCCATAACCCTGGTGTTGTGCGACTCATCTTCATAGTCTGAAATCTGCAGAGTGCAGTTCCTGGAAATACTGCTGGCAGTATAGAATGTATGAGTATATTAGGAAACTTTTAAAACCTTAAATCGTAAAGTATTTGACTCAGTGTCTTGGTCCTGGGCACAACCTTACAAAAACGTCATACTCATTGCTCCCTCTAACTATTAGTGAGTATTTTATCAATGCTCAGAGCCATACTGCTCTTGATAAAGCGGTGCTTCCTGCACGCGAAACGCGCATCGGGGTCTGTTCCACCCGAACCAGTGATAACTGCAGTGCTTCCCATCTTCTGGTGAGTTCTTGGTGGGCTTTGGTCCCGTTTTTGTAGGGATATTTGTGCCTTTACTTACCTTGTGGACCTACCCACCAGTGACTTCCCTATAACGCAAGCAATAACTAGGCACTAGCACTTTAACATGTTCTTATTCTTATACGTTTTTTTTATGCATGCTTTAGCACTGCGGTTTTACTGTGGTACATTTGGACCATTCTGCTCTGTTTTTGGATGTTTATATCTACTGTGATTTTCTATTATATACTCTTTATTATGAACTCTTGAATAAAAGTGAATTATACTTGATCCACCTAGTTGCTCTCTTGTTTTCTCCTGACACATATGCTCTCAGCATTGTAGGTATGTCTTTCCTAACCACAACAAACTTTAGCATCTGAAAAAGTAAGGACATATTCAAGGTTGTGTGAATGAGTAACGCCTGATACTTACAAATCTCTTACTCATTTTGCCAAAACACAGACGATATTTAGACAATGTTACATCATCTGTTAGTGGATGATGCTTAGTTTTGCTTTTTTCTCTCAATATTTCCAAGACGCTGGGTTTTATTGACTAAAATGTTTATTCAGGAGGAATGCATTGTAATTAAAACTTAAGATCCCAGCCTAGATATTTTAGGAGCTGTGGGAAAATCCTGAACAGAATGAAATTTACAACATTAACTGGCAGACCAGAACACTTCAGAGAATCCCCAATATACAAATAACGAGTGATGCAAACACCGTCATGCAAACAATATAATTGTGACGCTGTATCACTTGCTAGAATTCTGTGTACTAATAATAAGTGGATCAATCTGCAGAAGATTGACTATGAGTAGAATTTCCTGGAATTTGTGGGTTCCTACGAATTCAAAAAACCATATAGTGGGCTAATGGAACCAGTGATATCCATGCGAGCTTCCCTATTATGCCCTACAGCTATCACATCAAATGGTCTACTGCACCAATGCTAAAACAGTCAGTATAAAAGATGAGGGCCGGCTGAGGAACATTATTTTACGTTTGTAGAGTGTAGTTATAAGAGGTCAGAGCACAAGGGATAGAAATAGGTTTAATGAGATTGTGGTGAACTACTTCTGTGCTGAAACGAATTGAAAATAAGAGTGATAGTCTCAGTCTATGAATACTAATTCAAGTGATACATAGGGAAGTGCTGTACCTCTGTAGTCACTCAGTGTGACTGTCTATTGACTGATCTGAGATATACTGCAGTAACAGCACCTTACAGAGAACCTGTCAGCACAATTTTGTTAATATAAAGTAAAGACATGGCTGAAATGGTGCCGTAATACTAATTACACGGATACTTTTGGGGAAGAAATTTGCTTTTTGTTGTTCTTTGTTAATCACCATTTGAGGTTTTCTGCTTGTTAGATTTTGGTGCACAGGGGCTGGACAGTTCATATGGTCTTCTCCTCCCTTTCTGTGATTGCCCGGTCTTTCTACCTGCCTCTGGTCTGTGAATAACCTGCCTCCTCTGCTTGAAATCTCAGCAGTGACCTGTCATTCACAGATCAGAGGCAGGCAGAGATGAGAGGGGCTGTGGAATGACAGACAAAGGAGGAGGAAAAGACCCTGTGAACCACAATGCGGATTTCTTCACCAAAGGTATCGATGTAATCAGTGTTAAAGCACCATTACAGCCATGTCTTTACTTTACATCACACAATCATGATGTAGGTTCTCTTCAGTAACAGCCTTTTTATTCATCACACACTGCAAACAAGTAAGACAGCAATAAACCCCTCAGTGCTATTTTTGCTACTAAAAGAAAATCCAGAATCCAGAAAGTGATCGAAAAAACCAGCACACAGAAAGTGTGCTACCTGCATTGTGGTTCTGGCAAGCCAGATTTGGTTCTTTTACATCCAAAATAGAATTCTCCACTGTCACCACTATCACTGCTTGTCATCTGTTTACACCTAGCTAGATAGGTTGAGGTCATTAATAAGGCTGTTTTGGCATCACAGTGCTCAAAATAGGTTCAATAAACTCATAAGACATGTATTTTCAGGAGAATTAGAGGCAAAAACAGCAAATTTAAATTCAAAATGATCTGCCCATCTTATTTGTGTACCCTTAAATTATTATTTCATCTGGACCCTAACTTCTGTGCAAAATTTGAAAGCAGTCTGTTGTATGACCATTTCCAGGAATGTCTCCTTCACTCATAGTTGGTCATTGGCACTCTCCTTTGACTTTTAGGGCATTTGATAAGATAAGAAACAGTTCTAGGAATTTCCTCTTTAAATCTGTCTATAGAAATAGAGATGTACATTACTGTGAATATTTTTGCATTGAAAACAGAGGGAAATATGTCTCAAAAAAAAATAAGAAAAACCTAAATTTTTATTTTCATTCATTACTAACACAGGATGCTGTGTAGCATGTGTATTAAATGTTGGGTCACTCATGATGTATATACTGTATATATATATATATATATATATCCAATAATGCCCTATAGGGTTATGATACGAAAACCATGCAGATCACGCAAAATATTATTTCATTTTTTTTTCATTTTTCTTCTAAACCAAATATAAAATGGATCCAAACATAGCGAAGTTATATTCTTCCATAAATGTTGGTGTCAAATGTAAATGTCAAAAAATGGCTTTATAAACCTAAATTTATTTGACAAACTTCTGGATTTTTTTTTTCAAAACTTAAAGAAAAAATCTGTGTCAGTTTGGAATTGCCGTTATTGTACTGACCTGTAGAATCTTGTTTTCAGGTCATTTTTACAGTATAAAGTATGGCTTAAAAATGAAACCTGAAAGCAATGGCAGAATTGTGTTTATTCACTGCAGGTTTTTATTGCAATGTCATCTGAGTGCTCTCCATTTTTTACCCTTTAATGGGTAGGAGAAGCTTGGGAACATGGTCAGATCATACCGCAGCTTCTGGGAAGAGGAGGAAGCAAATGAGGACACAGACATTACAGCACGGGTTCGCAAATTATTATTTCTTTTCTATTGAAGTAAAACTAATTTAAAAAGATGCAGGGAAATGTTTTACCTTTCAAAAAGAATCAGCTGTGATACCCTGCTGTCCTGTCTGTATACTCTTTTGCTTCCCCCTCTGCCCAGGAGCTGTGGTATGTTCAGACTGTCCCTGCACGGTCAGACACGGCCATTACACAGTACACAGCAGGGGCACATTTATAAGATTATCTCAGCACAGGAACATTTTATTTAAACACATCCAATTGTGGAAATTATTATTATTCCAAGATCAATTTAAAAATATCAACTTTTGTTCTTGGCAAAAACCCCTTGAAATATTTTTGTTAGTACATGGTTGGAGCGACCCTCGAGGTTTCGAACGTTTTCAGATATATGGCGAAATTTTGGATTCCAGACTGTTGCTCATTTAGCAATAACATATGTAAAACAATAATGACATATAATAAAACAGCATGTAATGTTGTTTAGATGCATATGCATTCACATTATTATATATACATTTTTTCTTTTTTCATAGCTTAGTTTCTAAAGATTTAATCGCACTTTGTAAAGGAAACAAGGACTAAAAGTGTATAATACGTATGCATCTGTGCAGCTAGTGATGCCAATATTCTCCCTAGAGTGATTGGCATGCAGGCAGCGGTTCTAATTTAACTTTAATAATATTTTTTTTTCTTTTTTTTTGTGCTGGTTCATTTTTATTTTGTTTGACAATGTTCTATTCAGTCAAACACGTACATCAAAAAAGCGACACTGCATTTGTGCATCCATTATTGCTTCTGGACGTTGTTTATGTCTGGAGGAAGATATGCATGACAAAACAAGATGCTTTAGCAGAGCACGGAAAATACTACAAAGCTTCTCCATATTTGGAAATCTCAGATGTTATTTAAGGCATTGTTTTTCCTGTCTGTTCCTTCTTCTTTCTGGCTTTGAACCAGTAAAAAACACACACGTCCTGTCACATGGGTTCCAACGCGGCCTTGACACACGTAAACAATCAGGAATGTGGCAAAATGCGGCAGCGCAACAGCTGCATATGCGATGTAGGAAACCTAGAGGAAGCTGAGTTAACGTACAGTCAGTGACAGTAAGCACCAGTATTGAGCAATTAAATGGCTCACACATGAGATTAGCAAAGCACATGACACTGAAAAACTATCGATTCACGATGATAAAGCCTTCACTTTCTATACTGAAATGTGACTTTCAAGAATAAATGACCATTTCCACTTGTGTTATTTCCCTCATATATTACTATGTTCCACTTCTTACCAAACTTTCACAATATTCCTCTTTTACGGTATAGAGGATTTTCAAGCATATACGACAGCAGGGAAAATGAAGAAGAGATACAGAGCCGAAAAAGCTGTGACAGCGGGTGTATCTTGTCATTGATGTGGACTTACTGCTTGATAAGTGGGTAATGCCTAATCAGGGGGACAAAGCAGGGGGCCCAACCAATCAAACAGTGTGGCCTTAGGACTTCTCTAATCAAGATTATGTGATTATGTAGCACGACCAATCTGTCAAAATTATTTATCCTTTGCTTTAGCAAGTCAGTAGACAGGATAAAGGCACAATTTGCCTTATCGTAGTTGGCAAGTTCAATGACAAAGATCTTAGGATTCTGATAATGTTACTTTACAATTGAATAAATAGAAATATTGCTAGTTTTTATATATGCTTGTTTGTAATCAACACTAATCATTCCAATCTTAAAAAAGTACTCCATCTCTAAATATGTGTAATGTAGTGTGAGTGTGTTAATGTTCTCACCTACCACCACTCTCTCTGACATCCAGCGCCGTTCTGCTTTGCTTCTCAGTGACGTCTCCGCAATTGCGACTAGCCAGCTTACTCAATTAATACTCGATGTGTGAGCCACAAGTCTATTTTACAATGAAAGCCTATGGAGCCTTGCTCTGACACTCCATGGACTTACATTGTGAATGCCACTTCCAGGTCACACAGATCGCAGTGTGAGACGGAGAGTCTGCAGAGTGGTGACGTCACTGACAATAGGAAAAGAACGGCACTGGATCCCAGAGAGAGCAGCAGAAGGTGAGTATACCCATCTTCATGGAAATGAACCAGAAATGTAGAAATTTTTGCAAATTTATTAAAAAAGAAAAAGTGAAATATCACATGGTCATAAGTATTCAGACCCTTTCCTCAGTATTGAGTGGAAGCACCCTTTTGCGCTAATACAGCCATGCGTCTTCTTGGGAATGATGCACCAATTTTTTACACCTGAATTTGGGTATCCTCTGCCATTCTTCCTTGCAGATCCTCTCCAGTTCTGTCAGGTTCGATGGTGAATGTTGGTGGACAGCCATTTTCAGGTCTCTCCAGAGACGCTCAATTGGGTTTAGGTCAGGGCTCTGGCTGGGCCAGTCAAGAATGGTCACTGAGTTGTTCCGAAGACACTCCTTTGCTATTTTAGCTGTGTGCTTAGGATCATTGTCATGTTGGAATGTGAGCCTTCGGACAATTCTGAGGTCCAGAGAACTCTGGAAGTGGTTTTCATCCAGGATATCTCTGTACTTGTCCGCATTCCTGTTTCCTTCAATTGCAACCAGTCGTCCTGTCCCTGAAGCTGAAAAAAAAAGCCCCATAGCACGATGCTGCCACCACCATGTTTCACTGTTGGGAATGTATTGGGCAAGTGATGAGCAGTGCCTGGTTTTCTCTTTATATACCACTTACAATTATCACCAGAAAGGTCTATCTTCATCTCATCAGACCAGAGAATCTTATGTCTCATAGTCTGGGAGTCCATTTTTTTTTTTAGCAAAGTCTATGTGGGCTTTCATATGTCTTGCACTGAGCAGAGGCATCTGTTGGGCCACTCTGCCTTAAAGGCCCAACTGGTGGATAGCTGCAGTGATAGTTGACTTTGTGGAATTTTCTCTCATCTCCCTACTGCATCTGTGGAGCTCAGCCACAGTGATCTTGGGGTTCTTCTTTACCTCTCTCACCAAGGCTCCTCTCCCACGATTGCTCAGTTTGGCTGGACAGCCAGATCTAGGAAGACTTCTGGTGGTCCCAAAAGTCTTCCATTTAAAGATTATAGAGGCCACTATGCTCTTAGAAACATTGAGTACTACAAAAATTCTTTTGTAACCCTTGGCTAGATCTGTGTCTTGCCACAATTCTGTCTCTGAGCTCCATGGCCAGTTCCTTTGACCTCATGATTCTTATTTGGTCTAACATGCACTGTGAGCTGTGAGGTATTACATAAACAGGTGTGTGCCTTTCCAAATCAAGTCCTATCAGTTTAATTAGGCACAGCTGGACTCCAATGAAGGAGTAGAACTATATCAAGGAGGATTACAATGAAATGGACAGCATGTGACTTAAATATGAGTGTCTGAGCAAAGGGTCTGAATACTTATGACCATGTGATATTTTGTTTTTTCTTTTTTAATAAATTTTCAAAATTTTCTACATTTATTGTTTTTTTTCGTCAAAATGGGGTGCAGAGTGTACATTAATGAGAAAAAAAATGAACTTTTTTTAATTTACCAAATGGCTGCAATGAAACAAAGAGTGAAAAATTTAAAGGAGTCTGAATATTTTCCGTACCCACTGTATACATGTAATTAAAAAATATAGATAGGAGTACTTCTTTTATATTCAGACTATTTTCTGCTACTAAGAAGCAAACTACACTATATGGCTAAAAGTGTGTACCGTATATACCCATGTATAAGCTGAGATTTTCAGCCCATTTTTTAGGGCTGAAAGTCCCCCTATCGGCTTATACGCGGGTCATATACGGGGTCGGCGGGGGAGTGGGAGCGGGGGTGTCGGATTATACTCACCCCTCCGCCGCCGCGGTCTCTGCAGCCCCCCTGCTTCTCCCACGATCTCCGACTCCTTCCTGCAGCGGTCACATGGCACCACTCATTAAAGTCATGAATATGCACATATTCATGACTCTAATGAGCGGTACCATGTGACCGCTGTAGGAAGGAAGCGCTGCGTAGAGCGCCGGGAGAAGAGGAGAGGCTGCAGGGACGCGCGGCGGAGGGGTGAGTATAGTGATATTTACCTGTCCCGTTCCACGCTGCAGGCTGCGTCCTCGTCTGACTCCTCTGGCTGTGAATGATCAGGCAGAGGGCGCGATGATGTCATTAGTGAGCGCCGCGCCCCTGCCTGATCATTCACTGCCGAGGACCAGGAAGAGGACGCAGCGCTGCGGTGCAGAGAGGACAGGTAAATATTTCAGGTGCCGGGGTCCTGAGCGAGCGGTGACACTGGCACCTGTCCCCCATAGCGCGCCAGTGTCACTGCCTGCTCAGGACACCGGCACCTGGCCCCCAGCGAGGAGAGGTGAGTATGTCATTTTTTTTTTTTGCAGCAGCATATGGGGCATAATCTGGAACATATGGGGGCATAATATGGAGCATATGGGGGCATAATATGGAGCATATGGGGGCATAATATGGAGCATATGGGGCATAATATGGAGCATATGGGGCATAAGCTGTGGAGCATATGGGGGCATAAGCTGTGGAGCATATGGGGGCATAAGCTGTGGAGCATATGGGGGCATAATCTGGAGCATATGGGGGCATAAACTGGAGCATATGGGGCCATAAGCTGTGGAACATATGGGGGCATAATCTGGAGCATATGGGGGCATAATCTGGAGCATATGGGGGCATAATCTGGAACATATGGGGGCATAATCTGGAGCATATGGGGGCATAATATGGAGCATATGGGGGCATAAGCTGTGGAACATATGGGGGCATAATCTGGAGCATATGGGGGCATAATCTGTGGAATATATGGGGGCATAATCTGGAGCATATAGGGGCATAATCTCTGAAGCATATTGGGCATAATCTGGAGCATATGGGGGCATAATCTGGAGCATATAGGGGCATAATCTGTGGAGCATATTGGGCATAATCTGGAGCATATGGGGGCATAATCTGGAACATATAGGGGCATAATCTGTGGAGCATATTGGGCATAATCTGTGCAGCATATGGGGGCATAATCTGTGAAGCATCATATGGGGGCATAATCATTTTTCACCCTAGGCTTATACGCGAGTCAATAAGTTTTCCCAGTTTTTTGTGGCAAAATTAGGGGGTCGGCTTATACACGGGTCGGCTTATACATGAGTATATACAGTAAGCACCTTTCCTTTTTAGTTCAATTGTTTCAGCTACAGCCGACGCAAGCAGACTCATATCAAGCACATAGCCATGTAATCTCCATAAGTAGTTAGAGATGAATGGATCTCTTGAAATTTGTTTCTGGCAGGTTTGAGTAAAATTCAGTCTGAAACAAAAATGCCCTGATTGCTGTGAAAAGACATTTCAGCTCTATTCAGACCTAAAAGCACAATAAACTATGGAGGAAAAGTGTTTACAAGTACTAAAATACAATATACTTACCTGTCCTTGGCCTTCCCCTTCTCTTTACTCGTGCTGCCTCTCCAGCCACCACAGCTCTTTGCTGGTCATCAGTACTTCCAGCGCTGAGGCCAGTAGTTTCCCCCATCCAGTCACCTGGGGGAGATGCTTGTTATTGAAATTACTGGCCTTGGTGCCTCACGAGATCACATAGTCGTGCACTGAACAACATTGAATAAAGACTGGTGATGCAGTGTAAGGACAATTGAGGGCTGAGTAAATTGTATGTTAGAATTTGAATGCCTTTTTTGCTTTCAAAAAAAGATTGAAAAATTGCACCTGTATGGCATATTTTTTGCTAGACTTGTGAAATCATATCCTAAAATTTTTCTAGTTGCCAAAATCTAAAATTTTGAGGTAAAACAGTAAACAAATTAAATTTGTTTTGGGTCAGTTTACTCATCTCTAGTAGTAGTATGTGTTGCACTGAGCTACTCATTGGATGTCTTTTGCCATAAGTAATTTTTTAAAAAATTTGGGATTGTGAATACTTATTTTGTGCAATGATTAAAGTGGTTGTTTCAAGCACTTGTTTAAAATTGCAAAATGTTAGTAAAAACAAGACACTTTGCAATTTACTTCTAAAAATCCTCTCTATTCTGTAAAATAAAGGAATTTTAATTTTACAGTCTACAGTTCATTTGCTAGGTTTCAGAATCTGGGGGCGGCAGTGGTGTGCTCCCAAAAAAAAAGAAATTGAAACAAGCATTTTAAGCAGCTTCATATAAATCTAAGACCACCATCCACATTAGCAAGCATCAGCTGAAATGGTATAAAGCAGTGTTCCCCAACTCCAGTCCTCAAGGCCCACCTACGGGTCATGTTTTCAGGATTTCCCTTGTATTGTACAGGTGATGCAATTATCACCTGGGCAATACTAAGGAAATCCTGAAAACATGACCTGTTGGTGGGTCTTGAGGACTGGAGTTGGGGAACCCTGGTATAAAGGATACTACTGAACTATGAATTAGTTTTCTTAAGTGATGAATCACTTATCTCTAACTGGCAGTCAGATGTGTACATGAAACAAATATATTTTATCCACCAAAGAAAAACAGATAGCACTCACCGGTCTTTTGAAGAAATTCTGCTCATTATTTGCAATAAAAAAGCATGTTGGCCGTGGGAGTAAGGACGGGAGTGGGCAGAAACTTGACGACAGCAGTTTCGTGCCTACTAGCGCTTCCACGGGTCAAGTAGGTGTGAAACGACCGTCGTCAAGTTTCTGCCCACTCCCGTCCTTACTCCCCCGGCCTACATGCTTTTTTATTGCAAATAAAGAGCGGAATTTCTTCAAAAGACCGGTGAGTGCTATCTGTTTTTCTTTGGTGGATTTATTACACTGTGTTTCCTCGGATCAGCACCCGGGGTCATGAGGCGAAGTCTGCAGCATGGTATGATACTGACAGCATAGGATTTCAGCAGTACTGGCGGTGCCGTCTGTCTCCTTTTCTTGCAGCCTAGTATATATATATATATATATATATATATATATATATATTAGACAATGGCATGCTCCCATCATTATAGAAACAGTTTGGGGAAGGCCCCTTTTCAACATGACTGTGCCCCTGTCCACAAAGAAAAATCAGTGAAGACAAGGTTTGACGAGTTTTACCTAGAAGAAGTTGACTTGTACAGTGTACTGACCTCAACCTCATTAAAGGAAATCTGTCACCCCATTTTAGCCATATGAGATAAAGATATCATTGCATAGTGCGTCCCATAACTAATCTATAGGTACCTGTGATATCTCCTGACACCCCAGTTTTCATGTAAAAATACCTTAGTAAAGTTCGTTTTCTAGTATGCAAATCCGTGCGGTCCGGTCCGGTGGGCAGCGTTTTTTCTTCCCCCATCCCCGCTCCTCGGTTTCTCTTGCGTATGGCCGTCTGTGAATAGCACAGATGGCGTTCGGCTAGCTGCGATTGCGCTTTTCAAAATCCCCTCGTGCCTGCGCAGTGTGCTTTGCCCACCAGTGGGCAAAGCATAAAATCATTACAGTGCATGCACAACTATCAAGGCTGTCAAGTTAAGGTCAGGAGACCTTCGGCCTGTCCGTTTATCACTGTCTGTACACAAATCACGTTTATGGGCTTCTGAATTTACCCTCATATCACAGCTTAGCCCCATTAGTGAATGAAGCTGAGTTGGAACATCAGACACAGTTCATGGATAAATTAAGTGAATTGTGCCTGTGGTAAAAACATTGACATTGTTTTCTAACACCCTAAAAAGGATGAACGTACTGTATAATTATAAGGTTTGCTATTTCTTATCTGTTGATTAAATCATATATTAAACTTGTGTCAGCACTTTTTTGTTAATTGGAGAAGAAAGACAGAAGACCTAATTATCTGCAATGCAAGTCATGTGTAAGAGCCTTAAAACAAGCTCTCGATGACTTTCCTATAAGCCTGTGTCAATAAACCTCTTAAGGCATTAACACAGTTAATAAATGATTTTGGCTGTCATCTGATAAAAGGGTATGTGATAATAAGGTTAAAGCTTTTCATAGTCCATCATCAGATTGGTGGTGCAAATTTGTAATTTTCCTAATATCTGAAAATAACTTGTGGTAAATACAGAGGTTAGAGCACTTACTGGGACTAAATTCTTACTTTCAATCTTCTTGAAAATTATACCTTTCCAGCATGTTTTCATTTCGGAGTGATTGAAATCTGTGTCTCATTGATACAAGTTAACCATCTTAAACTTTAAAAGTTGAGCTGCAAACTTTGCAATGAAGCATAACAAGAATGTGTTTTTTTATTCACTTTTATTGCTTCGCTTTTCTTCTAGTCTACAGGAATAGACCACTATGGAGTGTGTGCTGACACATATGTATTCAATTTGCAGTATGTTCTATGTGCAGTATTAGTATTTTTCATCTTTTACCACACATCAATTCATTGTACTACCACAGCACACATGCTGGTTCCGTATCCTTTATCTTTTGTAACGCGTGTGCTATAAATTAAATAATATTTTTAGCTTTAAATTTAATTGATTTCCTCTGGCAACCACTAGTCAATGTACTTAATAAAGTATTTGACTAAAAAAAAAATCTATCTATCTATTCCTATCTATCTATCTATCTATCTATCTATCTATCTAATCTATCTGAACCTATGCTACACTGTCTGTAGACAGAATATGTGATAAAAGATGATTTAGCTATGGCACATACAGTTTTCTATTATTTGTAGTCTATTATTTCTGTAGCCAGAAAGGGACCTATTATTTAATTCAGGTATTTATGCTACATGTGCTGTTTTTTTTTTTAAAGTCTGGCAATGTTTTTTATTTTTCACATCATAATCTTTATAAAATCCATACTGACATATGACATGAAGTGGCATTTAAACGTTTGGTCACGCTTGGACAAAATTACTGTTATTCTGAACAGTTACGCAAGTTGAAGAAAAAATGATCTCTAAAAGGGCTAAAGTTAAAGAGGACACATTTCCTTTATATTTTAGGCCAAAAAAATATATATAGTTGTGTAAAAAAAGTGTTTCCTTCTTCTTCATTTCCTATTCTCTTGCATGTTTGTCACACTTAAATGTTTCACACCACCAAACAAATTTAAATATTAGACAAAGATAAGACAAGTAAGCACAAAATGAAGTTTTTGAATGAAGGTCTTTATTACACTATGTTCCAAATTATTATGCAAATTATATTTTCCTCTGATTTTCCTAAGTGGTCGGTGCAAATGACAGTCAGTCTAATAAAAGTCATCACCCGTTAGAGTATACATCGAATTTTATTGAAGAAACCTCCCAATGATAACAGTATAATCTCCAAAATGAATAAAAACTCAAAATGCACTGTTCCAAATTATTAGGCACAGTAGAATTTCTAAACATTTGATCTGTTTTAGGCCTCTTTCACACATCCGGCGGGCGCCTTGCGGCGCCCCCGGCATTTTGCCGCAGCGCCGCATCAGAAAATCTGATGCGCCGCATGCGGCTTTTTTTCGCATTGACATGCATTAGCGCCGGATGGCGCCGCATGTCAATGCGTTGCATGCGGTTTTGTCCGGATGCGGCGCAAATGTACATTGCGGCGGCCAGACAAAACGCTGCATGTAACGTTTTTTTGTTTTTGCCGGATGGTTTCTGATGTCTCCAAGCATCAGAAACCATCCGGCAAAAAACCGCATGCGGCCGCCGGCGGTGCATCAGGTTTTCTGATGCGGCGCTGCGGCAAAATGCTGGGGACGCCGTCAGGCGCCCGCCGGAAGTGTGAAAGAGGCCTTAAAGAACTGAAAATGCTCATTTGTGGAATTTGCAGCATTAGGAGGTCACATTCACTGAACAAAAAAGCTACTCAACTCCAAAACATCCTAACAGGCCAAGTTACATGTTAACATACAAACCCTTCTTTGATATCACCTTCACAATTCTTGCATCCATTGAACTTGTGAGTTTTTGGAGAGTTTCTGCTTGTATTTCTTTGCATGAAGTCAGAATAGCCTCCCAGAGCTGCTGTTTTGATGTGAACTGCCTCCCACCCTCATAGATCTTTTGCTTGGTGATACTCCAAAAGTTCTCTATAGGGTTGAGATCAGGGGAAGATGGTGGCCACACCATAAGTTTATCTCCTTTTATGCCCATAGCAGCCAATGACTCAGGTATTCTTTGCAGCATGAGATGGTGCATTGTCATGCATGAAGATGATTTTGCTCCTAAAGGCACGTTTCTGCCTTTTATACCATGGAAGAAAGTTGTCAGTCAAAAACTCTATATACTTTGCAGAGGTCATTTTCACACCTTCAGGAACTTTAAAGGGCCCTACCAGCTGTTTCCCCATGATTCCGGCCCAAAACATGACTCCTACACCTCCTTGCTAATGTCGCAGCCTTGTTGGGACATGGTGGCCATCCACCAACCATTCACTACTCCATCCATCTGGACCATCCAAGGTTGCTCGACACTCATCAGTAAACAAGACTGTTTGAAAATTAGTCTTCATCTATGTCTGGGCCCACTACAACCATTTCTGCTTGTGAGCACTGTTTAGGGGTGGCCGAATAGTAGGTTTATGCACCACAGCAAGCCTTTGAAGGATCCTACACCTTGAGGTTCGAGGGACACCAGAGGCACCAGCAGCTTCAATATCTGTTTGCTGGTTTGTAATGGCTTTTTTAGCAGCTGCTCTCTTAATCCGATGAACTTACCTGGCAGAAACCTTCCTCATTCTGCCTTTATCAGCACAAACACGTCTGTGCTCAGAATCATCCACAAATCTCTTAACAGTACGATGATCACGCTTAAGTTTTCGGGAAATATCTAATATTTTCATCCCTTGACCAAGGCATTGCACTACTTGATGCTTTTCAGCGGCAGAGAGATCCTTTTTCTTTCCCATGTTGCTTGAAAACTCTGACCTGCTTAATAGTGTGGAACATCCAGTTTTCCTTTTATTGGGCTCACATGGCAAACTAATTATCACAGGTACCTGAGATTGATTTCAGTGATCCAAAGAACCCTGAGACACAATACCATCAATGGGTTTCATTTACAAAAAAACAAAAAAAAAACGCTATGACATGTAAAACCAATTTGCATAATAATTTGGAACATGGTGTATTGAGGGAAAAAGAAATCCAAACCTACAGGGCAACAACTGTAATCAAGCATTTGAGATGATTGGTAATGAGTCTTTTACAATGCTGAAAAAGGAAGTTTGACACACTCATCTTTGCTGAAATGTTGTAATTTAGCCACATTCGAGGGTTTCCAAGCATGAACCGCTTTTTTAAGGTCATGCTTCAGCATCTCAATAGGACTAAGGTCAGGACTTTGAGTAGGCCATTCCAAAGTCTAAATTTTGTTTTTCTTAAGCCATTCAGAAGTGGACTTGCTGATGTGTTTTGGATCATTATCCTGCTGCATTAACCAAGTGCGCTTCAGGTTGAGGTCACAAACAAATGGCAGGACATTCTCTTTCAGGATTTTTTGGTGGAGAGCAGTATTCATGGTTTTATTTACCACAGCAAGTCTTCCAAGTCCTGGAGCAGCAAAATAGCCCCAAACCATCACACTACCACCATCATATTTTACTTTTTGTATGATGATCTTTTTCAGAAATACTGTGTTACTTCTACGCCAGATAAAATGGAACATACACATTCCAAAAATGTCAACCTTTGTCTCCTCAGTCCACAGAGTATTGTACCAAAGGTCTTTGGGATCAACAAGATGTTTGTGGCAAAACTGAGACAAACCTTTATGTTCTTATTGCTCAACAGTGGTTTTCGTCATGCAAACCACTTTTGCCTAATCTCTTTTTTATAGTGTATGATATAATAAACTTGGCACTCAACAATAGAAGCAGGTGAACAATGTTTTTATTGTGGCATCCATATAGACAGAAGTTTATATTTTTAAATGTTTTCGGTCCAAGCCTGGACCTTCATCAGAAAAATTACTTCCATAGAAAATAAGCTGTTATGGAGATAATGCCAGACAAACTCCTATAGCATAGGAGAGGTTGTAGAGAAAAACCTGTGATACTGGATTTATCATAGACAAAATAACATATGGCACAGCGTTTAGTCACAGCGTGGTGTGTCACAAGAAAGGACACTGTGTAAGTAGGCTAAGATAGTGGCACACCAGTAGTGTGTAGGTGAGTTCTGCTGCAGGGTATATCCGGGGTTAATCCCCGTGTTGGAGTTTTTTGGAGCTTTAAGCTGTGTCCAGGAGATGCAGGAAACTGCTGCTTGGGAGGACGCTATATATATAGCTGTGCCATATGTTATTTTGTCTATGATATATCCAGTATCACAGGTTTTTCTCTACAACCTCTCCTATGCTATAGGAGTTTGTCTGGCATTATCTCCATAACAGCTTATTTTCTATGGAAGTAATTTTTCTGATGAAGGTCCAGGCTTGGACCGAAAACGTTTAAAAATATAAACTTTTGTCTATATGGATGCCACAATAAAAACATTGTTCACCTGCTTTATTGTTGAGTGCCAAGTTTATTATATCATATTTTGGATGGATACCGTACTTGGGCACCGCCATCTCCTCCCACAGAGTGCCGTGGTCTTATTATACAATTTTTTATAGTTTAGTTAGGAACACTAACTTTAACTGAGGCAAGGCCATTTTTTGGATGTTGTTGTGGGGTATTCTCTGACCTTCTTGGTTGAGTTGTCGCTGCCCTCTTGGGGTAAGTTTGTTTGGCCGACCACTCCTGGGAAGGTTCACCTCTGTTCCATGTTTTCGCAATTTGTAGATAATGGCTCTCACTGTGGTTTGCTGGAGTCCCAAAGCTTGAGAAATGGCTTCATAACCTTTTCCAGACTGATAGATCTCAATTACTTTGTTTATAATTTGTTCCAGAATTTCTTTGGATTGCGGCATGATTTTTAGCTTTTGAAAATCTTTTGGTTTACTTCACTTTGTCAGGCAGGTCCCACTTAAGTGATTTCTTGATTGAGAACAGGTGTGGCAGTAATCAGGCCTGCGTGTGACTAGGGAATTTGAACTCAGCTTCCCACAGATGTGGTAAACCACAGTTAAATCATGTTTTATGGGGGGAATCACTTTTTCACACAGGGCCCTGTAGGTTTGGATTTCTTTTTACTTTAATAATAAAGATCTTAATGAAAAAAAAATGCATTTTGAGTTTACTTTCTTTGTATAATATTTCAATCTGTTTAGTGATCTAAAACATTTAACTGTGACAAGCATGTAAAAGAATAGGAAATCAGGGAGGGGCAAACACTTTTCACACAACTGTAGGTTAGGCGCCGGGATTCTCCTGCTGCTCGGGATAGATCCCAGGCACTGTCTGGCCCTATTCGGGTCCGGCCGCTGCGAGCACTGCTTAGACATTGTTCCCAGTGTCTTGCTCCGGCTCGTGGTGTACCTTTGGTTACTGTTGGCCCTCCAGCCAAATCTATGGTAACCAGTGTTATACAGGTGCAGCCTCATGTCTTGGAGTCTAAGTCCAGAGATCACTGTACTAAACATGTCCAAGATGTGGCATCTTCTTATTGGTGGTCGTATGTCAGTTGCCCTGGTTATGTGGCAGCTCCGGATTTGCCTGCGGACGATGTCAGCGTTATTTTTTTGGGTAGAGCTTTGGCTTTAAAAGGCTCTCAGCAGCGCACGCGGGTGCGCTAGTGTCATTCATGTTTGATGAGTGTGAGTGGATACGCTACCACTCTGTATGCACGTGTGTGTGTTAGTTATCTCCTGAGTTTTTAGCCAGTTAGGGTTTTTTCTTCCCTCTTGGATTAGCATCTGTTTCCTACATGTGAGCGGTTAGCACAGTGGAGTTGCAGAGCAAGATCCAACCAAAGAGCTGTGCTCCCCAGTGAAGTCAACAGGGTTTTTGTAGCTAGCGTCAGTTTTAGTTTTTCTCTTGACTCAGCATCTGTTTCTGCCACGTGGGCGATTGGCAAGAGTCAGGTACACAGCGAGCTCAACCCTTTAGCTCTACCGCTCTCTGAAGCTAACAGAGCTGAGTACTGTGCATTCTGTTCATACTGCATGGAGTTAACGCAGTCATATTTCGGTGAACGCTCGCTGTTAATTTCCGTCATTGTTCACATTAGCAGCAGGTTACGTCTCTGCACGGTGGACCCCGGGTTGCGATCGCACTTTATTATTTATTTTGTTTAGTGCAAACCCCCAACCCTAACACTGTATTGTCATCTTTTATATTTTAAGAATGACAAGAAGAAAAATAGGCCGATGCAAAAGTTTGGGCACTTTTTGAGATTTGTATGCTCAAATAACTTGGACCAAGGTTTCTAACCTTAATTAGCCTGTTAGGGTTATGGCTTGTTCACTATCATAATTAGGAAAGGCCAGGTGATGCTAATTTCCCAGCTTTATAAAAATACAGCTTCCTCTAACCTCGCGCTAAAAAACTGCAGCAATGGGTTCTTCTAAGCAGCTTACTAGAACTCTGAAAATGCAAATGGTGGAGGTCCGCAAAGCAGGAGAAAGCTATAAGAAGATAAAATGTGTTTTTCAAGTTGCCCTTTCCTCAGTTTGAAATGTACTTAAGAAATGCCAGTTAACAGGAACAGTGGAGGTCAAGATAAGGTCTGGAAGACTAAGCAAAATATCAATGAGAGCTGATTCCTAGAGAGGAAAATCAGTACCCCTAATTGACTGCAAAAGACCTTCAGAAACATTTAGCAGACTCTGGAGTTGTGCTACATTGTTCTACTGTTAAGAGACACCTGCACAAATATGGCCTGTATGGAAGAGTCATCAGAAGAAAACCTCTCCTGCATCCATACCATAAAATTCAGCATTATAAGTATGCATAAGAACATCTAAGTTAACCTGATGCATTTTGAAAACAAGTCATGTGGATCAGTACAGTTAAAATATAACTCTTTGGCCACAATTATTAAAGATATGTGTGGTAAAAAAGGACACAGAATTTCAGGAAAAGAAGATTTCTCCAACCATTAATCATGGGAGTGAATTAATCATGCTTTGGGGTTGTGCAGCCAATGGCATGGAAAATATTTCACCTGTAGAAGGAAGAATGTGTTCAATGAAATTGAACAAATTTGTTGAATTAAATTTCAACAAAATCTTGATGCAGACATAACACTATCTGTAAAAAAGCTATAATGATCCTAAACATACCTCAAAATCCACAACAGAATCCCACAAAAGGTGCAAGCTGATGGTTTTACAAAGGCACTCACAGTACCCTGATCTGAACATATTTGAAAATCTGTGGCTAGACCTCAAAAGAGCAGTGCATGCAAGACGACCCAGGAATTTCACAGAACTGGAAGAATTTTTCAAGAAAGAATGGATGACAATCCCTCAAACAAGAATTGAAAGAATCTTGGCTGGCTACAAAAAGCATTTAGAAGCTGTGAACTTGCAAAAAGGGGTGCTACTAGGTACTACTAACCATGCAGGGTGCCGAAACTTTTACATTGGCCCAGTTTCCATTTTGTAATTTTTAGAATATAAAAAAGTACAATTTTTTTCGCCAAAAATACAATGGAAATGTGTCATCTTTACCTTTAGGCCTTTTAGAGATCATTTTATATTCAACTTGCTTAACTGTTCACAAAAACAGTAAACAACATAAACAGAAATAAACACTTGAAATAGATCACTCTGTAATGACTCTAAATAATTTATGAGTTTCATTTTTTGTATTGAAGAACTGAAATAAATTAACTTTTTGATGATATTCTAATTTTTTGAGAAGCACCTGTATATCTTGAAAAAGGCTATGATGTGCCGAAACATTGATTGATTCATATATTAATTCATTTGGGTCTGATCTATTTAACTTTGCTTTCTTACTAATAAATTTCTATTTTTGAGTGCCGAAGTTTGGTACTCCTGTGAAAGCCTGCCCTTGACTGGCGGTCATAAGAGACCATGATTTTTGTTATATATAGCAATACTGTGGTATTACTGTATATAGCACAAGCAGTCGGATGATTGCAGGCTCAAGTCACCTAAAGGGGCTAATAAATAAAATGAAAAGTAAAAAAAAAAGGTTTTAACCCCTTACTGCCATCGGACGTACTATCCCGTCCATGGTACCTGGGCCCGTATGACCGGGGACGGGATAGTACGTCATAGGCGATCAGCTGCGCTCCTGAGGGGAGCGCAGCTAATCGCCGCCGGGTGTCAGCTGATTATCACAGCTGACACCCATGACTGTGTGTCAGGAGCGGTCACGGACCGCTCCCGGCACATTAACCCCTAGCACACCGCGATCAAACATGATCGCGGTGTACTGGGGGCACAGGGGAGGATCACGCAGGGTGGGGGCTCCCTGCGCGCCCCCCTGAGACCCTCAGAGCAGCGCGATGTGATCGCGCTGTTCTGAGGGCTTCCTCCCTCCCAGGACCCGGATCCAAGATGGCGCCGGGGTCCTGGAGGGAGGCGGCTACCTCAGTGCCTGCCGAGAGCAGGCACTGAGAAGCCTGCATCTATGCCTGTGCGATCGCTGGTGTGACAGAGTGCTGTGCACACTGTCACACCAGCGATCTGACAAAATACAGTGATGTCCCACCCTGGAACAAAGTAAAAAAGTTAAAAAAATAAAAATAAACATGTTTAAAAAAAAAATCCAAAATAAATAAAAAAAAATATATATATTCCCCAATAAATTCACTTCTTCCTGTAAATAAAATAAATACTTGATAAAGGCCTGAAAATGGCCGAAACGTCGTATTTTATGGTGGCTGAATAAAGACTTGTTATACTTCACCTGGATTGGATGCTGTTCCTATTTTTTCGTTGGACTGTTGTTCATTTGGATCCTTGAACGCCTGAACGTGCATCCGTGCTAACTCCCGAGTGCTGTCAGCTGCTTGAATACTTGTAGAGTGCTGTGCACACTGTCACACCAGCGATCTGATAAAATACTGTGATGTCCCACCCTGGGACAAAGTAAAAAAGTTAAAAAAGTAAAAATAAACATGTGTAAAAAAAAAATCCAAAATAAATAAAAAAAAAAAAAATATTCCCCAATAAATTCACTTCTTCCTATAATAAAAAAAAAAAAACAATAAAAGTACACATATTTGGTATCGCCGCGTCCGTAACGACCCCCCCTATAAAATTGTCCCACTAGTTAACCCCTTTAGTGAACCCCTTAAAAAAAAAAAAAAACGAAGCAAAAATCAATGCTTTATCATCATACTGCCGAACAAAAAGTGGAATAACACGCGATCAAAAAGACTGATATAAAAAATCATGGTACCGCTGAAAACGTCATTTTGTCCCGCAAAAAACGAGCCGTCATAAAGCATCATCAGAGAAAAAATAAAAAAGTTATAGCTCGCAGAATAAAGCGATGCAAAAATAATTATTTTTTATATAAAATTGTTTTTATTCTATAAAAGCGCCAAAACATGAAAAAATGATATACATGAGGTATCGCCATAATCGTACTGACCTGAAGAATAAAACTGCTTTATCAATTTTACCACACGTGGAACGGTATAAACGCCTCCCCCAAAAGAAATTCATGAATTGCTGATTTTTGTTCATTCTAACCTCCCAAAAATCGAAATAAAAAGCGATCAAAAAACGTCACGTGCTCAAAAATGGTACCAATAAAAACGTCAACTCGTCCCGCAAAAAATAAGACCTCACATGACTCTGTGGGCCAAAATATGCAAAAATTATAGCTCTCAAAATGTGATGATGCAAAAACTATTTTTGCAATAAAAAGCGTCTTTTAGCGTGACAGCTGCCAATCATAAAAACCCGCTATAAATAGTAAATCAAACCCCCCTTTATCACCCCCTTAGTAAGGGAAAAATAATAAAATTTAAAAAAAGCATTTATTTCCATTTTCCCATTAGGGTTAGGGTTAGGGTTGCGGCTAAAGTTAGGGTTAGGGTTGGCGCTAAAGTTAGGATTAGGGTTAGGGTTGGGATTAGGGGTGTGTTAGGGTTAGGTTTGTGGTTAGGGTTGGGACTAGGGTTAGGGGTGTGTTGGGGTTAGGGTTGGAGTTAGAATTGGGGGTTTCAGCTGTTTAGGCACATCAGGGGCTCTCCAAATGTGACATGGCGTCTGATCTCAATTCCAGCCAATTCTGCGTTGAAAAAGTCAAACGGTGCTCCTTCACTTCTGAGCTCTGCCATGCAGTCCAAACAGTAGTTTATCCCCACATATGGGGTATCAGCGTACTCTGGACCACAAGAGTTATTGTGCAATTTGTCCTATTTCTTCTGCTACCCTTGGGAAAATAAAAAACTGGGGCCGAAAATATCATTTTTGTACAAAAAAAAAATATTTTTTTGTTTTTACGGCTGTACATTATAAACTTCTGTGAAGCACTTGGGGCTTCATAGCGCTCACCACACATCTAGATAAGTTCCTTGTGGGGTCTATTTTCCAAAATGGGGTCACTTGTTGGGGATTTCCACTGTTTAGGCGCATCAGGGGCTCTCCAAATGCGACATGACGCCCCAGACCATTCCATCAAAGTCTGCAATCCAAAACGTCACTACTTCCCTTCCGAGCCCCAACGTGTACCCATACAGTAGTTTTCTCCCACATATTGGATATCAGCGTACTCAGGACAAATTGGACAACAACTTTTGGGGTCCAATTTCTCCTGTTACCCTTGTAAAAATAAAATATTGGGCAAAAAAATCATTTTTGCAAAAAAAAAAAAGGATTTTTTATTTTTACGGCTGTGCGTTATAAACTTCTGTGAAGCACTTCGGGGTTCAAAGTGCTCACCACACATCTAGACAAGTTCCTTGTGGGGTCTATTTTCCAAAATGGGGTCACTTGTGGGGGGTTTCCACTGTTTAGGCGCATCAGGGGCTCTCCAAATGCGACATGACGCCCCCAGACCATTCCATCAAAGTCTGCAATCCAAAAGTCACTACTTCCCTTCCGAGCCCTGACGTGCGCCCATACAGTAGTTTTCTCCCACATATTGGGTATCAGCGTACTCAGGACAAATTGGACAACAACTTTTGGGTTCCAATTTCTTCTGTTACCCTTGTGAAAATAAAATATTGGGGACGAAAAAATCATTTTTGTAAAAAAAAAAAAGATTTTTTATTTTACGGCTGTACGTTATAAACTTTAGGTGAAACACCTGGGGGTTAAAAGTTCTCACCACACATCTAGATAAGTTCCTTGTGGGGTCTAGTTTCCAAAATGGCGTCATTTATGGGGGTTTCCACTGTTTAGGCAGATCAGGAGCTCTCCAAACACGACATGGCGTCCAGCCAATTCTGCGTTGAAAAAGTCAGACGGCGCTCCTTCCCTTCCAAACTCTGCCATGCACCCAAACAGTGGTTTACCCCCACATATGGGGTATCAGCGCACTCAGGACAAATTGCACAATAACTTTTGGAGTCTTGTTACCTTGGAAAAATAAAAATTTTGGGGTGAAAAGATCATTTTTGTGGAAAAAATATGATTTTTAAATTTTACGGCTCTACGTTATAAACTTGTGTGAAGCACTTGGGGGTTCAAATTGCTCACCAAAGATCTAGAAAAGTTCCTTAGGGGGTCTAGTTTCCAAAATGGGGTCATTTGTGGGGGGTTTCCACTGTTTAGGCACATCAGGGGCTCTCCAAATGCAACATGGCATCCAATCTCAATTCCAGCCAATTTTGGTTGGAAAAAGTCAAATGGTGCTCCTTCCATTCCGAGCTCTGCCGTGTGCCCAAACAGTGGTTCCCACCCACATATGGGGTATCAGCGTACTCAGGACAAATTGGACAACAACTTATGTGTACCCTGTTAGAAAATAAAAAATTAGTGACTAAAAGATAATTTTTGTGGGAAAAAAAATAGGATTTTTTATTTTCATGCCCGGCATTATAGACTTGTGTGAAGCACTTGGGGGTTCAAGAGTGCTCACCAAAGATCTAGATAAGTTCCTTAGGGGGTATAGTTTCCAAAATGGGGTCACTTGTGGGGGTTTCCACTGTTTAGGCTCATCTGGGGCACTGCAAACGGAACATGACCCCCATCAACGTCTGCATTCCAAAACGTTACTACTTCCTTTCCAAGCCCTGCCGTGCACCCAAACAGTTCCCCCCCCCACATATGGGGTATCAGCGTACTCAGGACAAATTGGACAACAACTTTTGGGGTCCAATTTCCTTGGGAAAATTCAAAAATTTGGGACTAAAAAATCATTTTTGTGGAAAATTTTTTTTTTTTTTTTTTCACACCCAGGCATTATAAGCTTTTGTGAAACACTTGGGAGTTCAAAGTGCTCACAACAGATCTAGAGAAGTACCTTAGGGGGTCTAGTTTCCAAAATGGTGTCACTTGTGGGGGTTTCCACTGTTTAGGCGCATCAGGGGCTCTCCAAACACGACATGGCGTCCAATCTCAATTCCAGCCAATTTTAGTTTGAAAAAGTCAAACGGCGCTCCTTCCCTTACGAGCTCTGCCGTGTGCCCAAACAGTGGTTTTCCCCCACATATTGGGTATTGGCGTACTCAGGAGAAATTGCATAACAACCTTATCTGTCCATTTTCTCCTTTTACCCTTGTGAAAATAAAAAAAAAGTTTGTAAAAGATCATTTTTGTGGCTAAAAAGTTAAATATTCATTTTTTCCTTCCACGTTGCTTTAGTTCCTGTGAAGCACCTGAAGGGTTAATAATCTTCTTGAATGTGGTTTTGAGTACCTTGAGGGGTGCAGTTTTTAGAATGGTGTCACTTTTGGGTATTTTCTGCCATATAGACCCCTCAAAGTGACTTCAAATGAGAGGTGGTCCCTAAAAAAAATGGCTTTGTAAATTTTGTTGTAAAAATGAGAAATCGCTGGTCAACTTTTAACCCTTATAACTTCCTAACAAAAAAAAATGTTGGTTCCAAAATTGTGCTGATGTAAAGTAGACATGTGGGAAATGTTATTTAGTAACTATTTTATGTGACATATTTCTCTGTTTTAAGGGAATAAAAATTCAAAGTTTGAAAATTGCAAAATTTTAAAAATTTTCGCCATATTTGCGTTTTTTTCAAAAATAAACGCAAGTTATATCGAAGAAATTTTACTTCTAACGTGAAGTACAATATGTCACGAGAAAACAGTCTCAGAATCGCGAAGATCCGTTGAAGCGTTCCAGAGTTATAACCTCATAAAGAGACAGTGGTCAGAATTGTAAAAATTGGCCCGGTCATTAAGGTGCAAACCACCCTTGGGGGTGAAGGGGTTAAAAAATATGAAAAAATATAAAAGTTCAAATCACCCTCTTTTTTTCCCTTTTAAAATAAAGAAATAAAAAATATTACACATATTTGATAACACCGAGTTGATAAAAGTCTGATTTATCAAAATATAAAATGAATTAAACCAGTTGGTAAATGATGTAACGAGAAAAATCAAAATTTCAGAATTGCAGTTTTTCAACTGCAGCTAGAACACAAAAATCTATATATATAAGAGGCATCGTGATTACCCGCTAATCCCGCCCCTGCATAGTAGCTCTGCCCCCATCACATTACCACACATAATCCTGCCCCCACCACATTACCACACACAATCCCCCCCCCACCACATTGCCACACACAAACACAACACCACGCATAATCCCGGCCCCCACTACATTACCGCACATATTCCCGCCCCCCCACCACATTAATACACATAATCCCGCCCCCCCACCACATTACTGCTCATAATCCCGCCCCCCCACCACATTACCGCTCATAATCCCGCACCCCCACCACATTAATGCTCATAATCCCGCCCTCCCACCACATTACCGCTCATAATCCCGCCCTCCCACCACATTACCGCTCATAATCCCGCCCCCCACCACATCACTACACATAATCCCGCCCACCACCACATTACTGCTCATAATCCCGTCCCCCCACCACATTACCGCACATATTCCGCCCCCCACCACATTACCGCTCATAATCCCACCCCCCACCACATTACCACACATAATCCTGCCCCCCCACCACATTACCACTCATAATCCCGCCCGCCACCACATCACCACACATAATCCCGCCCCCCCACCACATTGCTGCTCATAATCCCGCCCCCTCACCACATTACCGCTCATAATCCCGCACCCTCACCCCATTACTGCTCATAATCCTGCCCTCCCACCACATTACCGCTCATAATCCCACCCCCCCACCACATTACCGCTCATAATCCTGCACACCCACCACATTACTGCTCATAATCCCACCCCCACCACATTGCTGCTCATAATATCGCCCTCCCACCACATTACCACACATAATCCCTCCCCACCACATTACCACACATAATCCGGCCCCCTCACCACATTACTGCTCATAATCCCGCCCCCCACCACATTACTGCTCATAATCCCGCCCTCCCACCACATTACTGCTCATAATCCCGCCCCCCACCACATTACCACTCATAATCCCGCACCCCCACCACATTACTGCTCATAATCCCGCCCTCCCACCACATTACCACACGAGCATCTTACTGAATCCAGTTTTTTTTTCGATTTTACACTGTGAATAAAATGTATCATTAGTATTATTCAGATTTTTGATGATTTTTATTGTTATTAACTTCATTTTAATTTCATTTACCACCTGCGTAAGCGCTATTGAATGTTGTCATTATTTACTTTAGTTTAATCACCAGCAGCGTTAATTAGATAGCAATGAGCGTGCCGAGCGTTAGCTGGCTGGAAACAGCTAGTATGTAATAAGAGGCAATAAAAAATGGACTGATTTTTTTCTTGTGTGCCGTCATAATTGC
Organism: Oophaga sylvatica; assembly: GCA_033576555.1. Taxonomy (NCBI): domain Eukaryota; kingdom Metazoa; phylum Chordata; class Amphibia; order Anura; family Dendrobatidae; genus Oophaga; species Oophaga sylvatica. The sequence continues at coordinate 297,907,645 of JARQOD010000005.1, forward strand.
ATCTATTTTTTTCTCATCCTTTTTTTTCACAGAAACAGGCAGACTGTCTGAACTTCTTTTTATTGATTGACTTTTAAAAATGTATCAATTAAAAACAGATAAATCTAGGATGAAACTCTGAGGGGAAAAGTATGTCTTCTGTGTTTGATCTTTATCTCACGGATCCCCATAGACATTAATGGTTAAGTCTGATCCGCAAAACGGATGAGAATAAAACGTGCTCTGACTTGACGCATGACACTCTATGGGTCAGTGTTTTGTCCAAGAAAAATCTAATAGCACTAGGTTGTGTCGTGTTAATGTAGCCTTAGGAGGATAATTTTAAATTGTCGAACTAATATCAAAATAAGATGTTATTCTTTGCAAGTGAAGTGTGAAACCTTAAAGAGGACCGTCAAGCACACTTTTTTTGTGTGTTTTAAAATATAGATGTGACAGGGCTCCTAGGAAACTTTTGCAACTAGTCTCAGCAGCAGCAAAGCAAGCAATCATCCATGCTTGGATATCTACTCATGAATTACCACATAAACTATTACTAAAAAATTCTATCATTTTCAAATTGATTGAGTAGAGTCAACTATCCTCAAGGAGTTTAGAGTAGGACAGTTCTTCAACACATGGGACCGTTTAAGGCTTTCGTCCTACTAAGAAATCCAGAACAAGGTCAAAACACATTAAGAGACCTCTATTCTATATTCACAGTGTAGTGCAAAAGTGGAAAAAGTGATGCAAAGTAATAAAAAATGTAAAAATAGAAGTGTTTATTTTAAACAAATAACAAAATGGAAAGTGAATGAACAAAAAAGAAACCTAAATAAAAGCAACATTTGGTGTTACTACTCTTTGTCTTCAAAACAGTATCCAAACATCAATTCTTCAAAGCATACTTAGGCCTTTTTCACACATCAGTTTTTTACAATCAGTCACAATCAATCAAAGTTGGAAAAAAAAGGATCCTGTGCAGATTGTAAAAAACTGATGCGACGGATCAGTTTTTTTTGCTGGATCCGACTGCTCTACCTGGTAATAATAATTGGAGCATGCTCAGTTTAACAAAATGGAATCCGTCGCTGGATTCCATCATTTGACAGACAGCGACGTTGCTGCCCGACTTTTCGACACAGACAAAAAATGTTACATTGTCCATTGTCTCCAGACGATGGATAAACAAATTCCGACGGATCCAGCGCACGACGGACGAAACGTGAGGCCATCTTTCACAATTTGTCGCTAATTCAAGTCTATGAGAAAAAAATGGATCCAGCAAACTCATTTGCTGGATCCGTTTTTTTACAAAAAGACAGATTCTGACTGAAGCAAAAAAACTGATGTGTGAAAGAGGCCTTACACACAGTTTTTGAAGCAACTCAGAAGGGAGATTGTTTCAAACATTTTGGAGAACTAATCAAAGATCTTTTGTGGACATAGAGTTGTGCAGATCCTTCTGTCTCTTCATATAATCCCAGACAGATGCAATAATGTTGAGATCAGAACTCTATGGGGGTCATATCATCACTTCCTTGGACCTTGTTCTTCTTTAGGCAGGAGATAGTTCTGTATGTTTCGGGTCATTGCCCTGCTGCATAATAAATTTAACACCAATCAGATGCCTTCCTGATGATATTGCATGATGTATGATGTGCAAGTATCTGCTTGTAATTTCAACATTGAGGACAACAAAAATTAGCAACATTGAAAGCCATAGAGGCAGTTGTTGTTCAAGGAAACAGCACAGTAGATGAAAAACACATCATGATTTCTTCTCTTCAAATCAGAATATGTCCTCCAGTGCCATCAGCTCATGGCTGGCAGCAACCAGTGGGACCCAGCTACACCCATCTACTGTTCTCACAAGTCTCAACAGAAGTGTTCTTCATTGAAAAATTAGGTTACCCTAGGGACCTGGCACCACAATATTCCTGAAATCTGCTACGTTTCCCTCAGATGGTTCCCCACTTCCTCTGTATGGAAGGGATTAAGGCATTCTCCTCAGTGCCTAGGTCTGGCCATAAGTCCTGTACGTTGCAGGTAGGTCCACAGGAAAATTGGTACAACCTCATACCGCCAAACAATATGTACTTCACATGCCTCCAGCCCACTGTACCTTGAACTTGGCCTTGTCTCTCACAACACTCTAACTCACTAAATATCAAGCACAGTGTAGGAAAGACTAAGTTCAAAACAAAGGGGAGAGGGAAAGGGAGCCTAACACTAGGGAAGGAGGGAGTGGAGACCCCTAGGCAGATCAAAAATGACCCTGTCTGCCATAAATGGCCCTATATATATGTTCTGCACCTATTGCCAAGCAGGAACCTCATCCCTGCCTGATCCTGGCGATAAGCCCTGCTTAGGAAATGACGGGGTGTCCACTAGTCGATCCCCACTACCACTAAAGACAGCAGGTATAGACGAACAAGGGAAACAACTTATCTTGAGGAGATTTAGAGGTGAAACACAGACATCCTCAAGCAAAACCATAGAGGAAGATAGCCGACTGCTATAGCTCCAAGCCTCAACATGGGGAAATGGAAATATCACCGCAACCCCCAGCAGCAGGCTGGGAGTCTATAAACACGCAAGTCCAGGTGTGTCAATTAGAGTAGGATAAAGGTTGCCAGTGAGTCAAAGAGTCAGAAGGGTTATGATGGTGTCTGCAAAGCCAAACACAGAGATCTTCAGCAGCTAGATGCAGTGCGACTGTCTGCAGCTTCTGACAAACCAGTGACACTAAACTGTTGTGAATGTTTTAGAAATGAATTCTGAGCAGAGGCTCCCTCTGGTGGTTACAGACAGTACTGAACCATTCAATGAGGATTGGCAATCAGGAATCACGGACTGGCTGGATATAAGGGAGGTTCCCTCCCATCATGGTTGCCGGTGATCAATTGTTCTTGTCTCAACGTTGTTTCCTGGTTCACTTGGAAGCTTGCTGAGTCTTGCCTCTTCTCCTGCTCTCAGATAAGATATTTTGATACTGTTATGTTTTGGTAGCTGAGGAGAGCAGGCAAAAACGGCAATACACCAGAGAGGTTGGAATCTACTGGATTGCAGTACCCTGACTAACCACCACAACTAAAGGCAGCCGTGGAGTGTTCCTACTTTGGTCCTAGACGCCTCGTCACAGCCTGAGAGGTTAACTACACCTAAAGATAGAAAGAGGAAAGCTATCTGCCCCGGAGCAGATCCCCAAAGAACATAGGAAGCCCCCAAACATGTAATGGCGGTTAGACAAGAGGAAATACAGACACAGACAGAAAATAATATGAGCAAACGCTGGGGCCCAATCTGCCTAGACAAAAAAGGATAGGAAGGATACTTACTGCAATCCAAAAAAACCCCTAAAAAAAGCCAACACTACTAATTGCAAAAACACCTGAGATCACACGACCTCTACCACCTAAATTAGTTCTCTGGTGTAACAAAACCAAGCCACAGCCACTGAAAAAACTGGAAAAGGCAAATGAACAAACAACAGTGGCTCCAGAGGAACCGAAAGGAGCCCAAGCTCCCCGGGGAGGGGAACCTGGCCAACCTCACAGAAATGCAGAGAAATATGCAAATGGCAAGCACAAAAACAAAAAACAGAAAATATCTTATCTGAGAGCAGGAGAAGAGGCAAGACTCAGCAAGCTTCCAAGTGAACCAGGAAACAACGTTGAGACAAGAACAATTGATCACCGGCAACCATGATGGGAGGGAACCTCCCTTATATCCAGCCAGTCCGTGATTCCTGATTGCCAATCCTCATTGAATGGTTCAGTACTGTCTGTAACCACCAGAGGGAGCCTCTGCTCAGAATTCATTTCTAAAACATTCACAACACTAAACCAGGAAGTAGTTGCTTTTTCTACTTGCTTTATGCCCCTCCCAGTCTAGGCTATTCCCAAGATATTAACTGCATCTTGCCTTACTGTCCTCACAGTAACTATCTTTCTATCTATCTATCTATCTATCTATCTATCTATCTATCTATCTATCTATCTATCTATCTATCTATCTCTACCCTAAGCGCTAAACTATATCCTATACTTTCCCTATATCTGAGCTGAGTGTACCAGAGTTACATCAGTACTTACAACACTATACATTAGTTATATTATTCTCTATACATTTTACATTTCATCATAAAATGCAGTAATAACGCATGACAGTATTCACACTACACAATTGTTGTCTTCAGGGGCAAGAAAACGACAGTCTCTGTCACACCCTTACATCATTAAGAACTATCTTCAGCGTAAAGAAGAATAAGGAGTCCTGGAAGTGAGGACATGGCCTCCACAGAGCCCTAATCTAAATATCACATCTGTCTGGGATTATATGAAAAGACACAAGGACTTGCACAAGCAAACATCAACAGAAGATTTGCTGTTGGTTCTTCAACATGTTTGGAACAACCTCCCTGCTGAGTTTCTTAAAAAACTGTGGGCAAGTGTACCTAGAAGAATTGATACTGTGATGCTAATTTGAATGTAAAGGATGGTCACACCAAATATTATTCTGATTTAAATTTCTATTTTGTTCACGTTCCATTTTAATAATTGCTGAAAATTAATTGTTAACTTTTCTTTTTAAAATATTCTTACTCTGCAGTCTCTTTTCCACAACTACTTAACCACTTTTGCACTAGTACTGTAGGTGACTCTTTAAGCATTATTCAGTAACTCCTAATAAAAGGTAAGGCTGTGCAATAGGCATGTAATGAGGAAATGAATCAAGCCAAAACATCTGCTCATTCTTGCGTACAAACCAACATTTTCTCTTTCTATGAAAAAGTATTATTTTAAAGTATTCAATGATATCAGTAGCTCCTAATTCAGGGTAAAACCACTCATTTACAAGTATCACTGGAACATAGATTATTCATTCATCTGCTCACCTTTAAGTTTCATTTTCATTTCTTGGAAACAGAGTTTAGGTTCTCTAGACCGGGAATGTGCAACCAGAAGACCAAGGACCACATTTGTTAGATTTTGTACTACTACAATTAGATATAATTTGTTTAATGTAAAATAAACAGAATTTTGTGCAAATGTTTATATCATGTTTTTTTCTCAGCAAAAAATACAACACATCTACTAATAGGAAGATGAATTCACCTTCTTGATTCTGCACCTTAAGGGAAATCTGTCACCACATGTGACCTAGCTAAACTATTAATATGGGAATACAGGTTATAGAATGTTGAAAAAAGTCCTACCTGAGTGGATAAATCACTTTAAATAAATGACTTCTTACAGGCAATGGGCCGCATGCTGCCCGGAAGATAACTCTGCCCCGCACTTCATCTCCTTACATGTCACCTCCCATCAGTGTCACTCTGTCCCTGTGATTATGCCCGCTTGAGAGGAAATCTTGCGCATGCGCATTGCTGTTCTCTTCTTTCTTATGCAGTCTTTTGCTCTTCTATGAGCATAGGCCTCATGTGACTTCTGCGCAAGTGCCATTCCCAGTATTCACAGGCGCGCATCTAATCACTGGGAATGGCACCTGCACAATAGACACTTGATGTCTTTGTCCATAGAAGGGAGGAAGACTGCGGAGTAAAGAAAAGAGCAATAATGCACACATGTGAGATTTCCTCTCAAGCGGCCGACGTCACAGGGACACTGGGTGGTCTGGTATGTGGACTTCATGGGATACTTGTGCTCTCGACAGCTCTCTCCTCTTAGGCACTACTTGTCTGGCCTTACTATGCATCCTCCTCTTCTTCTAGGCAATGAGTTTTGAAGTATAGAGCACTTGCAGGCTTATGCTACGGAGGGACTTCCTTTAGCAGACAGCTTAAGGCGATGTGCTAGATTATATTGTATGACCTATCTGGCTTATTTCGACTTGGCTTCCAGTTATCCTCCATGTTGTGTTGCTGCAGATAATAGTTACCGTATGACAGGGCCGGACTGGGACAAAAAAGCAGCCCTGCCACACAAACCCCACCAGCCCACAAACTATAACACTCCTCACCCCGAACAGTGAATTTTACTTTACTTTGTCGTACCTCTCACTCTCCTAAAAGGAGATATTTGAAGAGCCACATTTGAATGGCGCCACAGTGCGTATTATCTACCACAGCTGCATTAACATGGTGCTCTACAGAGCTCCGATTTTCAGGAACATAGGGGTCCCAGCAGATGGATCTCCAGCAATTGGAAAGTTATCCACTATTCAGAGGAGAGGGGATTACTTGGGATAATCCATTTAAACAGCTTTTCCAATATTTTATTTTTATTTGGCCATAGTAATATTGAAAATACTAAACCAATAATGACCCTCCCAAAGTCCAATGTCACCTCTTCGACAACAGGACAGGAGAAGTGGTACTGTGCAGTGCATACAGAGCCGGCTCCAGGTTTTTTTGGGCCCCGGGTGAAAGTCTCAGTGGCCCCTTTAACACATACCACAATTCATAATGTACAGATACAGCAGAGAAACATACTTTACAATGCCAAAGATTTCACTTCTTACATTACATGAGTGATAACTATTGTATATTCTACAATAGGTCATAAATCAGACAATATAGTCTTCCATAAAGTATTATTGGCACCACATAGCGCTTTATACAGAATAACATGCCCCATATATTGCACCATACAGAATAATGATCCCCATATATTGCTCCATACAGAATAATGAGTCCCATATAATGCTCCATACAGAATAATGATCTCCATATATTGCTCCAAACAGTATAATGAGCCCCATATAATGCTCAAAACAGTATAATGCACCCGATATAATACTCCATACAGTATAATGAGCCCCATACCTTGGTCCATACAGAATGGGCCCCATATAATGCTCCATACAGAATGTGATGGGCCCCATATAATGCTCCAAACAGTACATGATTTGCCCCATATATTGATCCAAACTCCAAACAGAATGGGCCCCGTATAATGCTCCATATATAATGGGCCACATATGAGGCTCCAAATATAATAAGCCCCATATGATGCTCCATATGTTATGGGCCCAATATGATGCTTCATATATTATGGGCCCCATATGATGCTTCATATATAATGGGCCCCATATGATGCTCTAGTATATAATGGGCCCCATATTATGCTTCAGTATATAATGGGCCCCATATTATGCTTCAGTATAATGGGTCCCATATGATGCTCCAGTATATAATGGGCCCCATATTATGCTTCAGTATATAATGGGCCCCATATTATGCTTCAGTATAATGGGTCTCATAGGATGCTCCAGTATATAATGGGCCCCATATTATGCTTCAGTATATAATGGGCCCCATATTATGCTTCAGTATATAATGGGCCCCATATGATGTTCCAGTATATGATGGGCTCCATATATTGCTCAAAACATTTAAAAAAAAATTAAATACTCCCCTCTCTTCGTTGGCAGCTGCTCTGCTCCAGACTCCGCAACGTCGGTGTCTTCTGGCTCTCTGCACTGTGACTTTTCGGGCAGAGGGAGCACAGACGTGACATCACTGCACCCTCTGACCTAAAACGTCACAGTCAGAAGATGCCGCAGTGGAGGAGCGGGAAGAGGTAAGTATCGCAAGTGCCAGGGCCCTGAGCAAGCGGGGGAGGGGTGGACTCTTTATTAGCCCATGTGGCAACATTTCAGTTCCACAGCAGAGAAAGATTATGTTATGGATCTGAAACGTTGCCACATGGGCTAATAAAGAGTCAACCACTTTTTTCACAACTTATCGGAATGATTATATATATATATATCTAATATATATTTACCTTGTAATGTCTTCACATCCTGTTTTGTCTAGAAGTGTCCGGTTCCCAGAATTCCAAGTGGCGGAAGTTCACCGACCGCCATATTGGGACACCCAAGTGATGGGTGTCTCAATATGGAAACTGCTGGTGGTACCATCCTCTTGGCTATACCACCAGCGGAACACCGTTGCGCCACACACACACACACACACACACACATACTGTATAAGCCGTACGCACCACACACACACTGTATACGCCATAAGCACCACACACACACACTGTATACACCGTTCACACCACACACAAACAGTATACACCGTACGCACAACACACACTGTATGTGCCATACGCACCACACATACATACACACACTGTACACACCACACACACTGTATACACCATACGCACCACACACTCTGTATATGCCGTACGCACCCCACACACACACACACACTGTATACACAAAGATGGCGGAGGTCTGATTTACTGCGCCTGCGCAAATTCCGCTCAGGTGCAGTGAATCATTTGGCTGATCCTGGCAGTAGATACCCAACGTGTCTACAAGCAGAGGAAGCCGGTCATATTAACCCCTTAACCCCCAAGGGTGGTTTGCACGTTAATGACTGGGCCAATTTTTACAATTCTGACCACTGTCTCTTTATGAGGTTATAACTCTAGAACGCTTCAACGGATCTTCAATTTTCTGAGACTGTTTTCTCGTGACATATTGTACTTCACGATAGTGGTAAAATTTCTTCGATATAACTTGCATTTATTTATGAAAAAAATGGAAATATGGTAAAAATTTTGAAAATGTTGCAATTTTCAAACTTTGAATTTTTATTCCCTTTAAACAGAGAAATATGTCACACAAAATAGTTAATAAATAACATTTCCCACATGTCTTCTTTACATCAGCACAATTTTGGAACCAACATTTTTTTTTGTGAGGAAGTTATAAGGGTTAAAAGCTGACCAACGATTTCTCATTTTTACAACAAAATGTACAATACCATTTTTTTAGGGACCACCTCACATTTGAAGTCACTTTGAGGGGTCTATATGGCAGAAAATACCCAAAAGTGACATCATTCTAAAAACTGCACCCCTCAGGGTACTCAAGAAGTTTATTAACCCTTCAGGTGCTTCACAGGAGCTGAAGCAACATGGAAGGAAAAAATGAACATTTAACTTTTTTGTCACAAAAATGATCTTTTACAAACATTTTTTTTATTTTAACAAGGGTAAAGGAGAAAATGGACAGAACAAGTTGTTGTGCAATTTCTCCTGAGTACGGCGATACCCCATATGTGGGGGAAAACCACTGTCTGGGCGCACGGCATGGCTCGGAAGGGAGGAGCGCCGTTTGACTTTTTCAAACCAAAATTGGCTGAATTGCGATTGGACGCCATTTCGCCTTTGGAGAGCCCCTGATGTGCCTAAAAAGTGGAAACCCCCCACAAGTGACACCATTTTGGAAACTAGACCCCCTAAGGAACTTATCTAGATCGGTTGTGAGCACTTTGAACCCCCAAGTGTTTCACTAAAGTTTATAATGCCTGGGTGTGAAAAAAAAAATTTCCACAAAAATGATTTTTTAGTCCCCAATTTTGGATTTTTCCAAGGAAATTGGATCCCAAAAGTTGTTGTCCTATTTGTCCTGAGTACGCTGATACCCCATATGTGGGGGGGAAACTGTTTGTGAGCACGGCAGGGCTCGGAAAGGAAGTAATGACGTTTTGGAATGCAGAATTTGATGGGTGTCATGTTCAGTTTTCAGAGCCCCTGATGTCCCTAAACAGTGGAACCTCCCACAAGTGACCCCATTTTGGAAACTAGACCCCCCTAAGGAACTTATCTAGATCTGTGGTGAGCACTTTGAACCCCCAAGTGCTTCACACAAGTTTATAATGCCCGGACATGAAAATAAAAAATCCTATTTTTTTCCCACAAAAAAAATCTTTTAGTCACCAATTTTTTATTTTCCCAAGGGTAGCGGGAGAAATTGGACCACAAAAGTTGTCCAATTTGCCCTGAGTACGCTGATACCCCATATGTTGGGGGCAACCACTCTTTGGGCGCACGGCAGAGCTCGGAAGGGAAGGAGCGCCATTTGACTTTTTCAAACCAAAATTGACTGGAATCGAGATTAGACGCCATGTCGCGTTTGCATAGCCCCTGATGTGCCTAAACAGTGGAAACCCCACACAAGAGACCCCATTTTAGAAACTAGACCCGTAAGGAACTTATCTAGATCTGTGGTGAGCACTTTGAACCCCCAAGTGCTTCATACAAGTTTATAACGTAGAGCCGTAAAATTAAAAAATCATATTTTTTCCACAAAACTGATCTTTTCACCCCAATTTTTATTTTCCCAAGGGTAACAAGACCTCAAGTGTTATGGAGCAATTTGTCCTGAGTACGCAGAAACCCAATAGTGGGGGTAAACCATTATTTCAGTGCATGGCAGAGCTCAGAAGTGAAGGAGCGTCGTTTGACTTTTTCAACGCAGAATTGGCTGGACGCCATGTCGCGTTTGGAGAGCCCCTGATGTGCCTAAACAGTGGAAATCCCCACAAGTGACACCATTTTGGAAACTAGACCCCCTAAGGAACTTATCTAGATCTGTTGGGAGCACTTTCAACCCCCAAGTGTTTCACTAAAGTTTATAATGCCTGGGTGTGAAAAAAAAAATTTCCGCAAAAATGATTTTTTAGTCCCCAATTTTTGATTTTTCCCAAGGAAATTGGACCCTAATAGTTGTCCAATTTGTCCTGAGTACGCTGATACCCCATATGTGGGGGGAAATACTGTTTGTGCACATGGCAGAGCTCGTAAAGGAAGTAATGACGTTTTGGAATGCAGACTTTGATGGGTGTCATGTTCAGTTTTCAGAGCCCCTGATGTGCCTAAACAGTGGAAAACCCCTAAGTGACCACATTTTGGAAACTAGACCCCCTAAAGAAACCCGGGCGTGAAAATAAAAAAATCATATTTTTTCCACAAACATGATCTTTAGTCCCCAGTTTTTTATTTTCCCAAGGGTAACAGGAGAAATTGGACACCAAAAGTTGTTCAATTTGTCCTGAGTACGCTGATACCCTATATGTGGGAGAAAACTACTGTATGAGCACACGTCGGGGCTCGGAAGGGAAGTAGTGACGTTTTGCATTGCAGACTTTGATGGAATAGTCTGCGGGTGTCATATCGCGTTTGGAGAGCCACTGATGTGCTTAAACAGTGGAAATCCACACAAGTGACCCCATTTTGGAAACTAGACCCCCCAGAGAATTTATCTAGATGTGTGGTGAGAACTTTGAACCCCCAAGTGCTTCACAGAAGTTTATAACAAAGAGCCATAAATATAAAAAATCATATTTTTTTCCACAAAAATGATATTTCACCCCCAATTTTTTATTTTCCCAAGTGTAACAGAAGAAATTGGACCCCAACAGTTATTGTTGGTTGTTGGTTTAGGCGGGCACCACCTCAAATAAGATAGTATACAAAATGTTGGGATCACTCCTGCATGAGGAAAAAGTAACCAAAAAACCAAGAACAAAAGAAAAAGACACATGCATATAAGCAAGGATCATTGACCAAGTATATAATCACATCATATAAAGTTTATTTAAAGACCAAACCATAGTGAACACACATATTAAAAACAGTTAAAAAACACATATAGCGCATACAAGAGAAAGAGTCCACAATAATGAGTTTAATACTCAGAAAAAGTATACCCACATACAAAGGTTTGCAGGTGTCCAAACACATAGTGTGGGCAACTGTGAGGTGCACCTCGATGTTAAAAATAATAATGTAGGCGACCAAGTGCCTACACAAGAGGAGCTGTTCTAGTTGTTTAACAACATGTCCATATATATAATACTTCCCCCATCCTTAAATTCGGTACAGAGCGATACACAGCTAATCTGTTGTTAGAACATGGTACCATCAGTTTGAATGGTCATATGTATGTAAATATGGAAAAGATCATAGTACACATGCGCACAACTCACACAGAGTTCCGAACGTCCAGGAACGTAACACAGATAGTCATAGGCCATGTCTAAGTACAAAACATAGTGTAGACATCACCTCGGCTATATAGGGAAAGAGATTCCAATTCAAATACCCTCAGGGCCAATACAGGTTTGTATGTGATACCTATACAAGCACCAGGTTCGGCACATATCAAGGTCAAAACCTAGGCAGATAGTCAAGGTGTCATGTATAGTGTACAGTTCCTATAGCGTCTTGTGCTTGGGTGCGAGGAAAACACAGGAGACATAGGTTGAAATGAAATGACTTGTATTACTTCATACAAGCATGCTGAAAAGTTCACACAGTTTGCAGGAACAGCGACAGGAGACACAGCAGGCCAGAGTAACTTCAAGCACTACAATAAATCTCCAAAGCAGGTTCAGGATCTCTTCTCTGTACCGTAATTCCTCTGCAAACATGGATTCACCAAACAGCAGGTTTCCAGAGTCCAAAAGTGTTCCAAGGTTCCTCAGTAGGGAATAGCTGGAGTACAAGTCCAAGGCTTCCAGGAGTCAGGCCACAGACTGACTGAGGCTTGATTCAGGAGCACTGATTGTTCAGCTGAGGCTGCTTAAGAAGCAAGAGGGAAGAATCAGGGCGGGAACATGAAAACGGGAAACTCCATATTAACTGAGGGCAAGAGCTGCAGAAAGACAGAAAGCAAAATGGCCGACGGAAAACTGAGTTTCAAGGAACATGTCAACAGAGACAAAGAACCTTACATTACTCCCCCCTTAGGGACAACCTCCCGATGACCTCAGACCAGGCTTGTCAGGGTACCTCTGATGAAACTGGCGGAGCAGGCGAGGAGCATTTACATTATTGACTGGTTCCCATGAGTTGTCCTCCACTGGGTAGCCCTGCCATTTAATCAAATATTGCAACTGATTTCTGTAGAACCTGGAATCTAGAATCCTTTCCACCATAAATTCTTCCTGACCATCGACCAGCACTGGGTCAGGGCAAGGAGAAGAACGTCCAGGAAACGTATTGGGTGTTGCAGCCTTTAGTAGGGATACATGAAAGACAGGGTGGATTCTCATAGTTCTGGGCAGTTGAAGACGACAAGCAACAGCACTTATAATCTTATTGATCTTATAAGGTCCAATGTACTTATGTCCCAATTTAGACGATGGAATCTTTAATTTAAGATTTCTGGTTGACAGCCAGACCAAATCTCCTACCTTGAAAGCTGGTGCAGGTTTACGAAATTTATCTGCTGCTTTCTTGTACCTTTCCTGAGCCAATTCTAGATTTTCCTTTAGAAGATCCATATTCTTTTGTAAAGAAGTGATTCTTTCGGCCACTGCTGGCAAGGGCGTATCTATGGGAAATCGAGGAAGAATGTTAGGATGATAACCTAGATTGGAGTAAAAAGGAGACTGCTTAGTGGAGGCGCTCTGAGAGTTGTTATAAAGAACTCAGCCAGTGGAAGTAGATCCACCCAATCATCCTGTAGGTGGCAGATAAAACAGCGGAGATACTGCTCCAGGGTCTGATTGGTTCGTTCTGTCTGTCCATTAGTCTGGGGATGAAAAGCAGAAGAAAGGTTTACTTTAATGTCCAATGCTGCACAGAAATTTTGCCAAAACCTTGAAGTGAATTGCACCCCTCGATCCGAAATGACCCATCCGGTACTCCATGTAAGCGAAACACATTCTTAATCATCAAGTCTGATGTCTGTTTTGCAGTGGGTAAGCCGACACAAGGGATAAAATGAGCTGCCTTTGTTAGACGGTCAACCACCAATAGAATGGTGTTCTTCCCTTGAGAGGTTGGTAACTCCACAATGAAGTCCATAGAAATGGATCCCCACGGGCGGGACGGGGTGGGAAGAGGTTGCAACAGACCAGTTGGTGAGGAGCGAGGTGTTTTGCATCTTGCACAGACTTCACATGAAGTGACATAGTTTAAGACATCTTTCCTGTAAGTGGGCCACCAAAAGAAACGAGAAAGAAATTCTTGTGTCTTTAGAATTCCCCTATGCCCGGCTATCTTGGAATCGTGGATGAGTTGCAATACTCTCAATCTGACTGTTTCAGGTATATACAGACGTTGTCCCTGAATCCACACACCATTCTTAAAGACAAGACTTACGTCCCTTGGGGGTTGAGACAACAAAGAATCCGCATGGTATGCTTCCTTGATGTCCTTAAGTAGGTCTTGATTATGAATCACTCCCAGGAATCTAGGGTCAGGAAGAATAGTCTTAGGAGGAGTAAGTGGACGTGTCTCTGCTGAATGAATCCTAGAGAGTGCATCAGCCTTTCCATTGCGCGATCCTGGTCTATAAGAAATGACAAAATTAAATTGGTTTAGGAAAAGATTCCAGCGAGCCTGGCGAGGAGTCAGGCACTTAGCCGACCTGATAAATTCAAGGTTACGATGGTCTGTCAGGACTAGAGTTGAGCGATACTTTCCGATATCCTAAAGTATTGGAATCGGAATGGTATCGCCGATATCACTAAAATATCGGCGATACCCGATACCGATACCGGAAGTCCCATGTAAGTCTATGGGAACAAAATATCGCAACTAAAAAAACCCCATTCTTTCCTTGTAAACACTAAATATACACACATAGAATACATATATATATATATATACATGTCATTGTGACATATATATATATATATGTATAGTTTATACACTTCTACATAGTAAAATATCCTCTGATTCAATTGCCGGGTATAGCCGGCTTCAGTGAAAAGACAGAAGCACCCGACATGAAATGACACTTGGTGTACATAGGGTTAACCATGTCTTTTCATGTCCTTTGCTATCTAATTTGCACAAACAATTAAATCAGTCTATGTGTGCAAAATTTCACACCTGTAGGGGTTAATTAAAGGTGTAAATTCGTTGTAAAAAAACGGACTTTTTTGCTACGAATTTACACCTTTCATTAACCCCTACAGGTGTGAAATTTTGCACACATAGTCTGATTTAATTGTTTGTGCAAATTAGATAGCAAAGGACATGAAAAGACATGGTTAACCCTATGTACACCAAGTGTCATTTCATGTCGGGTCACCCGACATGAAATGACACTTGGTGTACATAGGGTTAACCATGTCTTTTCATGTCCTTTGCTATCTAATTTGCACAAACAATTAAATCAGTCTATGTGTGCAAAATTTCACACCTGTAGGGGTTAATTAAAGGTGTAAATTCGTTGTAAAAAAAACGGACTTTTTTGCTACGAATTTACACCTTTAATTAACCCCTACAGGTGTGAAATTTTGCACACATAGACTGATTTAATTGTTTGTGCAAATTAGATAGCAAAGGACATGAAAAGACATGGTTAACCCTATGTACACCAAGTGTCATTTCATGTCGGGTTCTGCATTTTCACAAAAGCCGGCAATTGAATTAGCGGCTATTATACTATGTAGAAGTGTATGAACTACAAATATAAATATATATATATATGTGTCACAAATTCAATGACATGTATATATATATATGAGGTGTAAAATTGCTGAAAAAAAATGCGTGGGCTCCCGCCCTATTTTCGCAACCAGACAGACAAGCCAGTGAGTGGGGGCAGATAATAATAGCCCAGAGAGGGACCATTATTTTTGCCCCCCCCCGGCTACTAACATCTGCCCCCAGACACCCCAGGAAAGACAAATCTATAATTAGATTCGCCCTTTCTGGCACTTTGCCCGTCTATTCCCATTGCCCTGTAGCGGTGGCGAATGGGTTAATATGGGGTTATAGCCACCTTGCTATTGAAAGGTGACCTTAAGCCAGGTTAATAATTGAGAGCTGTCAATTAGACAACTATCAATTATTAATCCTATTGCATGAAATAAAAATAAAACACACACACTTTAATTAAAAATCATTTAAATGAAATAAAGACACATGTTTTTGACCATCTTTTATTTTACTGCAAAAACCATTTCCTGTAATAAAAATAAAATAAAAAAGCAAAATTATTCTTACCTATCCCATGCACAGTCAGGTCCCACGGTGTAATCCTTCAGAAAGGGTTAATGTTTACTGCAGGGACCACAGCTAATGCTGCAGCCTCACAGTAAACCCCAAATGAATGAGTTCCTCTCCTGCCTGACAGGAGAGTAAAGGCTGGGTGTCACATAACGATACACCAGCGATCCCGACAACGATATGCACTTGTCAGGATCGCTGGTGTATCGCTACATGATCGCTGCTGAGCTGCCAAACAGGCAGCTCAGGCAGCGATCTGGGACAGCGACACTGCGGGTAACATCGCTTAAGGGCCCGTCTCACATAGCGATATCGCTACCGAGATCGCTGCTGAGTCACTAGTTTTGTGACGCAGCAGCGAGCTCACCAGCGATATCGCTGTGTGTGACATTCAGCGACGATCAGCCCCCCTGCCGGGTATCGCTGATCGTCGCAGAAATGTCAGGACCTTTTTTTGATCGCTGGTCTCCCGCTGACAGGCACGCATCGCTGCGTGTGACAGGCGGGAGACCAGCGATCCGCTGGTAACCAAGGTACACAGCGGGTTTCCAGGCAACGCGCAGAGCTTGGAAACCCGCTGTGTACCTTGGATACCAGCTCCCTGCATCAGGGCGCTGGTATCCAAGGTACACAGCGGGTTTCTAGGCACAGCCCCGCGCCTGGAAACCCGCTGTGTACCTTGGTTACCAGCGGATCGCTGGTCTCCCGCCTGTCACACGCAGCGATGTGTGCCTGTCAGCGGGAAACCAGCGATCAAAGAAAGGTCCTGACATTTCAGCGACGATCAGCGATACCCGGCAGGGGGCTGATCGTCGCTGAATGTCACACACAGCGATATCGCTGGTGAGCTCGCTGCTGCGTCACAAAACTAGTGACTCAGCAGCGATCTCGGTAGCGATATCGCTATGTGAGACGGGCCCTTAAGTGGAAAGCTTAATTGATTGCTTTCCACTTTCACTTCAGGTCAGCCAGGGACACAATCAGTGACGTCAGAGGGAACTGATTAACAAAGATAGGGGTTCCCTTCGAAAAAAAAATGGCGTGGGGTCCCCCCTATTTTTGTTAACCAGCCAGATGAAGCAGACCGCTGAGGCCTGGATTTTCAGGCTGTTAAGGAGCCAAGATCCATGGACCTTGCCAGCCTGATAATACTAGGCCACAGCAGTCTGCATATCTTGGCTGATTAACAAAAATAGGGGATCCCCTCGAAAAAAATTGGCGTGGGGTCCCCCATATTTTTGTTAACCAGCCAGATGAAGCAGACCGCTGAGGCCTGGATTTTCAGGCTGTTAAGGAGCCAAGATCCATGGACCTTGCCAGCCTGATAATACCAGGCCACAGCAGTCTGCATATCTTGGCTGATTAACAAAAATAGGGGATCCCCTCGAAAAAAATTGGCGTGGGGTCCCCCCTATTTTTGTTAACCAGCCAGATGAAGCAGACCGCTGAAGCCCGGTTTTTCAGGCTGGTAAGGATCCAATATCCATGGACCTTGCCAGCCTGATAATACCAGGCCACAGCAGTCTGCTTAGCTTGGCTGGTTAACAAAAATAGGGGATCCCCTCGAAAAAAAAAACGGCGTAGGGGTCCCCCTATTTTTGTTAACCAGCCAAGTAAAATGCAGACTGCTGCGGCCTGGTATTAAAAGACTGTCAAGGCCCATGGATTTTGGCCCTCAACAGCCCGATAATACCAGGCTACAGCAGCCCCACATTTGGCGCATCAAAAGATGTGCCAATTGTGGCACTTTACCCGGCTCTTCCCAATTGCCCTGTAGCGGTGGCAAGCGGGTAATAAGGGGTTAATGTCACCGTTGATTGCACGGTGACAATAAGCCCGGTTAATAATGGAGAGGTGTCAATAAGACACCGATCCATTATTAATCCCAAAGTTATTAAATGTGTAAAAAAAAACACAGCAAGAAAAAAGTATTTTAATGAAATAAAAGAGACAACACAGTTTTCATTTCTTTTATTGTACTCTCATTCCTGCGACGCCATCGATCTCCTGTAAAAAAGAAAAAAAAACAAACCAACAGTATACCACCTGTCCGACGCAGTCCATAACGACAGTCCCACGACGATCCAACTCTGCTACATCGCAATGACAGGCAGAGCCTGTCATCGCAACGCAGCACAGCTGATTACCTGCTTCCCCGGCGGTGACGTCATCGGACTGACTGCTTTACGGCCGGGATTACCCAGCAGTCACTGCAGTTATCGCGAGATACTGCATGTGACCGCCGGGGAAAGAAGATTGCGGCCATCAAGCAGTCCAGGACATGACCGCCGGAGATCTTCTGCCAGGTAAGTGCCGCTGACTCCTGACAGACCCGACAGACGGACACTGACAGTGACAGTGACAATCCCGATTCCGGTATCCGATATGACGAAAATATCGGAACTCGGAATCGGAATTCCGATACAGCCAATATCGGCCGATACCCGATATTTGCAGTATCGGAATGCTCAACCCTAGTCAGGACGACTATTTGCTGTGCAGCTCCCTGAAGAAGGTGTCTCCATTCCTTGAAGGCGGCAATAATGGCCAACAATTCTCTATTGCCCACATCGTAGTTCCTCTCAGCCGAAGACAACTGCTGGGAAAAGAAGGCACAGGGATGCAAGACATTCTTCTCACCTGTTCTCTGAGAGAGTATAGCTCCAACGGCACAGTCTGAAGCATCCACCTCTATTATGAAGGCAAGCTCGGGTTGGATGTACTAAGATAGGTGCGGTGGTAAATTTATCCTTTAAACAGGAAAATGCTTCCTGAGCTTGCGGGGTCCGGGAGAACCTAGACTGTTTCCGGGTAAGTTGGGTGATAGGTGACACTACCTCAGAAAAATTCTTAATGAAACGTCTATAGAAGTTGGCAAACCCGATGAAACGCTGCACCTCCTTCACATTTCTAGGAATTGGCCAATCCTTGATGGCTTGGGTCTTGCTTCCATCCATACTAATCCCTTGCGTAGATAGTACATACCCCAGAAATTGAATTTCGGTCCTATGGAATTCACATTTTTCAAGCTTGATGTAGAGATGGTTTTGTCTTAGGCGTTCTAAGACCATTCTCACATGTCCATGATGTTCCTCTGTGGAGTTAGAAAAAATTAGAATATCATCCAGATAAATCACCACAAATGTATCTAGGAGATCCCTGAAGATATCATTCACGAAGTGTTGGAAAGTGGCTGGGGCGGTACTCAGACCAAAAGGCATAACTAGATATTCAAAGTGTCCATAGCGTGACCTGAAAGCAGTCTTCCATTCATCCCCAGGTCTAATACGGACCAAGTTATAGGCCCCACGGAGATCCAGTTTAGAGAAAATTTTGGCATGCCGCACTCTCTCCAACAACTCAGGGATTAAAGGCAATGGATAACGGTTTCTAATAGTAACCTTATTGAGTTCCCTATAGTCTATGCAGGGTCTCAGAGATCCATCTTTCTTCTTCACAAAGAAGATGGGTGCACCTGCGGGAGATGAAGAGGGGCGTATGAAGCCCTTGGCTAAATTTTCGTCTATATAATCCTTCAAAGCTTTTAGCTCGGGCCCCGCTAGGGGTAGATCTTTCCAAAAGGTATCTCGGCTCCGGGCAATAATTCAATTGGACAATCATATGGACGGTGAGGAGGAAGCTGATCAGCGTTCTTCTTGTCACATAAATCCACATAGTCCTGGTATACAGCTGGTAGTTCAGGGACTGACATGGTTCCTTTAGGAACAGAGCAAGCTGAAACTCCTTGACTCATCTGTTTCTCCGGAAAGTGTAATTCCTTGGTCTCCCAGTTAATCGTAGGATTCTGCGCCTGCAGCCATGGTAGCCCTAGAATGATGGGAAAGTGGGGAGAAGAGATAAGCAAAAAAGACATTTTCTCCTGATGATCTTTACCCATAAGGACCCTCAAAGGCTCTGTTTCTTGATCCACTGGTCCAGAAGTCAGTAGAGAGCCATCCACAGTCTCCATCTGTACTGGAGTAGCCTTCTTCACTGAACGTATCCCCTGTTTCAGAGCAAAGGAGATATCCATAAAATTTCCACTTGCTCCTGAGTCGATCATAGCAGAGCTAGACATCCAGACTGAGTCAACCCAGAGTTTGATGGAAAAGAAGCAATGAGAATTGTTTCTTTTACAACTCAGCTGGGACAACCGCTGAGGAAACTTGAAAAATTGCAGCGTTTATACCGTCATCGTCCCCAGAACTAACAGAGTTTAAGTCCGAGAAATCAAGATCTCTTGCAGCAGATCTCTCTGGAGCCTGAGGCTCGGACATGACAGAGCTCCTCTCGCAACACTCACAGTGAATGACTGCTGCAGTAGTCTTACGAGAACGGCTGGGGCAGTTTATAATGAAGTGCCCTGACTTACCACAGTAGAAACATAGATTTTCCTTTATACGATGTTCTTTGCATGCATCACTAACCCGTCTTTGTAAAGAGTCCACCTGCATGGGTTCAGGTTCTGGTTCCCTTGTGATCCTACTCAAAGGTTCCTTAGCTGAGGAGGGAGGTAGTAAAAGGTTAGTGCGATTATTTTCGAACCATCTCTCTTGTCTGCGTTCAGTCAGACGAGCATCAATACGGATACAATAGTTAATAAAGTCACCTAACGCAGTGGGAGGGTCGGCACGAGCAAGTTCATCCTTAATCAGTGGAGACAACCCTTTCCGAAAAATAGATTTTTTAGCGGAAGTGTCCCAAGTGGTATCAAGAGCCCATCTCCTGAAATCCAGGACATATTCGGCTACTGAACGCTTACCTTGGCGCAAAGTTAACATGGCTGCTTCAGCTGTTGCACCTCGATTGGGGTCATCAAACACCTGCCCCATGGCTGAAATAAAAGCATCAAGGTGATTCAAACAATCATCCTCAGTCTCAATCAGAGGGTTTGCCCACATCAAAGCCTTATTGGTAAGCAACATAATTATAGTTAAGCACTTTGGATCGTTCAGTGGGAAATTGTGAAGCATGTGCAGAGAAAAATAAATTGCATTGATTAATAAATCCCCTGAATTTCTCACGTTCACCGCCAAAACGAAAAGGAGGTAATTTGGGGATTCCAGAACTTGGGGTTATGGCAGGAGCCTGGGCTCGTTCCTCTAGAGCCTCAATCCTGGCTCGCAATTCCTGGGTAGTCTGTCCAAACACTTGCAAATTATGATTAGTGAGGTCCTGTAGGCTTGCAAAACGGGTTTTTAAAGTCTGTACATCTGAAAGGATTGTATCAGTCACTCCGCAAAGTTCCTTTATGTGGGCCTCCATCTTCCAGATCTTTTAAGGCAGAGGTGCTGGAAAGAGAAGAGGAAAGGAAAAAAAAAAAACAATAGTGTTTACCTGTGGTAACACTCCAGAGTAAAATTTTAAGGGAATGCGCTCACCTGGAATGGTTGTGAGAAGTCACAACCACTGTCATCACATAAGGTATTAAACGGACATCTGATATCCACAGTCACAGCAGACACGGCTTTCCCAGACCCAGCAGACACTAAACATTGGCTCCTGAATCTTGTCATGTATAGTGTACAGTTCCTATAGCGTTTTGTGCTTGGGTGCGAGGAAAACACAGGAGACATAGGTTGAAATGAAATGACTTGTATTACTTCATACAAGCATGCTGAAAAGTTCACACAGTTTGCAGGAACAGCGACAGGAGACACAGCAGGCCAGAGTAACTTCAAGCACTACAATAAATCTCCAAAGCAGGTTCAGGATCTCTTCTCTGTACCGTAATTCCTCTGCAAACATGGATTCACCAAACAGCAGGTTTCCAGAGTCCAAAAGTGTTCCAAGGTTCCTCAGTAGGGAATAGCTGGAGTACAAGTCCAAGGCTTCCAGGAGTCAGGTCACAGACTGACTGAGGCTTGATTCAGGAGCACTGATTGTTCAGCTGAGGCTGCTTAAGAAGCAAGAGGGAAGAATCAGGGTGGGAACATGAAAACTGGAAACTCCATATTAACTGAGGGCAAGAGCTGCAGAAAGACAGAAAGCAAAATGGCCGCGGAAAACTGAGTTTCAAGGAACATGTCAACAGAGAGAAAGAACCTTACACAAGGTATAATAAAGCATGTATTGTGCAAAGCACACCAAAGACATTAGTTAGAGAGGACACACCACAGGGTACCTGATCAAGTATAGAAAATATATATATAACCCCAGTCAGGAACAAGGGAAGGTTTTTTTTACAGAGTCCCTATAAAGGGCGTAAATACCTTATACAAGCAAATAAATAAGCCCCTGAAAAAGGACATAACCCTGTAGGATTTCAAGAATTAATGGTTACAATTCGTCATCATATAATAATATTATAAAAACAAGTTAGGAAGTCTCGAAGGAGAAATTTTATACAAACAACGGTTCAACAAATATAGAATAGGGTTACACATACAAGTCATCAAGTAATAACATAAATTACAGTAATTGATGTAAAAAAATATTTAGACTTGAGAGTCCTCAGTGGTTGATACCGTTTAATGGCTAACTGAAAAGTAGTTGATGTAGAAACATATGTCACAAAAATTCTTTAAACCATTCCAAAAGGGGTGTATCCCATAAAAATAAAAAATAATCAATAACACAAAAATAAGAATGTCCAGTATGAATAATGGCAAAAGATGGTACATTGGCCAATAATATATAATGGCTCAAACACCATTTTAATGATGACAAAAAAAAAAATATTATATATACATAACAGAGTCAATCAAGGATGAATCCATATTCAAGGTAAGTCGGCATCTGAGGCTTTCAAAGATTTCACCTGGAACTATGAGCCAGAGCAGTCTACAAGGAGAGAAAAGGGGACAGACAGAAAAACAAATTAGAAGGAGTCCAAAAGACGTATGTATACAGGGCCTACTAGGAGAATACGGAAGTTCAAAACTTACAGGACTCCTCATTGAGGACCCTTGGCAAGAGGCTGTCAAGATCATAGATCCATCTCGCCTCCCGCCTCAAGAAGGCATCTGTAACATTCTCTCCCCTAATCTTAGTTTGGACCCCTTCAAGCCCAATAACCTGCATTGTGATATGAAAGCCTTCATGGACATCCAAAAAATGTGCCACCACAGAGGAAATAGGTTTATCCGCTAGTCTGTCCTTTCTCGAGGTAGCAATATTTGAGAGATGTTATAGGACTCTGTGGCGCAATTCTTGTGTCGTTTGTCCTATGTAAAGTTTTCACATCCACAAATTACGGCGTAGACCAAGTTACGTGAGCGACAATTAAAAAAAAACCTAGAGCGAATTGGAGCAGAGAGATGTTGTAGCACAACACGCCTATTGGCAACCATCAAAGGGCAGATGGAACAGCCCCCACATAGAAACGACCCCTGTTTGGGTTACCCACCCTTAATTTAATTGCTGTGCGTTTAAAATGACTCTGGGTCAAATGGTCCTTGAGGTTCTGTGCCCTTTTTGCAACTACCTTCGGGTTCTCGTCTATGAAGAGTTTGAACTTGGGGTCACTCTTCAGGATTCCCCAGTTCTTCTTCAAGACACGATAAATATCTCCCCATTGGTTGTTAAATGGGGTTATAAAGTTAATTTTGCATGTAGATGTCCTTACCCATGGTCGAAGGGCATCAGTCCTGGAGATTTGATGCGAGTGTTCAAAAGCCTTTGACACAATCCTCCATGGATAACCACATTCAATGAATCTATTAGTCAACAGACGTGATTCGGATTTGAAGTCCTCAAGTCGGCTGCAATTCCGTCTGAGGCGTAGAAATTTTCCTTTCGGAATTCCCTTAAGAAGATGTCCAGGGTGGAAGCTCTCATAGTGTAAGAGGCTGTTGGTTGCAGTACTCTTAAGGTACAAAGTAGTAAGTATTTTGTCATCTTGGATAAACAAATTCAAATCCAGAAAAGTTACTGACCTAGTAGAAAAATTAGAAGTCAATTTAATGTTAAAGGAATTCTCATTGAGTTCCTTAACAAAGGAATTGAATTGATCAAAAGACCCACGCCAGACAATCACAATATCGTCAATAAAACGATACCATTTTAAGACGTGGGTCTGAAAGGAGGAGAGACCTTTCACCACTCTCTCCTCCCACCACCCCATAAAGAGGTTGGCATAGGAGGGGGCACATTTGGCCCCCATAGCGGTGCCAGAGACTTGCCTATAAAAGGCTCGATCGAAAACAAAGTAATTTTTCACAAGGACCACTGTTAATAATTCCAGAATAAAAGCATCATGGCCCCTCTCCCCCTTGAGTTCCGTTCCACAAAATATGATATGGCAGAAATACCTAAGGTGTGTCCAATATTGGTATATAGCGCCTCCACATCCAGGGTAGCCAATGAGACATCTTCTGTTAGATTCAAATCATCCAGTAGTTCTATAAGGTGAGTTGAGTCATGTAGATAAGAATCCAATCTGAAATCAAGGGGTTGTAAGAAGAAATCAAGATAGGCACAAGGTCTTTCATATAATCCTCCTATCCCTGATACGATTGACGTCCGGGCGGTTGGGTCATTGACTTGTGCACTTTCGGCAACATATAGAAGGTTGGTACTACAGGATGTTTAGAGGTAAGAAATTCCAACTCTTTTTATTAGGAATCCCTAAAGAGTGTGCTCTAGACAGGAGCCTATCTAATTGGGTCTTAAACGTCTTGGTTGGATCTGAAGGTAAAATCTGATAATATGAGGAATTACTCAACTGACGTTTAGCCTCCAGAGAATATACATCTTTAGACCACAAAACGATGTTGCCGCCCTTATCAGCCTCCTTGATCTCAAAGAGATCATTATTTTTCAGATCGTTCAAAGCCAAATTTTCACCCCTAGTCAAATTATTCTGACGGTGTTTATCAATTATATGCACCGTCAGAATAATTTGACTAGGGGTGAAAGTTTGGCTTTGAACCGTCTGAAAAATAAAAAAAACCATATGACCATTCAAACTGATGGTACCATTTCTAACAACAGATTAGCTGTGTATCGCTCTGTACCGAATTTAGGATGGGGGAGGTATTATATATACGGACATGTTGTTAAACAACCTCTTGTGTAGGCACTTGGTCGCCTACATTATTATTTTTAACATCGAGGTGCACCTCACAGTTGCCCACACTATGTGTTTGGACACCTGCAAACCTTTGTATATGTGTGCACATTAGAATTTGAGATGCCCTGCGTCTATGTGCTGGGCTTATTACACTTATGTTTGCTTAACCGATGTTACTAGACAATAGAAATGCTTTTCTTTGCGCATGCGCTATACCTGTATACTTAGATATATTTGGGTCTTGGGTTTTGAAAGATTTCATGATATTGCGCACTGAAAATATAAACAAAAAGTGATATAAGCTGTATTCATGTGCTAAACCCTCTATATTTACGGCCGTCTGACTAGTATTACTAGGCAACAGAAAAGCCTGCCTTTGCGCGTGCGCTATGTCTCTACATCCAGGCCTAAACAGTGCCTGTGTTTACTACACCATGTTCCAAATTATTATGCAAATGACAGTCAGGCTAATAAAAGTCATCACCCGTTAGAGTATACATCGAATTTATTGAATTTTATTGAAGAAACCTCCCAATGATAACAGTATAATCTCCAAAATGAATAAAAACTCAAAATGCACTGTTCCAAATTATTAGGCACAGTAGAATTTCTAAACACTTGATATGTTTTAAAGAACTGAAAATGCTCATTTGTGGAATCTGCAGCATTAGGAGGTCACATTCACTGAACAATAAAGCTATTTAACTCCAAAACATCCTAACAGGCCAAGTTACATGTTAACATAGGAACCCTTCTTTAATATCACCTTCACAATTCTTTCATCCATTGAACTTGTGAGTTTTTGGAGAGTTTCTGCTTGTATTTCTTTGCATGAAGTCAGAATAGCCACCCAGAGCTGCTGTTTTGATGTGAACTGCCTCCCACCCTCATAGATCTTTTGCTTGATGATACTCCAAAGGTTCTCTATAGGGTTGAGGTCAGGGGAAGATGGTGGCCACACCATGAGTTTATCTCCTTTTCTGCCCGTAGCAGCCAATGACTCAGAGGTATTCTTTGCAGCATGAGATGGTGCATTGTCATGCATGAAGATGATTTTGCTCCTGAAGGCACGTTTCTGCCTTTTATACCATGGAAGAAAGTTGTCAGTCAGAAACTCTATATACCTTGCAGAGGTCATTTTCACACCTTCGGGAACCTTAAAGGGCCCTACCCGCTGTTTCCCCATGATTCCGGCCCAAAACATGATTCCTCCACCTCTTTGCTGACGTCGCAGCCTTGTTGGGACATGGTGGCCATCCACCAATCATCCACTACTCCATCCATCTGGACCATCCAGGGTTGCTCGACACTCATCAGTAAACAAGACTGTTTGAAAAATATTCTTCATGTATGTCTGGGCTCACTGCAACCATTTCTGCTTGTGAGCACTGTTTAAGGGTGGCCGAATAGTAGGTTTATGCACCACAGCAAGCCTTTGAAGGATCCTACACCTTGAGGTTCGAGGGACTCCAGAGGCACCAGCAGCTTCAAATATCTGTTTGCTGGTTTGTAATGTCTTTTTAGAAGCTGCTCTCTTAATCTGATGAACTTGCCTGGCAGAAACCTTCCTCATTCTGCCTTTATCAGCACGAACACATCTGTGCTCAGAATCAGCCACAAATCTCTTAACAGTATGATGATCACGTTTAAGTTTTCGGGAAATATCTAATGTTTTCATCCCTTGACCAAGGCATTGCACTATTTGATGCTTTTCAGCAGCAGAGAGATCCTTTTTCTTTCCAATGTTACTTGAAAACTCTGGCCTGCTTAATAATGTGCAAAATCCAGTTTTCCTTTTATTGGGCTCACATGGCAAACTAATTATCACAGGTATCTGAGATTGATTTCAGTGATCCAAAGAACCCTGAGACACAATACCATCAATGGGTTTCATTTACAAACAAAAACAAAAAATGCTATGACACTTTAAACCGATTTGCATAATAATTTGGGACATAGTGTTTATATATATATATATAAATATATATATATATATGCACAACTCTACATTATACACTATATTAAGACAACATTATACTATATTATGTTGCATATATCATATAGGTGTGTGCCGTATATACATTATATAGGTGATATTGTGACTGGGGTGTATAGGCACAGTATCACCTATGTAACATATGTACAGCAGTATCACCCATATATTGTATTTATAAGGCCGCTTTCACACTAGCGTGTGCGATGCGAGAGACTCGCACGAGTCTCTCGCATCAACACCCGCGCTGCCACCGACATTCGGACCGGAGCGTGCGGCTACATAGAAATACATGCATCCTCATGCTCCTGTCCGAGTGCCGGCGGCATTGCCGGGTGTTGATGCGAGAGACTCGTGCG
The DNA here is from genome assembly GCA_033576555.1 of Oophaga sylvatica. Classification (NCBI taxonomy): domain Eukaryota; kingdom Metazoa; phylum Chordata; class Amphibia; order Anura; family Dendrobatidae; genus Oophaga; species Oophaga sylvatica. The sequence continues at coordinate 297,934,726 of JARQOD010000005.1, forward strand.
AGTTTCTTGCATCACACACGCTATATATAGGTGATACAATATATAGGTGATACTGTAATTACACAGATTTAGCAGCCAGTATCATCTATATATTGTATACACAGCAGTCTATATACAGTATACATGTGCAAGTGCTGTAAATACACAAAGTGCAAGTGCTGTAGATACACAAAGTTTCCATATTGGGACTCACCCAGGTATGGAGATGGGGGGATGATGAACAGCTGAGGTGCATAAATCGTTGGGCGTGCAGAGGAGCGGATCCCTGGCTTGGACGGTGAGTAGAGCGGGAAGCAAAAAAAGGAGGATATACAGCACTGGGGATAGGCATCGCCAGGGAGGTACATAGATCACGGGGTAGGGCTCATAAATCACCAGGGGACACAGAGATCACCGTGGGGTGGCACGACAATCAAGGGGGAGGTAGAGATCACAGGGGAAGCACAAAGATCACTGGGGGGCGCATAGCTCGGGGGCACAGAGATCACAGGGGGAGGCACAAAGATCCCAGGAGGGCACATAGGTGGAGGGCACTGAGATCACAGGGGGCACAGGGATCACAGGGGGGCACAGGGATCACAGGGGGCAGAAAGCTGGGAGCCACAGAGATCACAGGAGTGGATATAGCTGGGGGCACAGATCACAGGGGGCATATAATTGGGTGGCACAAATCACAGAGGTGCATATAGGTGAGGGACACAGATCACATGAGTGCATATAGCTGGGGGCACAGATCACAGGGGGCATATAGTTAGGGGGCACAGATCACAGGGGTGCATTTAGCTGGGGGGCACAGATCACAGGGGCATATAGTTAGGGGCAAAGATCACAGGGGTGCATTTAGCTGGGGGGCACAGATCACAGGGGGCATATAGATGGAGGACACAGATCACAGGGGTATCTAGTTGGGGGCACAGATCACAGGGGGTATCTAGTTGGGGGCACAGATCACAGTGGGGGCATATAGCTCGGGGCACAGATCATAGGGGGCATATAGCTGGGGCACAGATCACAGGGAACATATAGTTGGAGTGCACAGATCACATGGGTGCATATAGCTGAGGGACACAGATCACAGGGGTGCATATAGCTGGGGACACAGATCACAGGGGCATATAGTTGGGGGCACAGATCACAGGGATGTATATAGCTGGGGGCACAGATCACAGGGGGCATATAGATGGAGGGCACAGATCACAGGGGCACATAGTTGGGGGGTGCAGATCACAGTGGGGGCATATAGCTGGGGCACAGATCACAGGGGGCATATAGTTGGGGGGCACAGATCACAGGGGCATATAGTTGGAGTGCACAGATCACATGGGTGCATATAGCTGGGGGCACAGATCACAGGGGTGCATATAGCTGGTGGGCACAGATCACAGGGGGCATATAGTTGGGGCACAGAGATTATATTGGGGCACATAGCTGGGGGGGCACATAGCTGAGGAGCACAGATCACCAGGCACAGAAATTACCTGCAGACAGACACTGAGCTCCTCTTCCGGGACAGGAGAACGGGAGAGCATTGGGCGCTAACCCCGCCCACCTCGACGCTAACCCCACCCACCCAGATGACATTATCATTCATGTGCATGCACCTGGCAAGATACGGATGCCGCAGGAGAATTAAGGACTGGCCGCATGTTGCCCGCAGGCTGGAGGTTCCCCACCCTTTTTAAAGGGCTGGCGGTGGCCCACTTAGCTGTCAGCCTACCGGGCATCTGCCCGGCTGGGCAGATTAGCAATCCAGGCAGATAGGAAGCATACCGGCGATGCTGTGGCTGCGTGGGAATGTGTAGAGAGGTGAGTAGTGATGTGTGTGTGTGCTGCTGTGGGGGAAAGTGCTGAGAGGTGAGTGTTGTGTGTGAGTGGCTGCGGGGGAATGTGCAGAGAGATGAGTGTTGCTGTGTGTGTGTCCATGCAGCCATGCAGCTTCGGGGGAATGTGCAGAGAGTTGAGTGGTGCTGTGTTTGTGTGGGTGGTGTGGAGAGGAAAATGATGGGGATGGTGGAGAAGGCAATGATGAGGGTGTTGGGGGAGAAGGCAATGATGGAGGGTGAGAGGAAAATGATGGGGTGTTGGGGAGAGGGTAATGATGGAGGTGGTGGTGGAGATGGCAATGTTGGGGGTGGTGGGAGAGAGGGTAATGATGGGGGTGGTGGGAGAGAGGGTAATGATGGAGGTGGTGGAGAGGGCAATGATGGGATGGTGGGGAAGAAAGCAATGATGGAGGTGGTGGAAAGGGCAATGATGAGGTGGTGGGGAGAAGGCAATGATGGAGTGGTAGAGAGGGTAATGATGAAGATGGTTGAGAAGTCAATGATGGTGGTGGAGAAGGCAATGATGAGGGTGTTGGGGAGAAGGAAATGATGGAGGGGTGGAGAGGAAAATGATGGGGTGGTGGGGAGAGGGTAATGATGGAGGTGGTGGTGGAGAGGGCAATGCTGGCGGTAGTAGGAGAGAGGGTAATGATGGGGTGGTGGGAGAGAGGGTAATGATGGAGGTGGTGGAGAGGGCAATGATGGAGTGGTGTAGAGGGCAGTGATGGAGGTGGTGGAAAGGGTAATGTTGGGAGTGGTGGGGAGAAGGCAATCATGGAGGTGCTGAAGAGGACAATGATGGGGTGGTGGGAGAACAATGACGGGGTGGGGGGGACAATGGTGGAGGTGCTGGGTAAGAACAATGATTGGGGTGGTGGAGAAGACAATGATGGAGGTGGTAGGGGAGAACAATGTTGGGATAGTGGAAAGGACAATCATGGAGTTGGTGGAAAGGACAATGATGAGGGTGGTGGAGATGCCAATAATCGGGTGGTGAAGAGGACAATTATGGATGTGGGGAGAGGACAATGAGTGATATGGGGGATTGGGAAGGGAGTAAGGGGGACTTATAATGGACTTATGAACAGGAGGAGGGGGAGGATGACATTAGATAAGGATGTAAAATTAATTTTGTGGTGGAGGAGAGTGCTAAGCCCCTGATAGTGTACTTCTCCATCTCTCAATTCATTGTGATTCTATCGGGAACTTAAAGTTTATTGGGGAGTGGGAGAGGAGGGGGTAAGGTGCTTAGGACCCTTTATAATGAATTGAAAGATGGGAGAAGACGCTGTCAGGGACTTGTAATGAATTGGGAGATGGTGGAGGATGCTCAGTACCTGGTAATGTCTTCTCTCACCCCTAAATTCATTATGATGCTATCAAGTACTTATAATGAATGGGGGGACACAGGACAGGGACTAAGGCTATGTACACATGTTCAGGATTTGCAGGAGAAGATTCTGCGGCATATCCTAATGTGTTGGCAGGAAGAATGAAGCGTCAAACACATTTTTTTTGGCAAAGTTTTTGACATGCTTTTGTTACATATTTTCCCCCATTAGTATGGGTGAAATATGCTGCAAGAATTGACATTATTCAGATTTTAATTAGCAGCAAATCTGCAAGGAAAAAATAAGCAACGTGTGCATGAGACTTCAGGAATCTCTTTCACTTTGCGTGTGCTGTAAAACCTTGCATATTTTCCATATGTGCACACATAGTCTTACAGTTAATTGAGGAGAGTCACAGACTGAAATAATTTATATTAGGCAGCAGAGAATATAGTTAATGAGGGGAAAAGTGCTGCTTATCATTTTATATTTTTAACGGTGGGTTACATATCTGTATTCAGGGGGAGAGACACAAGTATGTATACCTTGTTATTTTCAGGGCTGCGAAGATCATCGTGACAAGACGAGTCGTGGCTGGGAGATGTCGATATGAAGGTGTGACCAGATGGAGAAGAAGCTGCAGAAATCGGCTCTAATTAGACAAGATGTCAGCGGTAAGTGTCTGGATGTAAATATTATTCTGTATCTGCATGATAGGACTTGGAGTGATAATGTTATCTGTAAAATCCCTTATTCTACATTCTCACATTTGTGTGATATGTCCGTTTGCTTCCAGATTTTTTTATCGGACAGCACTCGGTCTCATAGAATTTTATAGATCCGTTCAAAGGGAAGTGTGCGCACACTAGGCACATCGCCGGGAAGCCTGTAGCGCGTACACAGGAAGCAAGAAGCAGTAGATGGGCCAAGGAGGTTTCCACGCTACCGGGGTCATGAGTATGTTGGTGACTCTGCATGTAGGGGGAAGAGGGATCATGAAAGTGTACTGTCAGTCATTAGGGTCAGAGGGAGTGTATCTGAAGGTGAAGGTTCCTGCCTCAACCCCCTTATCTATATCCTCTCCCATGGATTTAGCAGTTTTTTAATAAAGGAAGATATTTTTACTGATTGATGGGTGCTGTGTGTTTCTTTTTCTATTTTTGACACAAGGTAAGTTAGATACCAATCAACTCAAGTATCAGTACATCTTTCCCAGTGCCTATGGGTCATAAAAATGGTCACCATAGGCCTCTGATATTAGCAATTTGGAATAATGTAAAAAAAGCACTAAACTACAAGATTTCTATAACTCATATAACTAAAAAAAAGTTAAGCCTTTTATGACATGAAATTGTGCTCTATATAAACACTAATAAAAAGTATATGAATACTGTACTTGTGAAAACTGATAAGTGGAAAAACTTGGACAAAATGTGTAAACACAAAGTCAGATTTGAAAATTAAAATCTGTTCACTCTTTAAATTGAATAAACAATTCATTCGTAAAAATATGATCTTTAAATTTGCGCTCCAACCGTCCACAATGTCCAAGTAAAACATTTTGTAAAATTCACTTTCTATTGGACTTCATAAAACTCTAAATTATCTAAACAGCATTAGATTTTGTATATACAGAAAGCAATCCTCCAATTTTTGGGCAAAATGTAGAGCTCAAGATCTGTTTTGCATTTTTGGAAATGGGGGATAATGAATCTTTACTGTATTTTTCCGCTTTTTCATAAACTTTTTTTTATAGAGATTTAAAAGTTTCAACAGAAATGCACAAATGTTGTTCAAAAGACAATGAAAGATCATATAACAACCATGATTAAAGATACAAAAGCATGTGATTTTTGCTGGCATATGCAACAGATTAGGACTTATTATAAGTAAAAGGAGGACTTTATGCTGACCTGACAATAGATGGCGATGTTGTGTAACGTTTCCTTATGTTTAATGTATTGTATAAGAAATAGTCTCACTTGTACTTTCACTTTCGTTTTGTTCCTGGTTTCCTGATACAATGCTGAAATGACTGTGCATTTTCCTTTTACCTCATGTTGTAAGAAGTAAAAGCTTGTTATCCATGAAGCCTGCTCTGTGAAGTTTTCTACTGCAAAAGTGTGGATTCAGAAGCTGTGCAACAGGTTATGGGCCCAGACACCCAGACACAGCGTACCCAGATACAGCGTACCCAGAGAATCCAGACACCACAGATCCCAAGCACCAAGAATACCAGATACCCAGGACACTGGAACTCTCAGCAAGACCCTGGTGAATGCAGAAGAATTCTTCAGTGCAAATCTCTCCAAACAAGTAAGATAAGTTAAAAATGACAAATAGCACAGAGCTAAAACTTGCAGTAGCTAAATTGAATGATGAGAACTATCAGCTATGGAAGTTCAAAGTAGAGATGTTATTGTCTAAAGATGATTTATGGGAAGTAATCACTACAGATAGACCTGATCAAGATAATCAGACATGGGATAAGAAAAATAGACAAGCGAGAGCCACCATTAGCTTATTAGTGGATGATGCTCAATTAATACATATAAGAAATGAAGAAACAGCGAAAGGAATGTGGGAAGCATTAAGAAAGCTATATGAAAGACCCAGCTTAAATCACAAGTTATTTTTATTAAGAAAGCTTTACAGTATGAGACTAAGTGCAGACAGTGACATGCAGAAGCACATATTCTCAATGATGGAAGTGATATCACAGCTAGGATCTATTGGTGAACATATTAAAGAAAGTCATATAGCAGCTATATTATTCTGCAGTTTACCAGATTTGTATATAGCTTTAATAAATGCACTAGAGACAAGACTTGAAACAGACTGTATAGTATCATTCATAACGTCTGTCTTGGTGCGATGAACAACATAGACACAGGTTTGATATAGAAAGCCGTATTACTCATACAAGTTGGGGAATGTCACAGTTTGCAGCACAGACAGAACACAGCAGGCCCAAATAAATAAGCTCAGCAATCACTCTCCAACACAGATCAGATTTCTTCTTTTACCGTAAGTCCAAGCAAACGGGCTTTCAAAGAGCAGGTCAGAGTCCAAAGTTTCAGAGTTCCTCAGTAGGAATAGCTGAGTACAAGTCCAAGGCTTACAGATCAATCACAGTTCACTGCAGCAAGATCTGAACACTGATTGCTCGTGTGGCTGCTTAAGACACAAAGAGAAATCAGGGCGGAATGCAAGCTGAAACTCATTTACTGAGGGCAAGTAGCTACAGAAGACAGAAACAAATGGCTGACGAACAACTGATTTCAGAATATAACAAGAACCTTACATTGCCCCTTAAGGACACAATCTCCGGATGACCTCAGACCAGGCTTGTGTGGGTACCTCTGATGAAACTGACGGAGCAAGCGAGGAGCATTAACGTTATTGACTGGTTCCCATGAGTTGTCTTCCACTGGGTAGCCCTGCCATTTAATCAGATATTGTAACTGATTTCTATACAACCTGGAATCTAAAATCCTTTCCACCACAAATTCTTCCTGACCATCGACTAGCACTGGGTCAGGGCAAGGAGAAGAACGTCCAGGAAACGTATTGGGTGTTGCAGCCTTTAGTAGGGATACATGAAAGACAGGGTGGATTCTCATAGTTCTGGGCAGTTGAAGACGACAAGCAACGGCACTTATAACTTTACTGATTTTATAGGGTCCAATGTACTTATGTCCCAACTTAGATGATGGAATCCTTAACTTAAGATTTCTGGTTGACAGCCAGACCAAGTCTCCTACCTTGAAAACTGGTGCAGGTTTACGAAATTTATCTGCTGCTTTCTTGTACCTTTCTTGAGCCGATTCCAGATTTTCCTTTAGAAGATCCATATTCTTCTGTAAAGACGTGATTCTTTCAGCCACTGCTGGTAAAGGCGTTTCTATGGGAAATCGTGGTAGAATGTTAGGATGATAACCTAGATTAGAGTAAAAAGGAGACTGCTTAGTGGAGGCACTCTGAGAGTTGTTATACGAAAACTCAGCTAATGGAAGTAGATCCACCCAATCATCCTGTAGATGGCAGATAAAGCAGCGGAGATACTGCTCCAGGGTTTGATTGGTTCGTTCGGTCTGTCCATTAGTCTGGGGATGAAAAGCAGAAGAAAGGTTTACTTTAATGTCCAATGCTGCACAGAAATTTGCCAAAACCTAGAAGTGAATTGCACCCCTCGATCCGAAATAACCTCATCCGGTACTCCATGTAAGCGAAACACATCTTTAATCATCAAATCTGATGTCTGTTTGCAGTGGGTAAGCCGACACAAGGGATAAAATGAGCTGCCTTTGTTAGACGGTCAACCACCACTAAAATGGTGTTCTTTCCCTGAGAGGTTGGTAACTCCACAATGAAGTCCATAGAAATGGATCCCCACGGGCGGGACGGGGTGGGAAAAGGCTGTAACAGACCAGTTGGTGAGGAGCGAGGTGTTTTGCATCTTGCACAGACCTCACATGAAGTGACATAATTCAAAACATCCTTCCTGCAAGTGGGCCACCAAAAGAAACGAGAAAGAAATTCCTGTGTCTTTAGAATTCCTCTATGCCCAGCTATCTTGGAATCGTGAATGAGTTGCAATACTCTCAATCTGACTGTTTCAGGAATATACAGGCGTTGTCCCTGAATCCACACACCATTCTTAAAGACAAGACTTACGTCCCTTGGGGATTGTGCCAAAAAGGAATCCGCATGGTATGCTTCCTTGATGTCCTTAAGTAGGTCTTGATTATGAATTACTCCTAGGAATCTAGAGTCAGGAAGAATAGTCTTAGGAGGAGTAATTGGACGTGTCTCTGCTGAGTAAATCCTAGAGAGTGCATCAGCCTTTCCATTGCGCGATCCTGGTCTATAAGAAATGATAAAATTAAATTGGTTTAAGAAAAGATTCCAGCGAGCCTGGCGAGGAGTCAGACACTTAGCCGACCTGATAAACTCAAGGTTACGATGGTCTGTCAGGACGACTATTTGCTGTGCAGCTCCCTGAAGAAGGTGTCTCCATTCTTTGAAGGCGGCAATAATGGCCAACAACTCTCTATTGCCCACATCGTAGTTCCTCTCAGCCGAAGACAACTGCTGGGAAAAGAAGGCACAGGGATGCAAGACATTCTTCTCACCTGTTCTCTGAGAGAGTATAGCTCCAATGGCACAGTCTGAAGCATCCACCTCTAATATGAAGGCAAGCTCGGGTTGGATGTACTAGGATAGGTGCAGTGGTAAATTTATCTTTTAGACGGGAAAATGCTTCCTGGGCTTGGGGAGTCCAGGAAACAAGACTCTTCCGGTAAGTGAGTGATAGTGACATTACTTCAGGAAATTTCTAAGAAACGTCAAGAAAAGTTGCAAACCAATGAACACTGTACTCTCACATTCAGGACTTGCAATCCTGATGGTTTGGTTATGCTTCATCCTACTAATTCCTGTGTAGACAGTACATCAGAAATAATTCGGTCTATGGAATTCACAGTTTCAAGTGTTGATGTAAAGATGATTTTGGTCAGTAATCTGTAAGTAGACTACAAGTCATAACGTCTTGTCTGGGTGAAACAATACATGAGACACAGGTTTGCATATAGGAAGTCTGTTTTACTCTAATACAAGTTGAGAAATAGTACACAGTTTGCAGAACAGAAGCAGGAGAACAGAGCAGAGTAACTATAGCTCAGCAAATCCACTCTCCAACACAGATCGGGATTTTCTTCTCTTTACCTAAGTCCATGAAACGGGTTTCAAAGCAGGTTCAGAGTCACAAGTGCTCAGAGTTCTCAGTGGGAATGCGGAGTACAGTCCAAGCTTACAGTCAATCACAGTTCATGGAGGCTGATTCAAGCACGGTTTGCTACTGTGGCTGTTAAGAGCAAAGAGAAATCAGCGAAATGCAAGCTGAATCATTTGACTGGCAGATAGCTACGAAACAGAAAGCAAAATGGCTTAGAACAAACTGATTCAGGATGATATACAAGACCTTGACACAGACATTACATTAGAGTTTGTGAAAACAAGACTCATAGATGAATATCAGAGAAGAAAAGAACAAAGCAGTGATTCTTCTACTGAAAAAGACAGTCAAAACGCTCTTAAAGCTACAGAATTTAAAAAACCCTATAATAAAGAGACAAGAGAATGCTTCAGATGTAAGAAAAAAGGTAATTTAAAGAGAGACTGTACCATATGGAAAGCAGAACAACAAAAATTACAACATAAAAAGCATACACAGAAAGTAAAAAACACAATTTCCGATTCGTGTAGAATAATTGGAATGGCACATTCAAAATAACAGACAAGAAATCATCACTTGGTTGGTTTATTGATTCAAGAGCAACGAGTCATATGACAAGTGACATGAATTACTTTACTGATCTTGATTTAAATAAGAAAGAAGCCATTTATCTTGCAGATGGAAGCAAAATAACTGCAGAAGGTATCGGACAAGGTATGCTAAATTGTTCAAACAAGTTTGGACAAGATTCAAAGATACTTGTACAGGATGTGTTGTATGTTCCAAAATTGGAAGGCGATTATTATCTGTGAAACATTTAACAGCAAAAGGACTTACAATAAAATTCAAAGATAATGAGTGTGCAATTATTGCAGGAAACAAATGATAACCAAAGTCAAGGCAGATGAACAATTATATCATTTTGACAAACCAGAGGAACAGATGAAGGTATGTACACATGATCACAAAAACTGTATTCACATGTGGCATAGACGTCTAGGACATAGATACCCAGACAGTATAAGGGAACTACAGAGAAAAGAATTGACAAAAGATTTAAACGATATCAGATTGCTCAATTACCATAAGATGTGAATGTTGTATAAAATCCAAAGCCAAAAGGATATCTATTCCAAAAGAAAGTGAGATAAAAAGGGAAAGACAACTTGATTTGGTGCATACTGACGTATGTGGACCCATGAAAGTGACTACATTAGGAGGCAATTGATACATGTTGACTTTTCTAGACGACTACTCAAGATACACAGTCACATACTTAATTAAGAACAAAAGTGAAGTTTTTGATAAACTTGTAGACTATGTAACAAGATCAAGAAACAAATTTCAAAGGAAGCCAATTGTCATCAGAAGTGATAATGGAGGTGAATTTACAGGTCACAGAATAGAAGACTACTTAAGACAAAATGGAATAGAACATCAGAAACATCAGAACATACATACACACCTGAACAAAATGGAGTAGCAGAAAGGAAAAACAGAACTCTAACAGAAATGATGAGATGTATGCTGACAGATTCTAAACTACCAGAGAAATATTGGGGTGAGGCAGCAATGACAGCTACATATCTACAGAACCGACTTTTTTCCAGAAAACTGAAGAAAACTCCATATGAACTGTGGCAAGGTATGAAACCAAGTGTCAATCATTTAAAAGTTTTTGGATGTAAAGTTTTTATATTCATTCCAACAGAAAAACGTTCCAAACTTCAAAACAGATCCATTGAAGGAATATTCGTTGGATATAGTGAAAACTGCAAAGGATATAGAATCTTAGATCCCAAAACAGACAGAGTTACGGTGAGTAACAGTGTGACATTCATTGAAGATTTAAATGAAGACATTATGATTTCAGTTGAAACAAAAAATGAGAAAAACAATAGTGACATAACTGAAGAAATATCTGATGAGAAAGAAGTAGAAATTAATGAAGAACAAAATACTGAAAGTGAAGAATCACAACTACAAACAGACACAGAACCAAGACGTTCAATAAGAGAGAACAAAGGAAAACCACCAAAACGCCTCTCATACAAGGCAAGTACAAGTAAAATGTATGAATCTATCTCTTGGGAAGACGTAGCTTGACTTCCAGAAGAAGAAGACTATGATGAAACATTTGCTCCAGTTGTCAAACACACTACAATAAGAACTTTACTTACAGTTGCAGCAATGGAAAAGATGGAATCTAAGACATCTGGATGTAAAGACAGCTTTTTTGAATGGAGATTTAACAAAAGACATTTACATGGAACAACCTCCAGGATTCAAAGATGAAAGAAATCCAAATAAAGTTTGTAAACTACAGAAAAGCATGTATGGTTTAAAGCAAGCAGCTAAAGCGTGGAATGACAAAATCACGGAAGTACTGAAAAAATGAAAAATTTCAAAGAAGCAAAGCTGATCCATGATTGTACACAAAAAGGCTGAGTAATAGATGGATTTATGTACTCATTCTAAAAACCCTGAAACAACATTTTGAAATCAAATACTTGGGAAATGTAAAACAGTACCTAGGAATACAGATAGAAAGACAAGAAGTACTGTGGTTAAGACAATTGTTAACAGACCTAGGACAACCACAGTTGGAACCCACAAAACTAAAAGAGGACAATCAAGGATGTCTTGTTCTTGCTCAGATGGAAAGAGTCAATCCAAGAACCAAGCATATTGATCTGAAATATCATTTCTTGAGAGATCATCAGGACCAAGGAGTCTTGAAGTTGGAGTATTGCACTACTGAAGAAATGACAGCAGACATTTTCATGAAGGCGTTGAATGCTGATAAACATATAGACTAATAAAAAAGTTGGGTTTGATTGAATAAGTCCTTATTGTTGAGAAAGGGTGTTGGCATATGCAACAGATTAGGACTTATTATAAGTAAAAGGAGGACTTTATGCTGACCTTCAATAGATGGCGATGTTGTGTAACATTTCCTTCTGTTTAATGTATTATAAGAAATAGTCTCACTTGTACTTTCACTTTCGTTTTGTTCCTGGTTTCCTGATGCAATGCTGAAATGACTGTGCATTTTCCTTTTACCTTATGTTGTAAGAAGTAAAAGCTTGTTATCCCATGAAGCCTGCTTTGTGAAGTTTTCTACTGCAAAAGTGTGGATTCAGAAGCTGTGCAACAATTTTATGAGTCCATTATCATGTAAGAAGGAATCCCTGTACCAGTTTAAATGGGGTTTCCCTCAATATATTTCTTTGGTAATTATTTCTCTAATCTCCTCTTTAAAAGGGTCAGCTGTTGTTCTGCTCCCGATCGCGCTGGCACACTACCTCTTCCTTCATTATCTGCATAAGAATGCTTGTTCTGATGTGGCCTGCTGCCCATGGTGAACATAATTGTCATTAAATAGGAAGCATTTAAAGACATTTTCTTTTATAATTTTCTTTGTTACTTTTCATTGTTGATTGTTTAAAAGCTCTCCATTTTTAATCAAACTAAACTTTTAGACTTTTTTTTATTGATCATTGAGGCCCTTAACCCACTGCAGATCAGTATGGGTCCTCAGACCCCAAAGAGTGCTCAATTGTGCAGAACAGCTCAGTATGAGCATGTGCCTAGTCGGTGTTCGGGCACAATAGGAAGGCCATGGATCTCTACACCGATGAGTATTGTTGCATAATCTTTTTACTAAGGCTTTAAGGTTTCAGGACTCAGGACTTGACTGATGTACAGTATATTTAATAGATTTTGTTAGTACTGTAAACCTCTTCTATTTTTCATGTGAAAAAAAAACTGCAAAAACAGGTAGAAAAAACGTCTTAAAAACCCTAACATGTTCTTAGAATGTAAAATTTAAAAAACAAATAACATATAGAAATAAAACAACGAATGTCTACAAACATTATTAAAGGGGTTGCCTACTACTTGGACAATCCCTTCTTAAATGCCAGAATCCCCCCGAGTAACATCTGGTCTGATGAAACAGTGCTGCCTGCAGCCAGTTAGCGACTGCTGATTGACTGTATTGTTCAAATGACATAGCTATAGCACCGGAGAGCCAGCAACGACAATGCGGAAACGGTACCAGAGTGGGATGTGAGTATAATCTTTTCTTATTTTACTCGGGGGACTTGGTCATTTAAGAAAGGGTCGTTCAAGTAGGGGGCAAATCCTTTAAGCTTTGTTATTTGCATTGAAAAAGAGGACCTATAGGTTGCAGGAAAAGCAGAACAATGATGACTGGTGACACCATATTGAAATCTGCATGTTTACAGTATGTTCATTGATCAATGTTTTCCCTTTTTTGACATTTACAAAAATGTGAGGTTCAACTTCAAAGGGAATACATTTCACTCAAGAGACGGGAGGTGAAACAAATCAACCCAATTGACAATGTGCTGTATATTGTGTGACAAGTTGTTAAGAGAAAGCTACGTCCCTCTGGCAGAAATGTGATGAGTCCCTTTCTCTTCGAGAACTTTCCTGAACTTGACACACTTGTTTTCCTTGTCTGCCTCCAATCTGGCTGCATACCTGTAACTGAGGTTTAACTGTCGTCTGCGGTTCATATCATGTGGGTCTGTGCCCCTTGGCTATGGTCTAGCATGTCGAAAGTATGCATGTTGAAGTGACCTTCATGTTTTTGAAACATTGTTCACCTTGTTCAAGAGTGAAAATAGTATCTGTGTAATTTTAGCTCTTTACCCTTTCACTCCTGGCTTATGATGGAACGAACCTTGTCTCCACATTGCGTCTTTAATGCTTCTCGTATCATTTTATACTTTTTTTTTTACTGCAGAGAAACCTAGTTACATGTCTAGTACAGGTTGTGTTGTTTCTAATCATAGGTTTGTGCTTAGGAGTTCTATCAAGAAAAGTGGTCGAGCATTTAATAGCAAATTCCAAGCAAAAAAAAATTAATGTTGTTACTGGCCTATGTGAACAGGTGACAATGTTTGGAATCAAGAGCAAGTGAGCCGTTGTCACACAGTATATACACTGTGTGCACAATTATTAGGTTAGTGAGTATTTTGGCCATATCATCACTTGTGTGCAGATTTTCCAACACCAAGCTGTATAAACCTGAATGCTTTTTGGATGAAGCAGATCAGGTGATGTGTATTGGTGTAATGCGAGTGGATGCAGTCTAAGGCTACAACTCCCTTTATCAAGGTGTGCAGAATTATTAGGCAGCTTGTTTTCCTTGGTAAAATGAGCCTAAAAAGAGATTTAACTAACTCTGAAAAATCAAAAATTGTGAAAAGTCTTACAAAGGGATTCCAACGATAAAGCTGTAGGAGAAATCAGTGCAAAATAGGGTCTTATCCGATGGACATTTCTAGTACATGCTCAGATTATACTAACCTGATTAATCCTATCAATGTGTGGATGAAGGACCACCACATCAAATCCCTGTCATGGCCAGCCCAATCTCCAGACCTGAACCTCATTGAAAACCTCTGGAATGTAATCAAGAGGAAGACGGATAGTCACAAGCCATCAAACAAAGACCTGCTTACATTTTTGTAGCAGGAGTGGCATAAGGTCAAACAAAAGCAGTGTGAAAGACTGGTGGAAAGCATGCCAAGACGCATGAAAGCTCTGATTAAAAATCTTGGTTATTCCACAAAATATTGATTTCTGAAATCTTCCTGAGTTTAAACCTTAGTATTGCTGTTTCTAAATGATTATGAACGTGTTTTCTTAACATTATTTGAGGTCTGCAAGCACTACATTTTTTGCTATTTTGTCCATTTCTCATTTTCTGAAAATAAATGCAAAATTTATTGCTTGGAAATTCGGAGACATGTTATCAGTAGTTTATAAAATAAAAGAGCTATTTACATTTTACTCAAAAATATACCTATAAGAGAAAAATCAGACAAACTGAAAATTTTGCAGTGGTCCCTTAATTTTTGCCAGAGCTGTGTACAGTCATGGCCAAAATTTTTGAGAATGACGCAAATATTATATTTTCACATGATCTGCTGCCCTCTTGTTTTTATGTGTGTTTGACTAGTGTTGAGCGATACGATACTGCAAATATCGGGTATCGGCCGATATTAGCTGTATCGGGCTTTCGATTCCGAATACCGATATTTTCGTCATATTGGATACCGGAATCGGGATTGTCACTGTCACTGTCTGTGTCCGTCGGTCGGGTCTGTCACTGTCAGTGTCCGTCGGTCGGGTCTGTCAGGAGTCAGCGGCACTTACCTGGCAGAAGATCTCCGGCGGTCACGGCCTGGACTGCTTCATGGCCGCCATCATCTTTCCCCGGCGGTCACATGCAGTTTCTCGCGATAACTGCAGTGACTGCTGGGTAATCCCGGCCGTAAAGCAGTCAGTCCTATGACGTCACCGCCGGGGAAGCAGGTAATCAGCTGTGCTGCGTCGCGATGACAGGCTCTGCCTGTCATTGCGATGTAGCAGAGCTGGATCGTCGTGGGACAGTCGTTACTATGGACTGCGTCGGACAGGTGGTATACTGTTGGTTTGTTTTTTTTCTTTTCTTACAGGAGATCGATGGCGTCGCAGGAATGAAAGTACAATAAAAGAAATGAAAACTGTGTTGTCTCTTTTATTTCATTAAAATACTTTTTTCTTGCTTTGTCTTTTTTTTATGCATTTAATAACTTTGGGATTAATAATGGATCGGTGTCTTATTGACGCCTCTCCATTATTAACCGGGCTTATTGTCACCGTGCAATCAACGTGACATTAACCCCTTATTACCCCGCTTGCCACCGCTACAGGGCAATTGGGAAGAGCCGGGTAAAGTGCCACAATTGGCACATCTTTTGATGCGCCAAATGTGGGGCTGCTGTAGCCTGGTATTATCGGGCTGTTGAGGGCCAAAATCCATGGGCCTTGACAGTCTTTTAATACCAGGCCGCAGCAGTCTGCATTTTACTTGGCTGGTTAACAAAAATAGGGGGACCCCTACGCCGTTTTTTTTTCGAGGGGATCCCCTATTTTTGTTAACCAGCCAAGCTAAGCAGACTGCTGTGGCCTGGTATTATCAGGCTTGCAAGGTCCATGGATATTGGATCCTTACCAGCCTGAAAAACCAGGCCTCAGAGGTCTGCTTCATCTGGCTGGTTAACAAAAATAGGGGGACCCCACGCCAATTTTTTCGAGGGGATCCCTATTTTTGTTAATCAGCCAAGATATGCAGACTGCTGTGGCCTGGTATTATCAGGCTGGCAAGGTCCATGGATCTTGGCTCCTTAACAGCCTGAAAAACCAGGCCTCAGTAGTCTGCTTCATCAGGCTGGTTAACAAAAATAGGGGGACCCCATGCCATTTTTTTTAGAGGGATCCCCTATTTTTGTTAACCAGCCAAGATAAGCAGACTGCTGTGGCCTGGTATTATCAGGCTTGCAAGGTCCATGGATATTGGCTCCTTAACAGCCTGAAAAACCAGGCCTCAGTAGTCTGCTTCATCAGGCTGGTTAACAAAAATAGGGGGGACCCCATGCCATTTTTTTTTAGAGGGATCCCCTATTTTTGTTAATCAGTTCACTTCAGGTCAGCCGGGATTCCCTCTGACGTCACTGATGCTGCGGTGTCCCTGGCTGACCTGAAGTGAAAGTGGGAAGCAATCAATTATGCTAACCACTTCTTCTCCTGTCAGCCAGGAGAGGAATGATTCAGTCTGGGGTTTACTGTGAGGCTGTCAGCATTAGCTGCGGTCCCTGCAGTAAACATTAACCCTTTCAGAAGGATTACATCGGGGACCTGACTGAACATTGGATAGGTAAAAATAATGTTGTTTTATTATTTTATTTTTATTACAGGTGAACAAGGGCTTCGCAAGAATGGCAGTAAAATAAAATATGGTCAAAAACGTGTGTTTATTTCATTAAAATGATTTTTAATTAAAGTGTGTGTGTTTATTTTTATTTCATACAATAGGATTAATAATTGATAGTTGTCTAATTGACAGCTCTCAATTATTAACCTGGCTTAAAGTCACCTTTCAATAGCAAGGTGGCATTAACCCCTTACTAACCCATTCACCACCGCTACAGGCCAATGGGAATAGAGGGAAAGTGTCAGAAAGGGCGAATCTAATTATAGATTTGCCTTTTCTGGGGTGTCTGGGCAGATGTTAGTAGCCAGGGGGGGCAAAAATAATGGTCCCTCTCTGGGCTATTATCTGTCCCCACTCGCTGGCTTGTCTTTCTGGTCGAGAAAATAGGGCGGGAGCCCACGCATTTTTTTCAACAATTTTACACCTCATATATATATATATATATATATATATATATATATATACATGTCATTGAATTTGTGACACATATATATATATATTTATAGTACATACACTTCTACATAGTATAATAGCCGCTAATTCAATTGCCGGTTTTTGTGAAATTACAGACCCGACATGAATGACACATGGTTTACATAGAGTTAACCATGTCATTTCATGTAGTTTGATATATGGTTTTCACTAACAATTACATGAGTGTATGTGTGCAAAATTTCAGACATGTAGGGTTAGTTAAAGTTGTAAATTCGTAGCAAAAAAATGCGTTTTTTTACAACGAATTTACACCTTTAATTAACCCCTACATGTGTGAAATTTTGCACACATACACTCATGTAATTGTTAGTGAAAACCATATATCAAACTACATGAAAAGACATGGTTAACTCTATGTAAACCATGTGTCATTTCATGTCGGGTGGTTCTATCATTTCACAAAAGCCGGCATTGCCCGGCTATTGAATCAGAGGCTATTTTACTATGTAGAAGTGTATGAACTATAAATATATGTATATATACAGTACAGACCAAAAGTTTGGACACACCTTCTCATTCAAAGATTTTTCTGTATTTTCATGGCTATGAAATTGTAGAATCACACTGAAGGCATCAAAACTATGAATTAACACATGTGGAATTATACATTACACTTTACAAAAAAGTGTGAAACAACTGAAAATATGTCTTATATTCTAGGTTCTTCAAAGTAACCACCTTTTGCTTTGATTACTGCTTTGCACTCAGAAAAGGTGAATGGATGCTGGAAATGAAAGTTGTTGGCAATCAGGGAACATCTCAGCTGATTCATGCTGTCCAAATAGCATGAATCAGAGACTGGATGCTCCTTCGAAAAATCTATGTTTTGCTCTTAGATCCTGTCATGTTTCAGAGAAAAAACATAGCTGAAAGCACAATTTGGAACGAGTTGACTAGTTCAAAAGGCAGGTCCCATCCAGCTTCTCCGTGATCGCTCATCAAGACTGAAAGGTCCCCCCCTATGATGTGTGCATAGACAAGACCAAACAAAAAATTGATGGACAGCACTTACCAAGTGTAGAAAATATAAAAAGTCTAACTAAGCAGCAGTGGAGAAGCCAGTTTGCACTAGTCACCTCATCCCCTTCAACTGGGGTTTTCTCTGAAATACTGCAGAGCAAAACATAAAATATTTAGCATGCAGGAGTCAGTCTATGATTCATGCTGCCCGTGGTTTGGATCAGCATCCAGATTTCCTTTAGGCCTATGAAAATCTTAATGCTGCTGAGCTAAACGACCAACATGGAAGAAAATAAATCAAGGTAAATATTATCCAAATGAACTGACTGACACATTTTTTAACAATCCCCCCCAGGGTACTTTATGAGCAATCCTTATTTTCAGGTGCCAGAATTGGTGCTCGGTAAGTAAATTAATTCAAGACTGACATAACAATTACTCATTTCTTGTAGGAGTTAAAGCATTCTCTTTCTACTACTACCATCTAACTGCAGATCCATGTCTCTATGGTTTGGCTCTTGTTCTGTTCAGAAATGTATTTCATATGCATTTATCTGATGTAAAAACATGAGAAAATGTTGTGGTTGAAAGGACTAGTCTAAACAAAGTCTATAATTCTGGGAAGTGTCACTCAATGGTTCATAAAGAAAACATGAACTTGTATAATTGTTCACTTTCTCCCATTTAGCCAAATATATTACATGTTTGTGGAATATAAAATCTCCTACTTTTTTTCTCTGACATGTTTATAAAGACTCTAATAGTCTTAGGCATCCTTATATGTGTACCTGCCATTACCTATACCAGTACCTATAGTGTACAATGCACAACACAGAACATGAATTTGTAATAAAGCAGCTTGTGAAGAAATTGATAGCTCGGTAAAGGGTTCAGGCAATGCTTTTGCACAGAGCAGATATCCATTTAGCTACTTTAAAGGCCTGTGGTATACTGCTCCAAGAGGTTTGCATCACTTTGCTGATTGATAGAGCTCCTGTTGAAGATTCAGCACTTGAGATGTTTGAGGCTTACTTATCCTGCATTGAGCAGGGGGTTGGACACGATGACCCCGGAGGTCCCTTCCAACTTCTATGATCCTTGCTGCTTTGCTGATAAATTAACACTTACAATACTTCTCATAGCCATCCCACATTTATTTGTTGACTGATGTGTATCTACATGTGTACATGGAAACTATCAATCACTGTCGATAAAGGTGGGGAGAGGCAGACAAAGCATCTATCTTAACAGCAATTCTCAGTACACAGTCAGCTGCAGCTGTAAGCACTCCGTGACACTTTGATTGACAGCAGGTGGTGCAGTGCATTTATGAAAAATGAGCTGTCAATCAAAATGCTGGGCCGCGCTTACAGCTTCTGCTCACAGTGTACAGTCATGGCCAAAAGTTTTGAGAATGACACAAATATTATATTTTCACATGATCTGCTGCCCTCTGGTTTTTATGTGTGTGTTTGACAGATGTTTTATCACAGACAGAAATATAATTGCAAACATATGAGTAACAAAAGCTTATATTGACAGTTAGAATGAGTTAATGCAGCAAGTCAATATTTGCAGTGTTGACCCTTCTTCTTCAGGACCTCTGCAATTCTCCCTGGCATGCTCTCAATCAACTTCTGGACCAAATCCTGACTGATAGCAGTCCATTCTTGCACAATCAATGCTTTCATTTTGTCAGAATTGTTAGGTTTTTGTTTGTCCACCCGTCTCTTGATGATTGACCACAAGTTCTCAATGGGATTAAGATTGGGGAGTTTCCAGGCCATGGACCCAAAATCTCTATGTTTTGTTCCCTGAGCCATTTAGTTATCACCTTTGTTTTATGGCAAGGTGCTCCATCATGCTGGAAAAGGCATTGTTGATCCCCAAACTGCTCTTGGAGGGTTGGAGAAGTTGCTCTTGGAGGACATTCTGGTACCATTCTTTATTCATGGCTGTGTTTTTAGGCAAGACTGTGAGAGAGCCGATTCCCTTGGCTGAGAAGCAACCCCACACATGAATGGTTTCAGGATGCTTAACAGTTGGCATGAGACAAGACTGGTGGTAGCGCTCACCTTGTCTTCTCCGAATGAGGCGTTTTCCTGATGTCCCAAACAATCGAAAAGGGGATTCATCAGAGAAAATAACTTTACCCCAGTCCTCAGCAGTCCAGTGCCTGTACCTTTTGCAGAATATCAGTCTGTCCATGATGTTTTTTCTGGAGAGAAGTGGCTTCTTTGCTGCCTTCCCTGTTAGGCCATTTTTGTGCATTGCAATGATGACTGCATGTGTTTCTTTAGAGATAACCATGGTTAACAGAAGAGAAACAATGATGCCAAGCACCAGCCTCCTTTTAAAGTGTCCAGTGGTGTCATTCTTACTTAATCATGACAGATTGATCTCCAGCCATGTCCTTATCAACACCCACACCTGTGTTAATGGAGCAATCACTGAAAAAAGGTTAGCTGGTCCTTTTAAGGCAGGGCTGCAATGATGTTGAAATGTGTTTTGGGAGATAAAGTTCATTTTCTAGCCAAATATTGACTTTGCAAGTAATTGCTGTTAAGCTGATCACTCTTTATAACATTCTGGAGTATATGCAAATTGCCATTAGAAAAAGTGAAGCAGTAGACTTTGTAAAAATTAATATTTGTGTCATTCTCAAAACTTATGTCCATGACTGTAGTCAATACAGCTGTAGTCAGTCCCTGCACCACTCCCTATGTGTGAAAGCTCATGAATAAATTAATTTTCTCCTGGTAGCCGCACTTTCAGTAAGGCAGCTGGGCTCTCTTGAAATGCTATTTACCTACAAAATAAGCCTTTATTTGCATGTAATTAGCATTTGACACATTCCCTTTAGATATGATTTGGCAGTATTTTTTAGTGACTTCTATTGTCAAATGCCAATATTTTTCTGCCATTTGGCTAACACTGGGATGCTTGTGTAGGGAGATAGACCGGGCCAGTAACATCCCTAGCAATGCACCTGGCAGTGCTTCTCACGTGCTGGGCCGGAACTATTGGGGCTGTCACCCTTGTTGCTGGGAGGGAGACTTTCTGATCAGGATAGACCTGGGCACCTGACTGCAGTGGGTGGGTCAGAGATAAAAGCCTGTATGCGTGGGAAAGTGGGGCCTTTGGCAGGAAGTCAGTGTGCACAGCGGGAGAAGGTTGGCTCATTCTCCGCAGCACGACATCAGAAGGCCTGGCCATTTAGTTTACTGCTATCCCAGATGCAGACAGAACACGAGCAGCCTATGACTGTTGGCTTGCTCACCTCCCAGACCAAAGTGACGTCTCGTTCCACACCGCTGACTGAATATAGAGCGGGTCGCAGGCCTGACCAGGGAAACCACGCAGCTCCGCAGACTCCTTCATTATTGACACCTCGTTTTGGGATGGCAGAGCTACGCATCAGAGAGATAGGACATATCGCAGCTGTCAGGAGACAGTGCCTCACGCTCCTCCAGGACCAGGCAAGAGACTTCACATGTAGCCTGCCGCGCCACCATGGGATCCTCAAGCCTCCGCCCTCTGAAAACATCAGATTGATAAGTTTACCCTTTTGTTGAACATTTACTCCTTTGTTGAAACCTAAACTCCTTTTCCACCCTATACTCTCCCTGCAAGGAGTAACCCTTGTAATAAGCACCCGTTAACCCTTGATCTGCCTCCTGCTTATCACTGCATCCCACTTCCTGCTGTTTGCTCTCACTTGGATGGACAACCAGACCACTTGCTCTTGGTGCTGGAGGTGCCAACAAGCCCCTTTGTTTTGGCTAGGGTATTTTAGATAAATGACTAAGTCAGAGAACTAATATTTTGCTGATGTGGATGAAAATTTAGCTATGACTATTTTGCATCAGACTTTAACCAGTGCAGCATAGTCTAGTTTGATGACAGATCTGCATTTTGATTGTAGAATTCAGTGATAGTAGCATACAATGTTAAGGAAAACATAGCCTGTTATCCCTCACAACAATCACCCATTGTGACATTGCATATTTTACAGAACCCTATATTGTTAAATTTGTATGTATTTTTCTTCTTTTAGTTGGCTGTTGCACTTTATTGTTTGTAGAATTCTGTAGTATTTCTTTATTTTTATGATTTGCTTGCTGCTGCTTGTGGACCTGCAAGTTCAGAGCTCAGTGTCTCTACTCTCTGCCTTATACAAGCAGGGCTGTTCAAGATGTATTTTCTTTATGTCTATAAGAAAATGAAGTTCAGAGGTATTCTTCGTGATATGTAATATGCAGATCTGCCCAGAAAAAACAGGGAGTAACATAGGGTTTGTTTACACTTTGTGAAAAAGCTTCATAAACCTGTTACACCTGTGTTTACATGGAAGATGTGCATGCAAAATAGTAGAAAATTTTCAACAAAACTATCACGTCACCACTGACTTTAGAGTGCTTAAGCCACAAATTCAGACAGCAGTATCCCAGCTAGATAGAAACCTCCATACTCATCCATTCACCTCTACTAAACTCTTCTGGAACCACTTTTCTCCCCAGAAACTTAGTTTTATTTTGATATGGTAAGAGGAGCCGATTACCATGCATCATATTTTATTATGACATTCTCTAGGATATTCAGGAGGTGTGATATTTAAGGAAAATTCATTTAAAACTATAAGTAGGTGATACAGAACCTCTGACAAAATTAAAAGGACTGTTTATCAAGAGATATGTATGATATATTGACAAAATGGTCACCTGATTTTCTATACCAACTGATGCACGGCATAGTTGGCAGGGTACTTGCTTGGCATGCACTGCCACCTTGTCTCTTACTGAAAGTCGGACACCAGACAGAACAGCAATAGGGAACCCCCATCAAAGTGCCCATCCAGGAAGTGGGATCTACATTTATTAGACATTTAGGCATATTATGTGGGTTACCCACTCATTAAACATTTCTAGAAAGAGGTTTTCACCTTGATTCAGAAAATCTACCAGATAATTAATGTCTTAACTGCTCTTCTGATATGGATTTAGGATTCATTTTTGAGATCTGACAAATAGAACAACCATCATAGATCTGTTAATGGCGGCCAAACTTGGGATACCTCTACATTAAAGATCCAAAATTCTCTAAACCATTTAGATCTTGTGTAAAAAAAAATACATATTTTCTGCAGAATAGTAGAGCTAGCCAGTTGGAAGGAAGAAAACCATGGCAAACTTGAGAAAATCTATGGGTTGCTAAGGTTTTTTTTTTAAATACTTCACCATACCCTCTTATTCTTCTGCATCACCCCCCGTAAAGGTATAAAAAGGTAAAATGGAGACGGCCTCTTACTACTATTTATATTCTCTCACTTTTTCCAAATCATAAGTCCATCAAGTATGACTGTATCTTGACTGACAATATTAGTGTAGTGTCTATCAAATATACTTTAGTTAATGAAAACAACATGGGAGCAAAGAAAAGTCTAATTTGTATCAAATTCATTGGAGTAAATGCGGCTAAAGGGCACAGAACCTTTAAATAAGTAACTCTTCTGCCACTTGCTTGCGAGCTGTACCGCTGAAGTAGGCAACATATGTCGTCTGATAATAAAGCATGCTGTTTTTTGGTTTTACAATTTGCTCAGCACTTGCATGGAAGCATTACTATGAACATAAATAAAAGATTATATTTACTTAAGATAAACATTAGACTGTTCCTGCAATCATATAATCTGTCTGAAAATCATACTCATAGCTGGACTTTGATAGTCTGCACCTGATTCTAAAGCATACTTAGCAAAGACTGTATTTGTAAAAATCCATTCAACTCTACCATTGAATTTTCACTGTAAAGCTTTAAAAAGTATATGTATACACATAACTGAACATTAAAAATTAGTTCACTTTCTTATAATATTTGTGATTTTGTTATCAAACCTGCCTTACAGAAAATTTCGCCCATAGTACCCAATCTACAAAATAATTTCTGAAATATCTCTCAAGAATCGAAAGCTGAGTTCTGATTAGTTATTAGCTTTTTTTTCCTTCAAATGAATTGCATTAAAGTACCCCCAAAGCAATAATCATATACTGTGCTCATTGTGATTAGAGCAACTAAACACATGATATTTGCCTATTTGCATACACGTGCCAAGCGTTGAGAACCAATGATCTAAAGTTTTACAGAAAAAGAATGAATCTCCTGTCAAAATCTAGCAGGAATCAGAAACATTGACAAGATTTTTTTCATCCACTGACTGCAAATCAAGTATGGCTGCTTTCTTATGGTGTAAAACCACAATATTTTGGTGTCAATATTAGAATAACTTCCAGCAGTCCCTAATTTGACAGGACTGTCCCAAAAATTTAGACACAATACTAGCAAATTCAATATTGACCAGGAATAAATAGCATAGCGTTTATATTAACGCCGCCTAAAAGTGTGTGGCTTCACTCATTTTTCGATTTTTTTTGGCTGTTCTCATGGAATTTTCACAGTAGATTTTGCCATTTTCTATAAGAAGTGTGCTATGAACTTCGCAACATATCTGCAGTCAAAACTGCAACTGTTTCATTTTATTGCAATTACTTCTTGTGTGAACTGAGGCTTTTTTACTTGCTTTTTTTCTATGTTATATTGATGTTTATTCCTTGTGTATTGCTTGCCTAGTTTTGGCTAGGTGTTCACAAATATACTGAATCAAAGTTATTTATTTCTAAGTACTTTCTAAACCTATTTAAAGAGTATGTTTTGTGTCATTTTTTATTGCTCCATTGCTTCTAAAATAAAAAAAAACTAGGCAACCTTGTAAATAATCCAGATGAAAAATATCCTACTGCTTTGTGATTACAACTCGTAATTAGGCCTATGTGTTTCCATAGTTACAGACTACAAACCAGACCTGTGTAGTCTGATCCTGCAGTCATATATTAATCCCTGCCATCTGCCCCTTTCGCTTTGATATTTACATATATGAGAATTCTAGTGTTTAATAATGAAAACTAAATGGTGCCATGTAGAGATGGGAGGACACCTACTGTTCAGTCACGGACACCGAACACAGCCTTGACCAGGAAGTTCCGTGTTACTGTTTGGGTTTGGCTGGACGAACACTGGGTGTTTGTCGCGCTGTCATATGCATGACAGCGCGGCAAACACCGCTTCTGATCGGCGGTGAAGTCATAATCGTCCACACCAGTCAGAGAGCCGCAGTTCCCATGCTGTCAAAAGATAGCGTGAGCCCTCAGCTGTGATCGAGGTATAAAATTTACCTTAAGTCACTGCTGTCAGCTGATGGGACTACTGCTGCCGCTAATAACAGTGAGAGCAGGAGCAGATGGGAGTATTCATCAGCTGCTCCTGCACCGTAAATAAATAATAAAAAGAAAAAATGGCGTGGGTTCCCCTGTATTTTTGATAACCAGCTAGGCAAAACTCACAGCTGGGGGCTGCAACCCTCAGCTGTCAGCTTCAACAAGGCTGGTTATCAAGAATAGAAGGGTCCCCACGCTGTTTTTTTAAATTATTTAAATAAATAATTTTTTAAAAAATGGCATGGGGTCCCCCATTTTTGATAGACAACCTTGCTATAGCAGACAGCTGTGGGCTGGTATTCTCAGGCTGGTAAGGGGTCATGGACATTGGCCCCCAGCCTAAAAATAGCAGACCGCAGCTGCCCAGAAAAGGCGCATCTATTAAATGCGCCAATTCTGGTGCTTTGCCCGGCTCTTCCCACTTGCCCTGTAGCGGTGGCAAGTGGGGTTCATATTTGTGGGGTTGTTGTCACCTTTGTATTGTCAGATGACATCAAGCCCATGGCTTAGTAATGTAGATGAGTCTATGAGACACTTATCCATTACTAATCCTATAGTTATATTGTTAATAAATACACAGCCAGAATAAAGTCCTTTATTACAAATAAACAAAACACAGTTTTCCATTTTTATTTAAAATAACAAGCGCAGTTATACTCACCTAACACCTAATTCTACCAAAGCCCTCATTCTAACGTAATAAAACAAAAATGAAAAAACAACAATATCCCTCACCTGTCCCACGCTGTAATCCATGTCTGGGGATAGACAGGTTTCAACCTGGATGGTGCCAAGATGCGACCGTCCAGGCTGAGAACCACTGGTGACTGAACTACTGCCAGCGCAGCCTCAGTTACCGGCGGTGACGTCATCGAGGTTACCTCCGGTAACTAAAGCTGCGTTCCTCACCGGGCTGAACTGCCATGACCTTGATGAGATCCCTGCTAGCACCATGAGAAAAAGTTTTTGCGGGACGAGTTGTACTTTTGAATGCCACCATTGGTTTTGTCATACAGTATAGTGTACTGGGAAACGGGAAAAAAAGTTCAAAGTGCGGTGAAATTGCAAAACAAACCTGCAATTCCAGAATTGTTTTTGGTTTTGCTATTTTACCATGATCACTAAATGCTAAAACTGACCTGGCATTATGATTCTCCAGGTCATTATGAGTTGGTACATACCAAACATGCATAAGTTCTTTTTTATTTAAATGATGAAAAAAAATCCAAAGTTTCTAAAAAAAGTCACCATTTTCCAACGCCCATAGCATCTCCATTTTTCATGATCTGGGGCTGGGTGAGGGATTATTTTTTGCGTGCCAACCTGACGTTTTTATTGATACCATTTTGGTGTAGATATGATCTTTTGATTGGTCATTATTGCGTTTTAATGCAATGTTACAGCGACCAAAAATAAATAATTCTGGCGTTTTGACTTTTTTCGGGTTACGCCGTTTACCAATCGGATTAATTCTTTTTATATATTGATAGATCGGGCGATTTTGAATGCAGTGATACCAAATATGTGTATTTTTTTCTTTATTTTATTTTGAATGGGGCAAAAGGGGGGTGATTTGAACTTTTACATGCTGTATATATTTGAATCAAGATATAAGACAGCAAAGCAGAACCAGTTATCATGGAATTATCAAGAAGATGTGGTTTTGTTAAAGTGGGTATGTATGAAGACAATGTGCCAGAGTCAACCTCCAAAAACCTTAGATGATAGCTGACCACAAACTGACCACACCACCTAGAGCATGAGCCAGTGCTAAAAGATTTATCTCACACAATCATGATATCCAGTAGTGAAATTTGAGGCCAGGCCAAAGGTAGAGGGATAATGCTGTAAACCAACGATCCCCTCATTGGAAACTCTGACCCCGAGTGTCCAGTGCCATTATCCACATGATTAAGAGGACGTTAGACCTGGTCTAAAGGGTATGTGCTATGATTTGGTAGCTGAGGAGAGCAGGCAAAAAGGAAATACACCAGAGCAGTTGGAAACTATGAGATTGCAGTACCCTGACTAACCACCACAACTAGAGGCAGCCGTGGAGCGTTCCTACGTTGGTCCTAGAGCCTCGTCACAGCCTGAGAAACTAACTACACCTAAAGATAGAAAGAGGAAAGCTATCTGCCCCGGAGCAGATCCCCAAAGAACATAGAAAGCCCCCAAACATGTAATGGCGGTTAGACAAGAAGAAATACTGACACAGACAGAAAATAGTATGAGCAAACGTTGGGCCCAAACTTACTAAATAGAAAAGGATAGGAAGGGCACTTACTGCAATCCCAAAAAACCCTGAAAAGCACCAACTTACTAATTTCAAAAACACCTGAGATCACACGACCTCTACCACCTAAATTAGTTCTCTGGTGCAACAGCCACTGAGAAAAATGGAAAAAGCAAATGTACAAACATCAGTGGCTGAACTGAACTGAGAGGCAAAAGCCCCCAGAGGGGACCCTGAAGGCCCCCACAGAAGTGCAGGACAAAATGCAAAAATCAAGCACAAAAACAAAAAGAAGAAAATGTCTTATCTGTTAGCAGGAGATTCAGACACAACACAGCAGGCTTCCAAGGAAACAAGAATCAAGGATTGAGACCAGAACAATTGATCACCGGCAACCCTGATGGGAAGGTGACTCCCTTATATAAGACCAGTCAGTAACACCTGATTCCCAATCCTCACAATCTTCACTGGACAGTCCAGTACCGTTTGTAACCACCAGAGGGACTTCTGCTCAGAACTCATTTCCAGCCTATTCACAACAGGTATGCCACACTAAACGAGATCGCAAACGAGATCGCTAACGAGATCACTAAACGTCACTATTTTGCGATCTCGTTAGCGACCTCGTTGTGTGTGGCATGTAGCAACGATGTGGCCCCTGCTGTGATGTCGCTGATCGTTCACTAGAGTTCTGGACCGTTTTTTGATCGTTGGCGTCCCGCTGGTGAGCCTGAATCGCTGTGTTTGCACCTTTTGCGAACGACGAGCGACCTCGTTTGTGACGCATATGACTGTTTTGCGTCACGGAGTGGATCGCAATATCTGTAAGTTCTCTTTTGCATCACAGAGAGGATCGCAGAAGTTGCAAAGCAGGCTAGCAGGACGCAGAGAGCAGGAGCGATGCTGGAAATTCCTATGAATCAGAAGCGCTCAGTACATGCTAATGACATCCTAACGACCGCCAAAGTCGTTAAAGAGATCGCTGACCGCTGATGTGTCGTTTATGAGATCTCCTGTTTGGCAGCTACTAGCGACCTAAAAGAGATCACACCAACGATTGCGTCGTTATCGTGATCGCTAACGAGATCGCTAAGTGTGGCAGTACCTTAAAGGACCAGAAAACTATTCTGATACAGGTAATTATACAAGGATGATCAAGGAAGGAAGTCCACATATGACAGATCCAATACCAGAAGAAGAGGCTCATGTCATGGTTCGAGAGCAGATGTAGAAAAATGGCTCAACCAGAGCCATGCTCCAAATGTCCCCAGATGGAACGGGGAATAACTCCCCAACTGATTGTCCTAGGTCCATATCTTCATTCTGTTGTTGAAATTATCCAAGAAAACCGGTGAACAGTAAGTCTTCATTTAATCCAATGGGTGCTGTGCTGCGAAGAAGAAAAATCCAACGTGATTCGACTTGGAGAAGTCGTTTGCGTAGCGAGCCACCCCTACCTGAGCCAACGATATGCTCCAGACCCACGACCACTGTATTTGCACACTTACCTGAATGAAGGGTCAAGAAGTGAGCTGCGATAGGGGTCAGAGTTTTGCCCTTCGGACATCGGCCTGAGCTGTGCTTATAGTAGACAGGTGCTTCTGTATCCTGTGATGGAGTTCTTGCGAGGTTTGGTCAGCATATATCTGTGGACAGGGACATATGATGGCATAAGTCACATTACTGGTTGTATAGTTGATATAAGACCTCAGCCGATGACATGTCCTATCCAGTGGATTAATAAATGTGTCCCGCGTAGGCTGCATATGCTGGCAAATATTACAAGCAAAAGATCCCCTTAGAATTGTATCTCGATTAATTGTAGATGCTGGTCTTGCATAATGACTTCTAGTGAGGCTATTTCTAAGATTCGGGGCTCTTCTAGCCATTAAAAGTGGCTGATCACTCACAGTCTGAGAACACCTGCAGTGGACGCAATTGTCCTTCTCCAGTTTCCCGACTGCTCTGCTGGTCGGTCCGTGCTGGGTGCGGAGCTATCGCGCACTTGGGTGGCGCGACTGCACACAGTGTTGGCTCGTGTGTGGAAGTGGTGAACAGTGTGAGAACACAGGACGCCGTGCTTCCCATTTGTTTCGTGGCCCAGGAGACATGGAATGCTGTCTCCCAATTGCCAGGCAAAGCTTGACGCTGCCCTGCTTGGTGTTAGCCAATGGTAGGAATGTGTGCACCCTGCCGTACAGGTGAGCAGAGAGTGGCTTTCTGGACATGTCTTGGAGGAATACATCACCTGATTGTTTTTTTCTTAAGGGTATGCCACACTAAACAACATCGCTAACGGGATCGCTAAAAAACGTCACTATTTAGCGATCCCGTTAGCGATGTTGTTGTGTGCGGCATCTACCAGCGACGAGGCCCCTGCTGTGATCTCGTTCATCACAGCGATCGTTCCGGACCCTATTTTCGTCGCTGGCGCCCCGCTGGTAAGTATCTAATCGCTGAGTGTGGCACCTTTTTTAGCGATTTAGCGGTACTTTTGTACCGCTAAAGTCGTTAAGGAGATCGCTAACCGCGATAGCGTCCTAACGACATCGCTAAAATAGGTAGCTACTAGCGATATAGAAACAATCCCGCTAGCGATCTCATTAGTATGCGATGCTAACGAGATCGCTAGCGGGATTGTGTAGTGTGGCAGTACCTTTAGATTTGGGCTGGCTTTTTATGGTCTGGTTGTAATCCAGTTCAGTGCTGTTTATTCAGTTCCCTTTCGTAGTGGTATGGTGAATTCTTCCTGGTTGCGTTCTGGTTGCTTCTCAGTAGTTGCTAACAGTCATTATTAGTTCTTTTTTATTAGCTTTTGTCCCAGGGTTTCCCTTTGGTCTTCATTTGGGTTTTATATTGCTAGCTTAGGATTTACTCTTATACCTGACTCAGTTGTGTCACTAGACGCCAGCTATCCTGCGACAGCAGCCTGGGAAGGGCTCTATAAAGCCCCCCTCCCCTTCGGGAGGGTTAAAGAATATCCTGGCCCTTAAGGACTTGCCTAGCAGTGGTGGCTTGCACAAAGTACGTCTGTGACTGCGCTTTTGCTGGTCCAGCGCGAGTCGCTACAGAGTAGTTATTCCTGCGCATAACAACTTCTGTCTGTAACAGGCGTGTTCAGTGACAAGTTCCAGCCATGGCTGATAGCCATTTAAACGCTGCTGTCAATCTTTCAAAGCAACATTTTAAAAAAAAATCTACACAAGTTTGCCATCTCTGTAATCAGACTGACCTGGAGAATCAAGATTCCAAGCAACTTTCACCAGAGAAAGCATTCAGTAAAAGCAAAACACAAAAAGTCATTTCACCAGAGCTGTTTAAAAGATGAAGGCTGAGCTGTGATTAGTTGCTATGAGCAACAGTTTTTCTTGTGGACAGTTGTGGTAACTGAGGCCTATTATTCTTATAATTTCTATGGTGTTAACATCCTTCTGTAAAGGACAATTATTGCCGTGCCGACACAGACCACCCTCTGACACAGACTGCAGGAGGAGCCCAGAATCAGGAACTTCTCTTTGTCTGGCAAGAAGCATCTCATTAACTTAATAATTCAAACACAGATTTAAAAAAAGAAACACAAGACGGATTTCTCCAACCCAGGTATCATTTTAATCTGTGTAACAGCACCAACCTGACAATGCCTGGCTCGCTTTTAACTTATTTATACAGCTACAACTAATGCCACTCAAAATTAGTCCTTCTTTGCAATTTCTAATTAAATAGCATTACACTGAGGGGGCGGAGCCGCAGCACTGAAATGCTCTGTGCTGCGGGGACACTGCGCCTCTACCGTGTACAGACGAGAGGGAACCTGGAGATGACATACAGGCATATACTATATACAGGGGGAGATGACATACAGGTATACACTATATACAGGAGGAGATGATATACAGGTATATACTATATACAGGGTAGATGACATACAGGTATATAGTATATACAGGGGAGATGACAAACAGGTATATACTATATACAGGGAAGATGACATACAGGTATATACTATATACAGGGGAGATGACATACAGGTATATACTGTACTATATACAGGGGAGATGACATACAGGTATATACTATATACAGGGAAGATGACATACAGGTATATACTATATACAGAGATGATATACAGGTATATACTATATACAGGGGAGATTACATACAGGTATATACTGTACTATATACAGGGGAGATGACATACAGGTATATACTATATACAGGGAGATGACATACAGGTATATACTATATACAGGAGGAGATGACATACAAATATATACTATATACAGGAGGAGTGTCATGGTCTGCTGAGTTTCTGGGATTAGGTGCTTTTAGGGTTAACCGGGATGGCCTCACTCTGAGATTCTGGGAGGCTTTTTATAGCCTCATTGTGGGGCCATCCTCTGTCGCTTATACTCTGACCCTTGGCCAAGTGTGTTTGACTCTGTTGTGCTTGTGCCAGTGCTTTGTGCCTGTGCTACGTTCGTCTGTCTGGTTCTGATTTGGTTGTGTCCCTGTTTCGAGTTTTGCCTGTCCCTTTTGTACTCTGCCGTCCTCTACATGTATGACCCCTTAGCTACGTTCTGACTACGCTCTGCCTGCTCCTCTTGTACTTCGCCACTCTCTCTGTGTCCGACCCCTTGGCTATTTTCTGATTATGCTCTGCCTGCTCCTCTTGTACTTCATCGCCCTCTGTGTATGACACCTTGGCTACATCCTGATTATCCGTTCTGTCTATGCCCCTTGGTAACTTTGTCCTGTAGCTACCCTTCTAGGAGTTTTCCTTCACCTCCTAGATCTCCGGAGCTTAGGCCACGCCCCCCCAGCAGTCATTCTCTATCTGTTATTGCTTCCTCTGAGAGACTTGTGGCTGGCTCCGCCCCTTGGCAGTCACATGCTTCAGGTCCTGGTTGTCTGAAGCACACATCTTCCCTGCTGCTGCTCCACAGGTATCTTTGGGCACAGTTTGTTTACTCAGGACACATGCACTGGCTCAGTGAGCAAGTATAGTGCGGTGTTCCTGACAAGGAGATGACATACAGGTATATACTATATACAGGAGGAGATGACATAGAGGTATATACTATATACAGGAGGAGATGATACACAGGTATATACTATATACAGGAGGAGATGACACACAGGTGTACACTATATACAGGGGAGATGACATACAGGTATATATTATATACAAGAAGAGATGACATACAAGTATATACTCTATACAGGAGGAGATGGCACACAGGTATAACTATATACAGGAGGAGATGACATACAGAGGCAATTTATGTGCAATATAATCATTATAATGTGTTATAACTAACAACAGGTAGTTACTATGCCCAGACAATGCCAGGCTCTTCAGCTAGTAGTAAATAATAATAAGTTCCACAAATGGATGTGTTTAAAAAAATGTTTCTGTGCTGAGATAATCTTATAAATGTGATCCTGTGTAATGGCTGTGTCTAACCATGCAGGAACATGGTCTGATCATACCACATCTCCTGGGCAGGGAGGGAAGCAAAAGAGAGGATATAGACAGGACAGCACAGGATTGCAAATGATTCTTTCAGGTAAAACATTGCTTAAAAACAGGCAGTGAAATGTTTTGCCTCACAAAAAGAATCAGCTTCTCTAATGTCAGTATAAATTATACACTTTTGCTTCCTCCCTGCCCAGGAGATGTGGTATGATCAATGTTCCTGTACAGAGAAAACTAAAAACAAGACACAAAAAACAAATATCCTAAAAAAAAATTAAAAAGAAATTGCAAAAAATGCACGAAGGTAGTAATAATAATAAAGGTATTTAGTAAACATAATTTTGATCAAAAGAATATACAAGCCATCCAGCCGCGTCAAGGCAACCCTTGTGGGACAGTCCTAACTCTTGTATTAAAACCTTTCCACTTGTCAAGTGACGTAATGTGAACAAGGACCGAGGGACTGAACCACCAGAAAAAGCATAGGCCAGACAGGATGGATTTCTCACTCAGAAACAGGGCGGTCACACCCTTATATGCACAGGATGCACTTTGAATTAAATAAGAAACGAGATCTGAGCTGAAAAAGTAAGTTTTCTTGGGGATTGTAAACCAATGCAATGTACTCCAAACCACGGAATAGTCTATGGATGAGCAATATAATACCGATAAAATTTTGAACAATTTTTTGAAGCTTACTGTATATGGCAATGAAATATACTTCAGACCACGGAATAGTCTATGGGTGAGGAATATAATACCGATAAAATGTAAATCTAACCAAGAAAATGTAATCCTATGGGTGAGAAATATACAGTGGGTACGGAAAGTGTTCAGACCCCTTTAAATTTTTTACTCTTCGTTTCATTGCAACCATTTGGTAAATTCAAAAAAGTTAATTTTTTTTCTCATTAATGTACACTCTGTACCCTATCTTGACTGAAAAAAACAGAAATGTAGACATTTTTGCAAATTTATTAAAAAAGAAAAACTGAAATATCACATGGTCATAAGTATTCAGACCCTTTGCTCAGTATTTAGTAGAAGCACCCTTTTGAGCTAGTACAGCCATAAATCTTCTTGGTAATGATGCAACAAGTTTTTCACACCTGGATTTGCAGATCTTCTGCAATTCTTCCTTGCAGATACTCTCCTCTGCCATTCTTCCTTGCAGATACTCTCCAGTTCCGTCAGGTTGGATGGTGAACATTGGTGTACAGCCATTTTCAGGTCTCTCCAGAGATTTTCAATTGGGTTTAGGTCAGGGCTCTGGCTGGGCCAGTCAAGAATGGTCACAGAGTTCTTCTGAAGCCACTCTTTTGTTATTTTAGCTGTGTGCTTAGGGTCATTGTCTTGTTGGAAGGTGAACCTGTGGCCAAGTCTGAAGTCCAGAGAACTTTGGAAGTGGTTTTCATTCAGGATATCTCTGTACTTGGCGGCATTCGTGTTTCATTCAATTGCAACCAGTCATCCTGTCCCTGCAGTTGAAAAACACCCCCATAGCATGATGCTGCCACCTCCATGTTTCACTGTTGGGATTGTATTGGGCAGTTAATGAGCAGTGCCTGGTTTTCTCCACACATACCGCTTAGAATTTTCACCAAAAAGTTCTATCTTCATCTCATCAGACCAGAGAATCTTATTTTTCATAGTCTGGGAGTCCTTCATGTATTTTTTTTAGCAAACTCTATTCGTGCTTTCATATGTCTTGCACTGAGGAGAGGCTTCCGTTGGGCCACTCTGCCATAAAGGTACTACTGGTGGAGGGCTGCAGTGATAGTTGACTTTGTGGAACTTTCTCCCATCTCTCTACTGCATCTGTGGAGCTCACCCACAGTGATCTTGGGTTTCTTCTTTACCTCTCTCACCAAGGCTCATCTCCCACAATTGCTCAGTTTGGCTGGACGGCCAGGTCTTAGAAGACTTTTGGTGGTCTCAAACTTCTTCCATTTAAGGATTATGGATGCCACTGTGCTCTTAGGAACCTTGAGTACTGCAGAAATTCTTTTGTAACCTTGGCCAAATCTGTGCCTTTCCACAATTCTGTCTCTGAGCTCCATGGCCAGTTCCTTTGACCTCATGATTCTCATTTGGTCTGACATGCACTGTGAGCTGTGAGGTCTTATATAGACAGGTACTGTATGTGCCTTTACATATCAAGTCCTATCAGTTTAATTAAACACAACTGGACTCCAATGAAGGAGTAGAATCATCTCAAGGAGGATCACAAGGAAATGGACAGCATGTGACTTAAATATGAGTGTCTGAGCAAAGGTTCTGAATACTCATGACAATGTGATATTTCATTTTTCTTTTTTAATAAACTTGCAAAACTTTCTACATTTCTGTTTTTTTTCAGTCAAGATGGGTTGCAGAGTGTACATTAATGAAAAAAATTAACTTTTTTGAATTTACCAAATGGCTGCAATGAAGCAAAGAGTGAAAAATTTAAACGGGTCTGAATACTTTCCATACCCACTGTAATACTGATAAATTTTGAACAAGTTGTTTATGCAAATTTTCTCTTCAGAGAGGAAGAGAGCTAGAACTCTAGTGCCACCTATTGGAAGGTAGCAATCCTACAAGTCAATGTTGACCCTTTAACGAGCCTTATCACATGACCTAGGATAATAACCAAACCAAAATCTCAATTTGCAGACACTGTGTTTCGGGGTACTGCCCCTCGTCAGTGCAAAGCGGAGATCTGGTTTGGCTGTGTGAGAGGCGTCAGACCATTGTCCAAAAGTATTGTCGCAAGGAGTGACGATACTTCTTGGACAATGAACAAGTTGTTTGAAACTTTTATAGCAACAAAATGTACCCAAGAAGATGAAATACCCTACGTGACAGCAATATAATACCTATACATTTTGAACAAGTTTTTGGAGGGTTATACTATATATTATGAAAGCAATTGTTACCATCTACCTTTCGTGTCTCCCTTTTTTCCTCATAGATTGTAAGCTTGCGAGCAGGGCCCTCATTCCTCTTGGTATCTACTTTGATCTGTGTTTATTGTTATGCTGTAATGTCTTTTGTCTGTACAAGTCCCCTCAATAATGTAAAGTGCTGCGGAATATGTTGGCGCTATAGTAGAAATAAAATTATTATTATTATTCCAACAAAATGTAATCCAGACCATGGAATACCTTATGGGTAAGCAATAAAATAATGATAACATTTTGAGCAATTTCTTTGAGGCTTATATACAACGAAATGTACACAAGAAGCTGTAATACCCTATAGGTGAGCAATATGTACCAATAAACTTTTAACAAATTCAGTGGAGACAGCCATTGCTCTAACTCTGCCTGGATAGCTGTCAGCAACTCTTGAGCTGTGTGACTGCGATCTCCAAGGCGTATTAATTTGAACATTGCCTAATTGCGGTGAGCCATGGCTGCGCAGTACAGAGGTGGGGGGATTCTATCTGCACTCTTGGAACTCGTGTCTGATTAAGGCAGAGGCTGAGGGCACAGGTGGAGGCCCTGAAGGAGGTGTAGGAACCAGAAGCAGTGGAGGAACTGTTAAATTCAAAGGTTTGTACCGCAAGCCTTGGGGATTCAAAGACTTGTGGAGCATCCACTTGACCACCTGCACCCACAGCCAACAGAATCACCCAGTGCCCAGTCAGTAAAATGTAACGCCCCTGCCAATGTTCGCTCGACCAGGTGTCAGTGATGAGATGTACCCTGGCAGAAATAAATTTTTTCAGGGAATGGATGATGTTGTTTGCGACATGCTGGTGTAGCGCAGGCACAGCTTTCTTAGAGAAGTAATGCAAATTTGGCATATAATGTGAGTTGTCTCTTCCTTTGCAGTCTCAAAAAAGGCCTGGTTAGTCAACTCGTGCCACCCCTGCGACCTGCACACTCACGACCGGTGCTGGCCATAGCCAGAGTTGGGACAGAGGATGCAGTGCTTGTCATGGTTGCATCACTTCATATCTGTGTGGGAAGCTGCAACGTAACCTCCACGTCTTCCTCCTCCATCTCCTTTGCTGAGCTACTCAGCTGTGTACCTCTGGGTTCACATCAAGTGGGATTTACAACCTCATCGTCATCCTCTCTCTTCTCACCGTGAGAGTTCACCCTCCTCCTCTTCCTGCCCTGACACTACAGTACAGTCCGCATGCGCTTCTGGTATCTGAGTCTCACGATCACCTCCACCACACGTGGTTAACGTCTGGTGACGAGAGTCTCGATTCTGCTTGGATTCTGCTTGGACCCTACTTCATCTGACCCCGGATCCAACATGAATACATTTTGGACATCAGTGCAGATGCTTTCCTGTTATGTTTCGGTAGCTGAGGAGTGCAGGCAAAAAAGGCAATACACCAGAGCAGTTGGAATCTATGAGATTGCAGTACCCTGACTAACCACAACAACTAGAGGCAGCCGTGGAGCGTTCCTACGCTGGTCCTAGACGCCTCGTCACAGCCTGAGAAACTAACTACACCTAAAGATAGATATAGGAAAGCTATCTGCCCCGGAGCAGAACCCCAAAGATAATAGAAAGCCCCCAAACATGTAATGGCGGTTAGACAAGAAGAAATACTGACACAGACAGAAAATAGTATGAGCAAACGTTGGGGCCCAAACTAACTAAATAGAAAAGGATAGGAAGGGTACTCACTGCAATCCCAGAAAACCCTGAAAAGCACCAACTCTACTAATTTCAAAAACACCTGAGATCACACGACCTCTACCACCTAAATTAGTTCTCTGGTGTAACAAAATCAAAACAGCAGGCACTGAAAAAACTGGAAAAAGCAAAAGTACAAACATCAGTGGCTGAACTAAACTGAGAAGGCAAAAGCCCCCGGAGGGGACCCTGAAGGCCCCCACAGAAGTGCAGGACAAAATGCAAAAATCAAGCACAAAAACAAAAAGAAGAAAATGTCTTATCTGTTAGCAGGAGATGCAGACACGACACAGCAGGCTACAAGGGAAACAGGAATCAAGGATAGAGACCAGAACAATTGATCACCGGCAACCCTGATGGAAGGTGACTCCCTTATATAAGACCAGTCAGTAACACCTGATTCCCAATCCTCACAATCTTCACTGGACAGACCAGTACCGCTTGTAACCACCAGAGGGAGCCTCTGCTCAGAACTCATCTCAAGCCCATTCACAACACTTTCCTCCTTTGAATTCTGTGAATCTTTGGAGAAGACCTCTAATGCCCATGGAATAGAAAGCGTGAACAGCTCTGCAGAATGGTCCATTTGTGGTTCCCCGCAGTCAGTTGGGCTTTTGGAAATATTTGTCGTGGGCGGGAAACGAGGGTGATTGG
Organism: Oophaga sylvatica; assembly: GCA_033576555.1. NCBI lineage: Eukaryota > Metazoa > Chordata > Amphibia > Anura > Dendrobatidae > Oophaga > Oophaga sylvatica. The sequence continues at coordinate 297,973,145 of JARQOD010000005.1, forward strand.
GATGCCAGCTCTTAGGATTGTACTGTGTGTGATGTTGAGGTGGAGGAAGAGGAGGAGAGGCCACTTGATGCAGCGCTTGCCATCCACTGTAGCACATGCTCTTTCTGAGCCTCATCTACAAGGCATACCGCTGTACGTCTGCCAAAGAAATGGAGTTGAGTAACCTGACCACTAACAGATGTTGTCAGTGATCTTTCAGTATGACAAAATGGTGTTTGTTCAGTTGAGCTTTCATTAACATTAACACCTAACCCATGTACACGTCAACACCAAGCCTATTCCCCCTTAAACCACAACCTCGCTTTATCCCAATCATGTTGTGTGTAGCCTTCCCCTCTTGTAACCTGCTGTTTCACAATCTTAGTCTGACAGCTGTCATTCACCTGTCACTAAATGAACAATCAATATTTATTTTCTTAGATAGTGTGCCTGAACAACAATGTAATACTTAACGATTTTTAAGAGGAAATCTGGCCATCTGATTTGTCTCTGAAACACAGTTTTATCACAAATGATTTGGGTTAGCTAATTGGGCCTCGTGGCTGCACCCCAATATTAGGCCTAATGATTTTTAAACGGAAATATGTCCTTCTGATTTCTCACTGAAACTCAGTTTTATCACAAATGATTTGGATTAGCAAATGGGGCATCCTGAGATGGCAAAACACTTTTTGTACAATCTAGTTAGATGCTGGAAGATCAATTTCACACAGAACAGGATCCTATCTAGCTAACTGACAAGTTCACTTGCAGCACTAGCAGGAGCGGCTTTTCCGCACTGTGACACTGAGAAAATGGCACCAGCAAAAGAAGATGTTTGCTTTTTATATGGTCAAGGGACATGTGACTTCGGCAGCCAATGATAGAAGACCTTGTGTCATGATGTTGTGGATGGTTTCTGCGCCCTGATTGGCTACCAGAATGTATGCACATTAAGTTATTAAAGAAAAAAATACACTCCGCAGCTCCTCTGACCAAGACACACCCCCAAAACAAGTCCCCCCATCTCGTCATACATCAGTAGAAACACGATGATTTACCGAACTGTAAAAATGCTGTGAAACCAAACCCAAATTTGAGATTGGCGGACGTTTTCCAAACATGTTCACGCTTTTCTATGTTAACATTTTTAACAAGTTTTTTGAGGCTGTCATAGCAACAAAATGTACCCAAGAAGATGTAATACCCTATGGGTGAGCAATATGATACTGATAAATTTTTGAACAAGTTTTTGGAGGCTTATATAGCAACGAAATGTACTCCACGGAATAGTTTATAGGTGAGCATTATAATACCTATAAATTTTGAATAATTTTTGGGGGGCTTTTAGTAATGAAATGTACCCAAGAAGATGTAATACTCTATGGGTGAGCAATAAAATACTGATACATTTTTGACCAAGTTTTTTGAGGCTTTTATAGCAACGAAATGTGTTCCATACCACGGAATATTCTGTAGGTGAGCATTATAATACCGATACATTTTTAACACGTTTTTTGAGGCTTTTATAGCAATGAAATGTACCAAAGAAATGTTATACCCTATGGGAGAGCAATATAATACAAATAAATTTAGAACAAGTGTTTTGAGGGTTAGATGCCAATGAAATCAACTCCAGACCATAGAATAGTCTATAGGAGAGCAATATCATACCAATAAATTTGGAACAAGTTTTTGGAGGCTTTTATAGTAACTAAATGTACCGAAGAAGATGTAATACCCTATGGGTAAGAAACATAATACTGATAAATTTTGAACAAGTTTTTGGAGGCTTATATAGCAACTAAAAGTACTCAAGAAGGTGTAATACCCTATGGGTGAGCAATATGATACCGATAAATTTTGAACAAATTTTTAGAGGGTTATATAGCATTGAAATGTCCCCAAGAAGATGTAATACCCTATGGGTGCGTAATATAATTTCAAAACAATTTTCAATAATGTTTTTGAGGCTTATATAGCAACTAAATGTACCCGAGTAGATATAATACACTCCAAAAAACATACTAATAGGGAATCTAGATTGTGAGCAGCGACGATAATGTGTGCAAACTGTAAAGCGCTGCGAAATATGTTAGCGCTATATAACAATAAAGATTATTATTAAAGATTATTATGGGTGAAAAATATAATATCGATAAACTTTGAACAAGTTTTTGGAGGGATATATACCACCGAAATGCACCCAAGAAGTTGCAATACCCTATGCATGAGCAATGTGATACCGATAAATTTTGAACAAGTTTGTGAAGGAATATATACCAACGAAATGTACCCAAGAACTTGTAATACCCTACGAGTGAGCATTATAATACCAATACAATTTTGAACAATTTTATTGAGGTTTATATAGGAATGAAATATACCCAAGAAGATGTAATACCATGTGGGCGAGCAATATAATACTGATAAATTTTTAACAATTTTTTTAAGGGTTATATACCAACAAAATGCAATCCAGACCACAGAATACCTTCTGGGTAAGCAATGTAATAACGATAAAATTTTTAACAATTTTTTTGAGGCTTATACAGCAACGAAATGTACTCCAGACCATGGAATAGTCTATGGGTGATCAATATGTTACATAGTTACAGGGAGTGAAAAAAAAAGCTGTTATAGTGTCTGCCATCTAGTATCTATCTATCTATCTATTACTATCTATCTATCTATCTATCTATCTATCCATCTATCTATTTTTCTGTCTGTCTATCTGTCTATCTACAGAAGGTGAGATAAGTAGTGAACATGTCAAAAATTTTCTTAAGTACCGTATATACTCGTGTATAAGCCGAGATTTTCAGCCCAATTTTTAGGGCTGAAAGTCCCCCTCTCGGCTTATACGCGGGTCATATACGGGGGTCGGCGGGGGAGTGGGAGCGGGGGTGTCGGATCATACTCACCCCTCCGCCGGAGCGGTCTCTGCAGCCCCCCTGCTTCTCCCACGATCTCCGGCTCCTTCCTGCAGCCGTCACGTAGTACCGCTCATTAAAGTCATGAATATACACATATTCATGACTTTAATGAGCCGTCTCACGTGACCGCTGTAGGAACAGCTGCCGGAGACCGCCGGGAGAAGAGGAGAGGCTGCAGAGACCGCGCCGGCGGAGGGGTGAGTATAGCGTTATTTACCTGTCCCCATGCCACTGCTGCTCCCCTCTGTGTCCTCGCGTCCTCTTGCTGTTATGATCAGGCAGAGGGCGCGATGACGTCATTAGTGAGCGCCGCACCCTCTGCCTGATCATTCACTGCCGAGGACACGGAAGGAGGACCAGCGCCGGGGTCCTGAGCGAGCGGTGACACCGGCACTTGTCCCCCATAGCGCGCCGGTGTCACCGCCTGCTCAGGACACCGGCACCTGGCCCCCAGCGACGAGAGGCGAGTATGTCATTTTTTTTTTTTGCAGCAGCAGCAGCATAAGGGACGTATATACTATGGGGCATAATCTGGAGCATATGGGGCATAATCTGCAGCATATGGGGCATAATCTGCAGCATATGGGGCATAATCTGGAACATATTGGGCATAATCTTGAGCATATGGGGCATAATCTGCAGCATATGGGGCATAATCTGGAGCATATGGGGCATAATCTGCAGCATATGGGGCATAATCTGCAGCATATGGGGCATAATCTGGAACATATTGGGCATAATCTGGAGCATATGGGGCATAATCTGCAGCATATGGGGCATAATCTGGAGCATATGGGGCATAATCTGCAGCATATGGGGCATAATCTGCAGCATATTGGGCATAATCTGGAGCATATGGGGCATAATCTGGAGCACATGGGGCATAATCTGTGGAACATATGGGGGCCTAATCTGGAGCATATGGGGCATAATCTGCAGCAAATGGGGCATAATCTGCAGCATATGGGGCATAATCTGGAGCATATGGGGGCATAATCAGGGGAGCATATGGGCATAATCTGGAGCATATGGGGGCATAATTTGGAGCATATGGGGGCATAATTTGAAGCATATGGGGGCATAATCTGGAGCATTTGGGGGCATAATCAGGGGAACATATGGGGGCATAATCAGGGGAGCATATGGGCATAATCTGTGCAGCATATGGGGGCATAATCTGTGCAGCATATGGGGGCATAATCTGTGGAGCATATGGGGGCATAATCTGTGGATCATACGGGGTCATAATCATTTTTTACCCTAGGCTTATACACGAGTCAATAAGTTTTCCCAGTTTTTTGTGGCAAAATTAGGGGGGTCGGCTTATACACGGGTCGGCTTATACATGAGTATATACGGTAAGTATATTTGTAAAGGCAAAGAAATCAAACCATAGATATCCATAAATTAAGTGATGTGTAATAATGACAAATGAAACAGGGAAAAAGAATTGAACACACTTACTGAAATGTAATTAATACCTTGTACAACAGCCTTTGTTGGTGATGACAGCTTCAAGATGCCTACTGTATGGAGAAACTAGTCGCATGAATTGCTCAGGTGTAATTTTGGCCCATTCTTCCATACACTCATTCTACAAATCCTGAAGGTTCTATGGACTCTTTCTATGACCTCTAAGACTTAGTTCTTTTCATAATTTTTCTAATGGATTCGGGTCAAATCATTGGCTTGGCCATTCTAGTAGCTTTGTTTTCTTTCTCTGAAACAAATTCAGGGTTTCCTTGGTTGTGCGTTTGGGATCATTGTCTTTCTAAAATGTCTGCCCTACTTCCATCTTCATCATCCTATTAGATGGTAGCAGATTTCTATCAACAATGTTTCAGCACACTTGTCAATTTATTCTTCCTTCAAAGAAGTTTGCCAGTGCTGTATGCTGAAAACCAGCCTAAACCAGCCTCACATCTTTATGTTCCCACCTCAAAACATCACTGTTGGTGTTGTGTTTTTGGGGTGATATGCAGCGCTTTTTTACTACCAGACATGGTGTGTTTTACAGCATCCAAAGAGTTCAATTTTGGTATTATCTCACAAGACTATATTCTCCCAGTATTTCTCAGGCTTGTCTAAATGTTGTTGTGTAAACTTAAAATGTGCTTGAACATGCTTTTTGTCACAATTCATTTTTGGAATTGTCGCAGCTCCGGTTCTGCTATAATTTAATTGTTGATTTTTTCCTTTTTGGCCAGCAAGGGTTAATGTCAGTATCCTTGCTGGCAGCTGCTTTGTTGCTGGTCAGCTGATGTGGGTGGTGACCACTCCCACCATCCTTTAAATAGTCACATGACGCTTCAGCTAACTGTCAATAATAGAGTTGTTCTATGAAGACCAGCCTGGAATTATTAGCTCACTGGTGTCAGTGGTGTATCTGCTACTTCTATGTAGTTTGGGTTCCTGGTTCCATATCCTCTGCTTTGCAGCAGAGGCAGTAGCTGAGTATTGTTTCCCTGATCTTTGTCTGTCCTTTGTTTGTCACTTCCCCTGTGTTGATACCATCTGCAGTGGTGAGGCAAGCGTACTTGCCAGGCAGTGCTCTAGCCAGGGTATATTGAGGTGACAATTAAGGACTAGGCACGTGATGGCGGCAGGGGGAAGTACTCGCACCACAATTGTGGATACCAGGGCTATGGGGTACTCGGAGCCGAGCCCATAGATTTCTATGGGAGATGTCACTGGCAGCGGGACTCGGTCCGTGGCCCTGGCAGTCAAGCGTTGGGGGATATTTACAGGGGATTATTAGGATAGGTAGTTCGTGACGCCACCTGTGGTATCTGGTCAATTGGACCAGCGCTGCTATTAGGATCTTCACAGGGGATGTTATGGGGGCAGCTGGGTGGTGAGTCTCCCACAGGTGAGACGGGTCCCCGGAAGTCTATGGTGATGATGCAGGGTGTAGATAAGAATTCAGTCACACACAATGCAGCTTCTTTTCATACCTTTTACTGGTAGATGGTTCAAGCAGATCCCGGGGGGCTGGTCGGGGTGGAGAGTGCACATTCGGGTAACCGCTGAGCAGGTTAGAGGCCTCCTTTACTTCCAGATACATGTGAGTCCAACTTGCCTGAAGCGAAGTCAACTCTGAACTCTCCAGCTTTCTCAATAGCTGTAATGCCCGGCCAACATTGTGGTGGAGCCTTCTAAGTGGTGAGAACTAAGTTCTTACTTTTGTCTGCGCTTGACTCAAAGTCCCCGTTCTCCCTGACTCCGGTTACGTATTGACGCTTTGGGCTGCACTCTGCGACCTGTAGTCCAGATGCCTCCGGTTTTCTTGTTACTATGCTTGAAACTCTAGCAACGCTTCGGACCCCGGTGTCCGGCAATTTAGTGCAGGTAATCCAATACCCAAGGCACTTCTCTATGTCTTCTCCACTGCGCCCTTCGCCCTGCTTCCCGCTCTTAACATAAGCACCTGTAGCTTCGATGTGAAAAGTCAGCTTTCTCCTAGAGCTCACTGCACAGCTCTCAGTATCCTCCAAGTCCAGACTGGACTGAGACTGATCTGACCTGTACTCAGACAGGAAGCAGACTGAACTGAACACTGACTCCTCTCCTCTCCTCCAGACTGACTAACTGATCTGATCTCTCTCTGCTACGTGTCACTCCCTCTTATAACTCAGATGGGTGTGTCTGAAAGAGTGAGTGGCAGTGAATGCATATCAAGCGTTGCGATTACCTTCCTGTGCACTCTCCTGGATTTTTATGTGTGCCTGCATAGCTGGGCCACACATCCCCCCTTGGTTAAACACAGCACTCCCGGGCTGTAAAAGAGAAAAAAGAAAACATTTTTGTTTTGCATTAAACATCAACATTATAACTCATCCCATCCGGGAGGTAAGACTTCTTGAACGTTACAATTTGGACAATGAAGAATACAAAAGTATCAAAGTATGAAAATATCAAACATGTTCATAAATACCAGATACTTGTGGAGGACCCGCACCAAAAACCTCCCACGTGGGTCCTGGGTGGGCTGCAGGACTTCTGACTGCAGACCTCACTCTAGGCCCACCATACGGGTTTTTCATCAGAGGTAGATATTGTAGTTAGGTTTCATGTAAAACCAAGATAATGCACCGTAGATCAACTATTTACAAAGACAAGTTCTTGGGCTGGCACAGTCCACAGCCTCTCAGTCCATTGGCATGGTAAAAGACACATAGGTATATATAAATTTAGAAACCAAGTATTCACATACATCTCAATAACTCACTTTACTTGCTTTACCCAACCGGGGTATTTTATGCGACTATGCAATCAACACATTACTTTTTAATTTTTCAAATTCTCTTCCTTGTACCCAGCCGGGTATTCTACTCAATATGTAAAACATCATTGTACACAGCAATAAAGTGCAAAATAGCAATTCTTCTTTTATCAAACTTTATACAATTTTTGGATACGGTAAACCCCTGTCTGGGTCCTACCGGTCTTCACTTTTCTTTTCTAATTTCGATGACGTCTTCCACTCCTGGGGCTGGAACGACGCGGTGTTCCTTAGAACGCATTACAATATGTCATGGCCCGCTATCAGCGTTTGAGTGGCCACAGTTCTCATTTTAACGAGGGACCCAACGGGTATGTCTTTGCTGTAAGACGCTGATTGCGTCGCTGCAAGGGCCACATTAACTTGCGATGCAGAGTAGGGCGATGCAGAGTAGGTCACCGTTTGCGATGCAGAGTAGGTCGCCGATTGCGATGTAGATTGCGATGCAGATCGCGATACAGAGGTGTACGCAGGGGGGCGATGCCGATGTGATCACGGGTTGCGATTCAAAATAGGACGCACAATGCTGGTGTGATGCAGAGCAGGAAGCAGGTGTGCGCAATGGCTCAGTTGGGAACGCACTAACCTGCTGCTGTCGCTGCTCCATCATGGACGTCTGGGACCCCTCCGGTGTTCCTACCGGGGAACCATAATCCGCTGCGGCCTCCTGGCCTGGCTGGCACTCCGGAACGGGCAGGGCCTCCTCAGCCTCCGTCTCCTCCACCTCTCCATCGGTGGGATCAGGTACAGCACTTTTGGGGGCAGCCTCCGGTCGTCCTTCAGCCTTCTTCAGCAGGGACTTTGGAAAATCCAGTGATGGGGTGATGTCTGTGGGAGAGAACACTGCGTCCCACAGCAGCCGCTGTGTCTGGGCACGCCAGCGTCTCTCAGTCTTCTCCAGGTCGGCATACGCTGGATTAGTCTTCTGAGCTCCGCATTCTCCTTCTGCAGCTCCAGCATGGCAGGGTCAGTGTCCCGATCTGGGGAGCAGGGCCTGCGCTCCACCGCTCCACTGCATAGCTGCTCTTGTCCTTCTGCCACCTCGTCCCAGGCCAGACTGTAGTTTCCATCAGGAACAATCTGGTCTCTTCCGTGGAGGCGGGATTTGCGTCTCCTCCTCTTCGCATAGAGGATGAAGAGGAGGCGGATTTCTTTAGCAGTGGGGCAGGACCGCACATTATAGTAGCATTTGGAGAGGGCGGCCATATCTTTCGCGCCACAGAGGGGGTACACGCCCACGAATGCACGCCCACCTTCTTCACCAGCGCCTCAGGGCGCCAACATGGCGGCAAAATGGCGGTATTTGGCGCCAAATGCAGCAAACAGTCTTTTTCACCAAACAGTTCAATATAGGCACACAGGACTCACAATTGCAAGTTTCGGATCCTGTTCGTGACGCCAAAGTTAATTGACTCGCACCACAATTGTGGATACCAGGGCTATGGGGTACTCGAGCCGAGCCCATAGATTTCTATGGGAGATGTCACTGGCAGCGGGACTCGGTCCGTGGCCCTGGCAGTCAAGCGTTGGGGGATATTTACAGGGGATTATTAGGATAGGTAGTTCGTGACGCCACCTGTGGTATCTGGTCAATTGGACCAGCGCTGCTATTAGGATCTTCACAGGGGATGTTATGGGGGCAGCTGGGTGGTGAGTCTCCCACAGGTGAGACGGGTCCCCGGAAGTCTATGGTGATGATGCAGGGTGTAGATAAGAATTCAGTCACACACAATGCAGCTTCTTTTCATACCTTTTACTGGTAGATGGTTCAAGCAGATCCCGGGGGGCTGGTCGGGGTGGAGAGTGCACATTCGGGTAACCGCTGAGCAGGTTAGAGGCCTCCTTTACTTCCAGATACATGTGAGTCCAACTTGCCTGAAGCGAAGTCAACTCTGAACTCTCCAGCTTTCTCAATAGCTGTAATGCCCGGCCAACATTGTGGTGGAGCCTTCTAAGTGGTGAGAACTAAGTTCTTACTTTTGTCTGCGCTTGACTCAAAGTCCCCGTTCTCCCTGACTCCGGTTACGTATTGACGCTTTGGGCTGCACTCTGCGACCTGTAGTCCAGATGCCTCCGGTTTTCTTGTTACTATGCTTGAAACTCTAGCAACGCTTCGGACCCCGGTGTCCGGCAATTTAGTGCAGGTAATCCAATACCCAAGGCACTTCTCTATGTCTTCTCCACTGCGCCCTTCGCCCTGCTTCCCGCTCTTAACATAAGCACCTGTAGCTTCGATGTGAAAAGTCAGCTTTCTCCTAGAGCTCACTGCACAGCTCTCAGTATCCTCCAAGTCCAGACTGGACTGAGACTGATCTGACCTGTACTCAGACAGGAAGCAGACTGAACTGAACACTGACTCCTCTCCTCTCCTCCAGACTGACTAACTGATCTGATCTCTCTCTGCTACGTGTCACTCCCTCTTATAACTCAGATGGGTGTGTCTGAAAGAGTGAGTGGCAGTGAATGCATATCAAGCGTTGCGATTACCTTCCTGTGCACTCTCCTGGATTTTTATGTGTGCCTGCATAGCTGGGCCACACAGAAGGACCCGCATAGGGCATTAGGAGAGCTCAGGGATAGGCATAGGTTGGAGTCATGAGGTGTCCCATCCCTCATGTGGGTTTATTGCTTCATAAACCCAGAAACCAAACAGAAAACAAACAGCCTTCACATCAGGCAAACAGAATATGAATGTGCATAGCAGGGCTCAGCTCTGCCAGGCTTGTGGGCACACAGGCTCGGGTAGCATCCAGTATTCAGGCTCAGTCTGGAGTCAAACACACACAGGAGGCTTTCTCCCTCACAACATACTGACCATGTACCAAACAACAGCCTCCATTTTATAGGCTGTTAACCATACTTAGATGTGAGGTATATGGGTAGCCAGACCCGCCCCTCTCTCATAACTACTCGTAACCAATTGCCAGATGCAATGAACCTCTTAGTGCTTTCATGCACTAGAGAAAATACTCTGGGTTACATCACAGAAACAAGCCATCTCTGCGACACATACCTCCCATCAACTACTCGACCATAAACCACACTATAGGTCTTTCCTCTCTCTCTATTTCATCCTATTGTTGGTGTATGTTGTGCCGTCCGCCAGACGTACCCACGTCGAGTGTGACACTTTTTTATTCAGCAATGGAGTCTTGCGTGGTGAGCATGCATACAGGCTATGGAGGTTTTGTGCATTACATATAAATTTCTTTGAAGCAATTGTACCTGCTGATTCCAGGTCTTTAAGTAACTCTGTGCAAGTGGTCCTTACCTCTTGTACAACTCTTCTGATAATTATTTTTCCTGCTCTGCATAAAAACTTGCAGGGAGCACCTGGTCGTGGCCAGTTTATGGTGAAATTATGTTCTTTCCATTTCTGGATTATGGAGCCTACAGTGCTTACTAGAGCCTTCAGTAGTTTAGAAATGTTTCGGCAACAAATTACATCAGTATGTTTTGCAGCAATAAGGTTGTAAAGGTCTTGATGCTGCTCACTGGCTTTACCCATTAAGAGATGTTTTTTGTATGGCACCTCCTCTATCTATCCTATCTATTTATTCTGTTTATCTATCTATCTATCTATTCAGAAAAGATGAAGGCAACACTCTAAAAGTCCAAAATATAGCGGTTTATTGACCCATCATGCCAGGGCAACGTTTCATTCCAAGTGCGGAACTTTTTCTAACTGACACATTTCCCTACATTATGCTGCTCTCATATCTGGGGACAGATTACCTTTTAGATTTTTTAAGTGCCTTCCTCTGAAATGACAAATTTTTTATCTTGTTAATGTCAGCATATAAGTAATGGCATCAGAACAGTTATTGATGGTAGAAAATATTCTTTTCAATGTCATATCGCAATTTATACTAAAACAAACTCTTTAACTTGAGAGTTCTTCCATGAATAGAGAAATACATAATGATAATAAGTAAAATATGAGCAGGGCAGGTTCAGGAAATAACTGCTTCATATCACAATGACGACTGAAGCTAATGTGCCTGAGATTTGAAGATGCTAGCTTTGTAATAATGAACCTTCATAGAAACCACAGGTACGATGCTGCAAATATCACCAGTTCTTTATTCTGAAATAGTTTACGTCTTTTGCCTCCTACCCATTTAAAAATGGTTCTTGCCTTCTAGTTTATTTTCCACTACAATTTACAGGCGACAAACATTCGGATGGGGAGTGAAGTTTGTCAGAATTGTTCTCTTGGTTTCATGATTTGTAGAAATACACAGGAAAATGTACTTGCATGTTTTACGGGAAGCTGTGTCAGAATATTACTGTAATTGACTCACTTTATGTTTTTTATGTCAGTGGTAGGTTATAATTAATGTTGACAGAAAACTTTCAGAAGTAAAAGGTTGCTTGTTCGAGCATCCAAACCGCAACAAGTAGAAGACTTTTAGATTCCCATATTAAACTACGTGAAACCTAAGCATGTCTCTGCAAGAATACCTAATGGGTAGTCTTATTGTGTCTTCCATAGAGAACACTAGCATTTTGGCATTGCTTGCTTTCATCACAGAAGTGAGGTAGTGGCGCAGAAACCAGACATTTATGACACATTTGCATAGTATTCCACACTCTGATCTTCCTAGGACCTACAACTACAGCACTGGACAAACATTTTAGGTATGTGTGGAAAGTAAGAGTCCTGGAAGTGATAAGGCCCCCACAGAGCCCTGATCTCAACATCATTAAAGGGTATGTCCACACTGAACAACATCGCTAACGGGATCGCTAAAAAACGTCACTATTTAGCGATCCCGTTAGCGATGTTGTTCTGTGCGGCATCTGCCAGCACGAGCTTCCTGCTGTGATCTCGCTCGTCGCTGGAATCGTTCCGGACCCTATTTTATCGTCGGCGCTCCCGCTGGGTAAGTATAATCGCTAAGTGTAGCACCTTTTCTTAGCGATTTAGCGGTACTTTTGTACCGCTAAAGTCGTTAAGGAGATCGCTAACCGCGATAGCGTCCTTAACGACATCGCTAAGTTAGGTAGCTACTAGCGATATAAAAACAATCCCGCTAGCGATCACCATTAGTATGCGACGCTAACGAGATCACTAGTGGGATTGTGTAGTGTGGCAGTACCTTAAGTCTGTCTGGGATGTTTCTCACCTGCCTAAGATTTTTGCATTATACTGTATATCTAGAATAGAGGTCTTCCAATCTCCCATTTTAACTTGCCATGGTTGCACTTTTCAGGTGATGTTGGAGCTCTAATAGACTTTATTAGAGATATCAGCATGTGCAGACACCTCTCCAATCACAGCAGGTGAATGACCAGACAAAAGGGTTTTACAGGGAACCCCTATTCTGGGAATTTGTGAGGTTCCCACCCAGTGGTGACACCCATATCTATGAGACACATGTGTTACTGGGGCCAGGGCAGTAGTTGTGGTGCTCAATGTGTGCTTTGTTGTAATGTAGGGAGATAGACCGGGCCAGTAACATCCCTAGCAATGCATCTGGCAGTGCTTCTCATGTGTCGGAGCCGGAACTATTGGGGCTGTCACCCTTGTTGCTGGGAGGGAGACTTTCTGATCAGGACAGACCTGGGCACCTGTCTGCAGTGGGCGGGTCAGAGATAAAAGCCTCTATGCGCGGGAAAGTGGGTTCTTTGGCGGGAAGTCAGTGTGTGCAGCGGGAGAAGGTTTGCTCACTCTCTACAGCACGACATCAGAAGGCTAGGTGTTTAGCTTACTGCTATCCCAGATGCAGACAGAACGCGAGCAGCCTAGGACTGTGGGCTTGCTCACCTCCCAGACCGTAGTGGCGTCTCGTTCCACACTAACTGTATATGGAGCGGGTCGCAGGTCTGACCAGAGAAACCACGCGGAGTCTGTCATTACACTCCCGGCTCCCTCCGCTGAACTTCATCGTTCCAAAGCGGCTCCGCAGACTACTTCATTATTGAGACCTCGTTCCGGGATGGCGGAGCTACGCATCAGACAGACAGGAAATATCGCGGATGTCAGGAGACAGTGCCTCACGTTCCTCCAGGACTAGGCAAGAGACTTCACGTGTCGCCTGAGGCGCCACTGTGGGATCCTCAAGCCTCCGCCCTTTGAAAATATCAGACTGATAAGTTTACCCTTTTGTTGAACATTTACTCCTTTGTTGAAACCTAAACTCCTTTTCCACCCTCTACTTTCCTTGCAAGGAGCAACCCTTGCAATAAACACCCGTTAACCCTTGATCTGCCTCTTGCTTATCACTGCATCCCACGTTCCTGCTGTTTGCTCTCATTACCGTGGTCTCCCGCCACATAAATACATTGTCTCTGTTGTGTACCTTTTAGTCCGCTCTCCTGTTCATCAGGGTCCTCTCTGGTCTGCCAGGGCTTCTTCCCTTTCATCTGCACACAATGACAGAGTCCGGATCCATTTTCAATAAATCAACTTTACTTAGTACTTTGCACAGCTTGTCCAGTTCAGTTACAGGTACAGCACAAGTTCTTTCACAAAGCATAGCATTTCCGTTCCCTGTGCTGTCTCTAACTCCTTCAAGAATATTGCAGGGTCATACCGTTGCCTTCGGTACCGCAGCACTCTGTCTGGCCAGCCTAACTTGCTTCAGGGGTCCCCTGTCCGTTTCGCCCCAGACATTTGGAGTCAATTAGCTGTCACAATGTTGATGCTGCCCTGTATTCCTCCACTTCCCAGGTGACTGCTAGCTCCTAGGCCCTGGACGAGCTGGTCTCTTCAGCTTTAACGTTGCAGGGCACAGCTGCCCTGTCCGGGCTCCCAGGCCCTACTGACTAAAAGCCAGGAAGCTCACTAACTTACTCCAGTTTCTATTAGTCTATCTTAACCTATTGTGCCCCCCTCTAGTGGGCTAGTCTAAGTACTACGCTTTCCCTATATCTGTACAGTACCGGAACATATATATTATACATCATAGCAGCATTATAATACAAGGCATTATTCAACATAACAATATAGTATATATGCATATATCAGACATTCAAGAACTTAGAAGCAGGTGCAGGGTATAACATATTCTGTGGATTTACCAGAAATATCTTTCATGAGACAATTCTCTTAAGTGTGTGGAAACATGGGAGTGACTTTCTGTTGTCTACAGTAATTTCCATCCTCTAGCTTCATTCATGCTAGTCATGAGAAATCAAGAGTAAAGCTTATATGCAAATCAGGCTGGAAGTGCACTGAGAGTATGTCAATGCACTTGGAAGAAGCCATCTATGTGCATTAAAGGTCTACCCAGAGCCCTTCCAACCTGATTTCCATATCACTTCTATATGAAATTACTTGTGCTTGGCACATCAGATTTCTATGAAGGAAGTATAATTTTTATTAGGAATAAGCAGCTACAAAACTATATGGATGAGGTCCAGTAAGAATAATTTGCTTAACCAAATCTTTTATGAAGGGCATTTTCATGTATGAGGGGTAGTGCATGCTCTTAATTTATAAGGCCTGCAAGGCAGCAATAGGTGGTATTCTATTGTTTTTTAATGAATTTTTTAATCTTTCATTTTACTAACATTTACTATAAGGATTACCACCCTTTCAGAAATACTCTGTCAATACAGATCTTCCACAAGTCCTACATTGTCACAATTTAAGAAAAATACTGCAAAACTGTCCATAGTTTTAAGGGTAACTTATTTCTACCTTGATTAGCACAGATGAGTTACTACTGCATTATCAAAAAAAGTTTTCCCTGCACAGCAGCACTCCTTCCTATCAGATGGGTAGGGTACAGCAATATCACCTGTTTCACTTGAATGGACTATATTGGCATGGCTGGAATGCTAATGTGCCAGTGTAAGGAGGAAGACCGGGCTGCAGGTACCTGTACTGAACTGGGTCCAGAACTGATGAGGTTGTGTCCCATGTTGACCTGGGGGAAAGAATAGGGGACAGGACAGGCCCCATGACCTGGGAAGAGGGGGCGTGACTAAGCCAGGCAGTGAGAAGCAGAGCTGAAAGAGCGCGAAGAGTCAGTGACTTTCCCGCCGGCAGAGAGTAAAGAGGCAGGCGTGTGGCGCGCTCTGCAGGGTGACAGACAGCACGGAGACAAGCCGAGGCAGAGATTAAGCGAGCGCTCCAGAGAGACAGAGTGTTGCAGAGCGCCGTGCACCTGGCTAGACAGAGTGCTGTGCTCCAGTGAAGGATTGGGGGCCAGGTGCAGGACCCTGAGGTGCATCCCCCATTGCTGACAGACGCACAGCGGCACCCTTTTGGGACAGAGACTACTGCAGCGATCCTCACTTAGGCTGGCACATAGAGGAGCTCAAGCTGAGCAGAGCAGCCATTCAGGTGACACATGCCACGTGGAACCTTGCGGAGAGCTCAGTGGGCAAAACCGGAGACCACCCGTCGCCGCCAGAAGTTGGACACTGAGCTGTGGATCTTCATCTCAGGACATTTTGCCGGCCGTTGCTGGGACTACAACCCTCACCGGATTATCTGCAGCTGAGGAAACCATGGACACGATAGGTTGACTAAGTGGACTGTTGTTATATTACCACTTTTTTTCTCTATTTGCTCATTTATCTGTTTATCTCCCTGCAAGGAGTACCTTTACTGTTAATTAAATTGTTATCCCTTGGTCTGTCTGCCTGTCTTCTTTGCGTCACTGAATCCCGCAACCTGCTTACACCAGGATATTGTTTTACTTTGTGATTGGTGCAGGTGAGCTTCATCGATACCAAGAATCAGGGCCGCCATCAGGGCATTACAGCCCTTACGAATGTATGGGGCCCGGTGCTTTAGGGGGGCCCGCCCGCCGCCCAAGCATGCTGGCAGCACGGTCCGGCAGCAGGCGCAGCGCTTCGCTGCTTTATATTCCCCACTCCCCACTGTCCCCAGTCCTGACGTCCTGGCTGGCAAATTAAATGGGCAGGCACTGTAGCTTTAAGCTACGGCCCGCCCTGATGCATCATGGTCCAGCCGTGATGTCACACGCTGCTCTGCTCCACTTCCTAATTCCGGAGCAGAGCGAGCAGCGTGTCACGTCGGTGTGTTGTGCCTCACACACACTGCCACGTGGCTGGGAGCGGCGGACCGGACCGGGACGGGTGCAGGCAGCAGGCGAGCTCAGCAGGGTGAGTAGTCTGTCGCAGGGGGGCCCGGCCGCAGCGCAAGCATCCACCACGCACCACCAACAGGGCCCAGGGCAGGAAGGGGGGCCCAGCATCCACCAAAAGCGCCCCCAGGGCAGGGAGGGGGGCCCGCAGGCGTAGCATCCAGCAACAGGGGCCCTGGGGACCCTGTTGGTGGATGCTGCGGGCCCCTCCTGCCTGCCCTGGGCTGGGGCCCTGTTGGATTGCTGCTGTGGCCGCCCCCCCTGCCTGCCGATCATATGGGGGCATAAAATCTATGGAGTATCATATGGCGGCATAATCTTTGGAGCATCATATGGCGGCACAATCTATGGAGCATCATATGGGGCATAAAGTCTATGGAGCATCATATGGGGCATAAAATCTATGGAGCATCATATGGGGCATAAAATCTATGGAGCATCATATGGGGCATATACATCTATGGGGCATCATATGGGGGCATATACATCTATGGGGCATCATATGGGGCATATACTTCTATGGGGCATCATTTGGGGGCATGTACATCTATGGCTGCATAATCTATGGAGCATCATATGGCGGCATAATCTATGGAGCATCATATGGTGACATAATCTTGGAGCATCATATGGCGGCATATACATCTATGGGGCTTCATATGGGGGCATATACATCTATGGGGCATCATATGGTGGCATAATCTATGGAGCATCATATGGCGGCATAATCTATGGAGCATCATATGGCTGCATAATCTATGGAGCATCATATGGTGGCAATCTTTGGAGCATCATATGGCGGTAATCTTTGGAGCATCATATGGCGGCATAATCTATGGCGCATCATATGGGGCATAAAATCTATGGAGCATCATATGGGGCATAAAATCTATGGAGCATCATTTGGGACATAAAATCTATGGAGCATCATATGGCGGCATAATCTATGGAGCCTCATATGGCGGCATAATCTATGGAGCATCATATGGTGGCATAAAATCTATGGAGCATCATATGGGGCATAAAATCTATGGGGCATCATATGGGTGCATAAAATCTATGGAGCATCGTATGGTGGCATAAAATCTATGGGGCATCATATGGCGGCATAATCTATGGAGCATCATATAGCGGCATAAAATCTATGGAGCATCATATGGGGCATAAAATCTATGGAGCATCATATGGGGGTATAAAATCTATGGGGCATAATATGGGGCATAAAATATATGGAGCATCTTATGGGGGCATAACTTTTATGGAGCAGCATATGGGGCATATTATTCTATGGAGCATCTTATGGGGCCATTATTAACCTTTATGGAGCATTATATGGGGAATATTTTGTATGGAGCATGTTATGGGGCCCACATTAACTGAATACAATAATCTGGGGCCCCATAAATTTTGCCAGTATGGGGCCCCGAAATTCCTAGTGGCAGCCCTGCCAAGAATGAAGGAATTACAGCGCTGATTTACTATTGCAGCCTCTTTCCTGGTTTTCCCGACACACAATGTGGCTATCATGCCACTGTGCAGTATAAAATCAAGAAAGGGGCTACAGTGCAGATTGTTGGTGGTCATGGAGGTTGGATCCTAGTGATACTACTTATTATTTTGACCACCTCTGAACATAATTTTGAAAATTTATTAATATTTCTGATCCTGGGTTACAGCCTGTAGTATGGTCCAGAACAGCAGGATTGAGAGGTG
Source organism: Oophaga sylvatica (assembly GCA_033576555.1). NCBI lineage: Eukaryota > Metazoa > Chordata > Amphibia > Anura > Dendrobatidae > Oophaga > Oophaga sylvatica. The sequence goes on from JARQOD010000005.1 coordinate 297,991,120, forward strand.
AACTCTCCAAGCTTTCAGTTTTATGTAGGCTATATCTGAATATAATTGTAAAATATGGCCTTCAAACTTTCTCATAATCTTGAAGTATTTAAATCAAGTTTCCACCCAATTTCTCTTTTGGGATGGGTATAGGAAATACTCTGATGACAGCAAAAGATCTTCAGTGCAAACTGACACCACAAAACAGACAGAAAGATGACTTTCCAAAACGTGATCTTTTAATTAAGAAGAACAACGATGTAACCATATAACCTGAAACCATATCAGATTATTTACAATAAGTGCTGCTTCAAAAGAAAGCCACACTGACCACTTCCATTGCTGAATGAAGAATTTCACATTGCTAACTCACCTCAGGTGATTTCTGTATTAATGCTGCTGGTATACTATCCTATATATGAGCAGACAATATAAGTTTCTATTTGACTCATTTATGTCTTTAAAATGTGAGATTCATCATAGAGAAAATATATAAATGTATGACTGCACACAAAGCCTTCATATATTCTAAGTGCATAGGAAAAGGCAGGGGAAGACGGAACAATTTCATGGGTTGTCTCACAATGACCAGACTTGTCCTCATGTCTGTAAAGGCATACGGAATCGTAGAGATTTCCCCGGCAGTGGCACTTGTATGAGAAACTTCTAAGTGATGAAACCATTCCTCATCCAAATCAGCTGTTTGCTGGGGATATGATCAATACAGTGGCTTCTACCACAAAGGGGATGGACTTTTTGAGGCACTTTTAAAGCGTAACAATCATTTTAATTTTTAGTCCAAAAATCAATAATACACATGGCAATAATCAACTTTCTAATATATCTTATCAGGGAAATCTACTTTTTTCTCTGCTAAAATTGATCAGTCATTATCAAAATTACTGAGACAGGAGATCATTACTGAGATAGGAGATGATAAAACCAAAGAAACCACTGAACATGGATGACACAGCAGAATAGATCATGGGACACATATATAATGATATAAGACACCTTTATTAAAAAAGTGAATGGCAAAAAATGGTACTGTGTGCAAGAGTGCCCGCACAATGGTGAAATATAAAAAATTATAATAAAATAGAAACTATATACAACATACAATTGATTGAACTACTGGGGACCACCTAACAGGAAAATTGTAATAGACTAGTTTGAGAAAAGACCATGCTAAATTAAGGTGCATAGAAATTCAGTTGCCATAGTGAATAACCACAAGTTAAACAAATGATAAGCAGAAGTATATGGGTTAATCCCTAAAGAAAAAACAATCACAAAATTACATTGAACAATGGTCATGGGAAAGAAAAACCACAAGGGGCACATGAACAATGGTGAAAGATATTAATAAAATTATATATATACAAATATGTTAAAGTGCCCAGCACAGTCTATCCAAATGCGGAACCATATGAATGGAATTGCTGCCCTAAGATATACCCACATGTACCAAGATCAGTATCATTGCACAAAATAATAACGTGTGTCGGGGTGTGCGCCGCACATTGGACCGGGGACCACCACTAGACCACCAACATCTATTGTTCTTCATACCGCCCCTTTCTATACTGATACCACCATGTACACCATTTGATGATCACGTACTTTCCCTATTATGATTCTCATCCCATCAGTAGGTGATGGACCAGTTAGACTTTATTGATTATTTTGTGCAAAGATACTGATCTTGGTATATGTGTGTACATCTTAGGGCAGCAATTCCATTCATATGGTTCCGTATTGGATAGACTGTGCTGGTCACTTTAGCATATTTGTACATATATAATTTTATTAATATCTTTCACCATTGTTCATGAGCTTCACTCCTGATCTTATAGTCTCCATCTTGAATGATGGATTTATCAGATAGTTGTTGAGGCCTTTTAGATTTATGATAGTCCTCCAGGAACTTCTTTATTAGAAATAAGGGGGAGTAAAATCCTTCCTTCCTTTCCTCCACTGGAACTTCTTCTAGGACACGTTTGTCTAGGAGCGATATTACCTCCCCTTCCAGACCTTTTTTGCTTCTCTTGCGAGGACTGCGCCAGAGTCTCCATGTATCTTTGTGGGGATCCGTGATGGAATTTTAACTCCAGACCTGATCCGACAATCTGCCGGATCCAAGTACTGGATGAGATCCTCTCCCAGGCTGGGAGGAAATGAGAGAGCCTCCCTCCCACCTGAGAAGGACCGTCACTGGGAGGGTTTCTTGGTGTCCTTGGAGGCCTTACCGAAATAAAAGCCTCTCCCTCCTATGGATCGTCTGTCCGAGTTGCCTCTGTCTCGGTCGATGTACTGTTGTTTTCTGAACTTCCGACCTTTCTGAACGGAGCGCTGAAAGGCCTGAAATGACTGGTTCGGGAAACTCATCTTCTTGTCGCCTCTTTTTCTAACGCTGGTCCAAACAAGAAGCTTCTTTCACACGGCAGGGAGTAAAGTTTCATTTTTGCCTGTGTATCCCCCGGCCAGCACTTAAGCCATATCGCACGGCGTCCAACATTAGTCAATGCTGCCGATTTTGCTGCTAGCTTTGCTGAATCCGCCAAAGCCTCAGCTAGAAACCCTGATGCTGCTCTGATGGCCGGTATTGCTTCTAGGATCGTCTCCCTAGGAACTCCCTGCTCTAGTTGATCTTCTAGGTTATCGACCCATATTTTCAAGGACCTAGCCACACAAGTGCCTTAATGCTCCCGCTGAAGCTTCCCAAGCTGTTCTTTGGCAATTATCCACCCTCCGGTCCAGAGATTCCTTTAGGTAACCCAAATCTTCGAAGGGTAACGAGGATCTTTTGGCTATTTTGGAGACCGCCACATCAATTTTTGGGGTCCTGTCCCTGGATGAAGATGCCTCTTCCTCAAAGGGGTATTTCCTCTTTAGAGAGTTCTGAGTCTTTCTCTCTGGTTTTTCCCACTCTCTTTTATGCCCTGCAGCTGATTGTTGATCGGGAAAGCTTTACTGTACATTTCTTCTTCTGTAGGTCGGCAAACAATTCTTGTGCCGTTTTCTTTGGTCACTCATCTACCAGCTCCATGGTAGATCGGACTGCTTTTATGAGCCTGTCCGTAGCTTCTACTGGAAAAGCCTGTTCCTCTTCCGAGCTACTTTCTGAGCCCCTTGACTCATCTGAGTCCTCTGACCTTGTGTAGTCCTCCTGAGATACTAATGAGGGGCAGTATCTGACCCTTGATCTGCTATCCATATCTACCGTCTTACAGATTTACAGACCTCTGACTGTATCAGTGACCTTAGGCTCTCGGTGAAGGAGGGTGTGTCCTCCGTCACTGTCTTATTGATACAGTCCTGACACAATTTCTTGTCCCAGGATGCTGCTAAGGGATTTTTGCATAGGGGACATTCTTTATTCTTGACTGTAGTTTTACTTTTATTAGGGACCTCCTATACTCCACCCAACCGTGTATATAAAAAGAGGGAAGAGAGGAGACAAGAGAAGAGAAAGAGAACAGACATTAGTGTACTGGACTTTCTCGCAGTTCACTCACCACTCGGACGCTTCAAAGACTGGTACCGGATCCGGAGGCTGAATAGTCTCCCCATGTCTTCCAGCGAGACTATGGACCCCTCCTTAGTATGACGATCCGCCTGTATGCTGCCCGAGCGACTTCCACTGCTACTATGGCCTGTCTGGCCATTTTCCTTTAAGCGTGACCGCTTCTCGTGCACCTCCTGGTGCTGTAGTATGTGCTCTGGTGTAAAGCTTTCCATCGCGCTATGGGTTTCTACTTGCCCAGAGCAGTCACATTCACCTATGAATGCTTGTCTGTCTGCTTTATATAAGCGTATATATATACCTGGTTGATCCTGCACCTGCCGGCTGCTTGCGATTCCTGAACTAATGCCCCCGCATGCGCAGTGTGTATGGCCTCCGCATGGCCCACAACCAGGCCCACCGCTGGTGTGCACGCCCCCAGACCACGCAAGCGCCCTGAGATCATATCCGGCGCGCGCCCAAACTACCCCTCCCCCTTCCGGGAGTGCGTGCTCTGTGTGCATGCCGCACGTGTCCCATCTATCGCCAGAACAAGCCTCTGATGCAGCACCTGCCGGCCCTGATGGTGGAGCCCACACCGCCTCGCCATCCAGGGACGCTGCGAGAGGGAGCAGTCAGTACTTCCCTAGGCCCCCAGGTAACCCATTGCTGCTCTCCCAGCCTGCCTGGAGACCTTACCACCGATGTTACCTTGGTGGAATTGAAGTCAGGAGTCCCACCTCCATTATTCTGCTGCTCCATATATTTTGGAGGCATTCCATATCCAGGAGGCAAGTTATAATGCCCGGGCACTGATGTGCCTCACGAGCTGCATGGCCACTAGTGTCAACAGGGAGGTCACATAAAAATGTGGCCTATGAGGACCCCCATATCGTCCATGGCTACCAGCATCAGGGGGGAGCACCTTAATGTGGCCTCCGATGCTCCCGTCTTCACCCGGGCCAATGCCTCATGGGCTGTGGCCATGCATCGCTCAGGGGGGCATAGAAATATATGGCCCCCGAGGCGCCTACCGGTACCTGGTGACGGATGTAGCAGACCGATGTCTGCCAAACCCCATCCAACTCAAGCCCAGGCATCCTCTTCTTACTTCCAGGTCTTCATCTTGAGGGTTCCCCATCAAGGACAGGAAACCAACTGATGCAGAGAGAGGAGCCGCCCTTTTTATCTTGAAGGTTTCCTGTCCTTGAAGGGTGGATCCCCTCTCTCTCTCGTGGTGCCGTCATGTATGATGGAAAAATATTTTTAGATGGCTCACTGCAATTGACACTTAGATGGATAAAGATACTAATACCATTGAATGATATGGAACTCACAAGCCAAAGGTCAACATGGAATATGACTTTGTGGGGCCTCATGGAATTTAAAGCTTTTTTACAAACCTGTTAAATGAATCAACTCTGCAGTTAGTGGCAGTGGATCATTATGTTATGATTTTTATTTTAGATTCTTGTGCATGAACAAATATTCATAGCCGAAACATTAACTTCATCCAACATCACAGTGCACTTGGATAATTTTTCACACACCTTTTTGATGTCCACTTTCGAACATTGGCTTATTATACAAATAGGTTGAAACTGTGCACTGATTCCTTTTTATTTTATTTATTATGGTCAGAACTCCATTCTCGAGATAGGTGCAGTGCTACCCACAATTATTGAACATTTTTCTAGCACATTCTTTTGATAAGCTGCAAATGTTCTAGATGGAAACACACCTTCAACTCTTGAGTCACAGGGTGTATAATTCATTGCAAGCAGGCTGTATTCATAAAACTGGCTATAATTTGAAAAAAAATATTAGTTTGATAAGGTTTTTCTCTTCAGATGTTAATGTGGCATTTACAAAGTTTTATATTTTGGCTCTTTTGTAATATACATATACTAATTTTAGTCACCGAACTCCTCATTTTAGTACTGACCTTCAGTAAAATCCCCGGTTGTAATGGCATCCCATTGGCGCCCAGCAATCGTGACATGCAAGGGCCAATGGGTAACAGAACAGATATGTCATGGGTTTACCGCGGCAGAGAGAAGCCAGAAGACCACAGTGTCAGATTTCTCCTACTCCTGCACTGTTTAGAAGCATTTCACCTTCATATAAAATGATGCGAGTTTCTTTTAGCAGTGCATGTCTTAATCTGCTCAGTTGAGAGCTCTTAGAAGCTTTCCTGCATTAAGGCTCTCAGCTGTTCACTGTTAGCCACCCTAATCTACTAAATAATCTTGGCCCTGGCTAGCACTCATTGCCAGAGATAGCTTATGCTGCATAGCTAGGAGATGGTGGTTTGTGGTGTTTGAGAAGGCGTTTGGTGGATTTATCTGAGACTGGTGATAGGTTTTGGGTGTGTGCTAATTCCCCTGTTTCTCCTGCTTTGGTTTTACCCCATTCTCCACTCTCTGATGCATCCCTCTGTTGTTTGTGTGAGTATATTTGTATGATTGTTATGTTCCTTTATCCCTGTTTGTTTACTTTGTTAGTCTGGTTGGTGTATTATGGTACTCTACTAGTGTTGAGCGATACGATACCGCAAGTATCGGGTATCGGCCGATATTAGCTCTATCGGCCTTTCGATACTTAGTTCCGATATTTTCGTCTTATCGGATACCGGAATCGGGATTGTCACTGTCACTGTCAGTGTCCGTCGGTCGGGTCTGTCAGGAGTCAGCGGCACTTACCTGGCAGAAGATCTCCGGCGGTCACGGGCTGGACTGCTTCATGGCCGCCATCATCTTTCCCCGGCGGTCACATGCAGTTTCTCGTGATAACTGCAGTGACTGCTGGGTAATCCCGGCCGTAAAGCAGTCAGTCCGATGACGTCACCGCCGGGGAAGCAGGTAATCAGCTGTGCTGCGTTGCGATGACAGGCATTGCCGATGATGTAGCAGAGCTGGATCGTCGTGGGACTGTCGTTACTATGGACTGCGTCGGACAGGTGGTATACTGTTGGTTTGTTTTTTTTCTTTTTTTACAGGAGATCTATGGCGTCGCAGGAATGAGTGTATAATAAAATTAATGAAAACTGTGTTGTCTCTTTTATTTCATTAAAAGACTTTTTTCTTGCTTTGTCTTTTTTTTATACATTTAATAACTTTGGGATTAATAATGGATCGGTGTCTTATTGACACCTCTCCATTATTAACCGGGCTTATTGTCACCGTGCAATCAACGGTGACATTAACCCCTTATTACCCCACTTGCCACCGCTACAGGGCAGTGGGAAGAGCCGGGTAAAGTGCCACAATTGGCACATCTTTTGATGCGCCAAATGTGGGGCTGCTGTAGCCTGGTATTATCAGGCTGTTGAGGGCCAAAATCCATGGGCCTTGACAGTCTTTTAATACCAGGCCGCAGCAGTCTGCATTTTACTTGGCTGGTTAACAAAAATAGGGGGACCCCTACGCCGTTTTTTTCTCGAGGGGATCCCCTATTTTTGTTAACCAGCCAAGCTAAGCAGACTGCTGTGGCCTGGTATTATCAGGCTTGCAAGGTCCAAGGATATTGGATCCTTACCAGCCTGAAAAACCAGGCCTCAGCGGTCTGCTTCATCTGGCTGGTTAACAAAAATAGGGGGACCCCACACCAATTTTTTTCGAGGGGATCCCCTATTTTTGTTAATCAGCCAAGATATGCAGACTGCTGTGGCCTGGTATTATCAGGCTGGCAAGGTCCATGGATCTTGGCTCCTTAACAGCCTGAAAATCCAGGCCTCAGTGTCTGCTTCATCAGGCTGGTTAACAAAAATAGGGGGGACCCGACGCCATTTTTTATTCGAAGGGAACCCCTATTTTTGTTAATCAGTTCCCTCTGACGTCACTGATTGTGTCCCTGGCTGACCTGAAGTGAAAGTGGAAAGCAATCAATTAAGCTTTCCACTTCCTCTCCTGTCAGCCAGGAGAGGAACTCATTCATTTGAGGGTTTACTGTGAGGCTGCAGCATTAGCTGCGGTCCCTGCAGTAAACATTAACCCTTTCTGAAGGATTACACCGTGGGACCTGACTGTGCATGGGATAGGTAAGAATAATTTTGCTTTTTTATTTTATTTTTATTACAGGAAATGGTTTTTGCAGTCAAATAAAAGATGGTCAAAAACATGTGTCTTTATTTCATTAAAATGATTTTTAATTAAAGTGTGTGTGTTTTATTTTTATTTCATGCAATAGGATTAATAATTGATAGTTGTCTAATTGACAGCTCTCAATTATTAACCTGGCTTAAGGTCACCTTTCAATTGCAATGTGGCTTTAACCCCATATTAACCCATTCGCCACGCTACAGGGCAATGGGAATAGACGGCAAAGTGCCAGAAAGGGCGAATCTAATTATAGATTTGTCTTTTCTGGGGTGTCTGGGGGCAGATGTTAGTAGCCAGGGGGGGCCAAAAATAATGGTCCCTCTCTGGACTATTATTATCTGCCCCCATTCGCTGGCTTTGTCTGTCTGGTTGCGAAAATAGGGCGGGAGCCCACGCATTTTTTTTAAACAATTTTACACCTCTATATATATATATATATATATATATAATATTACATGTCATTGAATTTGTGACACATATATATATTTATATTTATATTTATAGTTCATACACTTCTACATAGTATAATAGCCGCTAATTCAATTGACGGCTTTTGTGAAAATGCAGAACCCGACATGAAATGACACTTGGTGTACATAGGGTTAACCATGTCTTTTCATGTCCTTTGCTATCTGATTTGCACAAACAATTACATCAGTCTATGTGTGCAAAATTTCACACCTGTAGGGGTTAATTAAAGGTGTAAATTCGTAGCAAAAAAGTCCGTTTTTTTTACAACGAATTTACACCTTTAATTAACCCCTACAGGTGTGAAATTTTGCACACATAGACTGATGTAATTGTTTGTGCAAATCAGATTGCAAACGACATGAAAAGACATGGTTAACCCTATGTACACCAAGTGTCATTTCATGTCGGGTGCTTCTGTCTTTTCACAGAAGCCGGCTTTACCCGGCAATTGAATCAGAGGCTATTTTACTATGTAGAAGTGTAGAAACTATACATATATGTATATATATATGTCACAATGACATGTATATATATATATATGTATTCTATGTGTGTATATTTAGTGTTTACAAGGAAATAAAGGTTTTTTTTAGTTGCAATATTTTGTTCCCATAGACTTACATGGGACTTCCGGTATCGGAATCGGATATCGCCGATATTTAGTGATATCGGCGATACCATTCCGATCCGATATTTTTAGATATCGAGCAGTATCGCTCAACACTATACTCTACTACTCTCCTCTTCCTGGGTTGGGGAAGACTGAGGGCAGATTCAGGATCTAAGGAAAGGTACGTGACCCTAGCATCTTCACCATCAGAAGCAATCTGGGAACAGGGCGAGCTAATGCGCCCCTAGCGTTAGGGACATGGAAGGAGCCCCTAGTCCAGGGACACCCAACAATAGAGTCATGACAAGTTAACTGCCATATTTGTTATCTTTTAAATGCCAACGTCACACCTGACAGCAGCATTTAAATGGTTAAACTGTTGCAATCGGAGCTTAAGCCCCCATCACACACAGCGATCTCACTAGTTTTGTGACGCAACAGCGCTCTCCCCAGCGATATCGCTGTGTGTGACATTCAGCGACGATCAGCCCCCCTGCTGGGTATCGCTGATCGTCGCTGAATGTCCTGGACATTTTTTTGATGATCGCTGGTCTCCTGCGTATGGCAGGCAGGAGACCAGCGATCTGCTGGTAACCAAGGTACACATCGGGTTTCCAGGCGCGGGGCTGTGCCTGGTAACCTGATGTGTATGTTGGATACCAGCGTGCTGCTGCAGGGGAGCTGGTAACCAAGGTACACTTCGGGTATCCAGATGTCCTGGAAACCCGATGTGTACCTTGGTTACCAGCTCCCTGCATCAGCGGGCTGGTATCCAACGTACACTGCGGGTAACTAGGCGACGTTACCCGCAGTGTCGCTGTCCTGATCGCTGCCTGAGCTGCTTGTTTGGCAGCTCAGCAGCGATCATGTAGCGACACACCAACGATTCTGATCGTTGTCGGGATCGCTGGTGTGTCGCTATGTGTGACGGGGCCCTAACTCTGATTGCAGTGGTTACTATCAGGTGCTGCTGTGTAACGCAACCAGCACCCGAGTTATATGTAATGAACTCAGCTCAACCAGATTTTAGTTTGGATTTTATCCTAATTCATGTGGCAAAGATCGTTAAAAGGTTGATATGGCTTTTGGGTTTGCTACTTCCAATAGGTAGCACTAGAGTTCTGGTCCTCTTCCTCTCTGAAGTGGTAATTTGCACACTAATGCTCTATTCATATCCCCATTCAGAGAATTAATAAGGGTTGTTTCCATTAAATATGTATCTTTCAGATATGTGATAAATATTTGTGAAAACCCCTTTAATAAGTGTCTAGGACTGATGACACAGAAGCTTCCTGCCCCCACTGGCATTGGAAAGATTATCTCCCAGTAGTTACTCAAGTCATGTCAATAAATTGCAATGTTACCCTTACCCTATTATATGTTTTTCTTTTTGTTATGCCATCATTCTGTCTGTCGTTTGACCATAGAATACACTGTGCTCATTGCTACATTTTAGCCTTTTGTACATTAGTGCACATTTAGTTTAGATTTACATTGGATACATCTTTTTATTCTTGTTACAATGCTTTTTTGTTTTTCATATTTCTAGTATTTTCTCTCATTTCCTAATTCCCATGTACTATAAATAATATATGTTAATGCTGATTTCATAATCAAGCACTTTTTACCAGAAATGTAAAGCAAAATATTAAAACTAACACTTTCTTTTAAAACATCGAAATGGGTCTGGAGCGCCCAGAAGGGCTGAGGGGTAATCGGCACCGTACCGGCGGTTCTTAAAGGGGAAGTGTCATGTCAGCAGTGACCCGATCTGTGACCCTGGATGTCCAATAAAAATGATGAGGATGATGTAAAAAATAAAAGTTGTGTGGGGGATAGGGGAATAGCTAGTGACGCCACAATTGGACCGCCCCCAAGGGCCGTGGGGTACTCGGTACCGGGCCGGGTGGTTCTTAAAGGGGAAGTCAAGGCAACAGTGACCCAGTCCGTGGCCCTGGGCATACAATAAAATGATGGAAATGTAAAAAACATAGTTATGGGGGATAGGGGTGTAGTTTGTGATGCCACCCGTGGTGTTCAGCAATAAAGGTGTTAGCCGACACTGCTTAAGAGACCTCTAAGGGCTGTTGGTGATGCAGCAGAGTTGTTATAGCTCTCCACAGGTAGAGCTATGCCCCAGGGCAGTTATGGTGTTGAAGATGATGGTGGTGGTTGTGGTACAGGGCAGATGACGCAGCAAATAATTCTGAGGACACAGCAGGGTGCAGTCTTTCAATTTAATCACAGTTCTGAGGTCAGGGTGCTGAGTCCTCTGGGTAGGTGATCCAGACAGCTCTCAGGTAATTTGGGGTACACCGTGTCAGAACCCCCTTCTGATGTTCCTTTCCTGGCTATCTCCCTGCGCTGGTTCCTTCCTCTCCTGCCTTGCACCTTCACATGGTGTCTCAAGCCAGCAGCCTCGGATCTTGTTGGGCGAAATGTTCTAGGTCCCCTTGGTCCTATCTGTCTGCCTTTTCAGCTAATGTGTGCGAATGTAGCTGCAGCACATGCAGATACTGTAGCCTCCGGTTATCTAGCTGAGTCCTTAGTTTCTCCACTAGACTGGGGCCGGTACCCTTACTGCAAACTGGTCCCTCCACCTGATTTCAGTCAGCTTGGATACAGGTCTCATGGGTGGATTCTTCACTTCCCGTGCACCTAGGACCTCTTCATCCTCTCTCTCACTGAAGCTTCTTTCTGTTTCTGTCTTTTCTGTCTCTCTTCTCTCTCTTCTGTTGTCTGGCCTAGGGATGAGCTCCTCTCTGCTCCAGTCCCCAGCACCAACCCTTTCCCTCTCTTCCAACTCCCTGTCACTAACTGTCTGTGGTCTCACCGACCACTCACTAAGCTCCTCCCCTTCTCTACTTTCTCCACCCTCACCCTCTACCTAGTCCCTCCCAGGCCTGCAGAGGTCTGGTGTTGGATGTCAGTGTGTGGGTTCTGGGCAGTGTCCCCTTCTTACCTGAGAGCAAAGCACCACACCTCCGACTGAAGTGCAGTACCTTTGTAGCAACTGGACCTCAGGGGCACTACAGGTCAACATATTTTGTTGATTAATTTAATGAAATATAGCATTGCTATATGGACCAAAGATCAGTTGACACAGACCTCCAAGACCTTTCTAATCTTCAGTTGAAAGAGCTTTCTCTCAAATCCACATAATAGGTCTTAGGGCTCACCTGGTGATGTGATGTGAATTCACCAAACAGCAGGTTACATAGGCCAAGGGTGATGGCACAATGGGCTATTCTGGACAACAAGCAAACAAGTGGAGTAGGACATACTGGAATTCACAAAGCCAGGTGTATAGATAACCATTGGAGAGCAGGTGAAAGGATCAACAGCTGGTCTAACCCAGGATGTAGGTGAATGTTGTAAAAACCACAGGTGTTTTGAACAGATTGCAGTATAATTTGAATTGCATTTAGATATCAGTTGATAATGCATACAGCAGATGATGGGTGAAACCACAGGTAGCTATAGATGCAATATGCAGAAACCCCAGGAATTGACAGAGATGATTGCAACATGATATGAAAAGTCTCTAAATAGCATTTTGTAATGCTTACAGCAGTCAATGGCTTAATCAGCAGGACTGAGGAATAGTAGATGCAGATTGCAGAACGTCCCCAGAGCGTGTAGAGAATATTGTAGCATAAGAAACTGGATAGTGGCAAACTACAAATAGCAACATAACACAACACTCAGTGAATACTCAGACACAGAGATTCACCTATGTCAACTATAAAAGGCCTTGGATGATGTCAGTCAGGTATGCTGAGCAAGTAGTGAAACCTGACATAGAGCACAGCAAAGGGTGACAGCCTTTAATGTTCTCTTTACTATTGTCAGACATTGCCTCAGTATCAGGGAAAAATAGTGGATAAACAATTTCTCTTTGTGGCTCAGTACCTTGAATAGTGGGAAAGAAGCAGTGAAATGGCCAATGTGGAGGAAGTGTCTCTGGCTTCTGCTTAGATAAGAAATCAGCATAGTCCTGGTAAGGACCAGGTAAATTTAAGGCATTGTAGGTAGAGCAGAGTTTCAAAGAAGGTGGTTGAAATAGAGATTTGAGACAATTATAAAAGCAAGATGATCCCCATGGAACCATCTGATCAGACTATCAATCAATGACAGGAACCTGTAGCTTTAGCCACAGAAGTCTCAAAAGCACCAATGCCTCATTAAATGGCAATAATTTAAAAAGAAATATCCTCAATGTGTAATGCTCCAATCTAAAGAGTAAACTTCTCTGTCCAGAATTGGATACGACCAGCAGAAATTGTGGAGCCATTAGCTGAGATCAGCTTTAGAGGTGTCCCTAAAGAAACAAAAGCAATTTGTAGCCTTTTGGCCAGAGAGAAGTCAATAGAATTCTCTGCAGCTTCGGAATAAATGAAAGCTTTTCCTGTGGACATAGAGGAGCCAAAGGAGATGCATACAGGCACAAACAGTTTGTCTTTACTGCATGATAGAGTTAATCCCATGGTGTCACATAAGGTCTAAAGTTTTCCTGTCTTGCCTTGAATTTGGACCAGTTTATGCAAGAATAATCCACCATAATATAGACAAAGTCCTTCTATAAGGAGACAGGATCTTTTGACCGACAACAATTTAATCTTGCAAATGTTATAGGTTTCTACACAGCCTTTCTGAGTGGAGATTTTGAAGATGCTCTGAATTGTTGGATATGTAAACCTTGAGCTTTCTCCCTCCTTTGACTACTTTTTAAAGCATAAGTCCACTCGGGTGGCGAGAGAAATTAAATAATGAAAGGAAGATGGCAAATCCTTATCAGCAAGTCCGTCCTTAATCCGTCTGATTAGGTCGGCGAAGAATATAGCCAAGAGGGCATGATTTATCCATGTCAATTCAACAGACAAGCTATGGAACTGGATGTCATTAACATCCCATAGAGTTAGCTTCTTGTCTAAGTCGCAGTATGGAATCAGTCATTGAGTGGTCATCATGGCCTGGCTCGTCAAACACTCTACGGAGGGAATCGTAGAAGGTTGGAAGAGAATACATGTTATGATTGTCCTGTTTCTATTATGTTTCATCAAATCCCAAAGCATCTCCAAATAACAAAGAAAAATGATATGCTTATTTGATGTATCTATCACCTATCCTGTGTTATTGGTAGGAATTCCACTTTAAATTATAACAATCTGAGGGATCTATTGAGTCTTCAGTATAATATTTATTATTGAACCATGGTATAAATCTGTCACTACAGATCCTTTAGTAACTATAGCAGCTAGAATTTAGGACTTTGAATTTAGAATTTGGAAGTCTAAATGATAAATGCAATTTAATACTATTCATTATTCACTTCAGGGAGTAGCTACTACTTTATGTAACTTTCCGTTTTATCCAATGGTAAGTTAGGGCAGGGATTAGACATCGGCAAGGAAGGCACTGGCGTAGAGTGCAGATATCTTTCTTAGGCCGGTGTCACACTTGCGTGTGTGATGCAAGAAACTTGCACGAGTCTTTCCCATCAACACCCGGCACTGCCGCCGGCACTCTGACCGGAGTTTGAAGCTGCATTGAAATATGAGCAGCCGCACGCTCTGGTCCGAGTGCCGGCGGCAGTGTCAGGTGTTGATGTGAGAGACTCGTGCGAGTTTCTCGCATCACACTCGCAAGTGTGACACCGGCTTTACTTGGGATATTTTTCCACTTTCATAGACACCTCTGAAATACACATCTATAGTATTAAAGAAACATGAAGCAACTAACGCTTCACGCAGTGAGCTTGTTTTTCACATAAATCTTTTTTACATATAGAGGAAGAATCAAAGCCTAAAATGAATATGTAAGCTTATGCCAGTGATGCCAAGAAACGTGGTAAGTGAACATTGAACTCCAGATACTATTATAATACTGAACCACAAAGACCTAGACATGGATAATTTCACATGATCAATACATCATAGAACTCAAAAAAGTGGAAATGTACAATAAATCACCAGGAAAACTAGAACATTTTATCTACAATAAATGACTACAATCATGAGGATCATATCTATTATAGTAAAAAAGGGGAGAAGCCAGCGCTGCATATGGTCAGCATGCAATACATAAAGTGCATATGCACATATTGGTTTCTAACTGTATTTAAAAATGAGACATTTGGCAAATAATTGATCAATTCTTTGAGCCACTCCGCCACGACAAGGCATTCTCATATGGGCAGTCCCACCCTACTTTTTTTATATTCGCTGTGCCATTACGGCCTCCTAAATGTATTAAAAGCAACACTGCAAAAAAAACTGCAAAAGTACCTGAAGCATTGCTGAATCACTCCCATGGTGCCAGTAGGGCAAGCGCAGGTAAAAGCCGATCTGACTTCTACACTGCCAAACCAGCAACCACAGATGAAGGGTGAAACAGGCCCAGACACAGGTGCACAATCAAATAGAGCCTAGGGCAGGGCAGGGCTGCTGTTTGTGTGTACAGCTGCCTAGGTCAATCACAAAAAAAATCCATTATACTACTACAGAAAACAATACCATCATTGAGGGATATTTTTCCTCACTATGGGTTACCAGAAATTAGGCCACTGAGAATTTGACAGGGAAATAGTGAAAAATCAGGATATTAGAGAGGAAGAAATAATTGAAGTATATTATTCCAAGTTTTGCTGTTGAGCACAGTGAGTAATATCTCAGAACTAGGCACTTAAGATACCCCATTCCTGTGACACGTACAGAAGCTTAATTTATGAGGAAAATAGCATATATTGTAATCGCATAGAGTAGACCAAAAAATGTATCTATTATTACAGTTGTATTCCCCATATATAATATGGAATTATATTAATTTAAAAAAAAAGATAGGAACTGTGAGCTATAAAACAAAATATACAAAACATCTCATAACTATTAAATGATACATTTATACAGTAGTAATGAAAAACATAAATAATTCAAAGTAAAATGTCCAAACTTTTATACTACAACATACTATTTTGAAATCTATTCCCATCACTGAAGGGAAGCATAATTGCCTCCTCTCCAAATCACACCTCACCACCTGTGCACTCGACCCCATCCCAACTCCTCCCCAACCTCACCACCACTCTTATCCCATCCCTAACCCACCTCTTCAACCTATCACTAACTTCTGGTATCTTGCCTTCTGCTTTCAAACATGCCACAATCACGCCTATCCTTAAAAAGCCAACCCTCGACTTAACCGCTATGTCCAGCTATCACCCAATATTGCTGCTCCCATTCGCTTCCAAACTCCTGGAGCAACACGTCCACGCTGAACTTTCCTCTCACCTCTCATCTAAATTGCTCTTTGACAATCTACAATCTGGTTTCTGCCCCCATCACTCCACTGAGACAGCCCTGACCAAAATTACTAATGACCTACTTACAGCTAAAGCTAACGGACAATACTCTATACTCCTCCTTCTAGACCTGTCCTCTGCTTTCGGCACAGTTGACCACTGCCTCCTACTACAGATCCTCTCCTCCTTTGGTTTCAAAGACCTCGTCCTATGCTGGATCTCCTTATACCTATCCAACCACATATTCAGCGTCTCACACTCCCGCACTAACTCCTCATCCCACCCTGTCTCTGCTGGAGTCCCCCAAGGCTCTGTTCTTGGACCCCTACCTTTCTCAATCTATGCACTTGGCCTGGGGCAACTCATAACGTCCCACGGATTGCAGTACCACCTTTATGCTGATGACACTCAGATCTATCTATCTGGGTCAGACGTCACCTCTCTGCTGGCCAGAATCCCGGAGTGTATATCAGCCATATTATCCTTCTCCTCTCACTTCCTCAAACTCAATGTAGACAAATCTGAACTCATCATCTTTCCTCCATATCACAGATCTTCCTTACCTGACCTATCTATCACAATTAAAGACATCACGCTTTCTCAGTACCGGAAGTCCGCTGCCTCGGAGTAACCCTTGACTCTGCCCTGTCCTTCAAACCACACATCTAAGCTCTTTCCACCTCCTGTCGCCTCCAGCTCAAAAATATTTCCAGAATCCATCCTTTCCTCAACCCTCAATCTACTAAAATGTTTGTGCATGCTCTCATCATCTCCCGCCTCGACTACTGTAACATCCTTTTCTGTGGCCTCCCTGCCAACACCCTCGCATCTCTCCAGTCCATCCTTAACTCTGCTGCCTGACTAATTCATCTCTCTCCTTGCTACTCCTTTTCTTCTCCCCTCTGCTAATCTCTTCACTGGCTCCCATTCCCTCAGCGTATCCAGTTCAAATTACTAATACTGACCTACAAGGCCATCTATAACCTGTCTTCTCCATATATCTCTGATATCTCCCGATATCTTCCTTTATATAATCTTCGGTTCTCCAAAACCTCCTTCTCTCCTCCACACTTATTCACTCCTCACCCAACCGCCTCCAAGACTTCTCCTGAATATCCCCCATCCTCTGGAATTCTTTGCCCCAACATGTCCAACTATCAACCACATTCGGATCCTTCAGACGGAACCTGAAAACTCACCTCTTCAGGAAAGCTTACAGCCTGCAATGACTCCGATGCCTCCTCACCACTACCGGAGCTACCGCCTCACCAACACCAGAGCCACTGCAATCCCCCCAACTTACTGTCTCCTTCCCCACCATCCTGTAGAATATAAGTCCGCAAGGGCAGGGTCATATCCCCTCTGTATCAGTCTGTGATTGTTAGTTTGTTTACTGTAAGTGATATCTGTAGTTTGCATGTTACTCTTTCTCATGTACAGCACCATGGAATCAATGGTGATATATAAATAAATAATAATAATAATTGTGCTATGCATTATATAATATAATGTTACAGTCCACCACCCTACAAGCCAACACCATACAAACATATCCTTAGATTGGCTTTCTTTAGTTGATGTATTAGCTGATCACATATGTAAACTTTTTTCTGATCCAAACATTTCTTTCCATGTTCCAACATCTGAAAAGAGAAAGTTTAAGTTTCAAAGGGGTTAAAGCCTCTATACACATTAGTATACTGTTGGGCAAAACCATTGATACCAGAGGAATTGGCTGACAGTCTAAACTATCTGAGGTACTCCCGACTCCTACCCAACCAATGATGTCGGGGAAGATCAGGGTCAGGCGGGTTGAATATAATCCAACCTTTTGCCCTGCAAGAGAAAGCTGCTGCCAAAGCTGTCTGCCAGTAGCTTTCCCAATATCCCCTTTGGAAACAAAAGTTCTTTTTCCATGTGTATGGGAGAGTTGGGTAGGATAGCTAACAATTGAATGATCTTTTTGCCGACAGAGATCTAATATGTGTTAGGCTTTTAGACCCTTCATTTTTTAGTGCAATCTTTCTATTCTCTTTCTAGTGGCAGAAGATGTCAGGTAGGGTCAATCAGTTTACTTGATGTGACATTGCCTACAAGACCATTCTAGACAGGCATTAGGCATGTGGGCTAATTTGTTTTCCCATTGTAATTGATTTCGTGCAATGGTAGTTCCACACATCATATTGTAATGAGGTTTTCTTTCTTATGTATCTGCCACTGTGTTCATGAAATTATATTTGTCAGCTAAACTACTTACAAAAGTGTGACAGATCTCAATATTTTTGCAGAAGCCAAGCAGTTTTCAGAATTACTAGGGTTTGTATACGTTAACCTATTCCGATTACATGAGAAGGAAAGAATTTGAGAACATGAGACGTTCATGCATGTTTTTTTTTCTGCTGAACTCGATCTTTAAGGTGGGAAGTGAAAGCAAAAAGCACAAACCACGGAGGCCTGTGCACCAATAGAACAGCATTCTGCGGTTTATGCGAGAAACCTACAAGAAGCCAATTCAAAGTGAAAACTTCAAAATAAGTTCTTTGTCTTCTGCCAAGTAGAACTAAAGTCTTAAATGTTATATCAAAGAGTTGCAGTGCCGAGCCTTGAGGCTGTCACGCCAGCTTGTTGTCAGACTTGTTCAC
Source organism: Oophaga sylvatica (assembly GCA_033576555.1). Taxonomy (NCBI): domain Eukaryota; kingdom Metazoa; phylum Chordata; class Amphibia; order Anura; family Dendrobatidae; genus Oophaga; species Oophaga sylvatica. The sequence continues at coordinate 298,009,727 of JARQOD010000005.1, forward strand.
TGTATCAACAAACATTTTGCTTCTATTGCAAAGGCATGTATTTGTCGTTTATGTATAAGTTGCTAATTTTTAAAGGGAATGTGCATATATTGTATTAATATTTTTTATTATGAATTGTATTCATTTTTCTTTAACTAAATTGAGTCTGGAGAAGATAAATAATTTGTCTGTTATTCTCAATTTTGTAGTTTTTTATGCTTTTTTTTTACCTTTAATCTTCCCTAAAGGCCGTAATATTGGAGGCGCAAACTTTCCTCATGCATTGAATTAAAGTCAGTTGACAGATAAATGTTTATTTCAGTCTCCCGGAAGTCAGAGCAGATCTTTTGAGTACAGGCAACAGAATCTTCTGCGTCTGAGCATGCACGCAACTCATTCAGCCACTGGTCTGTGTCAGGTCAGAAGAGAATGTAGGCAGTCACTGGGTAAATCATATGACTGCCCCATACATACCCTTTTCATGGTCAAAATGAGGATTGGAACTGAAGATCTTCTGTGCCCAAACACAATAGTTATGGGGGTTGACTCATCTTGTTAAAAGAATAAAATTGCAAACTGCTTGTAAAAATAAGCAACTTTGCAATTTACCTCTTATTAAAAATCCTCTGTATTATCATGAAAGGAAGGATTTTTAATTCTGTAGTGTACAGCTTGTTGCCAAGGATACCGCCTCATAGGTAGCTAGTCTCCAAGGCAAGGAATAAGTGCTTACCAGCTGTTTTCTATACAGTTTGCAAGGATTGTTGCTAAACTGGCCAGATTGCTGGATCTGGCCATCTTCAGTGTTTTGCCATGCTTCTAGCAGGACTGGAAAATGCACAGTTTGGTCCAGTGGCTAAACCATGCTGTCAGCTCAAATTGTCAACTTCTGTAGATAGAAACATGAGATAGTCTCTTTAAAAGGAATCTGTAAGCAGGATTTCTCACTGTCTCTATGAAGTTTAGACTGTGGCAGTTACAGGATTTTTCAGCAGGCTCCAGGCTGACATAGCTACTCATCGGTGCCCTGCAATTGTATCACAGGGGGCTGATCAGAACTGGTAGCATTGAGAGATGGAATATCAAAAATAAAATCCAGAAAATCACATTGTATAAATTATATAAATTTATTTGCATTTTGCAGTGAGAAGTATTTGATACCTTAATACTTAAGACTTAATACTTGGTGGCCAAAACCCTTGTTGGCAAGCACAGCAGTCAGACTTTTTTGTAGCTGATGATGAGGTTTGCGCACATGTAAGGAGGAATTTTGCTCCACTCCTCTTTGCAGATCGTCTCTAAATCATTAAGATTTTGAGGCTGTCGCTTGGCGACTCAGAGCTTCATCTCCCTCCATAAGTTTTCTATGGGATTAAGGTCTGGAGACTGGCTAGGCCACTCCATGACCTTAATGTGCTTCTTTTTGAGCCACGCCTTTGTTGCTTAGGCTGTATGTTTTGGGTCATTGTCTTGCTAGAAGACCCAGCCACGACCCATTTTTAATGTTCTGGTGGAGGGAAAGAGGTTGTCTCTCAGGATTTTATGGTACATGGCTGCATCCATTCTCCTATTGATGCGGTGAAGTAGTCCTGTGCCCTTAGTAGAGAAACACCCCCAAAACATAATGTTTCCACCTCCATGCTTGAAAATGGGGACAGTGTTCTTTGGGACATAGGCAGCATTTCTCTTCCTCCAAACACGGCGAGTTGAGTTAATGCCAAAGAGCTCAATTTTTGTCTCATCTAACCACAGCACCTTCTTCCAGTCACTCACAGAATCATCCAGGTGTTCAATGGCAAACTTCAGACAGGCCTGCACATGTGCCCTCTTGAGCAGGGGGACCTTGCCGGCACTGCAGGATTTTAAACCTCTACGGCGTAATGTGTTACCAATGGTTTTTTTGGTGACTGTGGTCCCAGCTGCCTTGAGATCATTAACAATGTACCCCCGTGTAGTTTTAGGTTCATCTCTCACCTTCCTTATGATCAAGGATACCCCATGAGGTGAGATTTTGCATGGTGTCCTAGATTGATGTCGATTGACAGTCATTTTGCATTTCTTCCATTTTCTTAATATTGCACCAACTGTTGTCTCCTTCTCCCCAATGTATTACTTATGGTTTTGTAGCCCATTCCAGTTTTGTGCAGGTCTATGATCTTGTCCCTGAAATCCTTATAAAGCTCTTTGGTCTTGCCCATTTAGTAGAGGTTAGAGTCTGACTGATTAATTGAGTCTGTGGACAGGAGTCTTGTATAAAGGTGACTATGTAAGGCTAAGTTCACATCGCGTTAGTGACATCCGTTTAACGGATGAGTTAAATGGAAGCGCTAACACTGGCATCTTTTACCGATAGCGCTAACGCATGGTAGCATTGCGGTACCATGCATTAGCAATACGGGTCTATGCACAGCGAACGCATTAGTTCGCTGTGCGTTAGACCTAACATACCTGGAAACGCGGTAGACCACATTTGAAGGTGCGTCACAAAGTAACATACCATCGCTAATGCATGCCGATTTTGACATGCGTTAGGATGCGTTACGCTAATGGATGGCAATGGGTGCGTTAACAGATCCGTTACATTGCGTTAGTGCCGCTTAGTAACAGATCCGTTAAACAGATGGCACTAAGGCTAGGTTCACAGCGCGTTAGTGACATCCATTTAACGGATACGTTAAATGGATGCGCTAATGCTGATGTCCTTTTTGGCATCTTTTTACCGATAGCACTAACGCATGGTAGCATTGCGGTACCATGAATTATCATGCGTTAGCAATGCAGGTATATGCACAGCAAACGCGTTCGTTCGCTGTGGGTTAGACCTAACGTACCTGGAAACGCAGTAGACCGCATTTGAAGGTGCGTCACAAAGTAGTGTACCATCGCTAATGCATGCCAATTTTGACATGCGTTAGGATGCGTTACGCTAATGGATGGCAATGGGTGCGTTAACAGATCCGTTACATTGCTTTAGTGCCGCTTAGTAATGGATCCGTTAAACGGATGGCACTAACGCGATGTGAACCTGGCTGAACGCGATGTGAACCCAGCCTAAGACAGCTGTCTTTAATGCAGGTAACGAGTTGATTAGGAGCGTCTAACTGGTCTGTAGGAGCCAGAACTCTTAAAGGTTACCAGAGGGATCAAATACTTATTTCTCACTGCAAAATGCAAATACATTTATCTAATTTATACAATGTGATTTTCTGGATTTTATTTTGGATATTCTATCTCTCAATGTTAAAATTAACCTACTCTTAAAATTATAGACTGTTCATGTCTTTATCACTGGGCAAACTTACGAAATCAGCAAGGGATCAAATAATTATTTACTTCGCTGTATACTTCAATTGGTGTCATCTATTTGGCTTCATGTTACTTAGGTTTGGTTGCAGAAGAGAAATCTCTCATCTGTGCCATTTGATTAGCTTTTGGATGTGGAGATAGACACCCCTAGGCTATTTTCAGCCAAGGGCAATGGTTTTAACTTCTCATTTTGGATATCAATGTAACAGTTACCTCACTAGCTAGAAACTGACATTCCTGTTAATACCTAAATGCTACAGCAATGTCAGCGAAGATGTTAAATTTACCAAGGTTATTATTGCCCATGTTGTGAAGAAACTCCTTTCAATGGGAAGCCTACTATATATATTTTCTATTTTGTCTTGATGAGTATAGAGCTATCATGAGAAAGTTGACAGAAAACAATGTAAAAGCCAACAATACTTTTTATTGTGGTTTATTCTAGTCTATGGTAAGTCCCCATTTCATACACATTATTAAATAAGAATGAGTGGTGTGAAAAAAGGGGAAAATCCCCCGAGATTTTGCTATATGTCAATGATTTAAGAACTGTTCTGGCGCTGTACACAGCGGGAAATAGTTCATTCATAAGTATTTTCATATTATGACGACTATCAATTAGTCAGATCATTCTGGGTTCATGTGCAAAATTTGGAAATCATCCATTATAGTTCTAATTGCTGCTCTGCATAATTACCCAGTGAGCACCACCCCCTTGTAAAAACCTCAAGAATTAGCACAAGATAAAAAGGCCCATTTCTCTGGAATTGTATGATGGACTTAAAAAAACAAAAGACAGTAAAATTAAATACTGCAAAAAGTGTTGACAGGCCCTCATTAAGGACTCTTCCACATAACTGACTCATAGAATTGTAAGGTCCATGCTTCATTTGTCTCCTATATTTCATACAGTTTTCTTCTATTGTATTCTGTATTATTTGGCTATTCTTCAACATATTACAGGGATACATAATGAAGTAACAACTATAGTATAGTAATGTAGAAAACACTATGATCCTAACATTTATTTCTAACAAAACCAATTTTATAACATAAATTTCATGTGTTTCCGACAGTCAAAATCACTAATGAAGCAGAATCCTACATTAGGAAAGAACTGGAATGAAAACACCTAATGCAATAACATCCTTACATGACAATTTAACCATAGCTTACTATTTTATAGACAAAACAACTGAACTATTTTCTTTAATATTTACTAAATAGGCACTTTATTGGAAACTTCTGCTCTTTCATGGTTGGAGCTTCCCTGTATGGAAATTCAGCCGGATTCACACATCTGAACTCAGAGGCTCTAAAGTTCAGGCTAGGAATTCTGCGACAAGTCCATGCATGATAGCCCATATTCGGACAGCAACATATGGATGTGTGAATTTGGCCTTAGACATGTGACCCCCAGAATGCAGCATAAAATCTAGCAAGCAAGATGTTCATGGATCAGTTGCAGCTTCAATCCACATTAAAAGGGAACCTGTCACCAGTTTTGGCCCATACAAGTTACGGCCACCATCTTTTAGGGCTGATATACAACATTCTATAATGCTGTATATAAGTCCTCAACCCAACCTGAAAGAACTGAAAAATAACTTTTTTTATACTCACCTGGGAGGCGGTCCGGTCCAAGGGGTGTCGCTCTTCTTGGTCAGGCGCCTCCAATCTTCTTGTGATTGCGCCCTCCTGCTTGCTTCATGTGGATGACGCATCCATGCATCATCGACACAGGCTCCCCGGCATTGCACTCCTGCGCAGGCGTACTTATCTGTCCTGTTGACGGCAGAGCAAAGTACTGCAATGCGCAGGTGCCGGGAAGGTGCAGTACTTTGCTCTGCTCTCAACAGGGCAGGTGAGAACACCTGCGCAGGAGCGCGATGCCGAGGAGACTGTCTGGATGATGCAGGGACCCGTCATCCACACAAACCAAGAAGGAGGATGGCATCAGAAGAAGATGGGAGGCACCAGGCCAAGAAGAGTGACACCCCTCAGACTGGACCACCTGCAGGTGAGTATAATAAAAGTTATTTTTCTTATCTTTCAGGTCACATCGGGGGATTATCTACAGCATAATAGAATTCTGTAGATAAGTCCTGAAAGGCGGTGGCCGTAACTCGTATCGTCCAAACCTGGTGACAGGTTCCCTTTAAAAAATGGAATATCAAACAATATGAGCAATTTCAAACAAGATATAGTCATTGCTGTTATACTAACCAGTGGACAGAATTGAAAAACTGCTAAACTGATGTTTTTTTCCCCCATACAAACGGGTCTGATGAAGCATAAGTTGAAGTGTAAGTGGACCTGAAATGACTGTTACCCAGTCCAACACCATGTAATACTCTCTCACACCATGTAAGGCCCCCTTCACTCATCCGTATAATACCGGTACTGGAAAAAAACAATACCAGTGTCTTCATAGTTTTGGATCAGTGTGCCATCTGCTTTTTTCTAGTTTGGTTTAAGACAGATCAATTCCAAAGCTTTCCCAATACTTTGAAATGTTAAACACATACAGAACACGGGTGTCATCTGTTGTGAACACTCTGGATCTGACTTCTGAGTTGGGGCTACCCCTTGTGACTGCTGATAGTAATGAAGCTGCTTTGGCTAACAGAAGTTTATCACCTGGGGGCGCTGACTGGCAATCAGGTGTTTCTGACTGGGCTGATATAAGTGAGCTACCTTCCCATGATCCTTGCCGGTGATTTGTTGCTTCCTGGTCTCTTTTGGAAGTCAGCTTACTTTCTGCTTTGTCCTGCAATAAGTGTCAGATAAGTTATTTGCTGTTTATTTCTGTGGCATTTGTTTTTGTCTATCTCAGTTTTCTGCCCTTTTGGATTTGTACAGCCAGGTTCCCCTGCGGAGGCCTGCACTGGACTCTGTTTCTCATTTGCCGCTGTTTATGTATTTTCAGTTCCCTGTTATTTCAGCATCAACTAATTTGCTACCAGTTCACACCAGAGACAATTTATGTATTTTCAGTTCCCTGTTATTTCAGTATTTGCTGATTTGCTACCAGTTCACACCAGAGACAATTTATGTATTTTCAGTTCCCTGTTATTTCAGTATTTGCTGATTTGCTACCAGTGCACACCAGAGTCTGATCTAGTGGGGGAGAGATCGTGTGGTCTCAGTATTTTTGCATATCAGACAGGTTGGAGTTTTTCTCAGAGTTTTTGCTGGATTGCAGACAGTGTTCTTTCCTGTCCTGTTCTATCTAGACAGCTTGGGCCTCAGCATTTGCTTGCTCTATTTTCTGCCTGTGTTTGTATTTCATTTTGTCTCACCCCCAATATATGTTTGGGGGCTACCTATTCCTTTAGGGGCTCTACTCCGGGGCAGTTAGCTTTCCCCTTTCTCTCTTTAGGCTTAGTTATCTCTCTGGCTGTGTCGAGGCATCTAGGGCACCGTAGGCACATCCCATGGCTGCTTCTAGTTATGCTGTCAGTTTAGGGGTCTGCAACCAACTATTACCAACCTCTCTGGGTGTCTGGTTGCCTAGGCTATTTTGGCTACTGTCCTCCTCGGCTACCAAATCATAACAGTCATCCATGTGATGTACATGTTTTGCGCTGACCCATAGACTTGTATTGGCACTTGTCCTCTGCGCTGCTGGTAAAAAATGGACATGTCTCTGTGTGGAAACATGGTCCATACACGGAAACACGGTCCATAGAAACACATGGCCATGTAAACAGCACCATAGATTATAATGGGTACATGTGGTAACCGTGAAAAAACGGATGTCACATATTCTGAAACACAGAAGGAGGCCTAACTCTTATTTTTTAAATAAAGGAAGTTTTTTATGCAGCTTAGTGAGTGTATAAGGTCTTCTCTCTTATTATTATACTAAGTCCACCACACCAGGTCCAAACACATGACTTGGAGTCAGTCCCTTTGTCTATAACAGCAACCATTTTGATTGCAATAGCTGTGTGTAGGAATCTGAAGGGCAAGACTCATATGGGCAAAAGTGTACTGAAACTGGATCACTCAGCTGTAGAAATACAATGCCTGGTTCTGTAGCATAATGCACAAATTGATTAACCCTTTTTGTCTCATTTTTATTCTTATCATTGTTTGAAAAAGTCCTCTAACAGCCCAAATATTGCATTTTGTATGTAGTGTAAATGTTTATTACTCTTTTTGGTGTCCTGGATCATCCTTCCTGTCAGGTGTTCTATGACAGGAGATCTCCTGCCACAAAAAGTGGATCTCACTCTAGAGAACTTGGCCCATACATACTGTACATGGTCATCAATTTATCAATGGGTACAACATAGTACAGTATTGTGGAATAACTATAGTGACAGGAGCGACCAACAAGCACTGCCACCATATTAGGCCTTTCCGGTTCATTCACAATGTCACATGCTGACAAGAGTTAGGAGGGCACTGTGTACTAGGCTCTGAAGACAATACATGAGTGGAGTGAGTAGTAAATAAATATCTATTTATTTTTTGCCTGATCTAGGGTCTGATTTAGAGACCTCATCCAGGGTCTTATTTGGGAAAAGGGCATGATCGATGGAGGAACTAAAATTTTAGCATGGAACCCAGCACTATCTAGTAATGTTCATTTACATTTGGTCATTGTAGAGAAAAATATAGCTGGTGCAACTTCCCCCAAAGACAAAAATGTTCATCATTAAAGATTTCTGACTTTAGACCGACAGGATTGTCACGTGTAAGGCTGAAAATGCATTAAAATGCATTAGCTTCAATAAGTATATAGTACTAAAGCTGCTACTCACTAAAACCCACTATTACATCTTTCTTTGCACAAATTAGAGTATACTTGTATCCCCACTCTACAGTATTGCTAGTTCTATGTTACAAAAATGTTAACTGTATAACACATGAAAAAAGCAATTATTAAAAAATTAATGTAATTAAGCAGATATTGAAAAAGCTGCTATTAATGATGGCTGACTGGCAGGGGACAAATTGTCATATGCTGAGTATCTATAACTTTTATGAAGCAAGTTTTCCACTTGATGCACTGCATGGGTACGATTCAGAAATGAAAGGCAACTTTTCACAAGGCTTTCCCGCAATACAGGGGTGGACAGATCATTGGTGCAGACGCTCAGGGGCATAAGAAGGAAGGGGGCCGACTACCACCGCCAAAGCAGCTAGAAGTGTCTGTCATAGACAGAACTATTGGACTGCAAATGGTCCATATACTGTTTTTGCAAAGGTGCCCTCTTCTGTCTGTGTCCACCCCTGCAGCTATCCCAAACCACTACTGCTGTTTCTGGTATAATTGATTTCCTGCTATGTTCTCTTATAGTGCTCTGTTTTATATGAAAGGTCATGTCTGATTTAATCATGGAGGTGAGTTTCATGCTTTTCACCTTAAATAGAAGCAATCATTCAACCCAATTTTTAAATCAGATTTTTGTGTTGTGTGTGTTTAAAAAAAATTGGCATTTTTTGTATTGCAATCTTTACTGCAAAAAAAACAATAAAATTACTAATCTTGTAATTTTTACTCTGCCCACTAGGGCCTTACTTAGACACATACTTCCTGTCTTTTCATGAAGAATTTTTACCAGGCTCCATATTATCAGCAGAGGTAGGATTACAATGACAGATAACACTTCTATACACAACTGATAGCACAGGATCCACCAATCACAATAACCCTTTCCCCTCACAATGACCTTTGCACATTTTCATTAGACTCTTCATTACAAAAGATAGGGTCAGGATCTGACCACTGTGACTATGCACATGTGTAGTTTCCTGAAATGACAAGAAGTTAGAGTCTAAAAAGCCCCAGTGGACAGTGTGAAAATTGCAAGATTTCTTTTTTTTAATTTTTTTAATACAAACTGTGTGTTACACTCGGTCCCAGCGCTGGCTCTGCACTCCGTTCTGCTCACTCACCTGTTCCTCTAGCTGTCCCTCTGCAGCAGTCTGCGCGCGGGCTGGGGTCTCCTGTCCCATCTGCTCCTCGGCGTCCTGTGTCCTCCTCCACTTCCTGGCACGCTGCTGGCAGGCCTCCAGATAGACTGCTTAGGACGTGAGGCCGCGCCCACCGTCTCTCTTAAAGGCGTAGCGTGCATTTTTTGAAATAGCTAATTAACCAATGGCTGCGCACTCAGTACTATATCTGGTCACTCCACCATTAGGGGAGTGCCGGAGCAACGTGTTCTATCATTGCTACATCCGGTTCTGTTCCTGATCTGTCTGTGCTTCGTCTGCAGTCTCTGTGCTTCGCTTACACTGTTTGTCTCCTCAGATCATTGCTAACCCGTATCTGGCTAACCTGGAAATCTCGGCTATTACTGGCGCAAGTGTCATCCCGTTCCGCCATCAGCCATCCGTACCCGTGGACCGTGACAGGGTCACTGAAGCCAGCCTGCTACCATCCGTTCTGGACCAGGACCTTACCCTTCTCCGTCAAGAACCCTCCACGGACTCTGTAAACACCTGTTACCCTTTTGGTCCCTCTGGGACAGCTGCCACGTGTCCGGGGTCTAACTGGAGGTAGCACCTGTGTCCTCCGGGTATTCCATTCTGGTCCTGTTCGAGGGGCCTTACTACGGGTACTCGGGGCTCACTAGTTACGCCTCCTTCGGAGCCCCCGGACCGCGGTCTCGAGGTTCCACATTAAAAAATAAAAACGAATGTGAACTTCACCACCTCTGCCTCCGCTTCCATTCGTTACAGATTGCTCCGGCCCTGGAACCCGCTGGATCCCAGAGATCTCTGACCACGGATCTGTGCCAGGAGGTGACCCGTTTGGGAGTTCAACAGGACAAGATCACGACTTATCTACGCAGCTTGTCTACCCGCATGTATTCCTTGGGGTCCTCGTCTACACCTGACTCTTCTATCAATAATCAGGTACCAGTTCCCATGGCAAGTCAAGGTCCCCGTCTGGCGGCTCCTACCCGTTTCCAGGGTGACCCTACTCAGTGTCGGGGTTTTCTCAATCAGTGCACTCTACACTTCGAAATCTTGGGGCATATGTTTGCTTCTGACCGAGCCAAGGTGGGCTTCATCATGTCACACCTGGGAGGAGAGGCCCTCGCCTGGCTAAACCCGCTATGGGAGAGAGGGGATCCACTGGTTAACGATCTTCAATCTTTCCTAGAGGCTTTTCGCAGGACTTTCGATGAACCTGGTCGCTCCACTTCGACTGCCTCAGCTCTGCTCCGCCTGCGCCAAGGTACTCTCACGGTAGCTCAGTATGCTGTTAAATTCCGCACCCTCTCGCCTGAATTATCGTGGAACAATGAGGCCCTGGTTGCTAACTTCTGGGAAGGCCTATCCGGAAGAATCAAGGATGAGCTGGCGGGACGGGACAGACCTACCCTCTTAGAAGAGCTAATATCCTTGGCAACCCGAATTGACCTGCGTTTTCAGGAGCATTCCATGGAGATCAAGCGGGACAAAAGGTCCTATCACCTGGACTCTAGTTTGTACAAAACAGGTACCTCGGCTTCCTCCTCCGAGGCCATGGAGGTGGACCATGTAAGTTTGGCCACCCGCCGCCGGGAGGCACGTCGCAAGGAGGGAAGTTGTTACTACTGCGATAGTTCTAAACATTTGATCCATTTCTGTCCTAAAAAGTCGGGATACTCCAGTGCCTAGGTCCGGTAGGAGGGGCCAACCTAGGTAGAGAACAGTCCTCTCCCTCTTTACACATCTCAGTCTCCGTGTCCTATGGAGCAATAAAATTCTCCGAACATTCTCTACTGGATTCTGGAGCTGCAGGGAACTTCATCCAGCAGGCGGTTGTGGATCATTACCGCTTACCAGTCCAGCGTCTTCCTGATCCGTTACAGGTGTCCGCCGTGGATGGCAAACCGCTGACCGAGCCCGTCCAGTTTCAAACCGAGTTGGTGGAACTCCGGGTAGGTCTAATGCATACTGAACAAATGCAATTTTATGTATATCCCGGTTTATCCCATCCCATGCTTTTAGGTTTACCTTGGCTCCAGATGCATGAACCAGTCCTTAATTGGAAAACTGGAGAAGTTCTGCGTTGGGGAGATACCTGCATGAATCGTTGCTTAACCCGGATTCAACCTGTTTCGCCTCCAGTCCAGCCTGATACCCTGCCAGGGTTGCCTTCCGCCTAATGGTCCTTCTCTGACGTCTTTGGGAAAAAGGAGGCTGAGAGACTACCTCCACACATGTCGTATGACTGTCAGATAGAGCTTCTTCCTGGAGCATCTCCTCCTCGCGGGAGAGTTTATCCCCTTTCACAGGCAGAGACTCAGGCCATGTCGGACTACATCCAAGAGAATCTGGCTAGAGGATTTATCCGAAAGTCATCGTCACCGGCAGGAGCTGGATTCTTCTTTGTGAAGAAGAAGGATGGATCCTTGCGGCCCTGCATCGACTATCGGGGTCTAAATCAGATCACGGTAAAAAACAGGTATCCATTACCTCTTATTTCAGAGCTGTTTGATCGTCTCCGAGGGGCCAAGATCTTCACCAAATTGGACCTCAGAGGGGCCTACAACCTGATCCGAGTCAGAGAGGGGGACGAATGGAAAACAGCCTTCAACACCCGTGACGGCCACTATGAATACCTGGTAATGCCATTCGGCCTAAGCAATGCACCTGCGGTCTTTCAGGAATTTGTTAATGACATTTTCAGGGACTTGCTCTATACTTGTGTCGTGGTTTACCTGGACGATATTTTGATTTTCTCTGCTGACTTGACGTCACACCGGAGGCAAGTACGCCTGGTCTTACAAAGACTGAGAGAGAACAGGCTATATGCCAAATATGAGAAATGCCTCTTTGAGCAGTCTTCTTTGCCTTTCCTTGGGTACATTGTATCTTCCACAGGATTAAAGATGGATCCGGAGAAGTTGTCTGCAGTTCTCAACTGGCCTCGTCCGTCTGGGCTAAAAGCCATACAAAGGTTCCTAATGTTCGCCAATTACTACCGGCAATTTATTCCACACTTTTCCACCCGAGTGGCTCCAATCACAGCCTTAACCCGGAAAGGTGTAAACTCTAAGGAATGGTCCTCCGAGGCAGAAGAGGCCTTTGTTTCTCTCAAAAAAGCCTTCGCTTCCGCACCCGTTCTCCATCGTCCTAATTCAAGTGAGCAATTTTTTCTTGAGGTTGACGCTTCTTCCATAGGTGCAGGAGCAGTTCTGACCCAGAAGTCGTCTACCGGGCGGATGATCTCGTGTGGTTTTTTTTCCAAGGTTTTTTCTCCTGCAGAAAGGAACTACTCTGTCGGTGATCGCGAACTGTTGGCCATCAAATTGGCTCTGCAAGAATGGAGACATCTTCTTGAAGGAGCTCATCACCAGGTAATCATATTCACCGACCATAAAAACCTTGCCTATCTCCAATCTGCTTTAAGACTGAATCCCCGTCAGGCCCGTTGGGCATTATTTTTTGCCCGTTTCAATTTTGTACTTCATTTCCGTCCAGCTGACAAGAACATCAAGGCAGACGCACTCTCTAGAGCCTTCTTGCCTCCTGAACTGGAGGAAGAACCTCAGCACATTATTGAACCTTCTAAGTTAGTCTCTGTTGCCTCCACTGATCTGGCCCGGCTTCCTCCTGGGAAGACTTTCGTGTCCGCTTCTGATCGTAGTCGTGTTCTGCGCTGGGGTCATTCTTCTAAGTTGGCTGGCCATGCTGGTCAGAAAAAGACGCAGCAACTCATCTCCCATTATTACTGGTGGCCTACCATGGGCAAGGATATCCAGGAGTTCGTCGCAGCCTGTCCTTCATGTGCCCGTAACAAAACTGTTAAACATCTACCAGCCGGCAGGCTTCTGCCTCTTCCGATTCCGTCCGCTCCCTGGCAGCACATCGCGATGGATTTCATCACGGACCTTCCCATTTCTTCTGGCTGCTCAGTAGTATGGGTTGTGGTGGACCGCTTCTCTAAAATGGCCCACTTCGTTCCGCTATCTGGCCTCCCGTCTGCTCCAGAACTGGCCGCTCACTTCATTCAGCACATCTTCCGTCTACATGGATTTCCTCTCCACATCGTGTCCGACAGGGGCGTCCAGTTCACCTCTAAGTTCTGGAGAGGACTCTGTAAAATGGTAAAAATTGAACTAGATTTTTCTTCTGCATATCATCCCCAGTCTAATGGGCAAGTGGAGAGGATCAATCAAATCCTGACTGGATACCTGTGTCACTTCGTCAACGCTCATCATAATGACTGGGTAGAATTACTGCCCTGGGTGGAATTCTCCTACAACAACCAAGTAAGTGAATCTTCTGGAAAGTCTCCCTTTCAGATTGTGTTTGGACTGCAACCCGGAATTCCTCTTCCTGTCTCGGGATTGTCTGATGTTCCGGCAGTCGATACCTTGTCTAAGAATTTCTCGGACATTTGGAGAGAGACCAGGTCGGCTTTGGAGAAAGCTTCTCAACGTATGAAAACGCATGCAGACAAAAGACGTTTGGAGGCTCCCATCTTTCGTCCAGGAGACAAGGTATGGCTCTCCTCCAAGTACATCCGTCTGAAGTTACCATCGTACAAATTTGGTCCCCGTTTCATTGGTCCCTTTGAAGTCTTGAGACAAATCAACCCGGTCTCTTATAAACTGAAATTACCTAATTCTCTACGAGTACCTAACTCCTTTCATGTTTCCCTCCTCAAACCAGTAGTGTTGAGCTCCTTCTTTAAGGACCCGGGTACCACTCCTGATCCGGTCTCTGAGGATGATGTTTTTGAGGTAAAACATATCTTGGCCTCTAAGAGAGTAAGAGGTAGGATCTATTACCTGGTGGACTGGAGGGGTTTTGGTCCTGAGGAGAGGTCTTGGGAGCCTGAAGAGAACATCCAGACCCCTCTTCTTCTTAAAAGATTTCACGCAGGCTTGAAAAAGAGGGGGAGTAAAGAGGGGGATACTGTTACACTCGGTCCCAGCGCTGGCTCTGCACTCCGTTCTGCTCACTCACCTGTTCCTCTAGCTGTCCCTCTGCAGCAGTCTGCGCGCGGGCTGGGGTCTCCTGTCCCATCTGCTCCTCAGCGTCCTGTGTCCTCCTCCACTTCCTGGCACGCTGATGGCAGGCCTCCAGATAGACTGCTTAGGACGCGAGGCCGCACCCACCATCTCTCTTAAAGGGCAGCGTGCATTTTTTGAAATAGCTAATTAACCAATGGCTGCGCACTCAGTACTATATCTGGTCACTTCACCATTAGGGGAGTGCCGGAGCAATGTGTTCTATCATTGCTACATCCGGTTCTGTTCCTGATCTGTCTGCGCTGCATCTGCAGTCTCTGTGCTTCGCTTACACTGTTTGTCTCCTCAGATCATTGCTAACCCGTATCTGGCTAACCTGGACAATCTCGGCTATTACTGGCGCAAGTGTCATCCCGTTCCGCCATCAGCCATCCGTACCCGTGGACCGTGACAGGGTCACTGAAGCCAGCCTGCTACCATCCGTTCTGGACCAGGACCTTACCCTTCTCCGTCAAGAACCCTCCACGGACTCTGTAAATACCTGTTACCCTTTTGGTCCCTCTGGGACAGCTGCCACGTGTCCGGGGTCTAACTGGAGGTAGCACCTGTGTCCTGTATTCCATTCTGGTCCTGTTCGAGGGGCCTTACTACGGGTACCCGGGGCTCACTAGTTACGCCTCCTTCGGAGCCCCCGGACAGCGGTCTCGAGGTTCCACATTAAAAAATAAAAACGAATGTGAACTTCACCACCTCTGCCTCTGCTTCCATTCGTTACACTGTGATATGTAAAACAAAAACAAAGCAAAACAAAAATGTAAAACATGCATCTAACATAAAAACCTCATTTAAACAATAGACCATTTTCTGATGATTGCTTCCCTTTAAAGGGAATCTGTCACCCTAAATTGGAGGGATATTTAAATGATGGCAGTCAGGTCAGATGGCGGTGTTTTGGGTACTTGCCTTAACATGTTGTTCGCCGCTGTCTCCATTATTTCTGGGAATTGTAGTTGTTGCCCTCCATATAACGCACCTGCGCATTGCAATCTTGAATTGCGCACACGCAGTATGCTTTGCCCGCAGATTGCAATGCGCAGGCGCATTATATGGAGGGCAACGACTACAATTCCCAGAAATAATGGAGACAGCGGCGAACAACATGTTAAGGCAAGTACCCAAAACACCGCCCATCTGACCTGACTGCCATCATTTAAATATCCCGCCAATTTAGGGTGACAGATTCCCTTTAATGATTTAAGGAGGGGCATGGCATTTTGCATTGAGGTTTTGTATTCCAGTATGGAAACTGAGCTGTGGAAAGTTTTTAGGTAACATAGTGGGAGATGTAAAATAATTTCAATTATTACAGAAACATTCTCCTTTTTTCTGATTTGCTTTTTTTTCTAATCTGATTGCATTTTTCATTTTACAGTTTTCATTATTAAGAGGAGAGCCATCTTACCCTAGCTGCTTCAGTCAGAAAATAAACTTTTATGGGAGTTTGTTGTGGGCATGGTCTGTGACATGGGTACAGCTCCCTGTGCATGGAGGGAAGGATGGAATGGGAGCCAAGCAGCCCCATTACTTATTGTCAAATGTGTAATCTTCAGCATTTTCCATCTTATAATTTATTATTATCTTGTTTTCTGATGAAAAAGAGAAGTTACTGGTCTCCAATACACAGTGACATAATGCATAACATGGAAGAGAAAAGCAATAGCACAAGTGAGAAAGCTTCTGTTGAGATCTCATTGATAGCATGATGGCCTCTGTTTAATGTACAGTGCTTCTTGACAGTTTGTGAACTCCTCAGAATTTTCCATATTTTTACATAAATTTGACCTAAATTTTACCTAAAACTGAATCAGTTTTGAAACAAGTCTTAAAAAAGTAGTAAAAAAACCCCCAAATCAAACAAATAAGTAACAACTATTAGACTGTCATTATTTTATAGAGGGAGTGTGAGTGTCAAAATTATGTGAACCTTTGCTTTTAGTATCTGGTGTGATCACCCACTATTGTCTAGCAATAACTGCATTTAAACATTTCCAGTAATTAGAGTAGGTGCAAACTTATTCGCACGTCCCATTCCGTCTACCATGACAATGGTCTGTGGCCCCTGCACAGGAGTGGAAGTACTACCTCTTACCTGCCGGAATCTGTGGCTTACTTTGGATAGCCATCCTGGTGCGAAGTCATAATTGCTTCTTTTTGCACTAGGCCAGGTCATAGAAAGAAGAGCCACTGGCAGGTAAGAATCCCTTTAAATCATAGTCACACTAAGTGACTATATAGGTACAGCACTTTCGTATACCACTTGGATTATTAGTCACAGACTCAGTTTACCACTCTCATTTTCAATGTGGTCCAGCACTGCTGTAGTACAACGCAATTAGATAAGGCCTTTTTCTATCCCTATAGGGAATTAACTTTGCACTGTGATCTCCTTTCCCTACACTGTACAAGCATAAAATGGCGTTCCTTGGCTGCCCCCATCTTTTATACTGAGTGTCATAGCCCCCTTGTTTAGCTTTGGTACAACCATGTGATGCCATAGCTGCAAGGCTTTAAGGGGTAGCACCGAGTGACCACACAAAACGCCCACTTGCTCATGCTTCAACAGCGTGGGGAATAGTGCTGGGTAGTTTTTTTTTGCTATACTCTTAAATCAAATTGCAAATTGCAAGGTGTTTGAATTCAAGGTTTCCTGCAAACTTCAGGAAATCTAACTTGAAGTTGATCCTCCGTGGATCTAACTTCTCACTTCTAAGACTAGCCTGTAGCTTGGTAAGATCGTAAATACATACACTAACCACAATCCAGCAGATTACCATAGGGTCCAAGGTCTCATAATCTGGTAAACTAATCCTGCCAGGTTTTATAATCAGTCAATTGTTACAGATACATTTTTTTGTTCTTCTACAGATAGACAAATTCTATGTTAATATATTTTTCAGGGTTATCATACTCCTACAACATTCTCTTTGTCTACACGCCTACATGGCCCCGTTCATTCCATAAAATCATCTCTTTCAATAGTCTACAGAAACAGCTTGATTATACCCTTCCAAGAAAGTGACATATATTTTGCTATTGAGAATAATATGCTGTATACAATTTTTACTATTGCCGCCACTTCATTAAACTAAAGTACAAGTGGCTAAACAGAAAGGTAGGATTGAAAATGAAGAGGTGTTATCACCAGATGACTAAGGGCCCCGTCACACATAGCGACACACCAGCGATCCCGACAGCGATATGCACTTGTCAGGATCGCTGGTGTGTCGCTACATGATCGCTGGTGAGCTGCCAAACAGGCAGCTCAGGCAGCGATCAGGACAGCGACTATGCGGTAACAAGCGACGCACGTCGCTTAGTTACCCGCAGTGTACGTTGGATACCAGCCCGCTGCTGCAGGGGAGCTGGTAACCAAGGTACACATCGTGTTTCCAGGCGCCGTGCGATGCCTGGAAACCCGATGTGTACCTTGGTTACCAGCTGATCGCTGGTCTCCTGCCTGCCACATGCAGCGATGCGTTCTGGCCAGCGGGAGACCAATGATCAAAAAAATGTCCAGGACATTCAGCGACGATCAGCGATACCCAGCAGGGGGGCTGATCGTCGCTGAATGTCACACACAGCGGTATCGCTGGGGAGATCGCTGTTGTGTCACAAAACTAGTGACTCAGCAGCAATCTCGCTAGCGAGATCGCTGTGTGTGACGGGGGCTTAACTTGAAGCTGTGATGCAAATCTGTATTAGTTATTATGTGCTATGACATGTTTTGGTGCACTCTTATATGAAGCAGCTCACGGTATAGAATATAAACACGTATAAGGTGTATTGATCAAATTATAAATCACAGTAAAGCAGAAAAAAAGTAAAAGACCTAGCTAAATTACTACTTGTTTTTCTTAAGGGCCCACCTGGTGAGGTGGATCTAACAGTGCATGGACACTGAAATATAATTGTGAAGGAGCGTTCTTACTAATGCTTGTTTCATAATTATCTTTTAGTGTAAACAGACTGCTGATCCCCCGGTAAACAAGCAAAATGTTCATTCATTGGGTGCAATGCTCATTCGTTCTCAGCTGTGCATTGTCCTGTGTAAAAATTACTTGCACTGCCAGGAACTATGGCAGTATATGCGCACTGAGCGATCTATTATAGATCAGTCCGTCTGCATCATTTACTTTGGTCTGCCTCTGAAAATACCTTAAATTGCTGCTGAATGATAAAGGTCTACTGATCATTGATCGTTTAGTGTAAATGAGTAATAGACTAGGTCAGTGTGAGCAGTATGGACTGCAAGTGATGGTGCAGCAGATTGGGTCTTGATGGATGAGATGTGATCAGAGAGGACCAGGACCATGGGATATATGGGATGGCAGCCTTGCAAGTAGAGCAGGTTTGCACAGATGAAGCAGTCTGGTGTGTGGATGCATAGGAAACTAATGTCTTCCAGAAAGGATGCAGTTAATCACAGGAATGCAGTCTTGTATTTTACAGCAGCAAAATGGTTAATCACAGTAGTAAATGTAGTATGGTGTTTTACAGAAGGGAAATGCTTAGTATCAGAAATGTATGCAAGCTAAGATAAAAAGCAAAGAAATGGTTAACTGCAGGATAGCAGTGTAGCATAAGCAAAATACAGATTTTCTTAAAGAGAAAGGTTACTTTGATGGCATAGGCTAGGTGTGCACAACATTTACCTGAAGTTTGTCATATACATGCTGATAGGTTGGTGTGGACAACACGTAGTAAGCGGGACTGAGCTTAGAAGTCAGGAGTAGTATAGGAGATTATAGACACCTGACTGGAGTTGAGCCAAGTGACATAATAGCAAACTCCTGTCAATCTAAAAGTGGAAAATTCAGTTTAATACCCAATCACCTGTCCTCTGCCTGGGATGACCTTAAAAGGCCTAGGATGATGATGTCAGAGGAGTTTGCCAGGTAATGAGTGAAATTCGGAGTAGACTACTGCAAAGTCAGGCTGTCACATGTAAGTAACACCAATACCAAAACTCTAGCACAAACCAGAGTTCTTCCCCAACAAAGAAGTCCATACTGATGCTTCAAATGCCCACAATCAAGCCCATCACATCGTCCCTATGTTTTACCCCATGTTGGGTACATTAGGAATTCTTTGACCTTCCCAAGTTGCAGATGCAAATCTAGCATCAGACACCATGTAAAATTACATACTGCTGTACCAAAATAGAGAAAGCTTTTGCAAAAATATTTGGTTTCAAAATATATCTAATAGTTTATAGTTTTTCTGATTAGAACATAATTCATGTTTTTTTCTTAAATAAAATATATTGAATAAAACAAAACTCTTAAAATGACTTTGTAAGAGATATGCCTATTTTTTTCAAATAATTTCATATATAACTACATGATGAAATTAGTGGTCTGAACTGAGAAACTCACCAGTTCTAAGAAGACGTGCAATGGAAATCTGATCATTACACATAGTCATTTAGAAAGAATCCTATAACGTACATAGTAGAGTTTACTTCCTGACAACTGAATTCAGATCAATAACGTGATAACCATGGTTTACCCGCTTTAGAATTCCATCTAAAACACTCAAAAATACCTGCTGATGAAGTAATATTTATAAGAATACCATGATATGGTGCTGCTAATGTGAAGTTTCATGATATGCTAAATGCAATTGTAAAATTCTTTGGTAAGAGAGGTCTAAAAGGTATTGGGTGGTTGTTTCACTTCTGTAAAAGCAGTGCAAATGATCAAATGTGAAGATGTTACTCAGATCTAAAAACGTACCATCAGTTACCAACCCCACCAGATCTCAGATATAATATCATGACTTCCGTTCTTTCACACGTTCTGAATATTCCAAAGAAATCTCTTCTTGCTTAAAAAGAATCAATATTATTTCTCCCTCCTTTAATACAAAGATCATCTCCTATCAGGGCTAACGGTGGGTGTCAAGGAGGGAGGGTTCCATGCTCAGGAGTTCTAGAGGTGCCACCATGCAGGACCTCTCACTTTGGTACATTAGGATGGCCTTCAGCTCATCCAACGTTACATCAACACTGCGAAAATGTAATCTCACAGCCATATTCCTGGTTTTATGGCATTTACAGTCCATTTCAGACACAACAGCAGACACACACGAGTGCAGACCACATGGCATACTGGCATTATGTGGGCTTTGAAGTGAAGATGAAGCATCCAGAGGAAACCCACACAAACGCTGAGACAACAAACAAACATAAGTGCAGATTGAAGCCTGGCGTAAATTGAACCCATAACTTCAATAGTGTAGAAATGAAATGAAAAAAATAGAATGCAAACAATACACAGATTGTTGACTGACTGATTCTGGTTTAAGCCCAAGCAAGGTAAATAAAGACTCGAGATGAAGTCCTGGGCTATCATTATAAGACCTAACTACAGCCTATCAAAATATATCAATTTTTAAGAAATTCCCATGTAAGGAACCATTAATGAACATGAACTATCAATGTACTGAAGCACCTTACCTGTCCCTGGTATCTCATGCATCCTGTGTGCGCTTACTATTAATCCATGATATAAACCGATAGGCTTAAAGCCTAAATTAATTGTATAAAAATATGATTATAGCGAACTGGAAACAACAAAAGGTTTAATTTATAAGAATAACTCATCAAAAATCCCTTCGCATAGCTGTAAATATAAGGGCCTTATTCTTAGTTTAGCGATACAAAGTGTTTTAAGGAAAATCCCAATTTTAGAATAATTTAAAAAACTCGGTATCTCACATCTATCTGTCTATAGTATCTATTTATGTAACATGAGCAACTAAATTTGCAGTACCATGGTCAGCGGCTGTGAAACGGAAACCCTGCCAACCGCCTTCTACCTGCTGGCACCCCATGCTCCACTTTTGATCATCCGTCCAGCGTAACATCATCATTGTGGCATGACACTCACATTGCACAAGGCCAGCTACTGAAAAGTGGAGCTTGGGCTTTCAGAACATTGGAGGCAGTTCACAGGGCTCCCATCCCAAGTACTGACATGCCCTCTGAACCACAATCTTGCAAGTCAGTTTGCTCATCCTATCTATCTATCTATCTATCTATCTATCTATCTATCTATCTATCTATCTATCTATCTATCTATCTATCCCATATCTATCTATCTATCTATCTATCTATCTCATATCTATCTATCTATCTATCTATCTATCTATCTATCTATCTATCTATCTATCTATCTATCTATCTATCTCATATCTATCTATCTATCTATCTATCTATCTATCTATCTATCTATCTCATATCTATCTATCTATCTATCTATCTATCTATCTATCTATCTATCTATCTCATATCTATCTATCTAAGCAAAGAAAAACAGATCAGCACCTCCTAGTGTGAACACGTGCAAGCTACGAGGACTGCATAATATAGACAAAAAAGAACACAGCAGCACATGTGCATGAATCTAGGCCATGATCAGAAGTGCTTGTAGTGTAGAGCAGGGACCCATTAGAGGGAGGTCACCTTGCCATGGTTGATGGAACAAACATGAATTGGCCAATTTATGCGCTAAGAACCTTCATTTTTCATCTATTACTGTAAGCAAAAAAAAATTGGGGGGAAAAAATATTTTGAAAATTTTGAAAAGTTTAATCTAAATTGAAAGTTTTAATGTTTTTCTGTGTTTTCACATGGCCTAGATTCATGCACATGTGCTGCTATGTTCTTTTTTGTTTATCTATCTATCTATCTATCTATCTATCTATCTATTTATCACATATCTATCTATCTATCTTGCTAGCTAGCTAGCTAGCTATCTTTCGCTATATCCCATATCTATCTATCTATCTATCTATCTATCTATCTATCTATCTATCTATCTATCTATCCCATATCTATCTATCTATCTATCTATCTATCTATCTATCTATCTATCTATCTATCTCTTATCTACCTATCTATCTATATAAAAAAAATAGATGCAGCACACCAAATAAGGGAAAGTTCACGTGCTATTTAATTACCCATATGGTGACGTTTCGGTCCAGAGATGTGGACCGAAACATCGCCATACGGGTAATTAAATAGCACGTGAACTTTCCCTTATTTGGTGTGCTGCATCTATTTTTTTTATATGTACAAGGACTGGTATGTACCTGGGAGACCCTGCCACCCCACTATTTTTGGTGCTGCTTTTTGCTCTTTTGTTTTTATCTATCTATCTATCTATCTATCTATCTATCTATCTATCTATCTATCTATCTATCTATCTATCCAATATTTTTCTATCTATCCCATATCTATCTATCTATCTATCTATCTATCTATCTATCTATCTATCTATCTATCCCATATCTATCTGTCTATCTATCTATCTATCTATCTATCTATCTATCTATCTATCTATCACATATCTATCTTTCTTTCTTTCTTTCTATCTATCTGGAGGAACATTGTTTTACGTGTTTGGCTGTTTGTCTTGTGTATATACAGTACAGACCAAAAGTTTGGACACACCTTCTCATTTAAAGATTTTTCTGTATTTTCATGTCTATGAAACTTGTACATTCACACTGAAGGCATCAAAACTATGAATTAACACATGTGGAATTATATACTTAACAAAAAAGTGTGAAACAACTGAAAATATGTCTTATAGTCTAGGTTTTTCAAAGTAACCACCTTTTGCTTTAATGACTGCTTTGTCCCCAAGTCTAGTTGCAAAAACCATCAAGCGCTACAAAGAAACTAGCTCACATGAGGACCGCCCAGGAAAGGAAGACCAAGAGTCACCTCTGCTTCTGAGGATAAGTTTATCTGAGTCACCAGCCTCAGAAATCACAGGTTTACAGCAGCTCAGATTAAAGACCAGGTCAATGCCACACAGAGTTCTAGCAGCAGACACATCTCTACAATAACTGTTAGGCTATGGTTCCACGGTCCGGAACCATAGCGCTTTTGACGGAGCGGAAATTCCGCTCCGTCTAAGCCCCGCCCCCTTTCTGACGCGCGTTCTTTCCGGAGGTGTTCAGGACACCTCCGGAACACCTCCGGAAAGAGCGCAGGGCTTCATAGCCCTGTGTTAATTATGTTGCGGCGACGCACCGTCGCCGCAATACGCGAGGACATGCTGCGGTCTGAAAGACGCGCCGCATGTCCGTTTACGCAGGTTTGCCACCTGCGTATTGTTACGCATAGTGGAGACGGGATTTCTTTAAATCCCCTCCACTATGCTGTAACATCTGGACGCTGCGTGTTTGGCGCTGCGCCAGCGCACAGCGCCAAACACGCAGCGTTTCCTGACCGTGGAAACTCACCCTTAAGAGGAGACTTTGTGCAGCAGGCCTTCATGGTAAAATAGCTGCTAGGAAACCACTGCTAAGGACAGGCAACAAGCAGAAGAGACTTGTTTGGGCTAAAGAACACAATGAATGGACATTAGACCAGTGGAAATCTGTGCTTTGATCTGATGAGTCCAAATTTGAGATCTTTGGTTCCAACCACCGTGTCTTTGTGCGACGCAGAAAAGGTAAATGGATGGACTCTACATGGCTGGTTCCCATGTAGACCTGGCCTCCACAGTCACCAGACCTGAACCCAATCGAGATGGTTTGGTAGCCAGGCTGGTTCAGTATGCCTTCAAATTTAAATAAATCCCCAACAGTGTCACCAGCAAAGCACCCCCACACCATCACACCACCTCCTCCATGCTTCACGGTGGGAACCAGGCATGTAAAATACATCCGTTCACCTTTTCTGTGTGCAAAGCAGTAATCAAAGCAAAAGGTGGCTACTTTGAAGAATCTAGAATATAAGACATATTTTCAGTTGTTTCACACTTTTTTGTAAAGTGTAATGTTAATCCACATGTGTTAATTCATAGTTTTGATGCCTTCAGTGTGATTTCTACAATTTTCAGAGTCATGGAAATACAGAAAAATCATTGAATGAGAAGGGTGTGTCCAAACTTTTGGTCTGTACTGTACCTCCAACTTTGAAGAAGGTAAAGAGGGACAAAGGTTGCGGCGCACATAGCGCATCGCAGCAAATTTTAGGCCAAGCCTGATCACACCATTTCACAAACTAATCACCACATGTCCATACCCAACCACACCATTTAGCACTGCTGATCACACTGACTAGTACTGAGGGCACAGTGGCTGGCATTATGGGATCATGCTACTGGCACACTGACTGAGTACTGAGGGCACAAGACGGACGAAAAAGAAAGGAACAGAGAGAGCATGAGAAAGGAGAAAAAGGAGGAGAAGAAAAGAAAGAAAAAGAAAGAAAGAAAGAAAGAAAGAAAGAAAGAAAGAAAGAAAAGAAAGAAAGAAAGAGAGAGAAAGAAAGAGAAGAAAGAAAGAAAGAAAGAAAGAGAACGAAAGAAAGAAGAGAGAAGAAAGAAAGAAGAAAGAAAGAAAGAAAGAAAAAGAGGAAGAAAGAAAGAGGAAAGAAAAAAGGGGAAAGAAAGAACAGAAGGAGAGAGAAAAAAGAGGGAAAGAAAGAACAGAGAGGGAGGGAGAAAGAAAGGGGAAGAAGAAAGAAAAGGGAGAGAGAGAGAAGAAAGAAGGGGAAAGAAAGAACAGAGAGAGAGAAAGAAAACAGAGAGAAAGAAAGAGGGGGGACAGAAAAAAAGAACAGAGAGAGAGGAAAAAAGAGGGGAAAGAAAGAACAGAGAGAGGAGAGAGAAAGGGGAAAGAAAGAACAGAGAGGGAGAGAGAAAGAAGGGGAAAGAAAGAATAGAGAGGGAGAGAGAAAGAAAGGGGAAAGAAAGAACAGAGAGGGAGAAAGAAAGAGGGGAAAGAAAGAAAGAAAGAACAGAGAGATAGAGAGAAAGAAACAGAAAGAAAGAAGCAGAGATAGAAAGAGGGGACAGAAAGAATAAA
This sequence comes from Oophaga sylvatica, assembly GCA_033576555.1. Lineage (NCBI taxonomy): Eukaryota > Metazoa > Chordata > Amphibia > Anura > Dendrobatidae > Oophaga > Oophaga sylvatica. Next base: position 298,034,830 of record JARQOD010000005.1, read on the forward strand.
CAGAGAGAGAAAAAAAGAAAGAGGGGAAAGAAAGAACAGAGAGAAAGAAAGATGGGAAAGAAAGAACAGAGAGAAAGAAAGAGGGGAAACAAAAAGAAAGAAAGATGGGAAAGAAAGAACACAGAGAAAGAAAGAACAGAGAGAAAAAAAGGGGAAAGAAAGAACAAGGAGAGAAAGAAAGATGGGAAAGAAAGAAAGATGGGATAGAAAGAACAGAGAGAGAAAGAAAGAACAGAAAGAGAAAGAAAGAGGGGAAAGAAAGAACAGAGAGAGAGAGAGAGAAAGAACAGAGAGAGAAAGAGGAGACAACAAAAGAACAGAGAGATAGAAAAAAAAGGGTAAAGAAAGAAAGAACAGAGAGAATGAAAGAACAGAGAAAAAGGAAGAACAGAGAGAGAAAGAAAGAAAGAGGGGAAAGAAAGAGAACAGAGAGAAAGAAAGAACAGAGAGAAAGAAAGAAAGGGGAAAGAGAACAGAGAGATATAAAGAAAGAGGGAAAAGAAAGAACAGAGAGAAAGAAAGGGGAAGGAAAGAAAGAAAGAACAGAGAGATATAAAGAAAGAGGGGAAAGAAAGAACAGAGAGAAAAAAAGAACAGAGAAAGAAAGAGAGGAAAGAACAGAAAGAGAGAAAGAAAAAAAGAATGATTAGAGAAAGAAAGAACAGAGAGAGAGAAAAAAACAGAGAGAAAGAAAGATTCTATAAAGATACTATAGCAGCCTGGCTCCCATTGTAGTGCCCACCTGAGCCTCCCGGTGCAGGACATAACCTGATCTGCTCACATGGCCGACATCCCCGATTCCAAGGCGATCCCGCTGTCCGTGCTATCGGAGGAGGACACGGTGATGGATCTGAAGCATTCCCTGAAGTGCCTCCATGGTTCCGTCACAATCTCCTCACAAAATTACCTCATTTTCGGTCAGCTTCTAGCACATCACTTCCGGTGGAACGTCACTTTCGAGTTTTAAAGTGCTCCTCGGGGCTCCGCCGTGTACTCCTGTGTCCACGGGAAAAGTAAGCTCCTGGCCGGGACAGTGGGGCAGACTCTCTCTCAAAATCGGGATTGTCCCGCTGGATCTGGGACAGTTGGGAGGTATGAATGCTCCCCACGATATACCTTGTACACGCACGGGTCCGCACACCTCATACACACATGGTTCCGCTCCGTACACCTCGCGCACACACGGCTCCGCTCTGAACACCTCGCGCATACACGGCTACATTCTGTAGAACTCGCGCACACACAGCTCCACTCAGTACACACACGGCTTCACTCCGTAAACCTCGTACATAAGCAGCCACGCTCCGTAAATCTTGTACACATGCGGCTTTGCACCATACACCTCATACACACGTGGCTCCGCTGTCACGCGGTCTTATGATATGTGTACGATGTCAGTAAACTATTCTTAAAAGAACAACACTCTATACAACATATAGATTAGCAACATCAGCATGTAAATATAGAATAGATTTACCTGACACGATATCCGTTGAACTCAGGGTTAATCTTGAGGACTTGATACACTGTCACAGGAAAGAGGAGGACCGGGGGTCTAACCTGACCCTAAACTGGGGTCCTAACTAATCCCTCACCTTGGAGGTACTGATAATGGTTCAGAGGTCCAAGTCTCCAGCCTAACCCTGTCTCCTATCAGTCCCTGAACCCTGTAATCAGTCCTAAGAAGGATTCTGATTACCACCAAAGGGATATGGGCTGATCTCTGCTAAATACACAGATTAGACATATAAGACAGACTGGAGAAAACACAGACTCGCATACACACTCAAACACAGAAGGAACATAAATGATCTGGGATATTAAACTCTAAGCAAGGTGAGCTTAAAACAACTAAGGAGCTCTTTAACTTAAGTCTATACAGATACAATCCTATCTGTGGTCTGCATGAAGAATTTCACTGGCAACTCCCAACACAGACAACCAGAGATTTAAAGGAAACCAATCAACAAATAATTAATTGCAGCCGGGAGAAAACTGCACCCAGTCCCAGAACTGAGCACAGACAGAATTAACTCCCTAACTGCCAAACACAAAGAAACAGCAACTCAGCTGTGAGAAGTCAGAATGTGCAACCGCGACGATCTTCGTGGCGATGCACACATGACAGTACCCCCCCTTCTACGAGGGGCCTCCGGACCCTCAGGGCCAGGTTTGCCCAGGTGAGTTCTGTGGAAGGTCCGCACCAAACGATCTGCGTTAATGTCAGACGCAGGAACCCACGTCCTCTCCTCTGGACCATACCCCTTCCAATGCACCAAGTACTGAAGGGACCGGCGATTCAGACGTGAGTCAATGATCTTTGACACTTGAAACTCCAAGTTACCATTGACCACCACTGGAGGAGGAGGTAGAGGTGATGGTATGACTGGTGCCACGTACCTCTTAAGTAATGACTTGTGGAACACATTATGAATTTTAAACGTAGGAGGGAGGTCCAGACGAAATGCCACAGGATTAATTATGGAACTGATCCTGTACGGCCCGATGAATCTGGGGCCCAGCTTCCAGGAGGGAACTTTAAGTTTTATATTCCTGGTAGACAACCAAACCAGATCGTTCACATTAAGATCTGGACCAGAAACTCTCCTCCTATCAGCCATACGTTTAACGGTTCCCCATAGCACTCAGATTATTCAATACACCTCTCCACACTGAAGCAAGTGACGACGAGAAACGCTCCTCCTCAGGAACCCCAGAAGGGCCCCCCCATTGAATGTACAAAACTGGGGATGAAAACCATATGCCCCAAAAAACGGGGACTTACCAGTGGACTCGCTCCGCCTGTTGTTAAGAGCGAACTCTGCCAGAGGCAAGAAAGAAGACTAGTCCTCCTGGTTCTCTGAGACAAAACACCGAAGATAAGTCTCTAGGCTTTGATTCAGACGCTCTGTCTGACCATTGGTCTGCGGATGAAAAGCCGAGGAAAATGACAATTGCATCCCCCGACGTAAACAAAATGCCCTCCAAAACTTGGACACAAACTGAGACCCCCTATCTGACACCACATCAGAAGGCAACCCATGAAGTCTCACAATCTCCCCAATGAACACCTGCGCCAGAGTTTTAGCATTAGGGAGGGCAGGAAGAGCAATGAAATGTGCCATCTTACTGAACCTGTCAACAACCACCAGTATGACAGTCTTCCCTGACGACTGAGGAAGGTCCGTGATGAAGTCCATAGACAAATGAGTCCATGGACGCTCCAGAAGTTTCAAGGGTAAGAGGGTCCCAGACGGACGGGTATGAGGGTCTTAGAGCGAGCACAAACCCCACAGGACGCGACAAAAGTTAAAACATCTTTATTAACGTTAGGCCACCAAAACCGGCGAGAAAGGAGATCTAAAGTAGCCTTACTCCCTGGATGTCCTGCTAAAGCAGAATTATGATGTGCCTCAATAACCTTTTGTCTCAACTGATTTGGGACAAACAGTCTCCCTGGAGGTCCTGCAGGGGCGTCCCCCTGAGCCTCTAACACCTCCTCCTCAAGCTCAGAACATACAGCCGACACTACCACCCCCTCCTGAAGGATAGGAATCGGGTCATCCATTTTCCCGGCCCCTGGGAAACTGCGAGACAAGGCATCCGCCTTAACATTCTTAGATCCAGGGCGATAAGTGACAACAAAATTAAACCTGGTAAAAAACAACGACCATCGAGCTTGTCTGGAATTCAGACGCTTAGCAGATTCCAAATACAGCAGGTTCTTGTGATCAGTAATGACGGTGACCGGGTGGACTGCCCCCTCCAAAAAGTGACGCCATTCTTCAAAAGCCAACTTAATGGCCAAAAGTTCCCTATTGCCGATATCATAATTCCTTTCGGCGGACGACAATTTTTTAGAAAAGAAAGCGCACGGATGCCATTTACCAGGGGACGGACCCTGGGACAATATTGCACCCACCCCTACGTCAGACGCGTCCACCTCCACAACGAACGGCTGTGATGCATCTGGTTGGATGAGAACGGGTGCCGAAGCAAAACATTTTTTCAAAGAGGAAAAAGCTTGGCAAGCTTTGTCCAACCATTTAGAAAAATCCGTCCCTTTTCTTGTCATGTCAGTGAGAGGTTTGACAACAGATGAGAAATTACAAATAAATTTCCGGTAGTAGTTAGCAAACCCCAGAAAACGCTGCAGAGCCTTAAGATCCTCTGGCTGATCCCATTCAAGCACTGCTCTCACCTTTTCAGGGTCCATACGGAAACCGGAGGCTGACACCAAGAAACCCAAAAACTGAAGTTCCTGTACGGCGAATACACACTTTTCCAGTTTGGCGTATAGTTTATTGTCTCGCAAGATCTGCAACACCTGTCTCACATGCTCCTGGTGAGACACAAGATCTGGTGAGTAAATTAAAATGTCATCCAAATATACGACCACAAACAGCCCCACCAGATGACGAAAAATGTCATTAACAAAATGTTGGAATACTGCTGGTGCAGTAGTCAGACCAAAAGGCATGACAAGGTTCTCATAATGTCCCTCCGGCGTGTTAAACGCCGTTTTCCACTCATCCCCCTCTTTTATCCTAATCAGATTATATGCCCCCCTGAGATCCAATTTAGAGAACCATTTGGCGCCAACAATTTGATTGAAGAGATCAGGAATCAGAGGGAGTGGATACGGATCTCGAACAGTAATCCGATTAAGTTCGCGGAAATCCAAGCAAGGGCGTAGGCCTCCATCTTTTTTCTTCACAAAGAAGAACCCCGCGGCCACTGGGGAAGATGAAGGTCTAATATGCCCTTTGGCCAGACTTTCCGAAATATAATCTTTCATAGCCTGCCTCTCAGGACCAGAAAGGTTATATAACCTAGCTTTAGGTAACTTAGCATCAGGAAGTAAATTAATAGAGCAGTCATACACGCGATGAGGAGGCAACTCCTGACACCCCTCCTCAGAGAACACATCCCCAAAGTCCTCCAAAAAAGGAGGCAAAGTACTAGGCACGACCGCACTGATGACTGTGTTCATGCAGTTACTTTTGCAAAACTCCCCCCATTGGCTTATATCTCTGGACTGCCAATTAATCACAGGGTTATGTTTAACCAACCAAGGAAGTCCCAACACAATAGGAGTAGGTAGACCCTCCAACACATAACAAGATAATAGTTCCCTATGTATTGCCCCTACCCGAAGGTCAATGTTATGAACCTCATGAACAAAGCTACCTTGGCCGAGAGGCCTGGCGTCAATGGAGAATATAGGGATCGGTTTGACCAATACACTCAGATGCATACCTTGAGCCTGAGCAAACTGAGCGTCAACCAGATTAGCCCCGGACCCACTATCAAGAAGAACAGAAAATCTCTCCACTCTCGTACCAACCACCACCTCCACTGGTACAAGGAACTGAGAAGAACTAGCGGACGAAATACATACTCCCAGGTTGTCGTCCACCACACAACCTGGGATTAACAGTTTTCCGGCGACTTTTTGCTCAACAAGGCACGGGATGGACATCCCCCAACAAAATGTCCCTCTTTCCCGCAGAAGAAACACCTTCTAGTCCTGCGGCGTACCGCCAATCCCCTCCTACGAAATGATGTCCCTCCCAACTGCATAGGCTCCTCCGAACAGACAAGGGGAACCTCAACATAAGGGACTTTAGTAGTAGGTGGAGTAACAACAGGGGGCGGAGTTACCTCGCACCTCTCCCGGAGCCGTCTATCAGTACGGATAGCTAGGGCCATAGCAGCCTCCAGTGATGGAGGAGAATCATACTGAGCCAAAACGTCCTTTAATTTGTCAGAAAGCCCATGACAAAACTGGCTCCTAAGAGCTGGGTCATTCCACTGAGTATCTGTGGCCCATCTACGGAACTCAGAAGCAAATTCCTCCGCCGGACGATCTCCCTGCTGTATCTTACGTAATTTTGTCTCAGCAAGAGAGACCCGATCTGGGTCATCATATACCAAACCCAGGGCAGTAAAAAATCGATCTACTGACTGTAGAGCCGGGGATCCCGGAGGAAGGGAGAAGGCCCAGGATTGAGGGTCCCCTTGTAGGAGCGAGATAACAATTCCCACTCTCTGCTCTTCACTCCCTGATGATCGAGGCCGAAGCCGAAAATACAATTTACATGCTTCCCTGAAGGTAAAAAATTTGTCTCGCCCACCAGTGAACCTGTCCGGGAGAGCTACTTTAGGTTCAAATCTGGTTTGCTCCGAGGGAGACAAAACTTTGGACTTAATGTCCGTCAGCTCCATGGATAATCCCTGCAACTGCAGAGCCAGCTGGGCTACTGGATCCATGGCAACTGGGAATAATTTTATGGGCCAGTGAAAATGTCACGCGGTCTTATGATATGTGTACGATGTCAGTAAACTATTCTTAAAAGAACAACACTCTATACAATATATAGATTAGCAACATCAGCATGTAAATATAGAATAGATTTACCTGACACGATATCCGTTGAACTCAGGGTTAATCTTGAGGACTTGATACACTGTCACAGGAAAGAGGAGGACCGGGGGTCTAACCTGACCCTAAACTGGGGTCCTAACTAATCCCTCACCTTGGAGGTACTGATAATGGTTCAGAGGTCCAAGTCTCCAGCCTAAGCCTGTCTCCTATCAGTCCCTGAACCCTGTAATCAGTCCTAAGAAGGATTCTGATTACCACCAAAGGGATATGGGCTGATCTCTGCTAAATACACAGATTAGACATATAAGACAGACTGGAGAAAATACAGACTCGCATACACACTCAAACACAGAAGGAACATAAATGATCTGGGATATTAAACTCTAAGCAAGGTGAGCTTAAAACAACTAAGGAGCTCTTTAACTTAAGTCTATACAGATACAATCCTATCTGTGGTCTGCATGAAGAATTTCACTGGCAACTCCCAACACAGACAACCAGAGATTTAAAGGAAACCAATCAACAAATAATTAATTGCAGCCGGGAGAAAACTGCACCCAGTCCCAGAACTGAGCACAGACAGAATTAACTCCCTAACTGCCAAACACAAAGAAACAGCAACTCAGCTGTGAGAAGTCAGAATGTGCAACCGCGACGATCTTCGTGGCGATGCACACATGACATCCGCTCCATACACACGTGGCTCCACTCTGTACACCCTGTACAAACACGGCTCTGCTCCGCTCCATACACAACACCGCTCAAGCACGGAGCCCTGTGTGTACGAAGTGTACGGAGATGAGCGACTCAGATCCGCACACTTCGTACACACAGGGCTCCGTTTTGTATGCCCCATACACACACATCACTGCTACAGCCACCTCGTACACACACGGCTCCGCTCCGTACTACACATCGTACACACACGGCTCTGCTCCGTACACCTCGTACACACACGGCTCCGCTCTGTACACCTCGTACACACATGGCTTCGCTCCGTACACATCATACACACATGGCTCCACTCCGTACACCTCGTATATACACGGCTTCGCTCCATACACCTCATACACACACGGCTCCGCTTCGTACACCTCGTACACACACGGCTCCGCTCCGTACACCCCCACACACACGGCTCCGCTCCGTACACCTCGCACACACACGGCTCTGCAACAGCCACCTCGTACACACACGGCTCCGCTCCGTACACCTTCGCACACACACGGCTCTGCTACATCCACACTGTAAATCCCTCCTGAACCCACACATAGGGTGAGGATGGGGTGCATGGCGGCTTCTCTCACTGCGGGAAACATAGCGTTCCGGCCGGGACAGGGGGAGGGAGGATCAGAATCGGAACTGTCCCGCTCAATCCGGGACGGTTGGGAGGTATGCATTTGATCTTTGGCTCCTTCATGGAGCGCTCACAATTGGCAGCAGTGTCTCTTCTCCTCTATGGCTCTTTGGGGCTGAGGTCATCACTTTGCTGCATGTCGTGGCCAGGACTGATGTGCGGTCCTCTGCCTCAGTCCCAGCACCACCGTGTTCAAATGTATTTATTTTGAAACATGCAAAAACGTTTGAATATAAGAAAAAGGAAGCGGCGTCTCCTGGATAGTTCTGCGGGCAGCACAACAACCTTCGGCTGGCTGTATGCTGCTCGTGGGCCACATGTTGTGCAGGCCTGAGTTAAGGGTTCTGTGATGGCCATATCATTACTTCTATGACTTCTTGTACTTTACAAGATAGTTCTTTATGAAATTGACTGTATGTTTGGGGCCATTGTCCTGTTGCTGAATAATTTTGGAGCCAATCAGACACCTCCCTGATGGTATTGCATGATGGATGTCATGCTTTAATGTATAATTCCTCTACTTTATCTTTCAGTGTAAATATTCTTTGTTACAAATCATCTAGTTTTCCTATATTGTCTGTAGTGGTAGTTTCATCTCCTCAAATAGATCCAGGTTTTCAACTATAAAATGCATAATATAGACACTAATACCAGCATCAGACTCTGAAGAACAGTTAATTATAGCTTATCACAAAATAATATTGTACTAAGGTGCACAGTCCTATATGTTGTTCATAGACCCCATTTGTCAATTTTTAAAAACTACCATGTACAAGTACTGATAGTGCAAAACATTAACAAAAAACTTCGAATTAAAAAGGTTGGACACTACTTGACATGTCCCTTTCATGTGAACTAAGTGCCATAGATAAGCACTTTACTCCCAAAACATTCCGTAATCTGAGCTGCTTTCCTGGTCACATGATCTTTGGCTAAGAATTCTCTGACTTCCTGTGATGTCACGTCAAAATCTCCGTGAGATCCGGGCCCTGGATACAGAGCTCACACTGCTCTTGTGCATGCTGCTGCAGACACAACTTTGCAAATACAGCTCTGCCTTGTATCTGGATGTGTACAGCAGAGTGTATATGTGTGTGTATATATCTATCTATCTATACATATATAGATAGATAGATATATACAAAAAAATATATAGGAAAAAGGGGAATAGATCCAGCGTGAGTTGAAAAAGGTTAAAATTACTATTTATTGGTAACTTTAAAATGGAAAAACATTTTCCAGGTAAAATCAAAGCAGATACAGCTCCATGCGGATAGGTGACGCAGATCAACGAATTTTGACTTGAGTCTTTGTCAAGATCATGTCGAAAATGCATTGATCTGCGTCACCTATCCGCATGGAGCTGTATCTGCTTTGATTTTTCCTGGAAAATGTTTTTCCATTTTAAAGTTACCAATAAATAGTAATTTTAACCTTTTTGAACTCACGCTGGATCTATTCTCCTTTTTCCTATGCTGTCTCGTTGCTCTGCCTGGATCCGTGCTGGGAGTTGGATTGGTATCCACATTCTGGAGTGGGGTAAGCTGATTGCTTTTTTTTCTTTGCAAAATAAAATATATGTACACAATATATATCTATACCCTGTATGAGATGTATATGTATGTCCAGAATGGACTGAAGAAGTGCGGCTGGTTGGTAATAAAGAGAGGCAAGGTAGTCAAGACTGATGGAGTGGAATTACCAGCAGGGCACAAAGCAGATGTACAGACGTGCTACAAGTACCTCGGCATCCCACAGGGATACGGTAACCATGATGGGGAGGCAAGGAAAGCAGCAACATCAAAGGGTAAGACAGGTAATGAAGAGCCAGCTCAATGGGAAGAATAAAATCCATGCCATCAATACATATGCCCTGCCAGTTGTCCGATACCCTGATGGCATAGTGTGCTGGCCAAATGAAGAGATGGAAGCTGCAGATGTGAAGACACGAAAGCTCCTCACAATGCATGGAGGTCTCCACCCTAAGTCTAACACCCAAAGATTGTATACCAACAGAAAGGAGAATGGTCAAGGCTTCATAAGCATCCAAGCCACCATCACGGATGAAACAACAAGGAGTATCTAGGAATACATCATAAAAATGGCACCAAAGATGAGATGCTGAGAGAAAGCCTAAGGCAGCAACAACAATAGATCTGGAAGGAAGAACAGGAACATGAAGCGTCATGGCAAGACAAGCCACTGCATGGGAAGTGCCATCGAGAGATAATGGAGGTGGCTGATATGGAGAAACCCTATCAATGACTGAAGAAAGCTGGACTCCGAGACAGCACAGAGGCCCTAATCATAGTGGCACAAGAATAAGCACTAAGTTCCAGATTCATAGAAACAGGAATCTACCACACAAGACAAGACCCAAGGTGCAGACTATGCAAACAAACCTCAGAAATGGTCCAACACATAGTGGCAGGATGCAAAATGCAAGCACGGACATTGTATACCGAACACCACAACCAAGTAGCGGGAATTGTATACAGGAACATCTGAACAGCATATAGGCTAAGTCCCCTTAAGTCCACATGGGAGAAAAAGTAGTGGAGAATGAAAGGGTAAAAATCCTGTGGGACTTCAAGATCCAGATGGATAAGCAGGTGTTGGCTAACCAACCAGACATTGTGATAGTAGACAATGATCAAAAAACAGCAATGATAATAGATGTGGCAGTGCCAAGTGACAGCAACATCAGAATGAAGGAATATGAGAAGCAAGAGAAATACCAGGGCCTCAAAGAAGAACTGGAGAAGATGTGGAAGGTGAAGGCACCAGCATTTCCAGTAGTGATAGGAGCACTTGGAGCAGTGACCCCTAAGTTGGGAAAATGGCTACAACAGATCCCAGGAGCAACATCTGAACTCTGTCTAGAAAAGCGCAATGCTGCGAACAACTAAAGGTACTGCCACACTAAGCTATCCCGCTAGCGATCTCGTTAGCGTTGCATACTAATGAGATCGCTAGCGGGATTGTTTCTATATCGCTAAATGCGGCCACATTTAGCGATATAGTTAACGACGCTATCGCCGTTAGCGATCTTCTTAACGACTTTAGCGGTACAAAAGTACCGCTAAATCGCTAAGAAAAGGTGCCACACAGCGATTAGATACTTACCCAGCGGGAGCGCCGACAAGAAAATAGGGTCCGGAGCGATTCCAGCGACGAGCGAGATCACAGCAGGAAGCTCGTCGCTGGAAGCTGCCGCACTGAACAATATCGCTAACGGGATCGCTAAATAGTGACGTTTTTTAGCGATCCCGTTAGCGATATTGTTTAGTGTGGCATACCCTTAAGATTCTGCGCAGAACCCTCAAACTCCCAGGCCTCTGGTAAAGGATTCAAGAATGAGAAAGGACAACAAAGACCACCCCCAGTGGGGGGTGAGAAGGAAGTTTTTTTATGTATATACACCCTGCTGCATTCACTTTATCTTATGAATACAATCATGTCTCTCTCCCCATCCACTGATCGCATCCATTAGTCAGTGAAAGGCAGCAGGGGATAATTTGTATGGTCAGGGCTCCTGTTCTGGTGCTATGTGCATTACTTCTATTCCCTATAACACTGTCCTATACAGGACATTGTCCTGATGCTGTGTGTGACACTGGAGGTGGAGTTGGGTTTAGGCAGCGTTACTTGCAACACAGGGATGAATGAAAATGTAGATAGAAGAGAGTGGAGGATTCTGTAGATGAGTTAACATCTGTGGCAGCAGAAATGGTGCCAGGTGATAGTAAGTGAAGAGGAAAGGTATAAAACAACATGAAAATTCACAGAAAAGGTTTATGGGCTTCTTTAGGAAAATTATCCTTAAGCATCTATAGCAAAAACAATAATTAAAATAGGGTAGTGGACAACCTGTTTAAAATGTCCAATATGTGGAGGGCTAACAAAGAATATGCCACTTTGTATTTCTATCAGGCCAAGTTTTAAAAACCCAAAGTGAAGCAGACCATGGGACCATTTCTTTCTTATTTTCAAGGTGTAGCTCTTACATTTCTTTTCTGCTTATGGCTACATTAAAGACAGGAACAAAGAAGGAAAAGTTCTAACATAACCTTAAAGAGGTTGTCCACTACATTTTAATGTTAAAAATGGGCCAAAGGTGGTGTTAAAACAGAAAAAAGCATGCTTACCAGTGCTTGGATCAAAATCAGACATGTCTCCGTGATTTTCGCCGGACTGCTCGGTCTGCGAAAAAACAGAGATATGCCAATGGCCCCATAGACTATCAACGGTATGTGTGCTATTGTGAAAACTAGCACTCATAGCGAAAATTGGACATCTGAATGGGACCTTAGGGTTTTGGACAGATACCACACTTCAAAAGGTTGAGAATAGAAGGTCCCAGTTGACCTTTCTGTTTTTTAGGTCAAGGTACTAAACCCTATCCCCACTGGGGGCTTCTCGTACAGACTACCAGAGACCTATTAATAGTAAGGCTTTTGGAATGCTCTTCACATTGCACAAAGTCAAAGTCTCTCGAAAAAAGTAGGAATGTAAAGGAGAACCTATTTCTAATATGACTGTAGTCCAAAATGAAGACATTTCAGCTGGAAGTTTGAAGGGAAAGTTGAAAACAAAACATTTTGCACTAATGAGGAACAAAACACAATGGCACTTGTGTAGCTCATTATTATATCACTACACCCAAAGGCTTTTATGTTACACCCAGGGTGTGGAAAATCTCAAAATAACATAGCACGCTTATAGTGGTGACATAATACTAACAGTATGTACTCACAATGGTAACAGAGCCTGATGCCAGTGTATTAAAATGCATGAGGAAATTTACAATTATACTTAATAGAAGTAGCAAGCGAGAGTTTTTATCTTGTGAAACTATATAATCTATTGTACTACTGTACTATTAGTAGTACTGTTCAGAACGAAAAATTACACAGCAGTTTATTAACTGCATATTTAAATGATCGCATGTTGTACCCATTACACATGCAGTAATTATGAAAGGATATGCAAATAGCACTGGAATCTCAAGTATTGACAAATATTTTTGGTGTGATTTAATGACGTGTAACAACCCTTCTTAGAGCCAAGCAATGACATCCAGAAACTATGGAAATGTTCTTGTCCCCCTCTTCTTCTAAGGCTCCATTCACACATCTGTGTGACATGCCCACCTCCTGTCCGTTTTTTCTCTCGGATAGTACACTGACCCATAGAGTTTCATTGAACAGTACACATCAGTTTTAAAAGCTTATCTGTGTCTCTGGGCCAGGAGACTCAGAATAAGGCCGGGGTCACACTTGCGAGTGCAATGCGAGAAACTCGCAAGAGTCTCTCGCCTTAATACCCGGCACTGCCAATGGCACTCGGACCGGAGCGTTCAGCTGCATAAAAATACATGCAGCCGCACACTCCAGTCTTGAGTGCCGGTGGCGGTGCCGGGTATTGAGGCCAGAGAGTTTCTCACATTGCACTCGCAAGTGTGACCCCAGGCTATATCCTATTCTCATCTGCAGGTCAAACAAGTTTCTGCAGGCCAAACTCGGCCATTGAAATCTATGGCGATCTGTATAAAACTTATCTACGTTATATATCTTCAAAATCTAAGGCATTCGCAGATATACATTAGATTGCTGTAGCATGAAAGCTTTTATTATTTAATACTAAATATGTAATTATACTGTAATTTACTGCAAATGGGATATTTTTCTTAAAATACTACAAAGGCAGCACCTCATTTGGTTCAAAACAACCTAATCAGATCAGTTGAATTTATTTCTAAAGAAATATAGTTGTAATCAGTATATATCTAAATTACCAAATTTCAGCCAGCCTTTAAGGCCTCATTCAGATGTTTGTGCTCTGTCTGTGAGTTTTAAGCATAGAATGCTTACCCGTTAAAGTCTATGCTACTGTTAAGGGGGTTGTCCACTACTCGGACAACCCCTTCTCAATCCCTATGTTTCCCACTTTTAAAATACCAACACTCAGCTTGGAGTCACAGGAGCGTATAACACAGCTTAGTGCTATCTGATGTTTTCGGCCCAGCCTTATACTATGGGGCAGTGCAATTCTGTGATTGCTTTCTCATGCCGATTCGCAACGAGACTCACATACACCCATAAAAGTCTATAGCTGCGTGTGAAACATCGGACTGCACTTGGATGTCATTCCAGTGCAGTCTGATATACGCCGAGACTGGCAATGGAGGAGATGGAGAAATTACTTTCTTCGTCTCCTCCACAGCTGTGCTGCAATTCTCTCATGCGAGAAAATCGGAGCACAAAGCACTGATACTCAGCTCATGCTGAGCAGAATCTGAGCCGAGTGTCATTAGCATATCACAACCAATGCTTTCGCACCACATGTGATACGTTGATGTAGTCCAGCCATATACTCCCCTCCAGTGCCGACACCATTCCAATGGAGTTGCCACTGTCTCTCCCAGCGATCGCTTAACAGTGTGACATCACGCAAACCCTGCTGCCAATCAGCATCTGCTTCACTTTCCGCTCTTTGGACTAAGCACATAGATCCGGAGGAAGAGACAGAGCAGCAGTGCTCACTTCCTAAGAGATTTGGCTGAAGGCAGGGAGAGCAAAGCATCCGATGATTGCCTGAGCATTTACATGGTGTCACACTGTTACGCATTTCCCGGGAGAAACAGTGCCGACACCAGTTGAACGGCGACAGCAACAGCTCCATTCCATAAGTGCTATTATTTTAAAAGAGAGAAACCTACAGATTTAGATGGAGTTGTCCAAGTAGTGGACAACATCTTTAACTTGTCAGTGTTTTTGCATGCCATGTGTCTCCAAAGAAATCACGGAGACGTCCGTTTTTAAGTCTTTTGAAGTCACTTTATTGACTGAAGGGTCCGTATATGTGTGTATAGAGAGAGGTGGGTATAAAGTAACTGGAGACCTGCCTTTGACTAGTCATCTGAGACGCAAACACCAACTGGCTTTTAAACGTATGCTTTCTCTGAAACGCTGCCACTTACATGGCTGCAATAATATAGTTAGTGGATGATTCATTTTGTCCTCGGTTGGGGCAGCAAGAATCTCCTCAAAGATTCTCTTTAAGGGGCATATTCAAAATGTGGTCTGGCTATCCTTATTCACATTAGATTGGGAGTGGATCTCCTCAATGCTGGTCCTGATACTTCATCAGTGATTTACAGGGCAGGGCTAGCTAGTTCAGCCTACATGGTATATGTTCCTTCGTCAGACGGGGCTATGTAATGTGTAAATACAGCATGTAACCTTTCATAAGCCATTGATGCTAGGTCTTGTCTTTGGAACATACATTTGAAAGTTTATTTTCAAGCAGCATGTGTACACCTGATGAAAAGCGTTCTCTGTGATCCACGGAGGTGGCTTCAGCACAAGTGAAAATAAAGATGTTTCTTGGTGCCTGTTAAATTTTACCACATGTGAGCCTTGGAGCCTTTAATATTTACTTCTTACTTTCCAAGTTAAAGCATTTAAAACTGGAGTGGTTGCTTTTATCTGTACATGCATGCTTTTATCTGTACATGTTGAATCTGTCCCAGGACGCCCTCATACTGATGTAATTTAGGGAGTGCTGAAGATTCAGACAGAAGATTCCTTTGTAAGTGCTTTTTATTATGTCTTATTAGTACAACCACACATAGAAAAGTACAATATGTGGCTTTTATTCTAGAGCTGAGAGTAGAAGTTTAGTCACAAAGTTAATTGTTAGAATACATCATAATAGGGAACATTTCCCTACAATGGGCATGGGCAGTTTCAGATGTTGGATTTAACCCCTTCATGACCCAGCCTATTTTGACCTTAAAGACCTTGCCATTTTTTGCAATTCTGACCAGTGTCCCTTTATGAGGTAATAACTCAGGAACGCTTCAACGGATCCTAGCGATTCTGAGAGTGTTTTTTCGAGACATATTGGGCTTCATGTTAGTGGTAAATTTAAGTCGATAATTTTTGCATTTATTTGTGAAAAAAATGGAAATTTGGCGAAAATTTTGAAAATTTTGTAATTTTCAAATTTTTAATTTTTATTCTGTTAAACCAGAGTGTTATGTGGCACAAAATAGTTAATAAATAACATTTCCCACATGTCTACTTTACATTAGCACAATTTTGGGAACAACATTTTTTTTGTTAGGAAGTTATAAGGGTTAAAAGTTGACCAGCGATTTCTCATTTTTACAGCAAAATTTACAAAACCATTTTTTTTAGGGACCACCACACATTTGAAATCACTTTGAGGGGTCTATATGGCAGAAAATACCAAAAAGTGACAGCTTTATAAAAACTGCACCCCTCAAGCTACTCAAAACTACATTCAAGAAGATTATTAACCCTTCAGGTGCTTCACAGGAACTAAAGCAACGTGGAAGGAAAAAATGGACATTTTAATTTTTCCAACAAAAATGTTCTTTTAGC
Source organism: Oophaga sylvatica (assembly GCA_033576555.1). NCBI lineage: Eukaryota > Metazoa > Chordata > Amphibia > Anura > Dendrobatidae > Oophaga > Oophaga sylvatica. The sequence continues at coordinate 298,050,986 of JARQOD010000005.1, forward strand.
ATCATTTGTTTCATTTTTACATGGGCAACAGGATAAAATGGATCCTAAAATTTGTTGGGCAATTTCTCCTGAGTACACAGATACCTCATATGTGGTCATAAACCACTGTATGGGCGCACGGCAGGGCTCAGAAGGGAAGGAGCGCCATTTGACTTTTTGAATGGAAAATATGCTGGAATATTTAGCGGTTGCCATGTTGCATTTGGAGAGTCTCTGTGTGCCTAAACATTGGAGGCAGCACGGTGGCTCAGTGGATAGCACTGCAGCCTTGCAGCGCTGGGGTCCTGGGTTCAAATCCCACCAAGGACAACATCTGCAAGGAGTTTGTATGTTCTCCCTGTGTTTGCGTGGGTTTCCTCCGGGTTCTCCGGTTTCCTCCCACACTCCAAAAAACATACTGATAGGGAAACTAGATTGTGAGCCTCATTGGGGACAGCGATGATAATGTGTGCAAACTGTAAAGCGCTGCGGAATATGTTAGCGCTATATAAAAATAAAGATTATTATTATTATTATTATTATTATTGGAGCTCCCCCACAAGTGACCCCATTTTGGAAACTAGACCCCCAAGGAACTTATCTAGATGCATAGTGAGCACTTTGAACCCCCAGGTGCTTCACAAATTGATCTGTAAAAACAAGAAAGTACTTTTTTTTCACAAAAATTTTCTTTTAGCCTCAGTTTTTTCATTTTCACATGGGCAACAGTATAAATTGGATCATAAAATTTGTTGGGCAATTTCTCTTGAGTACACAGATACCTCATATGTGGTCATAAACCACTGTTTGGGCGCACGGCAGGGCTCAGAAGGGAAGGAGCGCCATTTGACTTTTTGAATAGAAAATATGCTGGAATATTTAGCGGTTGCCATGTCGCATTTGGAGAGTTCCTGTGTGCCTAAACATTGGAGCTCCCCCACAAGTGACCCCATTTTGGAAACTAGACCTCCTAAGGAACTTATCTAGATGCATAGTGAGCACTTTGAACCCCCAGGTGCTTCACAGAAGTTTATAACGCAGAGCCGTGAAAATAAAAAATCATTTTTTTTTCTCAAAAAATGATATTTTAGCCCACTATTTTTTATTTTCACAATGGTTACAGGAGAAATTGGACCCCAAAAGTTGTTTTCCAGTTTGTCCTGAGTACGCTAGTACCCCATATGTGGGGGGGAACCACTGTTTGGGCACACGTCAGGGCTCGGAAGGGATGTAGTGACGCTTTGAAATGCCGACTTGATGGAATGGTCTGCGGGCATCTTGTTACGTTTGCAGAGCCCCTGATGTGCCTAAACAGTAGAAACTCCCCACAAGTGACCCCATTTTGGAAACTAGACCCCGCAAAGAAGTTATCTAGATGTGTGGTGAGCACTTTGAACCCCAAGGGCTACACAGAAGTTTATAACGCCCGGGCATGAAAATAAAAAAATCATATCAATCAGGATCTTTTGGTCCCCAATTTTTTTTTTTCCAAGGGTAACATGAGAAATTAGACCCCAAAAGTTGTTGTCCAATTTGTCCTGAGTATGCTGATATCCCATATGCGGGAGAAAACTACTGTATGGGCACACGTCGGGGCTCGGATGGGAAGTAGTGACGTTTTGAAATGCCCACTTGATGGAATGGTCTTCGGACGTCATGTTACGTTTGCAGAGTCCCTGATGTGCCTAAACAGTAGAAACTACCCACAAGTGACCCCATTTTGGAAACTAGATCCCCCAAGGAACTCCTATAGATGTGTGATAAGCACTTTGAATCTCCAAGTCCTTCACAGAAGTTTATAACGCAGAGCCGTGAAAATATAAAATCATTTTTTTTCCACAAAAATAATTTTTTAGTCCCCAATTTTTTTCCCAATGTTAACAGGAAAATTAGAACCCCCAAAGTTGTTGTGCAATTTTTCCCGAGTACACTGATACCCCATATGTGGGGATAAACCACTGTTTGGGCATACGTCGGGGCTTGGAATAAAGGGAGCACTGTTTGACTTTTTGAACGCAAAATTTGCAGGAATCAATGGTGGCGACATGTCGCGTATGGAGACCCCTGATGTGCCTAAATAGTGGAAACCCCTCAATTCTAACTCCAACCCTAGCCCCAACACACCCTAACCCCAACCCTAAACCCTACACACACCGAACCCTAATACAAACCCTAACCATAACCCTAACCCCAACACACCCCTAACCCTAATCCAAACTCTAACCATAAACCTAACCACAAGCCTAACCCTAATTCTAACCGTAACTTTAATTCCAACCCTAACCCAAATTCCAACCCTAACCCTAATTCTAACCTTAACCCTAATGCTAACCCTAACCCTAGTTCTAACCCTAAGGCTGGGCTCATATTGCGTTTTACCAGCCCGTTCAACACGTAGCGTTGACCGGCTGGTAACGGTATAGCATAACGCGATCGCGTTATGCTATACCCGCTAGCGCAGATGAATCAGCAGATGAATCATCTGTGCTAGCGGTGACGGAGCCCAGACGCTGCAGCCGTGTCCGAGGCTCCGTCACTGAATGACGGCACGTCGCGAACGCATGCCGCTTTACGGCATGCGTTGTGATGCGCACACAAATGGGGTGAATGGCAGCATTAACGGACTGCGTTACACCGCGTTATACCGCGGTGAAAAGCAGTCCATCTAACGGACTGCCATAATGCAATATGAACCCAGCCTAATCCTAACCCTGAGGCCCCGTGCACACGTTGCGGATTCACTTGCGGATTTTTCTTAAATCCGCAGGTAAAATGACCTGCGTCTTACCTGCGAATTTAGCGTGGATTTGCTGCGTTTTTTCCCTGCGGTTTTACACCAATAATGGAATAGGTGTAAAACCTCTGCGGAATCCGCACAAAGAATTGACATGCTGCGGATTTAAAACAGCAGCAAATCCACATGTGCACAGCGTTTTTTTAACCATTTATTTGCATTGTACTGTACATAGTTTCTGGATCTGCTGTGGATCTGCAGCGCCAAATCCGCTGCGGATCCGCAGCAAAATCTCCGGCGGATCAGCAGCAAAATCCGCTGCGGATCCCCAGCAAAATCCGCTGCGGATCCCCAGCAAAATCCGCTGCGGATCACCAGCAAAATCCACCGAGGATCCCCAGCAAAATCCGCCGCGGATCCGCAGCAAAAATGCAGCTACGGATCAGCAGCACAAGCAAAATCCGCCGCGGATCAGCAACAAAATCCGCCGCGGATCCCCAGCAACATCTGCCGCGGATCATCAGCAAAATCCGCCGCGGATCAGCAGCAAAATCTGCCGCGGATCAGCAGCAATATCCGCCACGGGTCCTGTTGTGAATGGGCTTGAGATGAGTACTGAGCAGAGGCTCCCTCTGGTGGTTACAAGCGGTACTGGTCTGTTCAGTGAAGATTGTGAGGACTGGGAATCAGGTGTTACTGTCATGTGTGCATCGCCACGAAGATCGTCGCGGTTGCACATTCTGACTTCTCACAGCTGAGTTGCTGTTTCTTTGTGTTTGGCAGTTAGGGAGTTAATTCTGTCTGTGCTCAGTTCTGGGACTGGGTGAGTTTCTCCCGGCTGCAATTAATTATTTGTTGATTGGTTTCCTTTAAATCTCTGGTTGTCTGTTTGGGAGTTGCCAGTGAAATTCTTCATGCAGACCACAGATAGGATTGTATCTGTATAGACTTAAGTTAAAGAGCTCCTTAGTTGTTTTAAGCTCACCTTGCTTAGAGTTTAATATCCCAGATCATTTATGTTCCTTCTGTGTTTGAGTGTGTATGCAAGTCTGTGTTTTCTCCAGTCTGTCTTATATTTCTAATCTGTGTATTTAGCAGAGATCAGCCCATATCCCTTTGGTGGTAATCAGAATCCTTCTTAGGACTGATTACAGGGTTCAGGGACTGATAGGAGACAGGGTTAGGCTGGAGACTTGGACCTCTGAACCATTATCAGTACCTCCAAGGTGAGGGATTAGTTAGGACCCCAGTTTAGGGTCAGGTTAGACCCCAGGTCCTCTTCTTTCCTGTGACAGTGTATCAAGTCCTCAAGATTAATCCTGAGTTCAACGGATATCGTGTCAGGTAAATCTATTCTATATTTACATGCTGATGTTGCTAATCTATATGTTGTATAGAGTGTTGTTCTTTTAAGAATAGTTTACTGACATCGTACACATATCATAAGATCGCGTGACATTTTCACTGGCCCATAAAATTATTCCCAGTTGCCATGGATCCAGTAGCCCAGCTGGCTCTGCAGTTGCAGGGATTATCCATGGAGCTGACGGACATTAAGTCCAAAGTTTTGTCTCCCTCGGAGAAAACCAGATTTGAACCTAAAGTAGCTCTCCCGGACAGGTTCACTGGTGGGCGAGACAAATTTTTTACCTTCAGGGAAGCATGTAAATTGTATTTTCGGCTTCGGCCTCGATCATCAGGGAGTGAAGAGCAGAGAGTGGGAATTGTTATCTCGCTCCTACAAGGGGACCCTCAATCCTGGGCATTTTCCCTTCCTCCGGGATCCCCGGCTCTACAGTCAGTAGATCGATTTTTTACTGCCCTGGGTTTGGTATATGATGACCCAGATCGGGTCTCTCTTGCTGAGACAAAATTACGTAAGATACAGCAGGGAGATCGTCCGGCGAGGAATTTGCTTCTGAGTTCCGTAGATGGGCCACAGATACTCAGTGGAATGACCCAGCTCTTAGGAGCCAGTTTTGTCATGGGCTTTCTGACAAATTAAAGGACGTTTTGGCTCAGTATGATTCTCCTCCATCACTGGAGGCTGCTATGGCCCTGGCTATCCGTACTGATAGACGGCTCCGGGAGAGGTGCGAGGTAACTCCGCCCCCTGTTGTTACTCCACCTACTACTAAAGTCCCTTATGTTGAGGTTCCCCTTGTCTGTTCGGAGGAGCCTATGCAGTTGGGAGGGACATCATTTCGTAGGAGGGGATTGGCGGTACGCCGCAGGACTAGAAGGTGTTTCTTCTGCGGGAAAGAGGGACATTTTGTTGGGGGATGTCCGTCCCGTGCCTTGTTGAACAAGAAGTCACCGGAAAACTGTTAATCCCAGGTTGTGTGGTGGACGACAACCTGGGAGTATGTATTTCGTCCGCTAGTTCTTCTCAGTTCCTTGTACCAGTGGAGGTGGTGGTTGGTACGAGAGTGGAGAGATTTTCTGTTCTTCTTGATAGTGGGTCCGGGGCTAATCTGGTTGACGCTCAGTTTGCTCAGGCTCAAGGTATGCATCTGAGTGTATTGGTCAAACCGATCCCTATATTCTCCATTGACGCCAGGCCTCTCGGCCAAGGTAGCTTTGTTCATGAGGTTCATAACATTGACCTTCGGGTAGGGGCAATACATAGGGAACTATTATCTTGTTATGTGTTGGAGGGTCTACCTACTCCTATTGTGTTGGGACTTCCTTGGTTGGTTAAACATAACCCTGTGATTAATTGGCAGTCCAGAGAGATAAGCCAATGGGGTGAGTTTTGCAAAAGTAACTGCATGAACACAGTCATCAGTGCGGTCGTGCCTAGTACTTTGCCTCCTTTTTTGGAGGACTTTGGGGATGTGTTCTCTGAGGAGGGGTGTCAGGAGTTGCCTCCTCATCGCGTGTATGACTGCTCTATTAATTTACTTCCTGATGCTAAGTTACCTAAAGCTAGGTTATATAACCTTTCTGGTCCTGAGAGGCAGGCTATGAAAGATTATATTTCGGAAAGTCTGGCCAAAGGGCATATTAGACCTTCATCTTCCCCAGTGGCCGCGGGGTTCTTCTTTGTGAAGAAAAAAGATGGAGGCCTACGCCCTTGCTTGGATTTCCGCGAACTTAATCGGATTACTGTTCGAGATCCGTATCCACTCCCTCTGATTCCTGATCTCTTCAATCAAATTGTTGGCGCCAAATGGTTCTCTAAATTGGATCTCAGGGGGGCGTATAATCTGATTAGGATAAAAGAGGGGGATGAGTGGAAAACGGCGTTTAACACGCCGGAGGGACATTATGAGAACCTTGTCATGCCTTTTGGTCTGACTACTGCACCAGCAGTATTCCAACATTTTGTTAATGACATTTTTCGTCATCTGGTGGGGCTGTTTGTGGTCGTATATTTGGATGACATTTTAATTTACTCGCCAGATCTTGTGTCTCACCAGGAGCATGTGAGACAGGTGTTGCAGATCTTGCGAGACAATAAACTATACGCCAAACTGGAAAAGTGTGTATTCGCCGTACAGGAACTTCAGTTTTTGGGTTTCTTGGTGTCAGCCTCCGGTTTCCGTATGGACCCTGAAAAGGTGAGAGCAGTGCTTGAATGGGATCAGCCAGAGGATCTTAAGGCTCTGCAGCTTTTCTGGGGTTTGCTAACTACTACCGGAAATTTATTTGTAATTTCTCATCTGTTGTCAAACCTCTCACTGACATGACAAGAAAAGGGACGGATTTTTCTAAATGGTCGGACAAAGCTTGCCAAGCTTTTTCCTCTTTGAAAAAATGTTTTGCTTCGGCACCCGTTCTCATCCAACCAGATGCATCACAGCCGTTCGTTGTGGAGGTGGACGCGTCTGACGTAGGGGTGGGTGCAATATTGTCCCAGGGTCCGTCCCCTGGTAAATGGCATCCGTGCGCTTTCTTTTCTAAGAAATTGTCGTCCGCCGAAAGGAATTATGATATCGGCAATAGGGAACTTTTGGCCATTAAGTTGGCTTTTGAAGAATGGCGTCACTTTTTGGAGGGGGCAGTCCACCCGGTCACCGTCATTACTGATCACAAGAACCTGCTGTATTTGGAATCTGCTAAGCGTCTGAATTCCAGACAAGCTCGATGGTCGTTGTTTTTTACCAGGTTTAATTTTGTTGTCACTTATCGCCCTGGATCTAAGAATGTTAAGGCGGATGCCTTGTCTCGCAGTTTCCCAGGGGCCGGGAAAATGGATGACCCGATTCCTATCCTTCAGGAGGGGGTGGTAGTGTCGGCTGTATGTTCTGAGCTTGAGGAGGAGGTATTAGAGGTTCAGGGGGACGCCCCTGCAGGACCTCCAGGGAGACTGTTTGTCCCAAATCAGTTGAGACAAAAGGTTATTGAGGCACATCATAATTCTGCTTTAGCAGGACATCCAGGGAGTAAGGCTACTTTAGATCTCCTTTCTCGCCGGTTTTGGTGGCCTAACGTTAATAAAGATGTTTTAACTTTTGTCGCGTCCTGTGGGGTTTGTGCTCGCTCTAAGACCCCTCATACCCGTCCGTCTGGGACCCTCTTACCCTTGAAACTTCCGGAGCGTCCATGGACTCATTTGTCTATGGACTTCATCACGGACCTTCCTCAGTCGTCAGGGAAGACTGTCATACTGGTGGTTGTTGACAGGTTCAGTAAGATGGCACATTTCATTGCTCTTCCTGCCCTCCCTAATGCTAAAACTCTGGCGCAGGTGTTCATTGGGGAGATTGTGAGACTTCATGGGTTGCCTTCTGATGTGGTGTCAGATAGGGGGTCTCAGTTTGTGTCCAAGTTTTGGAGGGCATTTTGTTTACGTCGGGGGATGCAATTGTCATTTTCCTCGGCTTTTCATCCGCAGACCAATGGTCAGACAGAGCGTCTGAATCAAAGCCTAGAGACTTATCTTCGGTGTTTTGTCTCAGAGAACCAGGAGGACTGGTCTTCTTTCTTGCCTCTGGCAGAGTTCGCTCTTAACAACAGGCGGAGCGAGTCCACTGGTAAATCCCCGTTTTTTGGGGCATATGGTTTTCATCCCCAGTTTTGTACTTTCAATGGGGGGGGCCCTTCTGGGGTTCCTGAGGAGGAGCGTTTCTCGTCGTCACTTGCTTCAGTGTGGAGAGGTGTATTGAATAATCTGAGTGCTATGGGGAACCGTTATAAACGTATGGCTGATAGGAGGAGAGTTTCTGGTCCAGATCTTAATGTGAACGATCTGGTATGGTTGTCTACCAGGAATATAAAACTTAAAGTTCCCTCCTGGAAGCTGGGCCCCAGATTCATCGGGCCGTACAGGATCAGTTCCATAATTAATCCTGTGGCATTTCGTCTGGACCTCCCTCCTACGTTTAAAATTCATAATGTGTTCCACAAGTCATTACTTAAGAGGTACGTGGCACCAGTCATACCATCACCTCTACCTCCTCCTCCAGTGGTGGTCAATGGTAACTTGGAGTTTCAAGTGTCAAAGATCATTGACTCACGTCTGAATCGCCGGTCCCTTCAGTACTTGGTGCATTGGAAGGGGTATGGTCCAGAGGAGAGGACGTGGGTTCCTGCGTCTGACATTAACGCAGATCGTTTGGTGCGGACCTTCCACAGAACTCACCCGGGCAAACCTGGCCCTGAGGGTCCGGAGGCCCCTCGTAGAAGGGGGGGTACTGTCATGTGTGCATCGCCACGAAGATCGTCGCGGTTGCACATTCTGACTTCTCACAGCTGAGTTGCTGTTTCTTTGTGTTTGGCAGTTAGGGAGTTAATTCTGTCTGTGCTCAGTTCTGGGACTGGGTGCAGTTTCTCCCGGCTGCAATTAATTATTTGTTGATTGGTTTCCTTTAAATCTCTGGTTGTCTGTTTGGGAGTTGCCAGTGAAATTCTTCATGCAGACCACAGATAGGATTGTATCTGTATAGACTTAAGTTAAAGAGCTCCTTAGTTGTTTTAAGCTCACCTTGCTTAGAGTTTAATATCCCAGATCATTTATGTTCCTTCTGTGTTTGAGTGTGTATGCAAGTCTGTGTTTTCTCCAGTCTGTCTTATATTTCTAATCTGTGTATTTAGCAGAGATCAGCCCATATCCCTTTGGTGGTAATCAGAATCCTTCTTAGGACTGATTACAGGGTTCAGGGACTGATAGGAGACAGGGTTAGGCTGGAGACTTGGACCTCTGAACCATTATCAGTACCTCCAAGGTGAGGGATTAGTTAGGACCCCAGTTTAGGGTCAGGTTAGACCCCAGGTCCTCTTCTTTCCTGTGACAGTGTATCAAGTCCTCAAGATTAATCCTGAGTTCAACGGATATCGTGTCAGGTAAATCTATTCTATATTTACATGCTGATGTTGCTAATCTATATGTTGTATAGAGTGTTGTTCTTTTAAGAATAGTTTACTGACATCGTACACATATCATAAGACCGCGTGACAGTTACTGACTGGTCTTATATAAGGGAGTCACCTTCCCATCAGGGTTGCCGGTGATCAATTGTTCGGGTCTCAATCCTTGATTCCTGTTTCCCTTGTAGCCTGCTGTGTCGTGTCTGCATCTCCTGCTAACAGATAAGACATTTTCTTCTTTTTGTTTCTGTGCTTAATTTTTGCATTTTGTCCTGCACTTCTGTGGGGGCCTTCTGGGTCCCCTCAGGGGGCTTTTGCCCTATCAGTTTAGTTCAGCCACTGATGTTTGTACTTTTGCTTTTTCCAGTTTTTTCAGTGGCTGCTGTTTTGATTTTGTTACACCAGAGAACTAATTTAGGTGGTAGAGGTCGTGTGATCTCAGGTGTTTTTGAAATTAGTAGAGTTGGTGCTTTTCAGGGTTTTTTTTGGGATTGCAGTAAGTACCCTTCCTATCCTTTTCTATTTAGATAGTTTGGGCCCCAACGTTTGCTCATTCTATTTTCTGTCTGTGTCAGTATTTCGTCTTGTCTAACCGCCATTACATGTTTGGGGGCTTGCTATTATCTTTGGGGTTCTGCTCCGGGGCAGATAGCTTTCCTATTTCTATCTTTAGGTGTAGTTAGTTTCTCAGGCTGTGACGAGGCGTCTAGGACCAACGTAGGAACGCTCCACGGCTGCCTCTAGTTGTGGTGGTTAGTCAGGGTACTGCAATCTCATAGATTCCAACTGCTCTGGTGTATTGCCTTTTTGCCTGCACTCCTCAGCTACCGAATCATAACAGTATCACCGGCCTAAATTTAAAATTGTATGGTACTCACAGAAGGGAAAAATATTGTGAAAGAAAAAACGGTTGTCAGAGTTGTCAGAGATATTTTTCTGTTTGTTGCATTTTTTTTTTTTTCTCCCTCTGTATCTCTGGGTGCTGGGGAGGATTTTTTCTCTCAATGGAGTTTGCACAGTTGTCTGGCCGTGTGGATCAGCTTGCCACTGAGGTTCGGAGTATTGCTGCATATCTTGCTAGGTTGCCTGTTGTGGAACCTAGGATTCCCATGCCAGATTTGTTTTTAGGGGATCGAGCTAAGTTTCAGAATTTCAAAAATAATTGTAAATTGTTTTTTGCCTTAAAATCTAAGTCCTCAGGAAACGCAGCGCAGCAGGTTCAAATTGTCATCTCTCTCCTGTGCGGCGATCCTCAGGATTGGGCTTTTTCCCTGACACCTGGGGATCCTGTTTTGAGTGATGTTGATGCATTTTTTCAGGCTTTAGGGTTATTGTACGATGAGCCTAATGTCACTGATCAAGCTGAAAAAGCCTTGTTGGCATTAAATCAGGGGCTTGATGACGCTGAGTTATACTGTCAGAGATTCCGTAGGTGGGCAGTCCTGACCAAGTGGAATGACGACGCTTTGGCGGCCCTTTTTCGGAAGGGGCTGTCAGATAATGTAAAGGATGTTATGGTGGGATTCCCTGTCCCCTCTGGTCTCAATGATTCTATGTCATTAGCGATTCAAATTGACAGACGTTTGCGTGAGCAGAGAAGTATGCGTGGAATAGTGTTGCCTTGTGAACCTGCTTCTGAATCCATGCAGTGTGATAGAGTGGTGTCTGGGGCACAGCGTCATGAGTTTCGAAAGTGCAATGGGTTATGTTTCTACTGTGGTGATGCCTCTCATGCTATTTCAGTCTGCCCTAAGCGGGGAAGACGTTTTGCACGCTCAGTTGTCTTGGGTAGTGTTCAGACTAAGTTTTTACTAACTGTCACTCTGATATGCTCTCTGTCCTCATTTTCTGCTCAGGCTTTCGTTGATTCTGGAGCAGCTATTAACCTGATGGATTATGATTTTGCTAAACATTGTGGGTTTCCCTTGATACCCCTACAGAAGTCTATTCCCCTTCTGGGGATCGATTCTACCCCTTTGGCTGAGAATAAACCTCATTTCTCTACTCAGGTGATAATGAGGGTTGAACCTGATCATCAAGAGTGCTGCAAATTTTTGGTTCTGTATAATCTGCATGATATTATCGTACTGGGTTTCCCTTGGTTACAGTCTCATAATCCTGTTTTGGATTGGAAATCTGTGTCTGTAACCAGTTGGGGCTGCCAATGTGTTAATACCAACACTCCTGTTTTTCTGCCTCCCCCCAGGCTCAGGATGTTCCTGACTTTTTGATTGATTTTTCTGATGTGTTTAGCGAAAGTAAATCTGCATCCTTGCCTCCCCATAGGAACTATGACTGCGCTATTGAATTAGTGCCTGGTAGTAAATTCCCTAAAGGTCGCCTTTTTAACTTGTCTGTACCTGAACATGACGCTATGCGGTCTTATATCAAGGAGTCATTGGAGAAGGGTCATATCAGACCATCCTCTTCACCCTTAGGTGCCGGTTTTTTCTTTGTGGCCAAAAAGGATGGTTCATTAAGGCCGTGTATTGATTATCGTCTTTTGAACAATATTACTGTGAAATATCAATACCCGTTACCCTTGATTTCTGACCTGTTTTCCAGGGTGAAAAACGCTACTTGGTTTACCAAGCTTGACCTCAGGGGGGCATATAACCTTATTCGCATTAAGCACGGGGATGAATGGAAGACGGCATTCAATACCCCGGAGGGGCATTTTGAGTACCTTGTGATGCCCTTTGGGCTCACTAATGCTCCTTCTGTCTTCCAGTCCTTCATGAATGACATTTTCAGGGATTTTGTGGATAAATTTCTGATTGTTTATTTGGATGATATCTTGATTTTTTCTAATGACTGGGACTCTCATGTGAAACATGTTCGAACTGTATTCCAGATTTTGAGAGAGAATGCTCTGTTTGTGAAGGGATCAAAGTGTCTTTTTGGCGTACAGAGGATCTCATTTCTGGGATTCATTTTGTCCCCATCTATTATTGAAATGGACCCGGTCAAGGATCAGGCCATCTGTGATTGGGTCCAACCTACTTCATTAAAGGCTCTTCAAAGATTTTTGGGTTTTGCCAATTTTTATCGTAAATTTATTGGTAATTTCTCGGTTATTGTTAAACCATTAACTGATTTGACCAAAAAGGGTTCTGATGTGGTGAATTGGCCTCCTGAGGCAGTCTCTGCATTTCAGGAACTTAAGCAGAGATTTACTTCTGCTCCTGTTCTACGGCAGCCTGATGTTTCTCTGCCATTTCAGGTGGAGGTTGATGCCTCTGAAATTGGGGCAGGTGCCGTTTTGTCCCAAAAAGATCCAGAGACCTCAAAAAGTAACCCTTGTGCCTTTTTCTCTCGAAAATTTTCTCCTACTGAACGTAATTATGACGTGGGTAATCGGGAGTTATTGGCCATGAAGTGGGCTTTTGAAGAGTGGAGACATTGTCTGAAGGGAGCCAAACATCGGGTGGTGGTCCTTACGGACCATAAGAATCTGGTTTATCTGGAATCTGCCAAGCGACTCAATCCTAGACAGGCCAGGTGGGCCTTGTTTTTCACACGTTTTAATTTTGTGGTTTCCTTTCTTCCTGGCACTAAGAATGTTAAGGCGGATGCCCTCTCGAGGAGTTTCCTTGCGGACTCTCCTGAGTTATCTGATCCTTCTGTTATTTTGAAAGAGGGTGTAGTTCTTTCCGCCATCTACCCAATTTGAGACTTGCTCTGGAGGGGTGTCAGGAGGATAGGCCCGAGCGCTGCCCTGTTGGAAAATTGTTTGTCCCGGACCAGTGGAAAAAGAGTGTGATGTCTGAGATTCATTGTTCCGCTTTGGCTGGGCATCCCGGAATTTTGGTACCAGAGACTTGGTTAGTCGGTCCTTTTGGTGGCCTACCTTGTCTCGTGATGTCAGGGAATTTGTGCAGTCCTGCGGGACTTGCTCTCGCTCCAAGCCTTGCTCTCGCTCTAGTGGTTTGTTGATGCCATTGCCTGTGCCCAAGAGACCATGGACCCATATCTCTATGGATTTCATTTCTGACCTTCCTGTTTCTCAGAGAATGACCGCCATCTGGGTGATTTGTGATAGGTTTTCCAAGATGATACATCTTGTGCCATTGCTAAGTTGCCTTCCTCCTCTGAATTGGTGCCGTTGTTCCTTCAGCACGTGGTTCGTTTACACGGCATTCCTGAGAACATTGTGTCTGACAGAGGAGTCCAGTTTGTTTCCAGATTTTGGAGGACTTTTTGTTCTAAACTGGGTGTTCAATTGTCTTTCTCCTCGGCATTTCATCCTCAGACCAATGGTCAAACTGAGAGAACAAACCAGACATTGGATACTTATCTAAGATGCTTTGTGTCTGCTGATCAGGATGACTGGGTCTCTTTTTTGCCTTTGGCTGAGTTTGCTCTTAATAATAGGGCTAGCTCTGCCACTTTGATGTCTCCATTTTTCTGTAATTCTGGGTTTCACCCTCGATTTTCTTCAGGACAGACGGAGGCTTCTGTCTGTCCAGGTGTTGACTCTGTTGTGGAGCGTATGCAACAGATTTGGGACCAGGTAGTGGAGAGGTTGTCCCTCTCTCAGGAGAGGGCCTAGCGGTTTGCTAACCGGCATAGGACTGATGGTCCTCTGTTTAAAGTAGGGGACTTGGTCTGGTTGTCCTCAAAAAATATTCCTATGAGAGTAGCATCTCCTAAATTTAAGCCTAGGTTCATTGGACCTTATAAGATCATGGAGATTCTTAATCCTGTTTCTTTTCGTTTGCTTCTTCCAGGGACATTTAAGATCCATAATGTGTTCCACAAGTCCTTGTTGAAGAGGTTTGTTGAGCCAGTGGTTCCTGCTGCTGTGCCTCCTGACCCTGTTTTGGTTGAGGGCAATCTGGAGTATGTGGTTGAGAAAATATTAGATTCTCGTTTTTCTAGACGGAAACTCCAGTATTTGGTTAAGTGGAGAGGTTATGGTCAGGAAGACAATTCTTGGGTGTTTGCTTCGGACATCCATGCTGGAGAACTCATCCGTGCGTATCATAGAACTCATCCTGACCGACCTGGTTGCTCAAATGAGGGTTCGGTGACCCCTCCTCAAGGGGGGGGTACTGTTGTGAATGGGCTTGAGATGAGTTCTGAGCAGAGGCTCCCTCTGGTGGTTACAAGCGGTACTGGTCTGTTCAGTGAAGATTGTGAGGACTGGGAATCAGGTGTTACTGACTGGTCTTATATAAGGGAGTTACCTTCCCATCAGGGTTGCCGGTGATCAATTGTTCGGGTCTCAATCCTGTTTCCCTTGTAGCCTGCTGTGTCGTGTCTGCATCTCCTGCTAACAGATAAGACATTTTCTTCTTTTTGTTTCTGTGCTTAATTTTTGCATTTTGTCCTGCACTTCTGTGGGGGCCTTCTGGGTCCCCTCAGGGGGCTTTTGCCCTCTCAGTTTAGTTTAGCACTGATGTTTGTACTTTTGCTTTTTCCAGTTTTTTCAGTGGCTGCTGTTTTGATTTTGTTACACCAGAGAACTAATTTAGTTGGTAGAGGTTGTGTGATCTCAGGTGTTTTTGAAATTAGTAGAGTTGGTGCTTTTCAGGGGTTTTTTTGGGATTGCAGTAAGTACCCTTCCTATCCTTTTCTATTTAGTTAGTTTGGGCCCCAACATTTGCTCATACTATTTTCTGTCTGTGTCAGTATTTCGTCTTGTCTAACCGCCATTACATGTTTGGGGGCTTGCTATTATCTTTGGGGTTCTGCTCCGGGGCAGATAGCTTTCCTATTTCTTTCTTTAGGTGTAGTTAGTTTCTCAGGCTGTGACGAGGCGTCTAGGACCAACGTAGGAACGCTCCACGGCTGCCTCTAGTTGTGGTTAGTCAGGGTACTGCAATCTCATAGATTCCAACTGCTCTGGTGTATTGCCTTTTTGCCTGCACTCCTCAGCTACCGAATCATAACAGGGTCCACAGCAAAATCAGTCGCGGATCAGCAGCAAAATCCGCCGCGGATCAGCAGCAAAATCCGCCGCGGATCAGCAGCAAAATCCGCTGCAGATCAGCAGCAATATCCGCCGTGGATCCGCAGCAAAATAAGCTGCGGATCAGCAGCAAAATCCACTAGGAAAAAAAAAAAATTCTTTATTTTATTATTTGTCCCTACCTATGACAGGGGGGGTTCATTTACTTTTTTTTTATTTTGATCACTGTGACAGTTTATTACAGTGATCAAAATAAATTTTTGTACACTGGAGGGCGCACTGCGCATGCGCCGGCCATTTTCCAAGATGGCGGCACCCATGAAGAATCCCGGGCAGCAGCCGGGACAGATCCAGGGACATCGGTGGACCGGGAGAGGTGAGTAAGGGGGGTCGGAAGGTGAGGGGGGATCGGTAGGTGGGGGCAGCGGATCGAAGGGGCAGGGGAGCAGATAGTGACGGCGGTGACCGATCGCTGCCATCTTTCGGTGGCGGCGGCCGATCACCGCTGTGACTTGGTGTGGGGGGGTCAGATGTTGGTTTCCAGCCATGGCAGATGCTATTGCAGCATCGGCCATGGCTGGATTGTAATATTTCACCAGTTTCATTGGTGAAATATTACAAATCGCTCTGATTGGCTGTTTCACTTTTAACAGCCAATCAGAGCGATCGTGGCCACGTGGGGGTTAAGTCAACCCCCCTGTAGTGATGCACTAAGGGTCCTGTGCCTGCGGGTCTGGTGACCTTTCAGTGACCCTGGTCACCCGACCCCAGGAACATGATTTATAGCATGACGCCGACGTCGGCGTCATGGGTCGGGATGGCACTGGTTTTCATGACGCCGACGTCGGCGTCATGGGTCGGGAAGGGGTTAATGCAAATTTTAAAACTTGATGCATAAGCTTTACCTTAGCGTGACCAGTTTTGGACTAGTATTTCTTAGATAAGTATTTTTAGACCCCACCCTCCATCTATGCAGAACATATCCACATCCTTTTCAAGAAGCACGCAGGAATGGATGGAAACAAAGGGCTGGAGAGTTCTGAAGTTGCAAACAATGATTTCCGGTTCTAAATCCATTGAACACCTGAGGAGGGGAAATTTTAAAAATTTCTGTAGGGAGAAGGCACCCCTTTAAATGAGAGACATGGTGCAGTTTACAAAAGAAGAGTGGTC
>JARQOD010000005.1:298067197-298131557 GCA_033576555.1 Oophaga sylvatica
GAAAAAAGTAAAAATGGGCCCCTTTCCCCTTCCGAGCTCTCCCGGGTTTTTCCCCAAAAACAGTGTTCCCCCCCCAATATGGGGTTCAGGGTACTCAGAAAATTTTGGACAACACTTATGTGGTCCAAATTTCTCCTTTACCCTTGGAAAAAAAAAAATTAGTGACAAAAAGTAATTTTTGTGGGAAAAAAAATAGGATTTTTTATTTTCATGCCCGTGCTTTATAAACTTGTGTGAAGCACTTGGGGGTTGAAAGTGCTCACCAAAGATCTAGATAAGTTCCTTAGGGGTCCTAGTTTCCAAAATGGGGTCACTTGTGGGGGATTTCCACTGTTTAGGCTCATCTGGGCACTGCAAACGGAACATGACCCCCATCAACGTCTGCATTCCAAAACGTACTACTTCCCTTCCAAGCCCTGCCGTGCGCCCAAACAGTTTACCCCCCCCCCACATATGGGTATCAGCGTACTCAGGACAAATTGGACAACAACTTTTGGGTCCAATTTCCTTGGGAAAATTCAAAATTTGGGACAAAAAAATCATTTTTGTGGAAAATTTGTTTTTTTTTTTTTCACACCTAGGCATTATAAACTTTTGTGAAACACTTGGGGGTTCAAAGTGCTCACAACAGATCTAGATAAGTACCTTAGGGGTCTAGTTTCCAAAATGGTGTCACTTGTGGGGGTTTCCACTGTTTAGGCGCATCAGAGGTTCTCCAAGCGCGACATGGCGTCCAATCTCAATTCCAGCCAATTTTAGTTTGAAAAAGTCAAACGGCGCTCCTTCCCTTACGAGCTCTGCCGTGTGCCAAAACAGTGGTTTTCCCCCACATATTGGGTATTGGCATACTCAGGAGAAATTGCATAACAACCTTATCTGTCCATTTTCTCCTTTTACCCTTGTGAAAATAAAAAAAGTTTGTAAAAGATCATTTTTGTGGCTAAAAAGTTAAATATTCATTTTTTCCTTCCACGTTGCTTCAGCTCGTGTGAAGCACCTGAAGGGTTATTAAACTTCTTGAATGTGGTTTTGAGTACCTTGAGGGGTGCAGTTTTTAGAATGGTGTCACTTTTGGGTATTTTCTGCTATATAGACCCGTCAAAGTGACTTCAAATGTGAGGTGGTCCCTAAAAAAATGGCTTTGTAAATTTTGTTGTAAAAATGAGAAATCACTGGTCAACTTTTAACCCTTATAATTTCCTAACAAAAAAAAATTTTGGTTCCAAAATTGTGCTGATGTAAAGTAGACATGTGGGAAATGTTACTTATTAACTATTTTGTGTGACATATTTCTCTGTTTTAAAGGAAAAAAAATTCAAAGTTTGAAAATTGCAAAATTTTCAAAATTTTCACCATATTTGCGGTTTTTTCAAAAATAAACGCAAGTTATATCGAAGAAATTTTACTTCTAACGTGAAGTACAATATGTCACGAGAAAACATTCTCAGAATCGCGAATATCCGTTGAAGCGTTCCAGAGTTATAACCTCATAAAGAGACAGTGGTCAGAATTGTAAAAATTGGCCCGGTCATTAACGTGCAAACCACCCTTGGGGGTGAAGGGGTTAAAATGAACCAATGAAAGTCAGACATTGTTTTTCAACCATGCTTCAACAGAATTTTAAAAAAAATAATACTCATGAATTAGGCCTGGATAGAAATGATGGTACCCTTAACTTAATATTTTGTTGCACACCCTATTGAGGCTATCACTGCAATCAAACGATTCCTGTAACTGTCAATGAAACTTCTGCACCTCTCTACAGGTATTTTGGCCCATTCCTCAAGAGCAAACTGCTCCAGTTGTCTCGTGTTTGAAGGTTGACTTTTCCAGATGGCATATTTCAGCTCTTTCCAAAGATGCTAAATAGGATTTAGGTCAGGACTCATAGAAGGCCACTTCAGCATAGTCCAATGTTTTCCTCTTATCCATTCTTGGGTGTTTTTAGCTTTGTGTTTTGGGTCATTATCCTGTTGCAAGACCCATGACCTGCCACTGAGACCAAGCTTTCTGACACTGGGCAACACATTTCTCCCTAGAATCCCTTGATAGCCTTTGAGATTTCATTGTACCCTGCACAGATTCTAGACACCGTGTGCCAGATGCAGCAAAGCAGCCCCAGAACATAACAGAGCCTCCTCCATGTTTCATAGTAGGGACAGTGTTCTTTTCTTGATATGCTTCATTTTTCCTTCTGTGAACATAGAGCTGATGTGCCTTGCCAAAAAGTTCAATTTTTGTCTCATCTGTCCATAGGACATTCTCCTAGAAGCTTTGTGGCTTGTCAACATGTAGTTTGGCAAATTCCAGTCTGGCTTTTTTATGATTTTTTTTTCAACAATGGTGTCCTCCTTGGTTGTCTCCCATGAAGTCCACTTTGGCTCATACAATGATGGATGGTGCTATCTGACACTGATGTTCCTTGAGCTTGAAGTTCACCTTTAATCTGTTTAGAAGTTTTTTTCTGGGCTCTTTTGTTACTATTCGTATTATCCGTCTCTTTGATTTGTCATCAATTTTCCTCCTGCGGCCATGTCCCATAGAGATTAAATTTCTGAACAATATGTGCAACTGTACTCACAGAAACATCAGGCTGCTTGGAGATGGTCTTATAACTTTTACCTTTAAGATGTTTGTCTATAATTTTCTTTCTAATCTCCTGAGACAACTCTTTCCTTCGCTTCCTCTGGTCCATGTTGAGTGTGATACACACCATGTCACCAAACAGCACAGTGAGTATCTGTAGCCCTCTATACAGGCCCACTCACTGATTCCAAGATTGTAGACACCTGTGATGCTAATTAGTGGACACATCTTGATTTAACATGTCCCTTTTGTCACATTATTTTCAGGGGTATCATCATTTCTGCCCAGGCCTGTTTCATGAGTTTTATTTATTTTTTAAATTCTGTGGAAGCATGGTTGAAAAGCAATATCTGACTTTCATTTGTTCATTTTCATAGATTTTTGATCTATTATTACTTTTGTCAGATTCAAGTCATTTCTGTGAACATTGTGGGGTTTTCTGTCATTAAACGAGGGGTGCCAACAATTTTGACCACGTGTGTATGTATAGAGCTGTTTTTTTGCTCTCTGCATGTAACCATTTATTGAGCAGTATTTGGTGGTGTTAACTCATGATTTGTGGGACACTGCTACTTATTCGCTGCACAATAAAATATATTTGCAGTGTATGATGAAGAAGGTACATGACACTGTTATTTGGGCACCATACATATGCCATTGTATGGTTTAGTTATTTAGTCGTTTAGCCATTGTATGGTTTAGTCATGTATGATATTACACCATATTATGGGACACATCAACAGAGAGTATCGCATACCGATCAACATAGGGCCTGCCATGAAAGAAATTAAAGAATAAATATAAGTAAACAGTGATGGGTGAATCCCTGGATGTTCTGGTTCGGCCGAACAATTGAAAAAAGTTCGATTCGGGTACTAGAACAGTACTCAAACCCAGACCCCATTCACATGGGGTTACATCTGGATGACAGTGCGGCAAACACTGCCTCTGATCGGCGGAAAGATCATTACCACTGGTCAGAGAAATGCAGTTCCCATGCTGTCAAATGACAGTATGAGCTAGCAACCGTGATTGGAGGTAAAATGTTTACCTCTGGTCACAGAGGTATCAGCTGATGAGAGAGTAGTACTTCCATCAGCCTATGCCTGCTGCCGCTAATAATAGCGAGAGCAGGTATGGCTGATGGGAGTATTCATTAGCCAGCACCCACGCTATAAATAAATAATTTTGTTTTAAAATGACGTGGGGGTCTTTTTATTTTTGATAGCCAGCATGGCAACAGGGTTTATCAGATCAGCTTTCACGTGCCTGAAAAGATGTGGACTCAGCATTGGGCCCACATAAAAGAGCGGGAGGCAACCTATGATTTACCTATACGTCAAAGGTTGTAAAGGGTTAATGTCTAACCCTCACAACCTCTCTGCATAACAGACAAATGCCCTTTGTAATCTTTTTTCTCCATCATCTTTAAAGAAAAGCTTTCTAATTTTCTCTCATAGTCACACCTCCCCAATTGTGCTATTGACCCTATCCCATTCCACTTCCTCACAAACTTATCACCATGGTTACCCCATCCCTTGCCATTTTAACAACTTATAATTTCCTATGGTGCCTTCTCTTCCTTTTTCAAACATGCAACCATCACACCCATCATAAAGAAGCAATCCCTTGATACAACCTGTACATCCAGCTATTAGCTCATATGACTAATCCCTTTCACCTCAAAACTTCTTGAATAATACGTCCACATTATACTCTCCTCTTACCTCTTATCCAACAAACTCTTCAACAACCTTCAATCATACTTCTGTCTTCATCACTCCACTGAAACGGCGACCATAAACAACAACAATAACAAACTACTAACTGCCAAAGTCAATAGATAATACTTTGTACTCCTCCAAAAAGATCTACCCTCCTGCTTTGACACAGTTGACCACTTCCTCCTACTGCAACACCTCTCATCCCTTGGTCTCAAAGATCTTACCGTCTTCTGAATATCCTCATACCTCACTAACCACACATTTAGTGTCTCCCATTCCCACACTATCTCCTCATTCCATTCTCTCTCTGTTGGTGTCCTTTAAGGCTCAGCTATGACTTGTAGTACCACCTATATGCTAATGACACTCAAAAATTTTCCTTTTCTGGCACAAATGTCAACTCTCCACTGTCCAGAATCCTACAGTGTCATCAACTTTATCATCTTTCTTCTCATCACACTTCTTAAAACTCAATACGGACAAAACCAAACTCATCATCTTTCCTCCATCTCACTCAACCCCATCACCAGACCTATCCATTACAGTAAATTATATCATGGTTTCCCCTGCATCACAATTCTCTGCCTCGGTGTAACCCTTGACTTCGCTCTGTCCTTCAAACCACATATCCAAACCATTACCACTTCCTGTCATTCTCAACTCAAAATTATTTCCAAAATCCGTCCTTTCCTCAACACTGTATCAACAAAAATATTAGTACATGCTCTTATCATCTCCAAACTCGACTTCTGCAATATCCTCATTTGTGGCCTCCCAACTAACACTCCCACACACCTTCAGTTTATCCTTAAAGGGGTTGTCCGCTACTAGAACAATCCCTTCTTAAATGAGTTTTTCGGCCCGCCGATAAAATAATAAAGCGTATGCTCGCCTCCCCTGATGGTGCCGTTCCCGCAGTGTTGGCAGTCGCTCTCTTAGTGTAAGAAGGGGATCTAGTAGAAGAGAACACATTTAACACCGCTGCCCAATTAATCCTCCTGTCCTCTCAGTACTTCACCACCTCTACATATCTGCCAATCTCTTCACTGGCTTCCAATTCTATATCAAATCCAGTAAAAATGACTAACAATGAGGCCGTCCATAATCTGTCTCTCACATACATCTCCAAACTAATGTTTCGCTACCTTCTTACAGGGTCGCCATCACGTTATTACTGCCCTTACTGGCGTATGGGGCTCGACAAACAGCGGGGGCCCGCAGTGGGCCCCCTTTCTTCTGCTCACCGAGCCCCGGAGGACACATGTTCAGTTAAAATGCATGAGATTCCTCCCACACAGCAACAGTTAACAGCCGCCAGCCAATCACAGGCCAGCAGCTGACATCAGCACGCACTTCGCTGGGAATGACGGTCCGCGACTCAGATGAATCTAGCAGAGGACACCACTGGACCTCAGCCAGGTAAGGAGAAACTTTATTTTGTAAAGCCGCACTATCAGAGTACATTATACAGCTATAAAGGTCCATTATACTACTATGGGACTGCATTATACTGCTATGGGGGTGTATTATACTTCTATAGGGGTGCATTATACTACTATAAGGGTGCATTATTCTACTATGGGGCTCCATTATACTCCTATAGGGGTGCATTATACTCCTATAGAGGTGCATTATACTACTATGGGGTGAATTATACTACTGTGGCAGTGCATTATTCTGCTATGGGTGTGCATTATACTACTATGGGGAAGCATTATACTGCTATGGGGGTGCATTATCCTAAATATGATTGTGGGGTGCATTTTGCTATGGGGTGCATTTATGCTACTATGCGTTGCATGATACTACTATGGGGTGCATTATACTATGGGGGTGTATTATACTGCTATGGGGGTGCATTATACTACTGTGAGAGTGTATTATAGTATATATGATTATGGGGTGCACTATACTACTATGGGGATGCATTATACTGCTGTATATGACTATGGGGTGCATTATACTATTATATATGACTACGGGGTGCATTATACTTTATGTGTGACTATGGGGGTGCATTATACTACCATGAGGTGTATTATACTACTATGTGGGTGCATTATACTATTATATATGACTATGCGATACAGTATACTGTTATGAATGACTATGGGGACAATATGGAGAGACATGAGGCAGAATGGGAGGAAACGTGGGATCCAGAATGGGAGGACACATTGGGTCCAGAATGTGGGATATTATTACTGTAGGGGTGAATTAAAGGATATTATTTTTGAGGATACTGTTTTCAGTGTGGGGGAGGAGAGGTCCTGTTACTGTGCAGGGCGACACAGTCGTTTTTTTCTTCATCTGGCGTAGTGTAGAGGTTGGGGAAAAATTGGGGAATGTGCTCTAGGAACTGTGTTATTTTCTGTAGAGATGTGTCCTGGCTGGAAGAAGTGATGGCTATGTGTGCTGGATGAAGATGAAAAGAAGCAAAGATGAAGGACTTCAACTAGAGACGTAACCAGTGAGTGAGTGTGTTACCTGTACAGTGACACTATACACTGTATACTATATGCAGAGGTCCTGTGTATAATGTCACTTGTGATCACTGCATTATCTGTGCAGTGACACTATATGCAGAGCTACTGTGTATAATGTCACTGGTGATCGCTGCACATTACCTTACACCAACACTATTTACAAAGCTCCTATGTATAATGTCACTGGTGATCACTGTATTACCAGTATACTGTATACAGAGCTCCTTTATATAATTTCATTGGTGAACATTGTATTACTTGTACACTATATGCTATATATACTGCTCCTGTGTATAATGTCACTGGTGATCACTGTATTACCTGTACACTGACACTATATACAGAGCTCCTGTGTTTGTCACCGGTGATCACTGTATTACGTGTACACTGATGCTATACACTGTGTACTATATACAAAGCTCCTGTGTAAAATGGCACTTATGGAAAAATTTGTATCGTGTTTTTTATTAATGATCAGTATTGTAGTATTCGGTCACTATGTAGTTGTAATATGTGGTCCGACCATGGTGTGGTCATATTTGTCCTTTATATGTGGTATTATTCAGTAACTATGTGGTGGTAATATGTGGTCCGGCCATGATGTGGTGGTATTTGTTCCTTGTAGGTTTTATTATTCAGTAACTTTATGGCGGTAATATGTGGTCTGGTCATGGTGTGACAGTATTTGTCCCTTGTAAGTCGTATTAATGTTCATTTTAAAAAAATATATGCGACACATTCCATTAAAGAAACATAATAAAAATATAACTAAAAAGAGTATTGGATATTTTAACAAATATTTAATAGGTAAAAGTATAGCAGGGTCCTGCCAAAAGAGTCTACCTTGTTATGGTGGCGGTTTAAAAAAAAACTTTTAGCCAAAACAAAAGCAGCTGGCTATATGTGTGATGTGGTGTTAGATGGGAACTGATAATGTGTGATTGGTGAAGACAAGGTGCAGATGTGGAGTTTTTCTATGAGTGGATGGTAGGACTGTGGGATGTTCGAGGGAAGGAGGCGGAGCTGGGATGGAGCTTGTGCGTAGTCTCAAGGGGGCCCAAAAGTTTTGCCAGTATAAAGCCCCGAAATTCCTGGTGGCAGCCCTGCCTTCTTACACATAATCTGTGACCCTCAAAAGTTCTACTTCTTTCCTCTGCCATTGAACGTTCCTCATAAAACCACATCCAAGATTTTTCAATGGGATCCACCATCCTCTGGATTTCAGTGCCTCAGCACATCCAATTATCTTAGAACCATCAGGCACAAACTAAAAACTCATCACTTTAGGAAAGTCTGCAGCCTGCAATAACCCTACTGCCACCTTGTTACCACCGAACGTTTTTTGAACCCCACAACTTACTGTCTTCCTACGCAGTATCATGCAGTTTGTAAGCCCTTGAGGGCAGAGTCTTCTCCCCCTCTGTACCAGTCTGTCAATGTTATTTTATTGTAATGGATATTATGTATCTAGTATATGTACGTAAACCCTCTTTGTATGTTCAGCACCATGGAATTATTGCAGCTTTGGAAATTAGTAATACTACTATTAATAATAATGATATAGGTTTACCATAGGTAGGAAAACGCCTCAAGTATCTGAACTGTTGGGAGGTAGGGTTTTCTCATAATAGGATCTTCAGATAATGCGTATAATTTATCTATATAGTAAAAGTGCTCAATTTATATGGTTCTAGGCATCTCAGAGGGGAAATGAAGGGTATTAAAGTTTGTTTGCAAACTGGAATGAAAATTGTAAGTCGTTTCTTCTCTTTTACTGTGATAAATGCCAGAAAATATAAGTTGGTTCCCTCATGTCTGATCCATCCACAGACGCATGCTTTGTTTCTGTAAGCAGCTGTATTTAATTGCAGCAAGGCAAACCTCCTTTGTGTACATGAAAAGAAAACCTGCAATTTATTGCAACATGCTGTATAGTTTCTGCTGTACATCTGCCCTCAGTGTCAATTAAATGAACTGATCTATTAGGATATGTTTGCAATTCATAGAGCGGACAGCTATATTTGTAACAGGAAAGAGATGAAAAAGTCAAACATATGGATAAATGGTGAAAAGAGACAAATTGAAGGCTTCAGTAAATCATTTGCACGCTTAAATATCACTGGAACACTTAGCTAGGCTCTGACATAAAATAGGGCCTAGACATACTTAGTCAATGTTTGAGCGGCCTGGTTAAAAGTTGAATGCTTGGTAGCCTAGGCAAGATCAGCAGGATATTCCATACAAAAAAGTGCCAGAAATCCTCCATTGAATTCACTTTACATATTGAAATGAGTAAAGGTTATAATACTTTAACTATTACAAGACCATATAGAACTCATGGGGTGTGTCCTCAATAGCAGGGCATTTATGGGGATAGGAAAATGTATA
Organism: Oophaga sylvatica; assembly: GCA_033576555.1. Lineage (NCBI taxonomy): Eukaryota > Metazoa > Chordata > Amphibia > Anura > Dendrobatidae > Oophaga > Oophaga sylvatica. The sequence goes on from JARQOD010000005.1 coordinate 298,076,382, forward strand.
GAAACAAGGTCATACCTTAGTTCTAGTCTGTCTACACCAAAACAGCAATATGTCACACCTTCTTCAACTACTCCAGTTCTGAATGTAGGTCACATGCCTTTTGCTTGTAGAGAAAATTTGTAGAGGACTTTTGCTGCACTAAATTCTGTTAAAAAAAAAAAACATCTCCAAGCTCCTATCCCAATATGTAGCAGGTGTGATATTAATATTAGCAAATACCTGCAATGAGAAATTTAGTATAGTTCTTCACTATCTCGCTTACCTCATGTAGGGCATTACAGTACCTTAGGTATACATGTTTATGACCACTCATATAGTGACAATTACAGTAATACCTTGACAGTTTTCCAGAAGAGCCCTATCTCGTCACAGTGGAAGACTTGCTGAGGGATGTATCCTTCGGCTTCTATCAGTTTGGAAAAAGTTATAATAAAATCGTCAGCTGCCTTCACATCCGAACTTGCTGCTTCTCCATGCCTGATGATGGACTGAATGCCAGTACTCTTTTTAAAATTATTAAATCATCACTGACTGTTTTTGAATGACTCTTCCGATTCCTTGTTTGTTGATGTTCCCACCAAGTGTTGCATGAACTCCCCAGAAATGTCTTGTGTCTTCTCACAGATGATGCTCTCGGTCACGGTATCTCCAGCCAGCTACTTCCCCATCAAACACGCTAACAACTTCTTCATCTCTTCATGGACAGAGGTCCGGAGCTTTGAAATAATATTAACACCCTTGGCTAGCCTTTATCGACTCCTTCTGCTTCAAAATCGTACACATCGTACTATGATCGTACTACCTCGCCAAGTCGACAACTCGCACACCCCATTCATGTTTTTCAATGATTTCCTGGTTTATATCTAAGGACATCATCCTTTTTGTCTTCTCAACACTGATCCTGTCACTTTATTAGGACCCATGGTTAAAAACAAAGTAACAGCGACATCAGAGATGCTGGCATGGCAAGAATACCATGTGAACTGAACGCACGCTGGGCTACCTAGTGGTGAGTGGCATAAGCTTGCTCGCTCGTAACTCAGATATCGGCTTGTATCAAAAAGCAAGAAATCGACCGAGCACCGGCCCGTATTTGGAGAATTCGTAAGTTGATTCACTTGTTAGTCAAAGTTTATTATAGATAGTTACACCGCTCTTAGTGGTCACACAGTAACCATAGATACCAAAGCTATTGCAATGCCCTACATAAGTAAAGCAACATAACAAATCTGAAGAATTATACTAAATTTCTACTTGAAGGCATTTGCTAATATTATTATTGCACCTGTAGGAAAGTGGACCAGAGAAGACAAGCACAGTTGATGCCTAACTGAGCAACTCAAAGCAAACACCGCCAGCTGCTGGTCAAAGACTACAGAGAAAGTGAAAGTAAAAATTGTACTAGTAGGAACCTAAGGGTGAAGTGTATGTTCCCACAGGAAGGGAATCAGGGTATTGAGAAGACACCAGGTAAGACACCGGTCAAGTGACAGTTGTGTTGTAGTTACTAACTACAAAAGTCCTGGCTGGGTCAAGAAGGTGGGAGTTGGAGCCAGAACCTGTACCTAGTTGTGAAATGGGTCTACAGTCACCATCACAACAGAAGGGTCAGAGAGCACCATGACAAGTAGTCAATAGATCCAATGTTAAGGTGGGCAAGTAGATGAATGGTTAAACAATCACTGAATGAACAGTCATTTGATAAACCATCATTATCCTGATACATTAACATTAGTCAGTTTTGTCCTAGTAAAGTTGTTTAAACTGGCCACACATGTTCAACAACACCAGGCAATAAACAATCTTTCTGAGACTATTCATTTATTGTAGGATAGTTTGTGCAATAAAGATCTTTCTTTCAATGAAAACTCCATTTTAGGCAATGGTCAGTCGTTGTTTCATTTCACCTGACCAACAGGTCTATTGTCTATTGTGTATAAGCAATTTAAATGTTTATTGACAAATATACAGTACAGACCAAAAGTTTGGACACACCTTCTCATTCAAAGATTTTTCTGTATTTTCATGACTATGAAAATTGTAGAATCACACTGAAGGCATCAAAACTATGAAGTAACACATGTGGAATTATACATTACACTTTATAAAAAAGTGTGAAACAACTGAAAATATGTCTTATATTCTAGGTTCTTCAAAGTAGCCACCTTTTGCTTTGATTACTGCTTTGCGCGCAGAAAAAGTGAACGGATGGACACTACATGCCTGGTTCCCACCGTGAAGCATGGAGGAGAAGGTGTGATGGTGTGTGGGTGTTTGCTGGTGACACTGTTGGGGATTTATTCAAAATTGAAGGCATACTGAACCAGCATGGCTTCCACAGCATCTTGCAGCGGCATGCTATTCCATCCGGTTTGCGTTTAGCTGGTGTCATGTGTGCATTGCCACGAAGATCGTCGCGGTTGCACATTTTGACTTCTCACAGCTGAGCTGCTGTTTCTTTGTGTTTGGCAGCTAGGGAGTTAATTCTGTCTGTGCTCGGTGCAGTTTCTCCCGGCTGCAATTGATTATTTGTTGATTGGTTTCCTTTAAATTCCTGGTTGTCTGCTTGGGGAGTTGCCAGTGAAACCTTCATGCAGACCACAGATAGGAATGAATCTGTATAGACTTTAGTTGTGAGCTCCTTAGTTGTTCTAAGCTCAACTTGGTTAGAGTTTATTTCCCAGACCATTTATATTCCTTTGGTGTTTGAGTGTGTATGCAAGCGAGTGTTATCCTGTCTGTCTTATATGTCTAATCTGTGTATTTAGCTAAGATCAGCCCATATCCCTTTGGTGGTAGTCAGGATCCTTCTTAGGACTGATTACAGGGTTCAGGGTCTGATAGGAGACAGGGTTAGGTTGGTGACTTGGACCTCTGAACCATTATCAGTACCTCCAAGGTGAGGGATTAGTTAGGACCCCAGTTTAGGGTCAGGTTAGATCCCGGTCCACCTCTTTCCTGTTTCAGCTCATCAAGTCCTCAAGATTAACCCTGGGTTCAGCAGATATCGTGTCAGGTAAATCTATTCTAAACTTACATGCTGATGTAGCTATACTAGTTGTTGTATAGAGTGTTGTTCCTGTATTAGTAGTTTACTGACATTGTATACATATCATTAGACAGCGTGACATTTTCACTGGCCTTAAAAATTATCTCCAGTTACCATGGATCCAGTAGCCCAGCTGGCTCTGCAGTTGCAGGGATTATCCATGGAGCTGACGGACATTAAGTCCAAAGTTTTGTCTCCCCTGGAGCAAACCAGAGTTGAACCTAAGGTTGCTCTCCCGGACAGGTTCACTGGTGGGCGAGACAAATTTTTCACCTTCCGGGAGGCATGTAAATTGTATTTTCGGCTTCGGCCTCGATCATCAGGGAGTGAGGAGCAGAGAGTGGGAATTGTTATATCACTTCTGCAAGGGGACCCTCAATCCTGGGCATTTTCCCTTCCTCCGGGATCCCCGGCTCTACTGTCTGTAGATCAATTTTTTACTGCCCTGGGATTGGTATATGATGACCCAGATCGGGTCTCTCTTGCTGAGACAAAATTACGTAAGATACAGCAGGGAGATCGTCCGGCAGAGGAATTTGCTTCTGAGTTTCGTAGATGGGCCACAGATACTCAGTGGAATGACCCAGCTCTTAGGAGCCAGTTTTGTCATGGGCTTTCTGATAAATTAAAAGACGTTTTGGCTCAGTATGAGTCTCCTCCTTCTCTGGAGGCTGCTATGGCCTTAGCTATCCGTACTGATAGACGGCTTCGGGAGAGGGGTGAGGTAACCCCACTCCCTGTTGTTTCTCCTCCTACCACTAAAGTCCCTTATGTTGAGGTTCCCCTTGTCTGTTCGGATGAGCCTACGCAGTTGGGAGGGACATCATTTCGTAGGAGGGGATTGGCGGTACGCCGCAGGACTAGAAGATGTTTTTTCTGCGGGAAAGAGGGACATTTTGTTGGAGAATGTCCATCCCGTGCCTTGTTGAGCCAAAAGTCGCCGGAAAACTGTTAATCCCAGGTTGTGTGGTGGACGACAACCTGGGAGTATGTATTTCATCCGCCAGTTCTTCTCAGTTCCTTGTACCAGTGGAGGTGGTAGTTGGTACGAGAGTGGAGAGATTGTCTGTTCTTCTTGATAGTGGTTCCGGGGCTAATCTGGTTGACGCTCAGTTTGCTCAGGCTCAAGGTATGCATCTGAGTGTATTGGTCAAACCGATCCCTATATTCTCCATTGACGCCAGGCCTCTCGGCCAAGGTAGCTTTGTTCATGAGGTTCATAACATTGACCTTCGGGTAGGGGCAATACATAGGGAACAATTATCTTGTTATGTGTTGGAGGGTCTACCTACTCCCATTGTGTTGGGACTTCCTTGGTTGGTTAAACATAACCCTGTGATTAATTGGCAGTCCAGAGAAATAAGCCAATGGGGTGAGTTTTGCAAAAGCAACTGCATGAACACAGTCATTAGTGCGGTCGTGCCTAGTACATTGCCTCCTTTTTTGGAGGATTTTGGGGATGTTTTCTCTGAGGAGGGGTGTCAGGAGTTGCCTCCTCATCGCGTGTATGACTGCTCTATTAATCTCCTTCCTGATGCTAAGTTGCCTAAAGCTAGGTTGTATAATCTTTCTGGTCCTGAGAGGCAGGCTATGAAAGATTATATTTCTGAAAGTCTGGCCAAAGGGCATATTAGACCTTCATCTTCCCCAGTAGCGCGGGGTTCTTCTTTGTGAAGAAGAAAGATGGAGGCCTACGCCCTTGCTTGGATTTCCGCGAACTTAATCGGATTACTGTTCGAGATCCGTATCCACTCCCTCTTATTCCTGATCTCTTCAATCAAATTGTTGGCGCCAAATGGTTTTCTAAATTGGATCTCAGGGGGGCGTATAATCTGATTAGGATAAAAGAGGGGGATGAGTGGAAAATGGCGTTTAACACGCCGGAGGGACATTATGAGAACCTAGTCATGCCTTTTGGTCTGACTACTGCACCAGCAGTATTCCAACATTTTGTTAATGACATTTTTCGTCACCTTGTGGGGCTGTTTGTGGTTGTATATTTGGACGACATTTTAATTTACTCAGCCAGATCTTGTGTCTCATCAGGAGCATGTGAGACAGGTGTTGCAGATCTTGCGAGACAATAAATTATACGCCAAACTGGAGAAGTGTGTATTTGCCGTACAGGAACTTCAGTTTTTGGGTTTTTTGGTGTCAGCCTCCGGTTTCCGTATGGACCCTGAAAAGGTGAGAGCAGTGCTTGAATGGGATCAGCCAGGGGATCTTAAGGCTCTGCAGCGTTTTTTGGGGTTTGCTAACTACTACCGGAAATTTATTTGTAATTTCTCATCTGTCGTCAAACCTCTCACTGACATGACAAGAAAAGGGACGGATTTTTCTAAATGGTCGGACAAAGCTTGTCAAGCCTTTTCCTCTTTGAAGAAATGTTTTGCTTCGGCACCCGTTCTCATCCAACCAGATGCATCTCAGCCGTTCATTGTGGAGGTGGATGCGTCTGACGTAGGGGTGGGTGCTATATTGTCCCAGGGTCCGTCCCCTGGTAAATGGCATCCGTGCGCTTTCTTTTCTAAGAAATTGTCGTCCGCCGAAAGGAATTATGATATCGGCAATAGGGAACTTTTGGCCATTAAGTTAGCTTTTGAAGAATGGCGTCACTTTTTGGAGGGGGCAGTCCACCCGGTTACCGTTATTACTGATCACAAGAACCTGTTGTATTTGGAATCCGCTAATCGTCTGAATTCCAGACAAGCTCGATGGTCGTTGTTTTAATTTTGTCGTCACTTATCGCCCGGGGTCTAAGAATGTAAAGGCTGATGCCTTGTCTCGCAGTTTCCCAGGGGCCGGGAAAACGGATGACCCGAGTCCTATCCTTCAGGAGGGGGTGGTAGTGTCGGCTGTATTTTCTGAGCTTGAGGAGGAGGTGTTAGAGGCTCAGGGGGACGCCCCTGCAGGACCTCCAGGGAGACTGTTTGTCCCAAATCTGTTGAGACAAAAGGTTATTGAGGCACATCATAATTCTGCTCTAGCAGGACATCCAGGGAGTAAGGCTACTTTAGATCTCCTTTCTCGCCGGTTTTGGTGGCCTAATGCTAATAAAGATGTTATAACTTTTGTCGCGTCATGTGGGGTGTGTGCTCGCTCTAAAACCCCTCATACTCGTCCGTCTGGGACCCTTTTACCCTTGAAACTTCCGGAGCATCCATGGACTCATTTATCTATGGACTTCATTACGGACCTTCCTCCATCGTCAGGGAATACTGTCATACTGGTGGTTGTTGACAGGTTCAGTAAGATGGCACATTTCGTTGCTCTTCCTGCACTCCCTAATGCTAAAACTCTGGCGCAGGTGTTCATTAGGGAGATCGTTAGACTTCATGGGTTGCCTTCTGATGTGGTGTCAGATAGGGGGTCTCAGTTTGTGTCCAAATTTTGGAGGGCATTTTGTTTACGTCGGGGGATGCAATTGTCATTTTCCTCGGCTTTTCATCCGCAGACCAATGGTCAGACAGAGCGTCTGAATCAGAGCTTAGAGACATATCTCCGGTGTTTTGTCTCAGAGAACCAAGAGGACTGGTCTTCTTTCTTGCCTCTGGCAGAGTTCGCTCTTAACAACAGGCGGAGCGAGTCCACTGGTAAGTCCCCGTTTTTTGGGGCATATGGTTTTCATCCTCAGTTTTGTACTTTCAATGGGGGGGGCCCTTCTGGGGTTCCTGAGGAGGAGCGTTTCTCGTCGTCACTTACTTCTGTGTGGAGAGGTGTATTGAATAATCTGAGTGCTATGGGGAACCGTTACAAACGTATGGCTGATAGGAGGAGAGTTTCTGGTCCAGATCTGAATGTGAACGATCTGGTATGGTTGTCTACCAGGAATATAAAACTTAAAGTGCCCTCCTGGAAACTGGGTCCCAGATTCATCGGGCCGTACAGGATCAGTTCCATAATTAATCCTGTGGCATTTCGTCTGGACCTCCCTCCTACGTTTAAAATTCATAATGTGTTCCACAAGTCATTACTTAAAAGGTATGTGGCACCAGTCATACCGTCACCTCTACCTCCTCCTCCTGTGTTGGTCAATGGTAACTTGGAATTTCAAGTATCAAAGATCATTGACTCACGTCTGAATCGCCGGTCCCTTCAGTACTTGGTGCATTGGAAGGGGTATGGTCCAGAGGAGAGGACGTGGGTCCCTGCGTCTGATGTTAACGCAGATCATTTGGTTCGGACCTTCCACAGAACTCACCCGGGCAGGCCTGGCGCTGAGGGTCCGGAGGCCCCTCGTAGAAGGGGGGGTACTGTCATGTGTGCATTGCCACGAAGATCGTCGCGGTTGCACATTTTGACTTCTCACAGCTGAGCTGCTGTTTCTTTCTGTCTGTGCTCGGTGCTGGGACTGGGTGCAGTTTTCTCCCGGCTGCAATTGATTATTTGTTGATTGGTTTCCTTTAAATTCCTGTTTGTCTGCTTGGGGAGTTGCCAGTGAAACCTTCATGCAGACCACAGATAGGAATGAATCTGTATAGACTTTAGTTGTGAGCTCCTTAGTTGTTCTAAGCTCAACTTGGTTAGAGTTTATTTCCCAGACCATTTATATTCCTTTGGTGTTTGAGTGTGTATGCAAGCGAGTGTTATCCTGTCTGTCTTATATGTCTAATCTGTGTATTTAGCTAAGATCAGCCCATATCCCTTTGGTGGTAGTCAGGATCCTTCTTAGGACTGATTACAGGGTTCAGGGTCTGATAGGAGACAGGGTTAGGTTGGTGACTTGGACCTCTGAACCATTATCAGTACCTCCAAGGTGAGGGATTAGTTAGGACCCCAGTTTAGGGTCAGGTTAGATCCCGGTCCACCTCTTTCCTGTTTCAGCTCATCAAGTCCTCAAGATTAACCCTGGGTTCAGCAGATATCGTGTCAGGTAAATCTATTCTATACTTACATGCTGATGTAGCTATACTAGTTGTTGTGTAGAGTGTTGTTCCTGTATTAATAGTTTACTGACATTGTATACATATCATTAGACAGCGTGACAGTTGGACCATCATTTATTTTTCAACAGGACAATGACCCCAAACACACCTCCAGACTGTGTAAGGGCTATTTGACCAAGAAGGAGAGTGATGGGGTGCTACGCCAGATGACCTGGCCTCCACAGTCACCAGACCTGAACCCAATCGAGATGGTTTGGGGTGAGCTGGACCGCTCACCGCTTCAATTTTGAATAAATCCCCAACAGTGTCACGAGCAAAGCACCCCCACACCATCACACCACCTCCTCCATGCTTCACGGGGGGAACTAGGCATGTAGAGTCCATCCGTTCACCTTTTCTGCGTGCAAAGCAGTAATCAAAGCAAAAGGTGACTAATTTGAAGAACCTAGAATATAAGACATATTTTCAGTTGTTTCACACTTTTTTGTAAAGTGTAATGTATAATTCCACATGTGTTAATTCATAGTTTTGATGCCTTCAGTGTGATTCTACAATTTTCATAGTCATGAAAATATAGAAAAATCTTTGCATGAGAAGGTGTGTCCAAACTTTTGGTCTGTACTGTATAATTGTATGATTATTCAAGTATGGTTGTTTCAATGAATCAAACTAATCATTCATTTGCATGATTTAAAGATTTAAAGCTTCTGAGCCACAATGTAATGTCAGTAACTGCCAGGGGCCATTTGTTATTTATTGGTGTCTTCTTATGTGGCAGAGGGGCCTTTGGGCACCCTCAAACATCAGAACCCTTGTAAGATTGCTACTTTGACAACCCTCATCACTTCCGCCCTTTATTCCTTAAATATAGACAGTAGGTTAATTGAGTGACTCAAGGTTATTGTTAATTTTTAACCTGTGTTGAAAAACTGTTATATTGAGGAATAATAAAAAAAAAACTGTATAAGAGTTTACTTAGTATCTCTATGTTTAATAGCATACATGCATAAAGAAATTGTATTGTTCTTAACAATCTTTCCACGTCTTCCATCCCTACTTTAACTTAAAGTGAATCTGTCACCCCATTTTTCGTATATATCAGCTGCAGCCACCGCCATCAGGGGCTTATCTACAGCATTCTGGAATGCTGTAGATAAGCCCCAGATGTAACCTGAAAGATAAGAAAAATGAGTTATATTATACTCACCTGGGGGAGCGGTCCAAAGTGGTCCGGTCCGATGGGTGTCGCGGTCCAGGTCCGGCGTCTCCCATCTTCTAGTAATGATGTCCTCCTCCTTGCTTCTGTCACGCTCCTACGCAGACGTACTGATCTGCCCTGTTGAAGGCTGAGCAAAGTACTGCAGTGCGCAGGCGCTGGGCCTCTCTGACCTTTCCCGGCGCCTACGCACTGCAGTACTCTGCTCTGCCCTCAACAGGGCAGATAAAGTACGCCTGCGCAGGAGCAGCGACAGAAGCAAGGAGGAGGACGTCATTGCTAGAAGATGGGAGGCGCCGGTCCCGGACTGCGACGCCCATCGGACCGGACCACATTGGACCGCTCCCCGGGTGAGTATAATCTATCTTGTTTTTCTTATCTTTCAGGTTCCATTGGGGGCTTATCTACAGCATTCCAGAATGCTGTAGATAAGCCCCTGATGGCGGGGGCTGCAGCTGATAAGCGAAAAATGGGGTGACAGATTCCCTTTAAGGTGCCTTCCAATTTGCAATTTTTCAAAGTTAAAAGTATAGAAATATTGGGGTTGATTCATCAAAGTGTTTATGCTAGTTTTCTTGTGTAAAAAACTTTTAAAAAGTTAGTTGCGACAAAATTTTCCAGCTTTTGGCGTTTCCCTCCAGTCTGAAGAAGCTTTGCCAAAATGGCCAGACCTGGGGAGACTTTGTGTAGGACAGGGCATTTCTATATATGAAACTGCGCTACATTATTTCCTCAGAGACGATCAGTTCATAGTAGGGTTTAATACAGTGATAATATTTGATAGATGTATATATATGAAATTGCGCTACATTAATAGTCTGTAGCTCACAGCTAAAAGCTCCTGCCTGCCATGTTACAGGTTGGGAGTTTGAATCCTGGGTCAGATTACGTCTTCATAAGAGGGTAGCAATAAACTACACATGAGATTATTTAATTTTATGTCAAATTATCTGTCATGGTCATACCAGAACAATTACATTGTAGAACAACATGGGCACTAACATTAGCTCAGAATAGCCATTTTTATCTATTACGGTCATTCATTGCTAGTTAGGAAAAGAATAACACAGTAGTGGAGAACCTCTTTCTCAAATTACGGTGAATTCTGCATTGTGTGTCAAATTTGCCAAGGTTATAAATGGAAATTGCATGTATCTATACATTATCATTGTAGGGATTTGTTTTTTGCTATTATAATGTGTCTTAGGTTGCCTAGTATTAAACTATTGTCTAGTGGTTCCCACCCTGTATAATTTGAGATATTGTATCTCAATAGGATACTTGCAAATGCCCTCTATATTATCTTATTCAGACACCCACTTGTATATCTAAAATGAAAAAAAATGTTCCAAGGAAGCAGGATTACGGATAATTTTCTCAAACCTGTTTCATATTCAAACTTTTGACACATTTCAAATCCACCCATGTGTTATGACTATAAGCTAGATCCTAAAATTAATCCTTTTAGAAAGCTACTTAAGCAGCTCAGGGCTCACAATACACCTAACTTATATTATTGGCATACAGTTGATAATAGGGTAAGTACAAATCAGGCAAACGAAACAGCAAGTTAATGCTTGTAGGTGAAATCAGAGCTTTTTGATATGTTTCTTTATGAGTGTACCTACAGTGTTCTTAAAAAACAATATTGAAAACACCCTCTTTTCATCTAGTTTAACATTTAAGTATCTGTAGAAAAAAATAATTTTGTTTGTGAAACTTTGTTATTGCTTCATGTTGCCTATGCAACGTTAACATAGGGCTTTCAAGCTGATTGACCTATCCAAGACACACATTAGGGACAATTTCATAAGAAGCCAATTGGGCTACTAGCACATTTTTTTAGAGTGTGAGATGAAACTGGAGAACCCAGAGGAAACCCACTCAAACATACGAACGCCATGATTCAAACTAAGGGTAAGTTCACATTTGCGTATATGTCTTCAGCGTATCATCTGCATACTCAAACGCATGCCGAAACGCATGCAAACGCATGTTTACGCAGCATTTTTTATCCGCATCATCTTACACATGATGCCAAAAAAGCTGCGTGTGTATGCGTTTTTGCATGCGTTTGCGTTGTTTATGCCCAAGCATTTGATATTTCCTGGTGCTGTAATCTGTTCCTGGACATGCGCAATTTGAAGTCCACATGCGCATCATCGCATCCATGCGCATGTCCTTGCGTACCAATGCGTTCCCATAGACAGTAACGCATTTTTTGACACACTCATCCGCATGCGCATGACTGGGCATATTTGATGGATTTTTGACGCTTCAAATAATGCAACATGTTGCGTTCGCCGGACAGCGTCGAACACACCACAAAATGACACATGCGTACACAAACGCATGCGAACGCATCCAAACGCATGTCGCTCCATACACCATGTTAAAGATATGTACGCATGACTGCATGTGGATCAAACACTTCAGCGTATCATCTGCATACGCAAACGCATGCCAAAACGCATGCAAACGCATGTTTACGCAGCATTTTTTATCCGCATCATCTTACACATGATGCCAAAAAACGCTGCGTGTGTATGCGTTTTTCCTTGCGTTTGTGTTGTTTATGCACATGCATTTGATATTTCCAGGTTCTGTAATCAGTTTGAAGTTTGCGCAGTTTGAAGTCCGCATGCGCATCGAACGCATCCATGCGCATGTACTTGCGTACCAATACGTTCCCATAGACAGTAATGCATTGTTTGACTGCGAAACGACGCATGTGTACGCAAACACATGCGAACGCATGTCCCTACATGCACCATGTTAAAGATATGTACGCATGATGCATGTGGATCTATGTGGATCAAACGCTGCGCGTACGTACGCAAATGTGAAAGCAGCCTTACCTGTTCTTGCTTCTACACCATCTGTATCTGCTGTCCTATTCTATGGGCACCACTGATGGCAGGGGTGGACATGGAGACATCAAGGCTGAGTGCTGCCCTCTACATACTGTTAGCAACTTCTTGGGATGATGAGAGTCCTCTTCTATTGATGGAAAATGTAACTGCTCCTCAGCCATGCATAATAAAGTTATTGCACAGATTAATGTTCTGTTTATCTAATTTGTGAGGCTGGGACTGTTCAGTGGACTGATGGCAAAGCAGATTCAATGGTCAATGAGGATGCATAGCACCCCAATTTAACCCCTCTCTGACATCAGATGTACTATCCCGTCCATGAAACCCGTGCCAATCTGACCATGGACGGGATAGTACGTCATAGGCGATCAGCCGGGTGTCAGCTGATTATCACAGCTGACACCTGTGACTGTGTGTCAGGAGCGGTCACGGACCGCTCCTGGCACATTAACCCCTGGCACACCGCAATCAAACATGATCGCGGTGTACCGGGGGCACAGGGGAGCATCGCGCAGGGAGGGGCTCCCTGCGCGCCCCCCTGAGACCCTCAGACCAGCGCGATGTGATCGCGCTGTTCTGAGGGCTTCCTCCCTCCCAGGACCCGGATCCAAGATGGCTGTGCACACTGTCACACCAGCGATCTGATAAAATACAGTGATGTCCCACCCTGGGACAAAGTAAAAAAGTTAAAAAAATAAAAATAAACATGTTTTAAAAAAAATTCCAGAATAAAAAAAAATAAAAAAAAATATTCCCCCAATAAATTCATTTCTTCCTGTAAATAAAAAAAACAAAACAATAAAAGTACACATATTTGGTATCGCCGACTGTCCCACTAGTTAACCCCTTTAGTGAACCCTTAAAAAAAAAAAAAAACAAAGCAAAAAAAATCAATGCTTTATCATCATACCGCCGAACAAAAAGTGGAATAACACGCGATCAAAAAGACCGATATAAATAAACATGGTACCACTGAAAACATCATCTTGTCCCGCAAAAAATGAGCCACCATACAGCATCATCAGCGAAAAAATAAAAAAGTTATAGCTTGCAGAATAAAGCGATGCAAAAATAATTATTTTTTATATAAAATTGTTTTTATTCTATAAAAGCGCCAAAACATAAAAAAATGATATAAATGAGGTATCGCCATAATCGTACTGACCCGAAGAATAAAACTTCTTTATCAATTTTACCACACGCGGAACAGTAAAAACACCTCCCCCAAAAGTAATTCATGAATTGCTGATTTTTGTTTATTCTAACCTCCCAAAAATCGATATAAAAAGCGATCAAAAAATGTCACGTGCTCAAAAATGGTACCAATAAAAACGTCAACTCGTACCGCAAAAAATAAGACCTCACATGACTCAGTGGGCCAAAATATGCAAAAATTATAGCTCTCAAAATGTGGCGATGCAAAAAACTATTTTTGCAATAAAAAGCGTCTTTTAGCGTGACAGCTGCCAATCATAAAAACCTGCTTTAAATAGTAAATCAAACCCCCCTTTATCAACCCCTTAGTTAGGGAAAAATAATAAAATAAAAAAAGTGTATTTATTTCCATTTTCCCATTAGGGTTAGGGTTTGCGGCTAAAGTTAGGGTTAGGGTTGGCGCTAAAGTTAGGATTAGGGTTAGGGTTGGGATTAGCGTTAGGGGTGTGTTAGGGTTAGGTTTGTGGTTAGGGTTGGGACTAGGGTTAGGGGTGTGTTGGGGTTAGGGTTGGAGTTAGAATTGGAGGGTTTCCGCTGTTTAAGGCACATCAGGGGCTCTCCAAACGTGACATGGTGTCTGATCTCAATTCCAGCCAATTCTGCGTTGAAAAAGTCAAACGGTGCTCCTTCACTTCTGAGCTCTGCCATGCGCCCAAACAGTAGTTTACCCCCATATATGGGGTATCAGCGTACTCTAGACCCCAAGAGTTATTGTGCAATTTGTCCTATTTCTTCTGTTACCCTTGGGAAAATAAAAAACTGGGGGCGAAAATATCATTTTTGTAAAAAAAAAAATGATTTTTTTGTTTTTAACGGCTGTACATTATAAACTTCTGTGAAGCACTTGGGGCTTCATAGCGCTCACCACACATCTAGATAAGTTCCTTGTGGGGTCTATTTTCCAAAATGGGGTCAATTGTGGGGGGTTTCCACTGTTTAGGCGCATCAGGGGCTCTCCAAATGCGACATGACGCCCCCAGACCATTCCATCAAAATCTGCAATCCAAGACGTCACTACTTCCCTTCCGAGCCCCAACGTGTACCCATACAGTAGTTTTCTCCCACATATTGGGTATCAGCGTACTCAGGACAAATTGGACAACAACTTTTGGGGTCCAATTTCTCCTGTTACCCTTGTTGAAATAAAATATTGGGGGCGAAAAAATCATTTTTGTAAAAAAAAAAGGATTTTTTATTTTTACAGCTGTGCGTTATAAACTTCTGTGAAGCACTTCGGGGTTCAAAGTGCTCACCACACATCTAGATAAGTTCGTGTGGAGTCTATTTTCCAAAATGGGGTCACTTGTGGGGGGTTTCCACTGTTTAAGGCGCATCAGGGGCTCTCCAAATGCGACATGACGCCCCCAGACCATTCCATCAAAGTCTGCAATCCAAAACGTCACTACTTACCTTCTGAGCCCTGACGTGCGCCCATACAGTAGTTTTCTCCCACATTTTGGATATCAGCGTACTCAGGACAAATTGGACAACAACATTTGGGGTCCAATTTCTCCTGTTACCCTTGTGAAAATAAAATATTGGGGGAGAAAAAAAATCATTTTTGTAAAGAAAAAAAAGGATTTTTTATTTTTACGGCTGTGCGTTATAAACTTCTGTGAAGCACTTCGGGGTTCAAAGTGCTCACAACACATCCAGATAAGTTCCTTGTGGGGTCTATTTTCCAAAATGGGGTCACTTGTGGGGGGTTTCCACTGTTTAGGTGCATCAGGGGCTCTCCAAATGCGACATGACGCCCCCAGACCATTCCATCAAAGTCTGCAATCAAAAACGTCACTACTTCCCTTCCGAGCCCTGACTTGCGCCCATACAGTAGTTTTCTCCCACATATTGGGTATCAGCGTACTCAGGACAAATTGGACAACAACTTTTGGGGTCCAATTTCTCCTGTTACCCTTGTGAAAATAAAATATTGGGAGAGAAAAAATCATTTTTGTAAAAAAGGTTTTTTATTTTACGGCTGTACGTTATAAACTTTAGTGAAACACCTGGGGGTTCAAAGTTCTCACCACACATCTAGATAAGTTCCTTGAGAGGTCTAGTTTCCAAAATGGTGTCATTTGTTGGGGGTTTCCACTGTTTAGGCAGATCAGGAGCTCTCCAAACACGACATGGCGTCCAGCCAATTCTGCGTTGAAAAAGTCAAACGGCACTCCTTCCCTTCCAAACTCTGCCATGCACCCAAACAGTGGTTTACTCCCACATATGGGGTATCAGCGCACTCAGGACAAATTGCACAATAACTTTTGGAGTCTTGTTACCCTTGGGAAAATAAAAATTGGGGTGAAAAGATCATTTTTGTGGAAAAAATATGATTTTTTAATTTTACGGCTCTACGTTATAAACTTGTGTGAAGCACTTGGGGTTCAAATTGCTCACCAAAGATCTAGATAAGTTCCATAGGGGGTCTAGCTTCCCAAATGGGGTCATTTGTGGGGGTTTCCACTGTTTAGTTACATCAGGGGCTCTCCAAATGCAACATGGCGTCCAATTTCAATTCCAGCCAATTTTGGTTGGAAAAAGTCAAATGGTGCTCCTTCCATTTCGAGCTCTGCCGTGCGCCCAAACAGTGGTTCCCCCTCACATATGGGGTATCAGCGTACTCAGGACAAATTGGACAAGAACTTTTGTGGTCCAATTTCTCCTGTTACCCTTGGGAAAATAAAAAATTAGTGACTAAAAGATAATTTTTGTGGGAAAAAAAATAGGATTTTTTATTTTCATGCCCGGGCATTATAAACTTGTGTGAAGCACTTGGGGGTTCAAAGTGCTCATCAAAGATCTAGATAAGTTCCTTAGGGGGTCTAGTTTCCAAAATAGGGTCACTTGTGGGGGGTTTCCACTGTTTAGGCTCATCTGGGGCACTGCAAACGGAACATGACCCTCATCAACGTCTGCATTCCAAAACATTACTACTTCCTTTCCAAGCCCTGCCGTGCGCCCAAGCAGTTTCCTCCCCCCACATATGGGGTATCAGCGTACTCAGGACAAATTGGACAACAACTTTTGGGGTCCAATTTCCTTGGGAAAATTCAAAAATTTGGGACTAAAAAATAATTTTTGTGGAAAATTGTTTTTTTTTTTTTCACACCCAGGCATTATAAACTTTTGCGAAACACTTGGGGGTTCAAAGTGCTCACAACAGATCTAGATAAGTACCTTAGGGGGTCTAGTTTCCAAAATGGTGTCAATTGTGGGAGGTTTCCACTGTTTAGGCGCATCAGAGGTTCTCCAAACGCGACATGGCGTCCAATCTCAATTCCAGCCAATTTAAGTTTGAAAAAGTCAAACGGCGCTCCTTCCCTTACAAGCTCTGCCGTGTGCCCAAACAGTGGTTTTCCCCCACATATTGGGTATTGGCATTCTCAGGAGAAATTGCACAACAACCTTATCTGTCCATTTTCTCCTTTTACCCTTGTGAAAATAAAAAAAAAGTTTGTAAAAGATCATTTTTGTGGCTAAAAAGTTAAATATTCATTTTTTCCTTCCACCTTGCTTCAGCTCCTGTGAAGCACCTGAAGGGTTAATAAACTTCTTGAATGTGGTTTTGAGTACCTTGAGGGGTGCAGTTTTTTAGAATGGTGTCACTTTTGGGTATTTTCTGCCATATAGACCCCTCAAAGTGACTTCAAATATGAGGTGGTCCCTAAAAAAAATGGCTTTGTAAATTTTGTTGTAAAAATGAGAAATCGCTGGTCAACTTTTAACCCTTATAACTTCCTAAAAAAAAAAATTTTGGTCCAAAATTGTGCTGATGTAAAGTAGACATGTGGAAAATGTTATTTCTTAACTATTTTGTGTGATATATTTCTCTGTTTTAAGGGAATAAAAATTCAAAGTTTGAAAATTGCAAAATTTTAAAAATTTTCGCCATATTTGCGCTTTTTTCAAAAATAAACGCAAGTTATATCGAAGAAATTTTACTTCTAACGTGAAGTACAATATGTCACGAGAAAACATTCTCAGAATAGCGAAGATCCGTTGAAGCGTTCCAGAGTTATAATCTCATAAAGAGACAGTGGTCAGAATTGTAAAAATTGGCCCGGTCATTAACGTGCAAACCACCCTTGGGGGTGAAGGGGGTAAATCACCCTTGTCCTTTGGACCCTTGCCGTTTTGTTGCTCATTCTGTTTCTTGTTTGACTGTTCTTTGCTTGACGGGAACCCTTGTGTGTTCACCTGGCTCTTGTACCTCTACTCTTGTACCCCTACTACCCTTCTCATAAACCCCTTGGATGCTTTTTTCCATTTGACTCTTGACCTTTAGTTTCTGTCTAAGGGCCCCGTTACACGCTACAATGTCCGAGCGATCCCAACAATGATCCGACGTGGATGGGATCGCTGGGACATCGTTAGCTGATCGCTGGTGAGCTGTCACATAGGCAGACTCACCAGCGATCAGGACCAGCGAGCACGCTGGTATCCAGGGTAAACATCGGGTAACTAAGCACTGCGCGGCACCTAGTTACCCGATGTGTACCCTGGATACCAGCTCCCAGCTTCTGCTGTACAGCGCTGGGAGCTCGCTGATCGTTGGTCTCCCGCTGTCACACGCAGCGATGTGCGCTGGCCAGCGGGACACCAACGACGAAAAAATGTTCCAGGACATTTGAGGACGATCAGCGATATCCAGCAGGATGACTGGTCATCGCTGCGTGTCACATGTAGCGAGATCGCTGGCTAGATCGCTGTCGCGTCACAAAATTGGTGACGCTTCAGCGATCTCGCTATGTGAGACAGGGGCTTTACCCTTATAACTTGCCCTTGACTGTCCTAGGGTGACTAGATTTCTGGTTCTTTATTCAGTCATTGTCCTTGCTTCTGTGGAACTGTTCCCTCCTCCTGGACATGATACCCTCTACTTGTTGCACCATCCAGCATTTTCTCCATAAGCAAAACCCAGGGACCTCTGCACAAAAGACAAAACATCTATATAGGCATGAAGGGATGAAAATTGGAGAGTCTTGTAAACCTGCTAAGTGGAGTGGAGTGGCTTATGTCAATACTGGCCATGGAAGCCTTTTAAGTTGACAGTTTTATTACGGCAGATATTGTCTTTTGGTAATATTCAAACTCTGGAACATGCACAGCTAACCAATTAACCGCTATGCTGTCCATGCTTCTATATAATAATATTCAATATTCAGCCAAATCATTAAAGTTTATTGCCAAATTTGGTGTCCTTCCAGGAATTGTGTCATCCTCTTGCGGTGTCCTGTGGAATTTGACACCAAAATCTTAGGCTAGGTTCACATTGCGTTAGGGCACCCGTTTAACAGATCCGTTAAATGGATGCAACGCTTATGTCATTTTTTACATCTTTTTAACCCCTATCGCTAAAGTATGCACTAACGCATGGTAGCAATTTGTTACCATGCAGTAGCCATACAGGTCTATGCACAGCAAATGTGTCCGTTCGCTGTGCGTTAGACCTAGCGCACCCCAAAATGCTGTAGACTGCGTTCGAGGGTGCGTCACAAAGTAACGTATCATCGCTAATGCATGCCGAATTTGGCATGCGTTGGGATGAGTTACTATAATGGCGGCCAATGGGTGCGTTAACTCATCCATTACATAGCGTCAGTGCCAAAATGTTACAGATGCGTTAAACGGATGGCACCTAACGCGATGTGAACCCAGCCTTAGCAGCAAATCCTTTAA
This sequence comes from Oophaga sylvatica, assembly GCA_033576555.1. Taxonomy (NCBI): domain Eukaryota; kingdom Metazoa; phylum Chordata; class Amphibia; order Anura; family Dendrobatidae; genus Oophaga; species Oophaga sylvatica. The sequence continues at coordinate 298,095,300 of JARQOD010000005.1, forward strand.
AGAGGACCTGGCACTAGGTAAAAGTGGCTAGTTTTTACTTTTATTTTACTTCCACTGCTTCCCTGAATATGCTGGGTTTTATTTTTTTTTAATCCACCATATGGTTCCAGAGATATGGGTCTTAGTGTTTAGAGCTAATTTTTAAGGTCTTTACAAAAGGGCAGGTGCTCACATGGTAATAATATAGAGACACGCCATTAGATAAACCTGTGAACGACACCCCTTAGTTAAGACCATAAAAATTAGCACCAAACAACAACACTGGTAACTCTAGAGCTGGAATAAAACAAGAGCACAAATTGACCACTTTTGACCTTGTCACAGGTCCTTTTTAACTCCTGTGATGACCAGCTTAAAGTATATGAGTCAAAGCTAGTTAGCGATTGGGGGGTAAAGCCCCCGTCTCACACAGCGATCTCGCTAGCGAGATCGTTGCTGAGTCACTAGTTTTGTGACGCAACAGCGATCTCCCCTGCGATATCGCTGTGTGTGACATTCAGCGACGATCAGTCCCCCTGCTGGGTATCGCTGATCGTCGCTGAATATCCTGGACATTTTTTTGATCGCTGGTCTCCCGCTGGCAGGCACGCATCGCTGCGTGTGACAGGCGGGAGACCAGCGATCCGCTGGTAACCAAGGTACACAGCGGGTTTCCAGGTGCGGGGCTGTGCCTGGAAACCAGCTGTGTACCTTGGATACCAGCGCCCTGATGCAGGGAGCTGGTAACCAAGGTACACAGTGGGTTTCCAGGCACCGCGCAGCACCTGGAAACCCGACGTGTACCTTGGTTACCAGCTCCCTGCATCAAGGGCGATGGTATCCAACGTACACTGCGGGTAACTAAGCGATGTTACCCGCAGTGAGGCTGTGCTGATCGCTGCCCTGAGCTGCCTGTTTGGCAGCTCAGCAGCGATCATGTAGCGACACACCAGCGATCCTGATCGTTGTCGGGATCGCTGGTGTATCGTTATGTGAGACCCGGGCTTAAATAACACTTTCGCTATATATATTTTCCTATTTGATGTTATATACGGGATCACAGATCAATATGTAAAGAGCTCCAGCCTGTATTGCTGTCTGTGTAGTTTGTCCTACACGAGGAAGATCAGCCCACCTATACTACAATACTGCCTTGTCTGAGAGGGAAGGCAAGGATTGCCTTCACAGAGGAAAGCAAAGATGTTTATTTCTGTGAGTGAAGAGGGCATGTTCCAGGAAGATAAAGTTTAACCTGACCACAAAGCAATAGATGGCAGCTACACTTGGGTTATTTTGTATGCTGATGCTTGTGTGTGAAGAAGGTTGCTACAGATCATGATGAGACTCATGTCTTTGCGTGAGGTCAGAGCTACCTAAAGACGCTCCCCCAGAATCCTGTTAACCACGCCCTCTTTGTAAATACCATAAAAATTTGCACTAAATACTAAGGCCCATATCTATGGAACACTATGGCGGATTTAAAGTAAATAAATAAAGCCAGAATACTGAGGGGAGCAGCGGGAATGACAACTGGCCAGTTTTGACCTGGTGAATGGACCTTCTTAAGTCCTCTAATTAGCAAGGTGGGGTCTTCATCAGTTAGATTTATTTCCAACATGTCCCACAGATGCTTGTCCAAAATTCAAACCTAGCATACGTGCAGGCCAAGTTAACATTTTTAACGCTTTGATAGTTTCCTCAAACTATTCATAAGCAAATTTGTGGTGTAACAGGGAACATTAACCTGCTGAAAGAGGCCACTACAATTTTAAATTACCATTATCATAAAGTGGTTTATCTGGTCACCAATGCTGTATAGATATGGGGTGTGCCTCAAAATAACATTTACATGAATGCCAGGGCCCAGCAGAACATTTCCCAAATCATCACACTTGTCTTTCCCACACAGTGCATCCTAGTGCCTTCTGCAGATAAGCAATCAACATACACCTTGATTTAAAATAACATGTAATTCATCAGATCAGGCCCCGTTCTTCAATTATTCTATGGTCTAGTGCATATGGGCTCATGGCAATGCAGCAATATACAATGAACTGTGTGTACTGACACCTTTGCATCATAGCCGGTACTCAGGGGCTTAACAGTTGCAGAGGGTGCAACCACAACCAAGCATGTAGAGTCAGGGGTCTCTCCAATGCCAGCCCCATCTTCAGTTGAATGTGCGTTCTCAGACACATATTTAACTGGAATGCATTATGGTGAAGAAAGCTACCGTCTCCCTGTAATTGCAATGCAGCAGCAATAGTGGCAGCCTGCTAACCTTAGGTTGCCTATTGGGGGGCGGCACATGACATTGCGACTATGCACTGCCTGCCCCCCCCGAACCAGCTATGGAAAAGGAAGTGGAAAGGTAAAAATAATAATTTATTTTTTCTGATTAAATATGTCTGAGGAGAGTGCCAAGATGGGGAACATTTTTACTTGAAGAGTCTAGGATGGGGGACATTATTACAGGAAGACACCCAGGAGGGGGACCTTTTTAAAGAAAGGAGCCAAGATGGGGAATACAAGGCCCAAGACAGAGGACACTATTAAATAAATGGAACATCATGGTGTGCATTATTAAAATATGGAGTACTTTTTTACAGGAGCGGCAACATTATTACAGGATTGGGGACACTGTTACCGGATGGAGCCAATGATGGGGGACATTATTACCGGATGAAGGACATTATTATAGGATAGGGCCCAGGGCAAAGGATTTTATTACAAGACGGGTGAGATTAAAAAGGAAGGGGCCAATATGGAGGACATTATTACAGGATGTGTGCCCAAACAGGGGACATTATTACATTTTTACTGGTTGGGGCACATGACAGAGAACCTTATTACAGGATGGGCGATACTAATACAGAATGGGGCCCAGGACAGAGGACATTATTACAGGACGGGGGATGTTACTACAAGAAGGTGCCAGGATGAATGTCATTATAACAGGATAGATGCCAGAACAGGGGACACTATTAAAGTAGCCCATACATCTGACCAACATGCTGGAGGAGGCACTGACCCAAATTTTGCAGTTACCCATAGGATAGTTGCACCACTGCTAGTATTAACATTTTTTAAGCAATTTATGCTACAGTACCTCTTGGGCATCATATTACACAGACTAACTTTAAAAATAATCTGTCACAACATTTGACCTATCTAAACTTGTAATAATTATAGGGGATAACTCAGGAGACTTCTTGCGTGGAACAAGACAACTACAGGACACAGTCTTATAAGTGGAAAAGTCTATATTATCACACAGGTGATTCAAACAGGTGCAAAGCAAAACTCAAGTCCACAACACTTGGTGTAGATATTAAATGCAGCTTAACAGTCTATGGGAAACTTCAGAGAGAAATGCAATTAAGCAGAGAGTCTATGAAGCACAGTTAAACTTGAGGATACTTGACACGAATAAGTCTTAGTTTAGACCAAGCACAGGTAGGCAGTTCAAATGATATCTTCAGCTCAACCAAGGAGGCCTGGGTGATAGTCTCAGTTTTAAGCAGCGCAGGGCTACAACAGCTTACATGTCCAGCAAATGCAGAGGGGAGTAACACAAGCAGCCAGATGAAGGAGGATTACTGGAAACCGGTGTATGCAACAGGAACTCAGAGCAGAGTAGCACGATCATAAAACAGGTTCACAGGAGCAGGTACAAAGCCAGGAGCCACCAGAGGTCAGAAGCTGGATGCAAGGCAGAATACTCTAGCACAGACTAAAGGCTGGGGTGGAGTTATATAGCAGGAAGACACAGTGTACATGAGACCAAAGACGCCATCTTGGAAAAGGGCAGTAATGCACAAAAGGTGATCAAAAATGTTCAGAGTCCAGACAAAACTATTAATATGGGCACACAGGTTATAAAATGCTGAAAACAGTCCTATTTGTATGTCTCATATCAGATGTCTTGTGAGCTATTGACTTCAAAGTGTGAGGAACTACTGACTTTCTAGCCAGAATTAAACAGAACTGCAAAATTGTACTGTTTTGTCCTCCCTTTAACTGTTTGCCTCCCTACGTGGAGTATTCCCCTGTTAAGTAAAACTGTTAACCCTTGCTCTGCCTCCTGCCTGTCACTGCATCCTGGAACCTGCTTACAAAGGTTTACTGATTGGAGGTTGTTTCATGCTGCTGGGAACACAACGCTCGTTCATCTTTATCCGTTCCATAGACAATGAACATCACATATCCACAGCCACCTTCCTAGTCAAAAAAGGCACTTTAGTGCCACTTTCTGTCGGTGAGAACTCCAGTCGGTGAGAACTCCAGTCATGAGGAAGAAGTTATCACCTATCCAGTAAATGGATGATAATTTTCTAAATTGGAAAAACCTCTTTGAAAAATAGTTTGCAGACATAAAATCGGTTTCAAGTAACCCGAACATAACTTATTTGTATAAATGATACAGATGATAAAATTCTTAATATTGATCAAAGCCTTATTTTCAATAGTAAATGATTAAAAATAAAATAATGATATTATACTACAGTTGCAATCAAACTTATTGAACTCCCATTGCAAATTAGGGTTAAATTTGCATCTAATATTATTTACCGTATATACTCGTGTATAAGCCGAGATTTTCAGCACCTTTTTTTGTGCTGAAAATGCCCCCTTGGCTTATACACGAGTCATAGGGCAGAAACCAGCGGGGGAGGGGATTCGGCGGCAGGAGCCGGTGGCTGGGACATCATACTCACCCTCCCCGTGCCATCACTGAACGTCCCTGCAATCCTGCGTTCTCCCTGGCTTCCTGCAGCTCTCCAGCGCTGAGCGGTGACGTAATACCCGCTCATTAAGGTCATGTAATATGGACGCGACGCCACTCCCATGGGCGTGGCCTCCATATTCATGACCTTAATGAGCGGTATTACGTCACCACTCAGCGCTGGAGAGCTGCAGGAAGCCGGGGAGAACGCAGGATTGCCGGCCGGGACATTCAGCGATGGCACGGGGAGGGTGAGTATGATGGAGGAGGATCGGGGGAGCATGGAGCAGGACAAGGAGCACGGAGCAGGATGGGGGGGAGGACGGAGAGCACGGAGCAGAACGGGGGGAGGACAGAGAGCACGGAGCAGAACGAGGGAGGACGGAGAGCACGGAGCAGGACGGGGGGGAGGACGGAGAGCACGGAGCAGAACGGGGGGAAGAAGGAGAGCACGGAGCAGGACGGGGGTGGGCACAGAGGAAAATGGGGGAGTGCAGAGCTGGATGGGGGAGCACGGAGCAGGACGGGGGAGGATGGAAAGCACGGAGCAGGACAGGATAATGGAGCAGGAGGAGGGGAGCTCAGAGGAGAATGGGGGTGCACAGAGCTGGATGGGGGAGCACAGAGCAGGACGGCAACTTATACACCCGGCTTATATGCGAGTCAATAAGTTTTCCAAGTTTTTTGTGGCAAAATTAGGGGGGTCGGCTTATACACGAGTATATACGGTAAGTGATTTCTCCAAATTTATCAATAATTGCCACTTTTAATTACTAATTTATTTTAATCACTTTTATAGAGCCATTAATTCCACAGCACTTTACAGATATTATCAGGACTGTCCCCGATGGGACTCACAATCTAAATTCCATATCAGGATGCCTTTGGAGTGTGGAAGGAAACCCACGCAAACACAGGGAGAACATATATAAACTCCTTGTAGATGCTGTCCTTGGTGGGATTTGAACCTAGGACCCCAGTGCTGCAAGGCTGCAGTGCTAACCACTGAGCCACCTTGCTGCTACTAGTGGAGTTTCAGAATTATTTAACCCCTACATGACAAGTCTTTAGTACTTAGCCTTGAGGAATGGATTGGCACAAGCTGATGTCTGACTATACATCATGTTTGCAACAGGTCATAACAGCCAAAAGGTGTTAGTACTAGTAAGTCCTCAAAACGCTTGTCAAGAAGATGTTGAATAATTATAACACTGCCGTAGTCAATAAAAGTAGATTTTTGTGTTCACTTTGGAAAAACTACTTCTTGTATGACTTGTGTTGAGCTATTTAAATTGTTGTAGTTTCACTGGTTTATGACGGACAGCAGAAAATTTTGCTAATAAACCTAATTTGCAATGGGGGTTGAATCATTTTGATTGCAACTGTATATTCGTTTAATAAACTGAGGAATAATACCTGCCACGCTGCTCATAAAAACACGGATAATTAAAGATGACATTGGTATGTGTCAGGTATCTATATTAATCCACTTAACAAGTCTATGAATAATTCCTTGTGCTATAAAATGGTTATAGTGAAACTGAATTATGAGTAACAGGCTTTCACACTTTTCCCAAACTTGTCTCCTTTAATTATAGGTCTTGGAAAATCTTTTCTTGCAGGATAGAGATGCATGTCATTGATAAACAAGGAAGAGCCAAACAAAGTGACTCAGGTAGGACAATATATCTTTGGTATCTCTGACTCATTCTCCATACACTGCTTTCTATACATATATTTCTATTTCCACCCAATAATTTACATGGGGAAAACAGCATTGTGAAATAGAATTTACCTGCCAGTTCTAATTAATGCAAATCTAATGTGTGACTTACACAAAGATAATTGAATCACATTCCTAATTCTTACCAGGAATGTGGTTCCAATTGCAACTCATAAGGGTGAGGTCAGGTCAAGACGTAACATTAAAAGTTCCCTATGCGTAAAGTATGCATAGCAATCATTTGCAACTTGTTAGATCACTTTCATTAAACAGATACAGACTCTCCTAGCTTGGTTCTGCTATTAAATCTATACTCTCTCCTGGCTTTTGTCTAAGGGTACGTTCATCAACAAATTCATAGAATCATAGAATGGTAGAGTTGGAAGGGACCTCCTGGGCCATCTGGTCCAACCCCCTGCTCAAAGCAGGATTCTCTAAATCATCCCAGACAGATGTCTGTCCAGCCTCTGTTTGAAGACTTCCATTGAAGGAGAACTCACCACCTCTCGTGGCAGCCTGTTCCACTCCTTGATCACCCTAACTGTCAAAAAGTTTTTTCTAATATCTAATCTGTGTCTCGTCCCATTCAGTTTCATCCCATTGCTTCTAGTCTTTCCTTGTGCAAATGAGAATAAAGATGATCCTTCTACAATGTGACAGCCCTTGAGATATTTGTAGATAGCTATTAAGTCTCCTCTCAGTCTTCTTTTTTGCAAGCTAAACATTCCCAAATCCTGCAACCGTTCCTCATAGGACATGGTTTGCAGACCGGTCACCATTCTGGTGGCTCTTCTTTGAACTTGCTCCAGTTTGTTGATGTCTTTTTTAAAATGTGCCCAAAACTGGACACAGTATTCCAATTAATAAACTCAAGTGTTTTTGTTTGTTTTTTTAGGTGGATACGCCCACAAATTGCTCCAGCAGATGCCCGGGCGTCTTTCAGAAAATACCTGAAAATTGTCAGCTCACTTATTTTAACTGTTTGGCATTTTTGGAAATCTGAAGAGGTTAAAAAAGCTCAAAAGCCTGAACCCATGATAGCAAGTCGTTTTTACCTAGAAATGAATAGGGAGATTCTTTGGAGTGTTTTCTGAGCACTTTTTCAGGAGATTTTTGGAGCTGACCTGCTCCGAACCCGCTTGTAATAAAAATCCCTGTGAGTGTAACCTAATACCTTTAGACCTAAAAGTTAAAGTTCCTGAGATTTCTTCATTTTATAGGGACATCATATATTCTGCAATAGAAAGACAGCATGGATAAAGTAGCACCTATTCCTCATCTTCCACATCATCTCCACATTTTGATAGTCTGGTACCATCGCCCAATACCGTGGCAGCACCTAATAAGAGCAGAGACTGCTAGAATCCAATATTCTTACAAACTTTGGTGCCAGATAGCCAATGAGTCTTTCCGCTAGCTTCTGGTTTCTTGAATTGATGGTGAACAAACGTATGGAACCCAAAGCATTGGGTGATCTGTTTCTGTTCTGTTCTGTTTGCTTTTTTTTTGTAAACTTCTTAATATCAATTTTAAATAGTAGTAGTATTAATACATTTTCACTAGCCTCTTACAATAAATTTGGGAAATTTGTGAAATTCTAGTATTGATGTCCTCTTGTACTGATATCACTTATATATGTTAGCTTACTTTATGATAATATTCTTCATTCCATAAAAGGATTGTTATAAGCCATGAAACATGTGTTTGTGACCCAAGTCTTAATTTATCAAAAAAGTTGGATTATCAATGACCTGGATCCAACAAGAGCAATGACAACTTACTAGGCAAAATTTTACCAGGTTGAAAATAGATACCAACTATAACCTCCAGTCCAAATCATATTCACTGTTGACCGGGATAATTGATGAGTAGTGTTGAGCGATACTGCTCGATATCTAAAAATATCGGATCGGAATGGTATCGCCGATATCACTAAATATCGTCGATATCCGATTCCGATACCGGAAGTCCCATGTAAGTCTATGGGAACAAAATATCGCAACTAAAAAAACACTTTCTTTCCTTGTAAACACAAAATATACACACTTAGAATACATATATATATATACATGTCATTGTGACATATATATACATATATTTATAGTTTATTCACTTCTACATAGTAAAATAGCCTCTGATTCAATTGCCGGGTAAAGCCGGTATTTGTGAAAAGACAGAAGCACCCGAGGGTCCAGTCGCCACAGAGATGTTGCATCGCACCCAGCGAACAGGATTCAGAAGCTCGCTATAAGCGAGTCCTGTGTGCCTTAATTGAACTGTTTTTTTGCTTGAGAATTGCAAAAATCATCATAGACTGTATTTGCCATTTTTCCGTCATATCTGCGCCACGAGGCACAGGTGAAGAATAAGGGGGTGCTCTCGTGGGCGTACACTCACTCCGTGGTGCGAAAACGATGTCCGCACACTCTAAATGTTACTGCAATGTAAGATCGTGCCCCACAGCTCTGGAGTTCCGCCTCCTCATCCTCCTCAGTGGGCGTAAACGAACGCGAAGGTCCCGCCTCCCTACAAAAGATGTCGCCTCTCCTGATGCTAATGACACATGTGACTTTGCTGAGATGGCGAATGGACGTGAGCAGAAGTGTGAAGGGATGGAGGAGTCAGAGCTCTCCCCCCACGGAAGCGACCCGATCGCCACAGAGCCACCGTTTGGCACCCGGCCTGGAAACCCTCCTACGCTGGAAGAAGCGGAGGATACCCTGAGAGACCTGGCCCGGCACCGGGAGGAGGTCGCCAGGATGGAAGCGAGCTGGCGGGCCCTAAAACTACAATTGGAGCGGCGCCAATCCCTCTTACCCCCTGAAGTGTCTGTACCGGAAGGTGAGGCACCCGTTCCAGTAGAGGAGGCCGTGCGGGCATCCGAGCCCTTGCAATCTGAACCGGTTGCCAGTATCTCAGTGGAGGCACCCGTTCCAGTACAGAAGGCCGTGCGGGCATCCCAGCCCTTGCAATCTGAACCGGTTGCCAGTATCTCAGTGGAGGCACCCGTTCCAGTACAGAAGGCCGTGCGGGCATCCCAGCCCTTGCAATCTGAACCGGTTGCCAGTATCTCAGTGGAGGCACCCGTTCCAGTACAGAAGGCCGTGCGGGCATCCCAGCCCTTGCAATCTGAACCGGTTGCCAGTATCTCAGTGGAGGCATCCGTTCCAGTACAGAAGGCCGTGCGGGCATCCCAGCCCTTGCAATCTGAACCGGTTGCCAGTATCACAGTGGAGGCACCCGTTCCTGCAGAAAACGCCGCACCAGCACCCCAGATCCCGCTGTCTGCCCCCGTCGCTGAGGCAGAAGAAGCGACACCCGTCCTCATGGAGGAGGCCGCGCAGGCACCAGAGCACTACCTGCCTGTACCGGAGCCCCGACCGTCATCTGTTCCAGAGCCGGCTGCTTCCGCCACAGGTGAGTGCCGCCAGGACTGGCGGGCGCCAGGAGAGCTGCCGCAAACCGGACATCGTAAGCTGGCATTTGATGGTGGAGACATGGAGCAGCTGGTGGAGGAGAATTACAACCGGCGTCAGGAGGAAGAGTGGAGACGTCGGGAGCGGGAAGCAGAGCGACAAAGGGAGCAGCGAGAATCCCAAAAGCTTCGGCAATGTCACCTGGAGAAGGACCTGGCAGAGAAGGCACGTATGAGAAAGGATAAAAGTACGGTGAGGGAGCCGCGGCGTAAGGGTGCAGTACGGAACTTTAAGTTAAAAGGTGGTTGGGGCTTCATCCAGGAGCCTGGACTTTATTTAGAAGTTTTTGTAACCCGGCGGGACGTGGAGGCTCACCTCCCAGAAGGACACCTGGGGAGGGACCTGTTGCCAGGAGACTTGGTGACTTACACCCGACACTGGGGTTACAATGGATGGTACGCCCTAAATGTTACCAGGTGCGACCCCTACTCCCCAGAGTGTCAGGAAACTGACAGACCCTACGAGCCTTCAGCCTCCCCCAACCAGGCCTCTGCACAAGTGCCCACCACACGCTGTAAATCTCCCCAGCCTCCCTCAGTGGTCTCCTCAGCAGCCCCAGCTATGGACATGATAATGATAGCTGGCCCGTACCAGGCGCCTGTTAGGCCCCCTGGGGTTCGTACAGTCCGGGACATAGGGTTCCAGACCCGGAGGGAGACGAAAGAGGTGGCCACACAGACCCAGATAGCGGGTCACGACGTCACTGTACACGCCACACGACGTCATCAGGTCTGGGTGGACCCTCCTGTCACGGATGTTTGGCAAGCTCCACAACAGTATCAGGTGGTACCTGGAAGAGGCCAGCCAAAGAAGTCTAAATAACCCGGACAGGGTCTCTGTATGTAAATAGTTAAATTATTGATGTACCCGGATGGGTGAATGTTCATAAAAAGAAGTTTATTGTTGCCTTAATATACCCATGTTGGGTAATGGTTTGATGTACCCGGACGGGTGAATGATCAGAAGAACAAGTTTATTTTTGCCTTAATATACCCATGTTGGGTAATGGTTTGATGTACCCGGACGGGTGAATGTTCAGAAGAACAAGTTTATTGTTGCCTTAATATACCCAGGTTGGGTAATGGTGTTTCACTGTAATGAAAATGTTGAACTTTGAAGCCATGAACTGTACTGGCTCACAAATTTTTCTGTAAATAGTTGGCACTTCGGTGCTCCATTTTGGTTTTACAAAAAACTTTACTGTGCACTATTTTCAACTACCTCAGAAACTAAAAACCCGTTTGGTGTGGCCGAAAGTGAGGTCTGCTCAAGGAAAGTCTTGCAGCCCACCCAAGACCACAGTTGGAGGTTTGGAGCGGGTCCTCCACAAGCACAAGTAAAGGACACTGTGAAGTTACCCCGGTGGGGTTGTAGTCCTAAGAAGTCTCCACGAACTTCGGCACTAATGCTATTTGCACTTTTGTTGAATATGTATTTATTAACACACATGTATAACACATATCAAGGGTATGAACAGTAACAAAACATGTCACATAATATAAGCCATTTGCACTTTTGTAATGTTATTATTAAAAATTTTATTATGCAACGTTTAACTTGAAGTGTTTCCTGCTTTCTTACTACGTCGCATAGTCCACTCTGCTACATCACTTTGCACCATTGCTCTATCTCACATCTATCTGCCCTGGAAGGATAGCGTGTTACCTGTAGAAGACTTTTCACCTACCTGCACTACACCATCCCTTCCAGAGGACCTGCACAGCAGCGCTGGACACCTGTCACGACGTATAACAGATATATTCAAAGATAGCAACCTATATCTAATGTGACATAATTCTAAATTTCATTTATAATAGAGAAAATCAACATGTATACATAGTATCTGCCAGCAATGTCTTACCTGACATAATATCCTATGTATTGTGGGTCAATACTGTGTACGTGTCACGCTGTCTCTGGATAGAGGTGGACCGGGGTCTATGCTGACCCTGAACTGGGGTCCTGATTAGTCCCTCTACCTGGAGGTACTGTTAATGGTACAGAGGTCCAGGCCGCCAGCGTAACCCTGTCTCCTGTAGATCCCTGACCACTGTAATCTAGTCCTGAGAAGGACCCTGATTACCACCACAGGGAATGGGCAGGTCACAGCTTACACACAGTCTTAGACAAACGAGACAGACAAGGGGTAAAGAAAACACAGCCTTGCATACAACACTTCCACTACAGAGGAACACAAAAGGTTAAGGAGATAAACAATAAGCGAGGAGAGGAAAAACACAACAGGCACTCTTAGCTTAAGTCTTCTCAGAAACGATCCGCTCTGCTGGTCTGAATGAATGCTTTCACCGGCAACTTCCCCAGCAGACCAGCAGGTATATGAAGGAAGTTAATTAACAAAACATCAATCGCAGCTGGGCGAGGCTGGTAAGCCCAGCACCGAGAGAGAAAGAATTAACTCCCTCAGTGCCGAAAAACACCCAGCACCAGAAACTCAGCTGTGCGAAGTCAGGGTGTGCAATCGCGACGATCTCCGCCGCGACACACCCGTGACAGTACCCCCCCTTCTACGAGGGGCCTCTGGACCCTCAGGGCCTGGTCTATCTGGGTGAGTAGTGTGGAAGGCCCGAACCAAACGGTCTGCGTTAATATCCGACGCAGAAACCCACATCCTCTCCTCAGGACCATACCCCCTCCAATGAACAAGGTACTGAAGGGACCGGCGATTCAGACGTGAGTCAATGATCTTCGATACCTGAAACTCCAAATTACCATTGACCACCACAGGAGGAGGAGGTAGAGGTGACGGTATAACTGGTGCCACGTACCTCTTAAGCAACGATTTGTGGAACACATTGTGGATTTTAAATGTAGGAGGGAGGTCAAGACGGAAAGCCACCGGATTAACTATTGAACTGATCCTGTATGGCCCGATGAATCTGGGACCGAGTTTCCAGGAGGGAACCTTAAGTTTTATATTCTTGGTAGACAATAGTTCTTTATGTATTGCCCCACTCGAAGGTCTATGTTATGCACGGCTTGCACAAAGCTACCTTGACCGAGAGGCCTGGCGTCAATAGAGAATATAGGGATAGGTTTGGCCAATACACTCAGTTGCATACCTTGCACCTGGGCAAACCGAGCGTCCACCAGATTAGCCGCGGCCCCACTATCCAGAAGAACAGAAATCCTCTCAGTTCTCGTACCTACCACCACCTCCGCTGGTACGAGAAACTGAGACGGACTTGGGGACGAAATACATACTCCCAGATTGTCGTCCACCACACAACCTGGGATTAATAGTTTTCCGGCGACTTCTTGCTCAGTACAGTACGGGATGGACACCCCTCAATAAAATGTCCCTCTCTCCCGCAGAAGAAACACCTTCTTGTTTTGCGGCGCACCGCCGATCCCCTCCCTCGCAATGATGTCCCTCCCAACTGCATAGGTTCCTCGGAACAAACCTGGGGAACCTCAATATTAGGGACTTTAGAAGGAGGTGGAGTCATCACAGGGGGCGGAGTTACCCCACACCTCTCCCGAAGCCGTCTATCAATGCGAATAGCAAGGGCCATAGCGGCCTCCAGTGACGGGGGAGAATCATACTGAGCCAACACATCTTTTAATTTGTCAGATAAACCTTGACAAAACTGGCTCTTAAGAGCCGGGTCATTCCACTGAGTATCCGTGGCCCACCTACGGAACTCTGAAGAAAATTCCTCCGCCGGACGATCTCCCTGCTGTATCCTACGTAACTTCATTTCAGCAAGGGAGACCCGATCCGGGTCATCATATACCAGACCCAGGGCTGTAAAAAATCGGTCCACTGACTGGAGAGCCGGGGAGCCCGGGGGGAGAGAGAACGCCCAGGATTGAAGGTCCCCTTGTAAGAGCGAGATGACAATTCCCACCCTCTGATCCTCACTCCCCGACGACTGCAGCCGCAGCCGAAAATACAATTTACATGCTTCCCGGAAAGTAAAAAACTTGTCCCGCCCACCAGTGAACCTGTCCGGGAGAGCTACTTTAGGTTCAAATCTGGTTTGCTCCCGGGGGTACAAAACCTTGGATTTAACATCCGTCAGCTCCATGGACAAACTCTGCAACTGCTGAGCTAAATGGGCTACTGGATCCATGGTGGCTGGGGAGAATCTTTAGAGTGGGGACCGGTGAAAATGTCACGACGTATAACAGATATATTCAAAGATAGCAACCTATATCTAATGTGACATAATTCTAAATTTCATATAATGGAGAAAATCAACATGTATACATAGTATCTGCCAGCAATGTCTTACCTGACATAATATCCTATGTATTGTGGGTCAATACTGTGTACGTGTCACGCTGTCTCTGGATAGAGGTGGACCGGGGTCTATGCTGACCCTGAACTGGGGTCCTGATTAGTCCCTCTACCTGGAGGTACTGTTAATGGTACAGAGGTCCAGGCCGCCAGCGTAACCCTGTCTCCTGTAGATCCCTGACCACTGTAATCTAGTCCTGAGAAGGACCCTGATTACCACCACAGGGAATGGGCAGGTCACAGCTTACACACAGTCTTAGACAAATGAGACAGACAAGGGGTAAAGAAAACACAGCCTTGCATACAACACTTCCACTACAGAGGAACACAAAAGGTTAAGGAGATAAACAATAAGCGAGGAGAGGAAAAACCACAACAGGCACTCTTAGCTTAAGTCTTCTCAGAAACGATCCGCTCTGCTGGTCTGAATGAATGCTTTCACCGGCAACTTCCCCAGCAGACCAGCAGGTATATGAAGGAAGCTAATTAACAAAACATCAATCGCAGCTGGGCGAGGCTGGTAAGCCCAGCACCGAGAGAGAAAGAATTAACTCCCTCAGTGCCGAAAAACACCCAGCACCAGAAACTCAGCTGTGCGAAGTCAGGGTGTGCAATCGCGACGATCTCCGCCGCGACACACCCGTGACAACACCCTGACCAGATACTACAGGTGGCGTCACGACAAACTACACGAACATTCTATCATCCCCTGGAAATATCCCACATTCCAGTGATCGCCCAGGTCACGGACCGAGCTGTGCTACTCGTGACATCCCCCATAGAAGTCGACGTGATCGGTGCCGAGTACCCCAAAACCCCTGTCTCTGTGCGACTCAACTTCCCTCACTGTGCTGGCACTTTACATTTACAATGCCTCTGGGTTTTTTTTTTGGGGGGGTGGGGAACATTCAGACTTTTGCTATGGGGCCCCATGATTCATATGTACGCCCCTGCTGCTGAGGAATGGTATTTAAGGCTGTTAAGGAGCCAACATACATGGACCTTGCCAGCCTGATAATACCAGGCCACATCAGTTTGCTTAGCTTGGTTGGTTAACAAAAATAGGGGATCCCCTCGAAAAAAAAAGGCGTAGGGGTCCCCCTATTTGTGTTAACCAGCCAAGTAAAATGCAGACTGCTGCGGCCTGGTATTAAAAGACTGTCAAGGCCCATGGATTTTGGCCCTCAACAGCCTGATAATACCAGGCTACAGCAGCCCCACATTTGGCGCATCAAAAGATGTGCCAATTGTGGCACTTTACCCGGCTCTTCCCACTGCCCTGTAGCGGTGGCAAGTGGGGTAATAAGGGGTTAATGTCACCGTTGATTGCACGGTGACAATAAGCCCGGTTAATAATGGAGAGGTGTCAATAAGACACCGATCCATTATTAATCCCAAAGTTTTTAAATGTATAAAAAAAAGACACAGCAAGAAAAAAGTATTTTAATGAAATAAAAGAGACAACACAGTTTTCATTTCTTTTATTATACTCTCATTCCTGCGACGCCATCGATCTCCTGTAAAAAAAAAAAAAAAAAAAAAAACAACAGTATACCACCTGTCCGACGCAGTCCATAGTAACGACTGTCCCACGGCGATCCAGCTCTGCTACATCGCAATGACAGGCAGAGCCTGTCATCTCGACGCAGCACAGCTGATTACCTGCTTCCCCGGCGGTGATGTCATCGGACTGACTGCTTTACGGCCGGGATTACCCAGCAGTCACTGCAGTTATCGCGAGAAACTGCATGTGACCGCCGGGGAAAGATGATGGCGGCCATGAAGCAGTCCAGCCCGTGACCGCCGGAGATCTTCTGCCAGGTAAGTGCCGCTGACTCCTGACAGACCCGACCGACGGACACTGACAGTGACAGTGACAATCCCGATTCCGGTATCCGATAAGACGAAAATATCGGAACTAAGTATCGAAAGGCCGATAGAGCTAATATCGGCCGATACCCGATACTTGCGGTATCGTATCGCTCAACACTATTGATGAATAACAGATTTGCTCATGTATTTTCCTACATCTTGCAATTTTTCTCTAACACTTGAAATACAGTCATGGCCGAAAGTATTGGCACCAGGGCCGGCTCAAGGTTTTTATGGGCCCCGGGCGAAAGAGCCTCATGGGGCCCCTTTAACACAGACCACGATTCATGATGCACAGATACTGCAGAGAAATATGGGTATAGTACAATGCCAAACACTTCACTTCTTCCATTACATGAGTGATATCTGTTGTAAATTCTACAATAGCTCAGAAACCGCCAAATTCTCACAGCGCACAGTACAGACCGGACAGTACAGTCCTCTATACAATATTATGGGCACCACATAGTCTCCCCCTCATCACCCATATAATACCCCATGCAGGATGTCACCCCCCCATCCCCCATATAATGCTCCATACAGAATACTGGACCCAATATAATGCTCCATACAGTATACTGGTCCTCATATAATGCTCCATACAAAATATGGAGCTCTCCTCTGCGCTGTGCTGCGTTCTGCACTGTTACGGCTCAGGAAAGGGCGCTGTGGAAAGACTCCCCATTATCATCATAATTGCCTGCCCATTATCATCATCATTGCCTCCCCATCATCATCATTGCCTGCCCATCATTATCATCATCATTGCCTCCCCATCATCATCATTGCCTGCCCACCATCAATCATCATTGCCTCCCCATCATCATCATTGCCTGCCCATCATCATCATCATCATTGCCTCCCCATCATTATCATTGCCTGCCCATCATCATCATTGCCTGCCCATCATCATCAATCATCATTGCCTCCCCATCATCATCATCACTGCCCTCCCCCACCACCATCACACATACAGCACCATACACAGACAGCACCGCAGCACACCAGCACTCTCTCACATACACACACAAAGCACTGCACTACATACACACACACTGATACACACAAACACACACACAGACACATACACATCACATCTCACCTGTCTGGCGTCCGCGCGCTCTCTGCCACAGCCAGCCGCTGAATGATGATGTCATTCAGCGGCGCTGCTGTGAGAGGAAGCGCTGGCGTCCTGCAGGTGCCCCCTGGAGCCCGGAGCTGTGGCAGTGGAGGCACGGGGAGAGGTAAGTATTGTGCCAGCTGCTGCTGGGGCCCTGAGCAAGCGGGGGGGCCCAGTGGCGGTGCTGACACCACTCTCATCCGCTAACGGGCGCCAGGGTGCCCGACGGCGAGTGGGTCCCGGCACTTGCCCGGGTATGCCGGGTGCTGACGCCGGCCCTGATTGGCACCCTTGAAATTGCTCCAGAAAATTAAGTATTTCTCCCAGAAAAGTATTGCAATTACACAATTTATATATATATATATACATGTTTATTTACTTTCTGTGTATTGGAACAACACAAAAAAAACTGAGAAAAAAAAGGCAAATAATTTCACACTAAGCCAACAAAATTGGTAGGAAAAAATTGTTGGCACCCTCAACTTAATATTTGGTTGCACACCCTTTGGAGTAAATAACTGCAATGAATAGCTTCCTATAACCATCAACAGCTTCTTACACCTCACAACTGGAATTTTGGACCACTCTTCTTTTGTAAACTGCACCATGTCTCTCATTTGAAGGGTGCCTTCTCCCTACAGCAATTTTAAGATCTCTCCTCAGGTGTTCAATGGGATTTAGAACCGGACTCATTGTTTGCAACTTCAGAACTCTCCAGCCCTTTGTTTCCATCCATTCCTGCGTGCTTCTTGAAAAGGATGTGGATATGTTCTGCATAGATGGAGGGTGGGGTCTAAAAATACTTATCTAAGAAATACTAGTCCAAAACTGGTCACGCTAAGGTAAAGCTTATGCATCAAGTTTTAAAATTTGCATTAACCCCTTCCCGACCCATGACGCCGACGTCGGCGTCATGAAAACCAGTGCCATCCCGACCCATGACGCCGACTTCGGCGTCATGCTATAAATCATGTTCCTGCGGGTCGGGTGACCAGGGTCACTGAAAGGTCACCAGACCCGCAGGCACAGGACCCTTAGTGCATCACGACAGGGGGGTTGACTTAACCCCCACGTGGCCACGATCGCTCTGATTGGCTGTTAAAAGTGAAACAGCCAATCAGAGCGATTTGTAATATTTCACCAATGAAACTGGTGAAATATTACAATCCAGCCATGGCCGATGCTGCAATAGCATCGGCCATGGCTGGAAACCAAGATCTGACCCCCCCACACCAAGTCACAGCGGTGATCGGCCGCCGCCACCGAAAGATGGCAGCGATCGGTCACCGCCGTCACTATCTGCTCCCCTGCCCCTTCGATCCGCTGCCCCCACCTACCGATCCCCCTCACCTTCCGACCCCCCTTACTCACCTCTCCCGGTCCACCGATGTCCCTGGATCTGTCCCGGCTGCTGCCCGGGATTCTTCATGGGTGCCGCCATCTTGGAAAATGGCCGGCGCATGCGCAGTGCGCCCTCCAGTGTACAAAAATTTATTTTGATCACTGTAATAAACTGTCACAGTGATCAAAATAAAAAAAAAGTAAATGAACCCCCCCTGTCATAGGTAGGGACAAATAATAAAATAAAGAATTTTTTTTTTTTCCTAGTGGATTTTGCTGCTGATCCGCAGCTTATTTTGCTGCGGATCCACGGCGGATATTGCTGCTGATCTGCAGCGGATTTTGCTGCTGATCCGCGGCGGATTTTGCTGCTGATCCGCGGCGGATTTTGCTGCTGATCCGCGACTGATTTTGCTGTGGACCCTGTTATGATTCGGTAGCTGAGGAGTGCAGGCAAAAAGGCAATACACCAGAGCAGTTGGAATCTATGAGATTGCAGTACCCTGACTAACCACAACTAGAGGCAGCCGTGGAGCGTTCCTACGTTGGTCCTAGACGCCTCGTCACAGCCTGAGAAACTAACTACACCTAAAGAAAGAAATAGGAAAGCTATCTGCCCCTGAGGGGACCCAGAAGCCCCCACAAAGTCAGGACAAAAGCAAAAATAAGCAAGAAACAAAAGAAGAAAATGTCTTATTGTTAGAGGAGATGCAGACCCGCCACAGGCTCCCGGAAACGGGAAATCAGGTTTGGACCCGAAAAAATGATAGGCACCCTGATGGGAAGGTAATTTATATAAGACGTCGTAAACCTGATTCCCATCTCACAATCTTCACTGAACGACCAGTACCGCTTTAACCAAGAGGGGCCTCTGCCCCCGAACTCATCTCAAGCCCATTCACAACAGTACCCCCCCCTTTGAGGAGGGTCACCGAAACCCTCTTTGAGAACCAGGTCGGTCGGAGAGTTCAAAGATACGCAGGATGAGTCTCCCGCTGGTGTGAAGCAAACCCAAGAATTGTCTTTGACCATAACCTCTTCCATTAACCAAATACTGGGTTTCCGTCTAGAAAAACGGAATAATATTTTCTCAACCACATACCCGATTGCCCCACCAAAAACAGGGCGGAGGCACAGCAGCCGGAACCATGGTCAACAAATCTTAACAAGGACTTGTGGAAACTTTTGGATCTTAAAGTCCCTGGAGAAGCAAACGAAAAAAAAACAGGATTAAGAATTCCTGATTTATAAGGTCCAAGAACCTAGGCTTAAATTTAGGAGATTATCTCATAGGAATATTTTTTGAGGAAAAACCAGACAAGCCCCCTATTTAAACAGGGACCATCAGTCCATGCGGTTAGCAACCCCCTAGGCCCTCTCTGAGAGAGGGACAACTTCCACTACTGGTCCCAAAACTGTTGCATACGCTCCACAAACAGAGTCAAACCTGGACAACAGAAGCCTCCGTCTTTGAGAAATCGAGGGTGAAACCCAGAATTACAGAAAATGGGACATCAAAGTGGCAGAGCTAGCCCTATTTTTAAAAGGAAAATCAGCCAAAGGCAAAAAAGAGACCCGTATCCTGTCGCAGACCAAAGCATTTAGATAAGTATCCAATTTTGGGGTTTTTTCTTCGTTTGCCATTGGTGAGGAAAATCCGAGGGAAAGACATTGAACACCCGTTTAAAACAAAAAGTCCTCCAAAATTGGAAACAAATGGACTCCTCTGTCAGACACAAGTTCCAGGAATGCCGGAAAACGAACACTTGTAAAGGGAAACACGGCCCAATTAAGGGAGGAAGGAAATTAGAAATTTGGCCAAGGTATATTTGGGGAAAACTATCACAAATCACCCAGTGGCGGTCATTCCGGGAAAAACGGGAAGGTCAGAATGAAATCCATAGAGTATGGGTCCTGGTTCTTGGGCAAGCAATGGCATCAACAAACCACTAGAGCGAGAGCAAGGCTTGGAGCGAGGCAAGTCCCGCAGGACTGCACAAATTCCCTGACATCACGAGCGGTGGCCCCCCAAAAGGCCCGACTACAAGTCTCGGGTACCAAAATTCGGGTGCCCCCAAACGGAACAATGAATCTCAGCATCACACTTTTTTTCCCTGGTCCGGGAAAAACAATTTTCAACAGGCAGCGCTCGGCCTTCCTCCTGCACCCCTCCAGAGAAGCTCAAATTGGTGAGATGGGGAAAGAAACTACACCCTCTTTCAAAATACAAAGGATCAGATAACTCAGGAGAGTGCAAGGAAACTCCCGAAGGGCAATCCGCCTTAACAAATTTGTGCCAGGAGAAAGGAAACCACAAAATTAAAACGTGTGAAAAACAAGGCCCCTGGGCCCGTCTAGGATTGGTGCTTGGAAAATTCAGATAAACCAGTTTATGGTCCGTAAGGACCCACCCAGTTTGGTCCCTTCAGACAAGTTCCCCTCTTAAAAGCCCCTTAGGCCATAACTCCCGTTACCACGTATAATTACGTTAGTAGGAGAAAATTTTGGAGAAAAAGGCAAAGGGTTATTTTTGAGGTCTCCTGGATCTTTTTGGGGACCAAAACGGCACCTGCCCCATTTTCAGAGGGGGGGGACAACTCCACCTGAAATGGCAGAGAAACATAGGCTGGTTGAACAGGGCAAAGTAAATCTTGCTTAAGTTTCCTGAAATGCAGAGGGATGCCTCAGGAGGCCAATTCACCACATCAGAACCCTTTTTGGTCAAATCAGTTAATGGGTTTAACAATTAAACGAGAAATTACCAAAAATTTCGATAAAAATTGGCAAAACCCAAAAATCTTGAAGAGCCTTTAGAGTAGGTTTGGACCCAATCACAGATGGCCTGATCCTTGAGGGTCCATTTTAATAAAAGATGGGGGCAAATGAATCCCCGAAAATGGATCCTCTGTACGCCAAAAAGACACTTTGATCCTTCACAAAAAGGCATTCTCTTCAAATCTGGAATACGTTCGAACATGTTTCACATGAGAGTCCCAGTCATTAAAAAAATCAAGATATCTCCAAAAAAAACAATCAGAAATTTTCACAAAATCCCGAAAAAGTATTATGAAGGACTGGAAGACAGAAGGAGCATTGTGGCCCAAAGGGCTCAAGGTACTAAAATGCCCCCCGGGGTATTGAAGCCGTTTCCTTATCCCGTGCTTAATGGAATAAGGTTATTGCCCCCTGAGGTCAAATTGGTAACCAAGTAGCGTTTTACCTGGAAAACAGGTCGAAATCAAGGTAAGGGTTTTGATATTCACAGTAATTTGTTCAAAAACGTAATTACCGGCCTTAATGAACCATCCTTTTTGGCCCAAAGAAAAAACCGGCACCTAAGGGGAAGAGGGGTCTGTTGACCTTTCCAATGAATCCTTTTTTAAGCCGCATAGGTCTGTTCAGGTAAGACAAGTTAAAAAGGGCCCCCTTTGGGAATTTCTACGGCCAATTATAGCGCCGTCATGTTTATGGGGAGGAAAGGATGAGATTTCTTTGTAAACACTGAAAAATCAATCAAAATCAGGAACATCCGCCCCTGGGGGGGGGAGAAAAAAAGGGTTTGGTTTAACACTTGGCCCCCAATGGTTACAGCCCAAATTTCCCCAATCAAAACGGTTTAGATGAAACCCCGGGAAAACCCCAGTACGAAAAAATATCAGATTATACGACCAAAATTTGCAGCACTCTTGATGGGGGTTAACCCCCCCTTTCACTGAGTAAGAAATGAGGTTTTTCCACCAAAAGGGGGTAGAATCGCCCCAAAGGGGAAAGTTCTGAAAGGGGATCGGGGGGAAACCCCAAGTTTAGCAAAATAAAAATCCATCAGGTTAATACTGTCCAGAATCAACGAAAGCCAGAAAAATGAGGCGAGGCATATCGGTACTTATTAAAAACTTGTTGAACACTCCCAAAGAAAGAGCGTGCAAAACGTCTTCCCCCGCTTGGGAAAAAGAAAAGATGGGGCCAACCACAGTAAACAAACCCATTGCATTTCGAAATCATGACGCTGCCCCCCAGAAATCTTCACACGAGGATTCAGAAGCGGTTCAAAGGGAAACACTATTCCCCATATTCTCTGCTCACCAAAGTCTGTCAATTTGAATCGAAAAGGACAAAAAATTTTGGCCAGGGGGGGAGGGGGAATCCCCATAACATCCTTTACATTATCTGAAGCCCCTTAAAAAAGGGCCCCAAAGGTGCATTACTTGGTGGGACTCCCCCCCGGAATCTTGACAGAAAAACTCAGGTCAAAAACCCCCTGTTTAAATCCCAACAAGGCTTTTTCATTTTTGATCAGTACTTGGGGGCATGTACAAAACCCCCAAAGTGAAAAAATGCACAAATCACTAAAAACGGCCCCCAGGTGTGGGAAAAAAAAACCCCAACCCCTGGGATCGCCGAAAGGAGAAGATGACAATTGAACTGTGCGGGTTTTCCCCGGGGGATTAGTTTTAAGGCAAAAAAAATTTTTAAATTTTTTTTTGAATTCAAAAACTTGCTGCCCCCAAAAAAAACAAATCTGGGGGAAACCCTAGGTTCCACAACAGGCAATAAAAAATATGCAGAAACTCCGAACCCCAGGGCAAGTATCAAGGCCCCAGAAAACGAAAAAAACCCCCATTGAAAAAAAAAACCCTCCCCAGCACCAGAAATACGAGGGAGAAAAAAAAAAAAATGAAAAAAACGAAAATTCCTGACAACTTGCCGTTTTTTTTTCCATTTTTTCCTTCTGTGAGTCCCAAAAATTTTTTTTTTGGGCCCCGGTGATATTTTTAGATTCGGTAGCTGAGGGTGGGCAAAAAGGCAATAAAAGAGCAGGGAATTATGATTTGCGTCCCTGCTAACCACCAAAAACTAGAGCAGCCGGGGGAGCGTTCTACGTTGGCCAGCCCCCTCGTCCCCCCCTAGAAATAACTACCCCAAAAAGAAGAAATGGAAAAATATTCCCCCGGGGGAACCCCCCAAATTAATAGCAAGCCCCCAAACATTTAATGGCGGTTAGACAAGAAATTAAACACAAGAAAATAAATAACAAACTTTTGGGGGGAAAAAACTAAATAAAAAAAGGATGGAAAAGGGTATTGCAACCCAAAAAAAAATAAAAGCACAACTTACAAAAATTTAAAAAAAACCCGAGTCCCCGCCCCTACCCCCTAAATTATTCCCCGGTGTAAAAAAACAAAACAGCAGACGAAAAAACGGGGGAAAAAAAAAAGTACAAACATCAGTGCTGAACTAACGATGGGAAAAAACCCCCGAGGGGCCCCGGGAAGGCCCCCCCCAAAGTGCAGGACAAAATGAAAAAAAAAACCCGAAAAAAAAGAAAAAATGTTTTTGTTGAGGAGAGAACACCCCCGGAAAGGGAAACGGGGGAAACGGATTGAGACCCGAAAATTTTTCCCCGGAAAAAAAAACCCGATGGGAAGGTGATCCTTATTTTAAACCAGTCAAAATGTCACGCGGTCTTAGTTTGGTACGATTCAGTAAACTTTTTAAAAAGAAAACACTTAACAACTTTTAAAATTACAACATCGATGAAAATATAAAAGATTACTACCGATATTTGAACTCGGATTTAAACTTGGGATTGATCCCTGTCACGGAAAGAAGAGGCCCGGGTTACCGACCTAAACTGGGCCAAAATAACCCCCCCCTTGGAGGTACTGATAAGGTTCAGAGGTCAAGTCCCCAGCCAAACCCCTTTCCCATCACCCCCCAAAACCCGTAATCGTCTAAGAAGGATTCTGATTACCCAAAGGATTTTGGGGGATCTTGTAAATACACTTTTAAAATTTTAACGACTGGAGAAAACACGATTGCTACACACTCAAACACAGAAGGAAAAAATATCTGGGATTTAAAAATCTAACAAGGTGAGCTTAAAACAACTAAGGAGCTCTTTAACTTAAATCTATACAGATACAACCCCATCTGGGTCTGCATGAAGAATTTCACTGGAAAAATCCCAAAAGCAACCAGGATTTAAAAGGAAAAAAATCAAAAATAATTAATTAGGGGGAAAATCCCCCCGTCCCAAAAATGAGCACAGACAGAATTAACCCCCAACTCCCCAAAAAAAAGAAACAGAATAGCTGTGAGAAGTCAAAGTGCAACCCGCGATCTTGGGGTGCACACATGAAATACCCCCCCTTCTCGGGGGCCTCCCGGGCCCCCAGGGCCGGTTTTTCCCCCCGGGGGAGTTCTGGGAAGGGGCGCCCCAAAAATCTGCTTAATGTCAGCGCAGGAAACCCACGTCCCTCCTCTGGACCATACCCCCCCAATGCACCAGTACTGAGGGACCGCATTCAGACGTGAGTCAATGATCTTTGACTTTTTAAACCCAAGTTACCATTGACACCCGGGGGAGGAGGAGGGTGATGGTATGATGGTGCCATACCTCTTAAGAATGATTGGGAAAACCCCTTATGAATTTAAAGAGGGGGGGTCCAGAAAAAACCCCACAGGATTAATTATGGAACTGATCTGTACCCCCAAAAATGGGGGGCCCCTTCCAGGAGGGAATTTAAGTTTATATTCCTGGTAAAAACCATCCCCGATCGTTCAATTAAGTTTTTGGCCCGAAACTCCCTCCTCAGCCAAATTTATAACGGTTCCCCATAGCACTCAGATTTTTAATACACTCCCACCTAAAGAATGAGACGAGAAACGTCCCTCAGGGGGAACCCGAGGGCCCCCCCCCTTTTAAAGTAAAAAAAGGGGGTAAAAACCAATCCCCCAAAAAAAAGGGGATTCCCGGGGGCTCCCCCCCTTTGTTAAAAGCGAACTTGCCAGAGGCAAAAAGAAGACCGCCCCCGGTTTCTGAGCAAAACCCCCAAATAAGTCTCTAGGTTTGATAGACGCTCTGTTGACCGGGGGTTGGGGAAAAAAAACCGGGGGAAAATGAAAATTTTCATCCCCCGACGAAACAAAAGCCCCCAAAAAATTGGCAAAAAATTGGCCCCCTACTGAACCAATCAAAAAGGAACCCATGAACTCACAATTCCCCAATGAAAACCCCGCGCAAGTTTTTGCTTAGGGAGGGCAGGAAAGCAATGAAATGTCCCCTCTTATGAACTTAAAAAACCACCATATGCCATTTCCTGACACTGGGAAGGTCGTGATGAACCCCATAGAAAAAATGACCCCATGGACGCCCGGGAAATTTTTTAAAAGGGTAAGGGGCCCCCAGACGGCGGGTATGAGGGGTTTGGGGCGAGACAAACCCAAGGACGGGAAAGAAAACTTCTTTTTAATTGGCCCCCCAAAACGGCGAGAAGGAGATCTAAAGTAGCCTTCCCCCCTGGATCCCCTGCTAAAGAAAAATATGATGTGCTCAATCCCTTTTGTCTCAACTGATTGGGCAAACAGTCTCCGGGGGCCCCTGCGGGGCGTCCCCCCCTTAACCCCTCCTTCAAGCTCAAAACAACCCCCGCACTACCCCCCCCTGAAGGATAGGAATGGGTCATCCTTTTCCCGGGGGCCTGGGAAACGCGAGACAAGGCATCCGCCTTAACATTTTTAGTCCAGGGCGTAAGTGACAAAAAAAATTAAACCCCGGGAAAAAAAAAAGACCATCGAGTTTGTCTGGAATTCAGACGCTTTTCAGTTTCCCCAAAAAAGCAGGTTTTGTGTAAATGACGGTGCCGGGGGATGCCCCCTCCAAAAAAAGACCCATTTTCAAAAACCACTTAATGGCCAAAAAATTCCCCCTTGCCGAATATAATTCCTCGGGGAGACAATTTCTTGAAAAAAGGGGCGGAGCCATTTACGGAGGACCTGGGAAATATTGCACCCACCCGTCAACCGTCCCCCACAAGAAGGCTGTGATGCATCGGTTGGGAGACGGGTGCGAAAAAAAAATTTTTTTAAAAAGGAAAAAGTTGGAACTTTGTCCAATTTTGAAAATCCGTCCCTTTTCTGTCATGTCAGTGGAGGTTTGAAACAGAGAGAAATTACAAATAAATTTTCCCGGAAAAATTAGAAACCCCCAAAGTGCGGCCTTAGATCCCCCGGGGGATCCCATTCAAGCATGCTACCTTTTTTTGGGCCCCAAGGAAACCCCGGGGCTGCACCCGAAACCCCAAAAAAAAAGTTTTCCCTTTCGGCAATCACACTTTTCCCCTTTGGCGAAAAATTTTATTGTCTCGCAAATCTGAAACCTTCTCACATGCTCCGGTGAGACACAAGTCTGGGGAAAATTAAAAGTCATCCAAATATACACCACAAAAGCCCCCAGATGACGAAAATGCATTAACAAAATGTTTTGGGAAACTGTGGTGCGTACAGACCAAAAGGCTGACAAGGTTTCAAATGTCCCTCCGGGTGTTAAACGCCGTTTTCCACTCATCCCCCTCTTTTTCCAATGATTTTAGCCCCTGAGTCCAATTTAGAGAACCCCTTTTGGGCCACAAATTTATTGAGAGACGGAATAGAGGGGTGGTACGGCCGAAAAAAAAACCGATTAAGTTCGCGGAAAAACCAAAAAAAGGCGTAGGCCTCCATCTTTTTTCTTTTAAAAAAGAAAACCCCCCGGGGGCCACTGGGGAAGATGAAGGTCAAAATTCCCTTTGGGGCCCAATTTCCCCAAAATAATCTTTCATAGCCTGCCTTAGGCCAGAAAGGTTATATAACCTGTTTGGTAATTGCATCAGGGGTAAATTATAGAGCAGTATACACGCGTGGGAGGAACCGACACCCCTCCTCGAGAACACATCCCCCCAAAACCCCCCAAAAAGGAGGCAAAGTACTAGGCACGAGATGTGATGTGTTATGCGTTTTTTGCAAAATCACCCCCATTGGCTTATCTTTTGGATGCAATTAATACGGTTTTTTTTAACCCCCCAAGGGAAAATCCCCAACACAAAAAGGGGTGGTAGACCCCCAACAATAAAAATAATAGTTCCCCCATGTATTGCCCTCCCCCAAGGTCAATTTTAAAAATCTGAAAAAAGCTACCTTGGCCGAGAGGCCGCGTCAATGGGAATATAGGGACGGTTTTTACCAATCACTCAAGCATACCCTTTGGGCCCGAGAAAACGGCGCAACCCGATTACCCCCCGGCCCCCCTACAAGGAAGAAAATCTTCCATTGTAAAACCCCACCCCTCCGGGTAAAGGACTGAGAAGAATGGGGGGACAAAAAATACCTATCCCGGTTGTCGTCCACCACACACCTGGGTTAACCGTTTTTTCCGGTGACTTCTTGTTAACAAGGAGGGCGGACCCCCCCAACAAAATGTCCTCTTTCCCGCAGAAAAACACCTTCAGCTGCGGGTCCCCCAAAATCCCCCCTACGAAATGAGGCCCTCCAATCCTAGGCCTCCAAAAAAGGGGGAAACCCTCAAAAGGGACTTTAGTAGTGGTGGAGTAACAACAGGGGGGGGGGTTACCTCCCCTCCCCCGGAGGTTTCAGTAGGTCCCCGGCCCCCTGCAGCCTCCCGTGTGGGAAATCATCTGACCCAAACGTCCTTTAATTTGTAGAAACCCCCTGACAAATGGCTCAAAGGTGGGATTCCACGAGTATCTGTGGCCATCTCGGAATCAGAAAAAAAACCCCGGGGGACGATCCCCCTGCTGACTTAGTAATTTTGTCTCAGCAAGAGAGACCGATCTTTTTTATAATAAAAAACCCCCGGGCAGTAAAAAATCGATTCTGACTGTAGGGGGGGGCCCGGGGGGAAGGGAAAAAGCCCGGATTGGGGGGCCCCTTGTAGGAGCGAGAAAAAATTCCCCCCTTGTCTTCATCCTGATGACGAGGCCGGGGGAACCCGAAAATCAATTTACTGCTCCCTGAAGGAAAAAATTTGTCTCGCCCACAGTGCCCTCCCCGGGGAGCTACTTTGGTTAAAATTGGTTTTTTCCCCGGGGGGGGACAAAACTTTGGACTTTGTCCTCAGCCAGGAAAAACCCCTGCAACTGCAGAGCCACTGGGCTAGGCCCCATGGCAACGGGAATAATTTTAGGGCCCAGTGAAAATGTAGGATCTATGATATGGCGTTCATAAAATATCTTAAAAGAAAAAACTCTTACAAAAGATTAGAACTCAGAAAAAATATAGAATGATTTACCTGACACAAACCCCGTGAACCGGTTTTAATTTTGAGGATTGTACCCCCCCCGGAAAAGAAGAGGATGGGGGTCAAACCGACCCTAAACTGGGGTCCTAAAAATCCCCACCTTGGGGTATGATAAGGTTTTCAGAGGTCCAAGTCTCCCCCAACCCTGTCTTATCATTTAAAAACCCGAAATCGTCCTAAAAGGATTTTTTTACCCCAAAGGGGGAATGGGTGATCCTGCTAAATACACAGATTGAAATATAAGACAGACTGGAGAAAAAAAGACTTGCAAAAACCCCCAAACACAGAAGGAACATAAATGATTGGGATTAAAATTAAGCAAGGGGGCTTAAAACAACTAAGGAAAAACCTTTACTTAAGTCTTCAGATACATCCTATCTGGGTCTGATGAAGAATTTACGGAACCCCAAACCCGACAACCCGATTTAAAAAGGAAAAACCCAAAAACAAATAATTAATTCCGCCGGGAGAAACTCACCCCCTCCCAAACTGAGCACAGAGAATTAACTCCCAAAAAGCAAACACAAAGAAAAAGAACTCAGCTGTGAGAAGCAGAATGTGCAACCGCGACGATCTTCGGGCGATGCCACATACGAAAAACCTGTTCCCCGTCCTCCAATTTCATGAAAAGACCGTCCCCCTTGTAACCCCCAGGGGAGCCCGCCAGTACCCCCCCCAAAACCCTTCACAACAGGCCCCTGGGGTATTGGCTGATCGCGGAAAATTTTCTGTATCCCCGGTTTTTTTGATGATCCGGGGGGCAGTTTGTGGGGACCCCCGGCGGATTTTGTTGTGATCCGCGGCGGTTTTTTGCTATCCGTAGTATTTTTGCGGATCCCGGGGATTTTGCTGGGGTCCTCGGGGGGATTTTGGGGGTGATCTTTTGGGAAATTTTTTCTGGGGCCCGCAGGGTTTTGTGGGGGTCCGCAGGTTTTTTCTGCTGATCCGCGGAGATTTTGTGGGATCCAGCGGTTTGGGCAAGACCCCCAGCGATCAGAAAACTTGTACAGTCAATGCAAAAAAAAGGTTAAAAAAACGCTGTGCACTTTTGGATTTGCTGTGTTTTAAATCCGAGCATGTCAATTTTTTGTGCGGATTCCGCAGAGGTTTTTTCCCCATTCCCTTTTGGGGGAAAACCCCAGGGAAAAACCCCCAAATCCCGCAAATTGCGGTAAGCGCAGGTCATTTTACCTGCGGATTTAAGAAAAATCCCAAGTGAATCCGCAACGTGTGCACGGGGCCTCGGTTAGGTTGGGTGGGTTATTTTTGCATTATGGCTCCTTAGATGGATGCTTTTCACCGCGGATAACCGGTGTAAAAAGGGGCCCTTAATGTGCCATTCACCCCTTTGTGTGCGCATACAACGCATGCCCTTTTAAAACGGCATGCGTTGCGAGGCCCCCATTTGTGAGGAGCTCGGACACCTGCAGGGTCTGGCTCCGTCACCCTGCAAGTTATTTTTGTGATTCATCTGCCTAGGGGGGTAGCATAAAGCGATCGCGTTATGCTTCCCCTTTCCACCGGTCAACGCTTTCTGTTGAACGGGCTGGAAAAACCCAAAGGCCCCCCCCTTGGTTAAACTAGGGTTGGGTTACATTAGGGTTAAGGTTTTTAAAATTGGGTTAGGGTTGGTTTGGGTTAGGGTTGGAATTAAAAAATTGGTTAGAATTAGGGTTGGCTTGTGGTTGGTTTATGGTTAGAGTTTGGATTAGGGTTAGGGGTGTGTTGGGGTTAGGGTTATGGTTGGGGGTTTTTTTGGGGTTCGGGGTTGGGTTTGGGTTTGGGGGGTTGGGGTGTGTTGGGGTAGGGTTGGAGTTAGAATTGGGGGGTTTTCCATTTGGGACATGGGGGGGCTATAGGGGAAGTCGACCATTGATTCCTGCAATTTTGCTTTTAAAAAATAAACAGTGCCCCCCTTTTTCCAAGCCCCGACGTATGCCCAAACAGTGGTTTACCCCCCAATATGGGGTACAGTGTCTCGGGAAAAATTGCAAAATTTGGGGGTTCAAATTTTCCTTTAAAAAAATTGGGAAAAAAAATTGGGGGGAAAAAAAAATTATTTTTGGGAAAAAAAAAAGATTTTATATTTTCCCTTGCGTTAAAATTTGTGGGGATTGGAGATTCAAATGTTATCACACATCTATGGGGTTTCCCTTGGGGGTCTAGTTTCCCAAATGGGGTCATTGTGGGTATTTCTATGTTTAGCACATCGGGCTCGAAAAGTAATGACCCCCAAGCCATTCCATCAAGTGGGCATTTAAAATCATATTCCCTCCCCCCGACGGTCCCCTACGTAGTTTTCTCCCGCATATGGGATATCAGATTAGAAAAATTGGCAACAACTTTTGGGGTCTAATTTCTCATTTTCCCCCTTGGAAAAAAAAAAATTGGGAAAGCCCCTGATTGATTGATTTTTTTTTTCACCCCCGGCGTTATAAACTTTGTGCCCCCTTGGGGGGTTTTCAAAGTGCTCCAACTTAAAAAAAAATTCTTTCGGGGTCTATTTTCCCAAAAAATGGGTCACTTGTGGGGAGTTTTATTTTTTAGGCCATCAGGGGTTCTAAAAACAAAACAAGTGCCGAGACCATTCATAAATTTTGGCTTTTTAAAAGCGCACACACCCTTCCGACCCTGATTTCCCCCAAAGGGTTCCCCCCCACTAGGGGGTACTAGGTATCGGCAAAGGGAAAAAACCCCACTTTTGGGGTCCTTTTTCCCTGTAACCTTGGAAAAAAAAAATGGGGGAAAAATATTTTTTTTGAGAAAAAAAAAATTTTTTTTTTTCACGGCTCGCGTTATAAATTCTGTGAAGCACGGGGGTTAAAGGGGGCATATGCCAGTAAGTTCCTTAGGGGTCTATTTCCCAAAAAAGGGGGGCCTTTTGGGGGAGCCAATGTTTGGCCCCAAAGGAACTTCCAAATGGACATGGAACGCTAAATTTCCCCGCTATTTTCATTCAAAAAGCAAATGGGCCCCTTCCCCCTTCTGAGCCTCCGGGCCCCCAAACAGGGTTTTTTGACCATATGGGTTCTGTGTATCAAGGAAATCCCCAAAATTTTTGATCAATTTACTGTTCCCCCTGTAAAAAGAAAAACTGAGGCTAAAAAAAAATTTTTGTGAAAAAAAGTCCTTTCTTGTTTTTTACGATCAATTTTTTTAAGCATGGGGGTTCAAATGTCACTATGATCTAATAAGTTCCTTGGGGGGTTAGTTTCCAAAAGGGGTATTGTGGGGGGCCCCTAATTATAATAATAAAAATAAATTTATTTTTATGCCAATATTCCCCAGGCTTTACAGTTTGCCACATTATCTCGCTGTCCCCGAGGTCACAAAATTGTTTCCCCCTCAGTATGTTTTTGGGTGTGGGAGGGGGAAAACCAGAACCCGGAGGAAAAACCCCCCAAAAACGGGAGAAATACAACCTTGAGGTTTCCCGGGGGATTTGAACCCCGGACCCAGGCTGCAAGGGTGCGTGTTCCTGAGCCACGGCTGCCCAATGTTTTGGCACACAGAGACCCCAAAAGCAACATGGCAACCGAAATTTCCAGATTTTTCCCCTTAAAAAGTCAAATGGCGCCCCTTCCCCTTTTGGCCCCCCGGTTTTCCCCAACTGGTTTATGCCACTATGAGGTATTTGGGACTCAGGGGAAATTGCCAAAAATTTTAGGATATTTTACCCCGTTCCCAGTAAAAATGAAAAAAAAGATGCTAAAAGAACATTTTTTTGGAAAAAAAATTAAAATGTCCTTTTTTTTTCCCTTTCCCTTTTTTGTTCCGGAAAGCCCCTAAGGGGTTTAATCTTCTTGAAAGTAGTTTTGGGTGTTTAGGGTGCTTTTTTTTTAAAGCTGTATTTTTTGGTTTTTTCTCCCCAAAGACCCCCAAAGGATTTAAATTGGGTGTCCCCAAAAAAAATTTTTTTGAAAAATTTTTTTGAAAAAAAAAATCGTGGTCAATTTTAACCTTATAATTCCCCAACAAAAAAAATGTTGTTCCCCAAAAAAATTTGAAGAAGTAGACTGTGGGAAAAATTATTTATTAAATTTTGGCCCATAAAAATTGGTTTAACAGAATAAAAAAATTAAAAATTTTAAAAAATTCAAAAAATTTAAAATTTTCGCCAAAAAATTTTCCTTTTTTTACAAATAAATGCAAAAATTATCGACTAAATTCCACTAACATGAAACCCAATATTTTTGAAAAAAATTCCCCAAAAAGCTAGGGGGTTTGGGGTTCCCCGGGTTTTTACCTAAAAAGGGCAGGTCAGAATTGCAAAAAAAGGCAAAAGGTCTTTAAAAGGCAAAATGGCTGGGTCGAAGGGGTTTTTAAACCACATCTGAAACTGCCAGCCCCCTTTGGGAAAGTTCCCCTTTTTGAGTTTTTAACAATAACTTTGTGACTAAACTTCCTCTCAGCTTAGAAAAAGCCCCATATTGTACTTTCTATGTGGGTTTTTACTTAAGACATAATAAAAATTTTAAAAGGAACTTCTGTCTGAATCTTCGACCCCCAAATTCTCAGTATGGGGCGTCTGGGGACAGATTCAAATGTACGATAAAAGCATGCATTTTCCCCGAAAAAAAGAAACCATCCAGTTTTAAATGTTTTAAAATTGGAAAGTAAGAAGTAAAAATTAAAGGTCCAAGGTCACATGGGGGAAAATTTACGGCCCAAAAAACACTTTTTTTCATTTCTGAAACCCCCCCGGTAAAAGAGAAGCTTTTCACAGGTGTAACATGCTGCTTAAAATAAACTTTAAAAAGTATTTTCCCCAAAAACAAGCCTAGCACAGGTTATGAAAGGTTCATGCTGTATTTACAATTACTGCCCCGCTGACAAGGGAAAACATATCCAATGTGGGAATAGCTCCCTTGCCCTGAAACCCTGATAAGTTCGGGCCCCAGTTTGAGGGACCCCCCCCAATTAATGTGAATAAGGATACCAGCCACATTTGAATATCCCCCCTTAAGAGAATCTTGAGGAGATTTTGCCCCCCCAACCCCGGGGCAAATGAATCTCCATAACTATATTATTCGCCTGTAAGTGGCAGGTTTCAGGAAAGCATACGTTTTAAAAAAAAGTTGGGGTTTGCGTTCAGTGATATAAAGGAGGTCCATTTCTTTATACCCACCCCTCTCTTCCCCAAAATTAGGCCCCTTAGCAAAAAAGTGACTTAAAAGACAAAAAAAAAGGCGTCCCGTGATTTTTGGGAAATGGCATGCAAAAAACTGAAAATTAAAGATGTTGTCCCCTCTTGGCAACCCCTCTAAATCGTAGGTTTTTTTTTTAAAAAAAAA
Organism: Oophaga sylvatica; assembly: GCA_033576555.1. Taxonomy (NCBI): domain Eukaryota; kingdom Metazoa; phylum Chordata; class Amphibia; order Anura; family Dendrobatidae; genus Oophaga; species Oophaga sylvatica. The sequence goes on from JARQOD010000005.1 coordinate 298,129,167, forward strand.
TTATGGAGGAGCTGTTCGTCGCCTTTTCAACTGGTGTCGGCACTGTTTCCCCCCGGAAAGGTCAGTGTGACCCCCTGTAATGCTAGGAATCAGGATGCTTTGCCCCCTCTTGGGGAAATCTCTTAGGAAGTGGCACTGCTGCTCTGTCTCTTCCCCGGATCTTGTGCTTAGCCCCCAAGAGCGGGTAAAACAGAGTGATTGGAAGGGTTTGCGTGTGTCCCCTTTTTAAGCGACGTGGGGGGCAGTGGAATCCTTGGAATGGGGTGGCCGGGGGGAAATTTTTTGGACTAAATCACGTACACAGTGGTGCAAAACTTGGTTGTGATAGCTAATGACCTGGCTCAGATTTGTCGTTTTGTGAGTATCGTGCTTTGGCTCGTTTTCTGAGAGGAAAATTTAGCACGTGTGGAGGGAGAAAAAGTAATTTTCCTCCCCCATTCCCCGTCCGGGTTTCAGCCGCATGGAATGACACCAAAAAGGAGCCCCATGTTTACACGCAGTATAGTTTTTTGGGTTTATGGGTTCCCTTCGAATCGGCATGAAAAGAAAACCAGAATTGCACTCCCCATAGTATAAAAGGGTGGGGGGAAAAATCAGAAGCACTAAGTGTGTTTACCTCCCCTGATCCAAGTGGTGTTGGTATTTTAAAAAGGGGGAAAATAGGGATTGAGAAGGGGTTGTCCGGGGGGGGGGCAAAACCCCCTTTCCGTGATAGCTTTAACGGGTAAGCATTCAGCTTAAAAAAACACGAAGGACAACATCTGAATGGGCCTTTTAAAGGCTGGCTGAAATTGGTAATTTAGATTAACTGATTACAAATATATTTCTTGAAAAATTAACTGACTGATTAGGTTGTTTTGAACAAATGAGGTGCGCCTTTTAGTATTTTTTTAAAAAAATATCCCATTTGCATAAATTACAGTATAATTTATTTGTATTTAAAAAAAAGTTTCAGTACAGAATCTAATGAAATCTGCGAATGCCTTAATTTTTTTAAAATATATAACGTAATAAAATTTTTAAGTCGCCAAGATTTCAATGGCCGGTTTTTGGCCCCCAGAAATTGTTTGCTGAGTGGAATGGATATACCGGGGTCACCTTCGGTGCAATGTGAGAAAATCTCTGGCCCCCAAAACCCCACCCCCCCCGGACCCGAGGGGTGGGGTGCATGTATTTTATGCAGCAAAACTCGGTCCGAGTGATTTCAGTGCCCCGGGATTAAGGGAGAACTCTTGGATTTCTGCATTGCCTCGAAGTGTGACCCCCCTTATTTTTTAGTCTCCCCGGCCAAGAGACACAGATAAGCTTTTAAAACTGATGTGTACTGTTTTAATGAAATTAGGGTCATGTACTTCCAGAGAAAAAACGGCAGGGGTGGGATGTCACACGATTGTGAATGGGCCCCTTTGAAGAAGGGGGGACAAGAAAAATTTTCCCTAGTTTTGGTTTTCTTCTTGCTTAAGAAGGGTTTTAAAATCATTAATCCCCAAAAATATTTGTCAATTTAGATTCAGGATTTGAACCTTTTTTTAATTACTGCATGTTAAAGGGGGCAAAAGCGATCATTTAAAAATGCAGTTTTAAAGCTGTGTAATTTTTCGTTCTGAACAGTACTATAATATACAGTGTACAATTTAATAGTTTCAAAGATAAAACTTGCTTGCTACTTCTATTAAGTTAAAAATTTAAATTTCCCATGTTTAAAAACACTGGCATCAGGCTTGTTACCATTGGAGTACTACGTTAGTTTATGCACCAATAAGGTGATTATTTTGAGATTTTCCCCCCCCTGGTGTAACATAAAAGCCCCTTTTGGGGTAGTGAAATAATGAGAACAAGTGCCATTTGTTTGTTTATTATGCAAAATGTTTTGTTTTCAACTTTCCCCTTAAATTCCAGCTGAAATGTCTTTTTTTTGGACTACAGTATTTAGAAAAAAGGTTCCCTTTACATTTCCCACTTTTTCGAGAGACTTTGACTTTGGGAAGTGAGGCTTCCAAAAACTTACTTTTAAATTTGGTAGTCTGTAGAGAAGCCCCCCCGGGGGGTAGGGGGGTTTGTACCTTGACCTAAAAAAAGAAAGGTAATGGGACCTTTATTTAACCCCTTTAAAAGGGATCTGTCCAAAACCCTAAGGCCCCCTTTAGATGTCCCCAATTTTCGTAAGTGTAGTTTTCACAATAGCAACATAGTGTAGTTATGGGGATTGGGGTATTCTTTTTTTCGGCGACGAGAGTCCCCGGGAAAAACAGGGGGAATGCTGATTTTTCCAAGCCTGGTAAAAAGCTTTTTTTTGTTTTAACCCCACCTTTGGGGCCCTTTTAACATTAAAATGTAGTGGACAACCCCTTTTGTTTTTTTAGAACTTTTCCCCTTTTTGTTCCCCTCTTT
>JARQOD010000005.1:298131657-298156938 GCA_033576555.1 Oophaga sylvatica
AGCACGCATCGTTGTGTATGGCAGGCAGGAGACCAGTGATCAGCTGGTAACCAAGGTACACATCGGGTTTCCAGGCGCCGGTTGGCGCCTGGAAACCCGATGTGTACGTTGAATACCAGCGCGCTGCTGTAGGGGTGCTGGTAACCAAGGTACACATCGGGTTTCCAGGTGCCGCGCAGCGCCTGGAAACCCGATGTGTACCTTGGTTACCAGCTCCCTGCACCACCGGGCTGGTATCCAACGTACACTGCGGGTAACTAAGCGACATTACCCGCAGTGTCGCTGTCCTGATCGCTGCCTGAGCTGCCTGTAGCGACACACCAGCGATCCTGACAAGTGCATATCGTTGTCGGGATCGCTGGTGTGTCGCTATGTGTGATGGAGCCCTTAGAGGCTAGTAGGACCCCTGGACCACAAGCTGGGTGTTAACAATGTTAACTTAGCCAATTAGAAGTATGTATGCTAATGTCAGCACATATTTAGAGATAAGATGAGACAATTATTTTGTTACAATGTATGAATACTAATAACCTATAAAACCCCTTACCAAGGTTTGTAATTGTAGCGTCGGCGTCCCTGCCTTCTGTCAGGCAGGGACGCTGTTCCCCTGCAGCAGCGTCCTCTGCCAGGCAGGGACGTCGCCCCCCTTACCCTTCCTCAGCGTCCTCCTTCCGCCCTGCTGGGGCCGCGCGCTCCTTCCCTGCTGCTGGACTTAGGGTGCGCGCCCGCGCCCTCCCCCGCTCTTAAAGGAGCCGCGCACATTTTTCAAATAAGTCCCCGGCCAATGCCGGAGGACTCCACCCTATATTAAGGGCTTCCTCCTTAATGGAGGTGCCCGAGCAATGTTGTTGTTGCACTGTTTCACTCTGCTTCAGCCCTCAGGTCCCGTTACCAGTTACCTGCCTGTTTCCTGCCCGTTTGCTGTATGCTACCTGTCCGCAAGTCTACCCGGAGGTTCGGACGTCACAAGTGGTGATCCACGGCTATTCCAGAGACTCTTGCCTGCTCACTTGGGAGCGATCATCTGCCATCTGACTGCAGCCCTACCCAGAGGTTCGGACGTCACAAGCGGTGATCCCCGGCTATTCCAGAGACTCTTGCCTGCTCACTTGGGAGCGATCATCTGCCATCTGACTGCAGCCCTACCCGGAGGTTCGGACGTCACAAGCGGTGATCCCCGGCTGTTCCAGAGACTCTCGCCTGCTCACTTGGGAGTGTCCATCCGCCATCTGCCTGCTAGCCTACCGGGAGGCTTCACCATCTCAGGTCGTATATACCTGTCCATCTAGAGACTGCCCCGGTTACTTGCTGTGACAACCTGCCTGTCAATCCAGAGACTGCCCCGGTCACTTGCCGTGACAACCTGCCTGTCTATCCAGAGACTACCCCGGTCACTTGCCGTGACAACCTGCCTGTCTATCCAGAGACTACCCCGGTCACTTGCCGTGACAACCTGCCTGTCAATCCAGAGACTGCCCCGGTCACTTGCCGTGACAACCTGCCTGTCTATCCAGAGACTGCCCCGGTCACTTGCCGTGACAACCTGCCTGTCAATCCAGAGACTGCCCCGGTCACTTGCCGTGATCCTTTCCCGTATAACCAGAGACTGCCCCGTCACTTGCCGTGACTTCCTGTCCGTCTCCCAGGGCGCCACCCGCTCTCTTACAAGTATAATCTTCTTGTATAAATAAAGCTCAGAGGTTCCACCTACCTGACCCGTTACAGTTTGCTCGGGCCATGGAACCCGGTGGCACCCAAACCCCTTCGCTATCTGACCTGTGTCATGAACTGTCTCGTCAGAGGTCTCAACAGGAGTCCATCCTGGGTCATCTGCGGTGTGTTAATTCCCGCCTGGACACTCTGAATACTTCCCCGACAACCACCGCGAGCACCATGACTCGCAATCCGGCAGTTCCGCTGCTTACCAACTCCGTGGTTTCTATTCCAGGACCTCGACTTTCAGCTCCTCCTCGGTTTGGAGGCGACCCTGCTCTGGCTCGGGGTTTCATCAACCAATGTACCCTGCATTTTGAACTCCTGGCACACCAGTTTAACTCTGACCGGGCCAAAATTGCCTTCATCATGTCACATCTCACCGGAGAGGCCCTGGCCTGGCTAAATCCTCTTTGGGAAAGAGAAGATCCTCTGGTGTCTAACCTGTCTGCTTTTCTCTTAGCCTTCCGGAAGGTATTCGATGAACCCGGACGGAAGACCTCCTCTGCATCATCTCTGCTGCGTCTTCGTCAGGAGAGTCTCACCGTGGGTCAATATGCCATAAGGTTTCGTACCCTTGCCTCAGAGCTGGCTTGGGATAATGACGCTCTGATAGCTGTCTTCTGGGAGGGCCTGTCCGGCCGCATTAAAGATGAACTTGCCGGTCGGGACATTCCATCCTCTCTCGATGACCTAATAACTCTGGCCAATCAAATTGATCTACGGTTCCAGGAGCGAGCCAAAGAGGTCACCCGTGAGAGAAGGTTTCCTCGCCTAGCTCCTTCATTTCAGAGACCTGTAACTCCTTCCGTATCTCCTCAAGTGCCCCCGGCAGAGCCCATGCAGGTCGACCAGACCAAGATGGTCAAAGCCCGTCAGGACTCACGCCGTGCTGAGGGGAGTTGCTTCTACTGTGGCAGTAAGGAGCACCGGATCCGTACCTGCCCAGAGAGGTCGGTAAACGCCTGTGTCTAGGTTCGCTCGGAGAGGTCCACCTAGACAAGAATAAATCCTCTTCATCTCTGCTGCTGTCTGTCTCAATTCTCCTCGGTGAGAACCGTTACTTCGAACTAGCCCAACTTGATTCTGGAGCAGCTGGGAATCTCGTTTCACAGGCTCTGGTAGAGAAATATCGCATTCCCACCAAACCTCTGCTTGAACCAGTATCTGTTGCTGCTGTAGATGGGGGTCTTCTACCACGTCCCATCTAGCTTATCACCGAGGCTATAACCCTGCAGGTGGGAATGTTACATTCTGAGAGTATCTCATTTCATGTTCTACCTGGACTCTCTCACGCTTTCTTACTAGGTCTGCCTTGGCTCCAAAAGCATGCACCCGTGCTCGACTGGCAGACTGGAGAGATTCTTCGCTGGGGACAGGACTGTCATCAAACGTGTCTGGTGCCTGTTCATCCTGTCCGTCCTTCTCCTACACCTGCTAATCTACCAGGACTCCCGATTCCATATTGGTCTTTCGCTGATGTCTTTAATAAAAAGGAAGCCGAGACATTACCCCCACACAGACCGTATGATTGCCCGATCGACCTGCTACCTAGTACTACGCCTCCCCGTGGGCGTATTTACCCATTGTCCGCTGCTGAGACCAGGTCGATGTCTGAATATATCGAGGAGAACTTGGCCAAAGGATTCATCCGGAAATCTACCTCCCCAGCGGGAGCAGGTTTCTTCTTCGTAAAAAAGAAAGACGGATCTCTCCGTCCCTGTATTGACTACAGAGGCTTAAATTTTATCACGGTGAAGAATAAGTACCCTCTTCCGCTCATTCCAGAATTGTTTGATCGACTTAGAGGGGCGAGAATCTTCACCAAACTGGATTTTCGTGGGGCATACAACCTGGTTCGTATCCGTCGGGGAGATGAATGGAAGACGGCATTCAACACCCGGGACGGCCACTACGAGTATTTGGTGATGCCCTTTGGTCTCTGTAATGCTCCAGCAGTCTTTCAGGAGTTGGTCAATGACATCTTTCGGGACCTCCTCTACTCTTGCGTTGTGGTGTACCTAGACGATATCTTGGTCTTCTCTCCGGACCTCCAGTCTCACCGGAGGGATGTTCGTCAGGTTCTGCTCAGGCTCAGGCAGAATCACCTCTTCGCCAAATATGAGAAGTGCCTCTTTGAGCAGACCTCGCTTCCGTTTTTGGGCTACATCATTTCTCAGACAGGCCTACGAATGGATCCGGAGAAACTGTCTGCCATCGAGAAGTGGCCTCGACCGGAGGGGTTGAAGGCCATTCAGCGGTTCCTGGGATTCGCCAACAATTACCGCCTCTTCATACCGCACTTCTCTTCCAGGACTGCTCCAATCTCCGCGCTCACCCACAAGGATGCTAACCCCAAACAGTGGACGCCCGAAGCAGAGGAGGCCTTTCTTTCCTTAAAACAGGCCTTCTCTTCCGCTCCAGTGCTGCATCGCCCGGACGGCAACAAGCAGTTCTTCCTGGAGGTGGACGCTTCCTCCTCTGGAGCCGGAGCGGTACTCACTCAAAAATCTTCATCCGGGAGGATGGTATCCTGCGGATTCTTCTCCAAACTCTTCTCCTCCTCCGAGCGCAACTACTCCATAGGAGACCGAGAGTTATTGGCCATCAAGTTGGCATTGGAGGAGTGGCGTTACCTACTCGAGGGGGCTCTTCATCCGGTAATCATTTACACGGACCACAAGAATCTGGCTTACCTCCAGCATGCTCAGAGACTTAACCCTCGCCAAGCCCGGTGGTCCTTGTTTTTTGCCCGCTTCGATTTTCTCTTGCATTTTCGCCCGGCTGACAAGAACGTCAAGGCTGATGCCTTGTCCCGGTCTTTCCTGGTGTCAGATCTCGAGGAAGAACCTAAACATATCATCGATCCTGCCAGAGTGATGCGGGTGGCTCCCGTGAGTCTAAATCGTCTCCCTCCTGGTAAGACGTTCGTATCAGTAACCGACCGGAAGAGAATCCTACACTGGGGTCATTCGTCTAAACTAGCTGGCCACGCTGGTCAGAAAAAGACCCTCCAACTCATAACCCGGCATTATTGGTGGCCTACCCTGCACAAGGACGTAATAGACTTTGTATCTGCCTGTGTCTCCTGTGCCCGCAACAAAGTTCCGAGACACCTGCCTGCCGGCCGTCTTCTTCCGCTTCCTGTACCCGCTGCCCCCTGGCAGCATATAGCCATGGACTTCATAACAGATCTGCCCGTTTCTGCCGGTTGTACGGTTATTTGGGTGGTCGCTGACCGCTTTTCCAAGATGGCTCACTTCATTCCTCTGCCAGGTCTTCCGCCTGCACCCGAATTGGCTAAAGACTTTATCCGCCACATCTTCCGTCTCCATGGTCTGCCTCGTCACATTGTGTTGGATCGTGGGGTACAGTTCACCTCACGTTTCTGGAGAGCCACTTGTAAGTTGCTAGACGTCACCTTGGATTTCTCCTCCGCTTACCACCCGCAGTCCAATGGACAAGTTGAGCGAATCAATCAAAATCTGACCAGTTATCTCCGGCACTTCGTTAATGCCCACCATTCTGACTGGGTGGAGCTCCTGCCTTGGGCCGAATTCTCTTACAATAATCACGAGAGCGAATCTTCCTCCAAGTCTCCGTTTTTTGTAGTCTTCGGTCAGCATCCTCGGATCCCTGTTCCTGTCACCATCTCTGTGGACAATCCAGCTGCGGAATCTCTGGTTAGAGAATTTTCCTCCATATGGGAGAGTACCCGATCCGCACTCATTCAGTCATCCGAGCGTATGAAGAGACATGCTGACAAAAGACGTCTGGATCCTCCTCAATTCCGTCCTGGGGATAAGGTCTGGCTTTCGTCCAAGTATGTCCGGCTCAAGATTCCTTCCTACAAGTTAGGCCCTCGGTTCATCGGTCCCTTTGAGATCATCAGTCAGATCAACCCGGTGTCCTATAAATTGAAACTCCCGGCCAATTTGCGCATTCCTAACTCTTTCCATGTATCTCTCCTCAAACCGGTGGTACTTAACTCTTTTTTCAAGTCTACAGGTACACCTCTTGCTCCAGTGTCTGCTGACGATGAATTTGAGGTAGAGAACATTCTGGCCACCAAAAGGGTAGGAAGAAAGACTTATTTTTTGGTGGATTGGAAGGGGTTTGGTCCTGAGGAGAGAACGTGGGAGCCTCGGGAGAACATCCATGCCCCTCTCATCCTAGCTAAATTTCTTTCTGGCCTAAAGAGGGGGGGCCTAGAGGGGGGGGTACTGTAGCGTCGGCGTCCCTGCCTTCTGCCAGGCAGGGACGCTGTTCCCCTGCAGCAGCGTCCTCTGCCAGGCAGAGACGTCGCCCCCCTTACCCTTCCTCAGCGTCCTCCTTCCACCCTGCTGAGGCCGCGCGCTCCTTCCCTGCTGCTGGACTTAGGGCCCCCCCCCCCCCCTTCCCCCGCTCTTAAAGGAGCCGCGCGCATTTTTCAAATAAGTCCCCGGCCAATGCCGGAGGACTCCACCCTATATTAAGGGCTTCCTCCTTAATGGAGGTGCCCGAGCAATGTTGTTGTTGCACTGTTTCACTCTGCTTCAGCCCTCAGGTCCCGTTACCAGTTACCTGCCTGTTTCCTGCCCGTTTGCTGTATGCTACCTGTCCGCAAGTCTACCCGGAGGTTCGGACGTCACAAGTGGTGATCCACGGCTATTCCAGAGACTCTTGCCTGCTCACTTGGGAGCGATCATCTGCCATCTGACTGCAGCCCTACCCGGAGGTTCGGACGTCACAAGCGGTGATCCCCGGCTATTCCAGAGACTCTTGCCTGCTCACTTGGGAGCGATCATCTGCCATCTGACTGCAGCCCTACCCGGAGGTTCGGACGTCACAAGCGGTGATCCCCGGCTGTTCCAGAGACTCTCGCCTGCTCACTTGGGAGTGTCCATCCGCCATCTGCCTGCTAGCCTACCGGGAGGCTTCACCATCTCAGGTCGTATATACCTGTCCATCTAGAGACTGCCCCGGTTACTTGCTGTGACAACCTGCCTGTCAATCCAGAGACTGCCCCGGTCACTTGCCGTGACAACCTGCCTGTCTATCCAGAGACTACCCCGGTCACTTGCCGTGACAACCTGCCTGTCTATCCAGAGACTACCCCGGTCACTTGCCGTGACAACCTGCCTGTCAATCCAGAGACTGCCCCGGTCACTTGCCGTGACAACCTGCCTGTCTATCCAGAGACTGCCCCGGTCACTTGCCGTGACAACCTGCCTGTCAATCCAGAGACTGCCCCGGTCACTTGCCGTGATCCTTTCCCGTATAACCAGAGACTGCCCCGTCACTTGCCGTGACTTCCTGTCCGTCTCCCTGGGCGCCACCCGCTCTCTTACAAGTATAACCTTCTTGTATAAATAAAGCTCAGAGGTTCCACCTACCTGACCCGTTACAGTAATAAAGAGAGATCTGCCTTGATTCTTAATGTATTAGAGTGTCTCTTCCATGCACGTATTTGAATTTTACAATTTAATTTGGAACAGGTACAATATCGCAGAACGTCCCACATTATGTGACCGCGACAAAATGTGGCACAATGAACAGGGACCCACTAGTTCAAATGACCGCTTGATCCAAATGTTTTGCTGGCGCTTAGACAAAACAGACATCTCGGTACAGCTGCTGCAAGGTAAGAAGTTTTAATCTTATGCTACCTGAACTTGTCTTTTTGTCTTAGCCTCGGTGTGTTTGGGTAAGTTGGTCTGCAGGTCACTTGATCTGTTCATAGTAAGTGGGTCCATTATTGTTAGACAAAAAAACCCTGATGAGACCTTGTGTACTGTGTTGAGTTTCTGTTTTGTCTGTCGTCTGGGGAGTGTGGATTTGGCATTTCACTAGTCATCTGTACGTGAGGTTGGATTGTAACGATTAGTTGATTGTACCCGGTGGAGCCGATGTTGGTGATTGTGGGCAGCAGCCTTTTGTATTGCTAAAGAAACCCATATGGTTTTGGCTCTTAGACGTAGGGACCGATGGTTTTTGTCTGATATATACACACATATATATATATATTATATATGTAGATAAGTCAGGCATGAAGTGACTGAAGGAAACTATAGCGTGTGTGGTAGGCGTCCCCACTGGTTTGCCTTTCTAGTTCGGTATTCCTGTTTACAATGAGACAGAAGATGGGTAATCTGTTTGGTAAGGAACAGATGGAGCATGGTAGAGGTGTTATTAAAAATTGGTGAAACAGCAAGAAAAGAAATTTGTGCAGAAAATGCATAGGTTTTGTTCAGTGTCTGGTTGTCCACCAGGTAGAAGGCTTAATGACGCTTTCTGAATGCTGGCTTGCTAGATCAGGCTGAGCTATGGTGGAAAAACCTCTGTGTAACTAGAGGTGAGGAGAAGGAAGAAAAACATGGTGATAAATGTTTGTATGTCAGAGTGTAAAACAAAGATCGCCCTGCCGCTCCCAGTTTGACTCCACCCCTTTACACTTTCCCTGAAGGATGAACATGTCGTGTATATAGGAAGCAGATTTTAGTTTGGGTGGAGACCTGTCGTGTATGTGGTGCCCCCTGTTGGCACATAGGAAGTATTAAATCTCCTACTCCTAAGAAAGGATTGCATCCTTTGTTATCACCTCACAATCCATTTGCATAGAGTGCCCCAAGTGTTACACGTCCATGTCTTGGCCATGCCCCCAATGAACATCATGCCTGCACTGGATGGCACCAACGCCCCTTAACGACCTGCCTTGCCCTCCAGCTCCTTCCCTGACAAATCTCAAATGGATACAGCAGTTATACGTCAGTCTTTTGCTGCCATCCAAGATTCACTAGGACAATTACTCAGGGTGGGCAGCTCATCTCAACGCCTGCTGCTCACCTGCAGCGCTTGCACAGGTTGCTACCACCAGAACTCTCATCCCAGTCTAGGGGACCTAATACTGTAGAGCCCCAGGAGCATGTGTGGCGTCCCTGTGATCCTAGTGAAATCCTGGCCATGATGAGTAGAATTCCAGACCCTGAAATGTTTTCCATGCCATTTGTTACAGAGGTTAGAAAAAAAATTAGTCATGCTTTCTTCTGTTGGTGAGATTTAGGGGACCTGGTGTCAGCAGAGGAAGGGCATAGCTTCTTCCCCCTTGTGGTAGGGGCAATAGGAGCCCCACCAGCAGATGATACTTTACTAGATAGGGGGATGCAATGTTTGAGGAAACTCACCCAGTGTGGTCAGGAAAGGTCAGCCTCCCAGTCAGCCAACCTTGGTGATATCTAACAAGGATAACACAGAGTCAGTAGAATAATAGTATACCCGGTCCAGGTGACAGGTAAATGATAGTGGTTTTTAAAAATACATAACCTGAGATGTAGTCATGGTCCCCAGCGCACGTTTTCTTTGCTTCTTCCTGGGGGGGGGGTAGGTCACAGCCAGGGACGGTACATCTTCCTAGCTACCCACTGGATAAATGTAGTGGCGGCTGGGACAGAGGCGGAAGGCATTCTACCTAATGTCCTATCACTACCTAGATTTGGTGATTGTTTATCTGTCTGGGTTGCCTCCTACTCATACTCTGCTTACTCCACCGCCTCATTATCCAGTCACAGGAAGACTGGCACCACAAACTTGAGCACTGCCAGGGGAAAATGACAGCAGGCTGTTCTTAATCTCTTCTGTTTGGTTGACAAATCCCACAACGTGCAGGAGCTGTAGATTGGAATCTTACAGCAGACAGATGAGCGTTTGGTGCCAGTGAACCTCAAGCCTGGTCAGGTGGTGTGTAATAACAGGCGAAATCTCGTAGTAGTTGTGGGCCTAGCTGGTTTGACGCACATGCTTTGCCTTCCTGAAAATCTACCAACACATGTCGGAGATGCTATTGAAAATGGGGGCAGTGTGTGGAGAGATTGTGTGAGCAGCAGCAGACAATAGTGGAGTTTCAGCTGCAGTACACACGATCTGCAGAACAACATCACTTTAGGACCAATGGTGGGCCTCCATGCGGGATATGTGTGTTGTGTTGTGCTGCTTTGAATATTCCACCAATATGGCAAGCTCTGATGACCCCATTATCAACATTACTATACCACTTACAGCTCTGGCAAAAATTAAGAGAGTACTGCACGGTTTTATAAAAATCAGCTTCTCTACATGTCTGGCAGCCGTTCCATTCCAATGTCAGTTGAATTCCAACCAGAGTAGACCTCATTCTACTTAATGTGCTTCTGATTAGGTGATCACCTGAACCAAATCTTATTTAACGAAGGAAAGTATAAAAACACTGCTGTGGTGTTCACAATCCTCTTGCAGTAGGACAAGCTGGATGACAAAACAAGTGCTAGTAACTTCCCAAAAGTAATAGGAATTTAAAAATAACTTTTAACCATACCAAAGGAGTTGAAAAGAAAAGTCTTGAGTGAGGAAAATAATGTCTCAATTCTGGCTTAACTGGCAGAGGGACACAGTGAGCATCATGTTGCCTCCATCCTTAAAATTTCTAAGACAGCAGTCCATTACAACAAGGTCAAGCAACAGACATTGGGGACAGCAAAGCTACAGACCAGCAGAGGGCAAAAACGACTCTCCACTGACTGGAATAACCATAATCTTATTCGAATGTCACTCAGCAACCGCAGGATGACATCAAGTGACCTACAAAAGGAATGGCAAATGGCAGCTTGGGTGAAGTGCACATCAAGAACAGTTCATAACAGGCTCCTAGAAGCAGGGCTCAAGTCATGTAAAGCTAGAAAAAAAAGCCTTTCATCAATGAGAAGCAAAGGATAGCCAGGCTGAGGTTTGTCAAAGACCATAAGGATTGGACCATAGAGGACTGGAGTAAGGTAATTTTCTCTGATGAGTCTAATTTTCAGCTTTGCCCAACACCTGGTCATCTAATGGTTACACGGAGACCTGGAGAGGCGTACAAGCCACAGTGTCTTGCACACACTGTGAAATTTGGTGGAGAATCGGTGATGATCTGGGGATGCTTCAGCAAGGCTGGAATTGGGCAGGTTAATCTTTACGAAGGACGTATGTATCAAGCCGCATACAAAGTTATCCTGGATAAACAGTTTATTTCTTCTGCTCAGGCAATGTTCCCCAACTCTGAGGACCGGTTTTTCCAGCAGGACAATGCGCCATGCCACACAGCTAAGTCAATCAATGTGTGGATGAAGGACCGCCACATCAAATCCCTGTCATGGCCAGACCAATCTCCAGACCAGAGCCCCATTGAAAACCTCTGGAATGTAATCAAGAGGAACATGGATAGTCGCAAGCCATCAAACAATGTAGGTCCTCCAATCTAGTAGGGTGGGCACGACAACACAATATCATGTAGTCGATGATCTCCAGTCTCTAATAGTCCAAATAGTTGGACCAGGACCTGGCCACAGCAGCAGATCTTAGCCCTTAAAAGACTCAGCACTAACAACATCCCCCAAACGTATCTTCCCTTTTCTCCTTTCTTCATGGGATCAGCCCCCAAGTTGGGCAGAGACACTCACACCACGCCTTCCTAAAAACCTGGTACATTAAATTTAAAGAGTGAAACAAGGTGCCTGAGGTCTTGTTTCCTGCCAAATGTAAGGATACTCAAGGGAGGCCCATGCGAGAAAAATGGACCAAGTTTCATCAGTGATTTTCATTAGAGTTTCAGCAGATTTTCATCAGAGTTTGGTTCAAGCTTCATCTGTTTTCTTCACTGATGAAAAAAAAAGTTTCTCCACCTTCTTCTCTCTATCAGTCAGTGAAAACACGATACAGGATAACAAAAGTTTTACAATCATCCATCAGTCAAAAACAACAATTGTATGCTTTGCCAATCTAGCTAACATTAGTTTGATAAAGTAGAATTTGTCCGTTTTAGACGACTTTTATTTATTGTGTGCGGAGACCATGACATACTGTACAAGATAATACTACATGGTAATATACCCTCAGTAAAGTATGTACAGCTGTAAATTCACACATTTGTATAATTACTCTAGCATTCAGATTTTCTTCTAGACTTGTCTATCCTTCATGTGTGTTCATAAGACAAGCAGCCAAAATTATGGTTTTTATCTCTAAAATCCGCAAGTGAATCATTGCCTTTGTTCTTTGAGCTTTCATGATGATGAGTTTTTGTACCTAATGCATTTTACTTCTGTTTTTCTAGACCTTAAATTTTCATTGTCTGGTACCTCAACTGTACTTATGTACTTTGTACAGCATTCTCAACTGCTAAATTGTTAGTCTCACCTGAAAACAGCTAGAAGACTTAAGATGCATTTGTACCTGCCAATATGTGGTGTTAAAAGACTGCTGATCTGGTTGTTAGTCACTTAATAGCCTGTTAAAAAAGGCACACCATGCTTCAGAGCCTCACACAATAATCAGTAATATATAGTTCAGTGGGCACAGACTGAATAATGTACTGTTATTGGGTAAACCAAAAGATCATTTCACCCAACAAACAAGTGTTTTGCTCATTGGGTGATGAGCACCCTGTTTACGGTGCTGATTATTGGAAAACGAGTGTTTATGGGGATGCTGACTCCCAATATTTGTGCAGTGCAAATGCACCTCAATGGAGGGGTTTTATCTGGAATTTGTCTAGTGATACCCTTATGTAAGAGACCTGTGTTCACAAAATGGTACTGTTGTAATTTAAATTAATCTGGTTCAGAGCGGTCACAGCCTTGTTCCTGCCGGCGATTCTGCAGCTCCACTGACGTAATTTCGACACAGCAGCTGCTTCTCCTCCATATTGCTGTGTAGATGTGGAATCTCTGCCGATGTCATGCTGATTCACATCTACAAGGAAGGGAAGAGATTATTAGAAATGTAAGGCCACAGTATGGTCTCATTTTACAATGGCACAATGCAGAATACTAAAAGATACAACGGAATTGTTATTTTTTAGGAGTAAAATGCATTTCTAAATAAATATGACAGATATCCTGACAATCATTACTAATATTGCATAGCTAGACACATCAACAAAACAGTGTTGTGTGCCTGTAGCCCAGGACTAGAATACAATTTTGATTTATTATAAATCTAGAAAAACAAAAAGCAAACGCTCACATCTAACAATTAGTCCTCTTGTTCCTATAGGTGAGAGACTTCTGGGAGGGAGCATGGAAAACTTCATGTATATTGAAAATAAGAGCAGATCCAAGAGGTGTAAATCCAGAACCAAGAGTAAAGTTAAAATCCCAAACTTTACTTAATACGTATCTCAAAATATTGTTGGCCACAGCAAAAGGCCTAAGTGAGCAACACTGCTCTAAGTCAACTACTGTCAATGTTCTACAAACAATATTTAAAAACATTAGACAACCTACCAATATAAAAGAATAAGCCCATTGTTAAACAGTTCATGAAAAAAATGTAGGTGAAAGAAGGTAGCGGTATTTACCAAGAAAGGTCAGCAAATAATGCACTACAGGATACAGCCAACTCCCTTGATACAACGGAGGCAACACAGGTGCAAAATACTGATGAAACAACCACTCACACACCTACAACCTATGGAGGGGATGGCCTGTGCTATATAAATGCATCCCATTGGGACAGGCACCCTAGTTTACAAGGAGAATAATGATGGGCTTGGCTGAATCCTGCATAAAAAGGTAAAGATGTGCAGTAAAATATAAATAATATGTATGAGGTACTAGTCAAAATTTGTCCAAAATACGCAATCTCGCATCCCACGTCAAGCGTCTGCATTGTTTTGCAAGGCCCTACTCCAAAAATAAAAAGCAAAAGCACAGCACAAGGACTAGTGGGGGGCACTTATATAGTGCTGGGCAGCCAGTCTGATCTAATAGTATGGGCATTTCAGAGAAAGCAAAGTCCACAGGTAAGGCTAGGGACAATAGTCATCCAGCAGTCTTCTTCCCACACCACCGTAGTTGATTGTCAGGCAGACCTTACCTATATGTGTGTAAGGGGTTGAAGAACGAGGACAGACAGAAGGAGGTTACTTCCCTTGCTCCATGTCCGGAACCATTTGGTGGGGCAGCAGGGTTGCAGGAGGGAAGACTAAGTGGCCTGGACCGACCGCACCATGTGACTGGTAGGAGACATGGGGGGACGTTTGAGTGCAGTGGACCAGAAGGCAGAAGGGCATGTGGCGCGAAAGCAGCATGCACAGAACAAGGAGCAGCATGCATTGAGCAGAGGTGAGTCTGAGTCCTCATGTCACAGTAGAGAGGGGACCCTCAGCCAGTGCTCTGACCTGTCAGAACGTGACATAGAGATACTCACCTGCTAGGACGTGAGTGCGGAAGCCTCAGTGTATGGAGGAGGCTTCCCTCAGGAGAGTGCAGAAGCGTTAACCCTTTGTTTCGGTCCTGACTTTTCCCCCGGTGACTGGCCAGGCCTCTGAGTGTACCAGAGAGAGAGACTTGCTAGTTTCCGGATCATCGCTTCTGCTCAGTGACTGTCAGCCTGGCACAAAGAGACTCCGAGCGGGAGACACTCAGCTCTTTCCCGTGTTTCCTTCCTCACGTTTCAATACCCGAGTTTTCCCAAGCCGTCTGCAAGGAATAAGAGAGAGACTTTGGAGACTGCTAGTGCCGCTTCTGACGGTGCCTACGCTGGAGTAGATGGTCTCTTCAAACAAGGTTTCATCGGACTGATAAGTTCTCAGAATATTCTTTTTTCTTCTCTTGTTAAGTGAGCTATTTGCTTGATTCCATTTTGCTTAAATGAACTGCTGAAAGTACATTAATTTTCCCATATTTTCTCCCTGCGTGGAGGTACTCTCCCCTGTAAATAAATCCTTCAGTTGTTGATCTGCCTCTGGTCCGTGGTGACATTCTTTGTTCCTGCACGTTTATTACATTTTTTAAACTTGGCATAGTCGGCAGGATGTCACACAACGGCGAAGGAGAGGCAGACCAAGCAGCTGGGGGAGGCCCCAGGTCTAGTCTTTCCCTGAGAGCCGTGTTGAACAATCGGGAACAATGTGATGTTGTGGAGTTGGACTGAGTGCATCCGGGGTCTAATGCGGATGCACCCCATAACGCCGGCCCTGGAGACAGAGATTGCTGTGATGGCCCTGGAGGGGGAGGCTCGGGATTCTGTGATGCTTAGGCCCCCCAGGAGAAAGACACCATGGAGAAAGTTCTTCGCATCCTTGAGGAGACGCATGGGGATCTCACTGACGTAGGGGAGCTGCGTATGAGACTATTCCACAGGCTACAAAGGGAGGGGAGACTGTGACACAGTTTATGAATGCCCTGCAGGAGCTCCATACTGCCATCATACGGAAGGATGGTGTAGGTGTAGGGCCCATTGACGTTGTGTTGCAAGATCATTTGGTGACGGGCCTGCGTGACATACTGATGAAACAGGCCCTGCAAGAGCGCATGCGAGTAAAGCCAGATATGACTTTCTCTGAGGTTGGGAGTGAGGCATGCACTCACGAGCAGGAGCAGGGGGTGGCAGTGCCAGTGGGGAAGGTATGTAGCGGGGAGGTAGCTGCCACCACAGCTGTTGTCCCACAAGTGGTTGGAAGAATTGAAGAAGGAGATCAGACAGATTCAGGAAGAAGTGGCGGCAACCAAAGCGGCCCCGACAGTAGAACCCGGCTCGTTGGCGTGAGGCAGGGAGCCTACCCCCGATGTGAGGCCGTTACACCTTGGAGGAGAGGCCCACCCGCATGTTACACCTGTGGAGAGCCCGGCCACATAGCCCAGTGGTGTCCCCAGCGGATCCTCCGTTAAACCAGGTGGCTCCGAGCCTGAGGGACACCGCCCGGAGCATGAAGATTGGAGCAGTAGTAGACGTCCCACCAGCCTTGTTTCCACATGCCCCCTGGTCTGGGCCGAAATAAACGGGAAAGCAGTATGTTGTCTAGAGGACACCGGCTCACATGTCACCACCATGCCTGAGGGGTATTTTCGCTGACATTTCACAGAGGCGCTGCGGCCAGAGTGGGGCCCAGTGAAAAAACTCATGGCAGCAAATCACCTGCCCATCCCGGTCGCAGGGGTGGTATGGATGAATATAGAGGTCTGCAGCAAGGATGTGGGGAGGAAAGGCGTAGTACTGGTGGACGGAGAAGCAGCCAAAGAGCATACCATGACCCTAGGCATGAATGTGTTAAAGGATCTCGGAAGCCTTCTTTTCAATGAGTTCCCAGAAGAATTCTTATGGCAATGGAGTGACCGGACTCCCCAAAAGAGGGTCTTCCAGCAACTGATACGGACAGCTCAGGTCCAGGAAACGTACAGCGACGGGAAGACACTCGGCAAAGTAATCGTACTGTACCTGCCTCTGTCAATCGAGTGTTGCCCCTGGACAGACTGTGATTCCCTTGCCTGTTTGAGCTAATGTCCCCCTGGAGGGGGTGGAGGTGCAAGTTAAACCCAGCAAGGCTGATTAGCTGCAGTCAGGAATACTAGTCGCACGGACCTTAGCTACGATACGAGATGGAACTGTTCTTATGCGCTGTGTGAAATTGGGAGAAGAGGACGAGACCTTACCCCTCAGGAGTGAAGTGGCCCACATTTTAGGCATGCCCGACGAGCTGGTACCCTCTAAATCAGTGCATTTCACTCCAAAGCCAGGAGACCCTTGGCTGGTGACAGTGAAGGCTGAAGCGGCCCCAGATCCAAGATTGCTGCAAGAAGGGCAACGGATTTTGGAAGAAATGAGAGCAGAGCTTTCGGAACTGCCCCCTCAACAAGTCCCCCGGGATGGAAGCCTTACTTGGAACACCAGGAGGTGTTCGCCAAGAATGAGGATGACTTTGGATGCACCACGGCGATTACCCATGAGATACCCGCCAGGGATGCTGCACCCATCCAGATACCCCACACAATTATACCAGGAAGTGAAGGGAATGTTGTCGTAGATGTTGAAGAAGGGGGTAATTCAGGAGAGTCAGAGCCCATGGGCTGCCCCCATAGTCCTGGTGAGAAAGAAAAACTGTTCCTTACGCTTTTGTGTGGATTACCACCAACTCAACTCAATACGAGATTCATATCCATTACCCAGGATTGAGGAGTCCCTGTTGGCATTAGGGAAAGCCCGGTACTTTTCTATGCTAGATCTAGCCAGCGGCCACTGGCAAGTGCCCATGGCTGAACAGGACCGCGCCAAGACAGCTTTCATCCTCCCAATGGGACTATACGAGTTTGACCGCATGCCATTCGGTCTAGCCAATGCTTCAGGAATATTCTAGTGCCTCATGGAAACATGTCTAGGGGATCTGAATTTTGAAGCCACCTTGATCTACCTGGACGATATCATCATCTTTGCCCCCACTTTGGAGGAACATCTGCAGAGACTGGAGCAGGTTCTGAGCCGGCTACAGAGATATGGGCTGAAGGTAAAGCTTCAAAAGTGCCACCTTTTCCGTATGCAGATCGAATACCTGGGCATATAGTCTCTGCGGAAGGAATGAAGCCCTCCCCGGAGAAGATTGTTGCAGTACAGGAATGGCCAACCCCAAAGACTGTGAAGGATGTACAAGCATTTCTGGGCCTCACAGGGTACTTTCGACGATTTGTGAAAGACTTTACTCGCATCGCCAACCCTCTGCTTGAGCTGCTAAAGGGGGTGCCCGCTTGTGCAAAGAACAGAAACATACAGTGGGGCGAGAGTCAGGAGAAAGCATTCCTGGCCCTAAAGAAAGCATTGACGGAGGCCTCTGTGCTGGCTTACGCCGACTTCACGCAGCCGTTCATCTTACACACCGATGGGAGTCTGCAGGGGCTTGGAGCAGTGCTGTCACAGCTACAGGATGGGAAAGAGCGCGTCACAGTGTACGCCATTCGGTCCCTGCATGATTTGGAGAAGAACCCGTACAATTACAGTTCATTCAAACTGGAGTTACTAGCGCTAGTGTGGGCAATGACTGAAAAGTTCACTTAATATTTGGCTGGCTCAGAAGTTCACGTGTGGACAGATAACAATCCTCTGGCTCATCTGGAGAATGCAAGGTTAGGGGCTTTGGAGCAACATTGGGTGGCCCGATGGCAAAGTTCCGGTGCAAGAATCTCTTACAGGAGAGGAGCAGAGAATACTCATACTGATGCACTTTCTCGAGTAAATTACTGCAGACCCAGGCCCAATAGGGATGAAGAATTGGAAGCGGTGACGGTACCAGGGTTTGGAGATACCGCCAGGATGGTGGCGGCCACGAGGGAAGCAACCCAAGAGGAGGCCTGTGCAAGTCTGCTGAGATGGTGGGTCGCGTCTAAACGGGTGCCTGGCCAACAAGACAGAAGGACTACTGCATCACCTGGAATGCGGCGGATGCTGCGTCAGTGGGAGAAGCTGCGGTTGCGAGATGGTATCCTGTATCGAAAGACATACCTCCCATTGGAACTCGGTCCAGTCTGGCAGACGGTGATACCCTTGTCCCTGGTGAACCATGTAGCTAACAAAGCTCATGAGAAAAGAGCGCATTTTGGTTCAGAAAGACCTTCCAGTGGTTGCAACGCCTGTTCTACCACCCCAATCTGAGGAATGTTGTGGAAGGAGTTTATCAACAGTGCCAAAGCTGTGAGCTGGTCAACCCACCTGAACAACGGGCTCCCACATAGACGTGAAGGCTTCTAGACCGATGGATCTGTTGGCCATCGACTACCTGACAATCGGGCCAGCGCATCAGGGCTATGAACACTGTCTCGTCATGATAGACCACTTTACAAAGTTTGCCGTTGTGGCAACCATGTGGGACCAGACTGCCGAGTCCGCTGCTCACGCCATCTGCAAGTATTTCACTCAAGTGTACGAGTGCCCCAAGTGTATCCACTCCGATCAGGGAGCCTGCTTTCTCGGGAAGGTGATGTAAGAGCTACACCAGTTATACAAGTCCCGAACCACACCCTACCACTCGCAGGGGAATGGAGCTTGCAAGAGATTTAACCGCACTCTGCTTCAAATGCTGCGAACCTTGGAGGAGGACAAAACGGCAAACTGGACCGAATTCGTCCCCGAGCTGGTGTGGGTGTATAACAATCGGAAGCATAGCACCACCGGTTCACACCCTACTCTCTGTTTTTTGGACGGCCCGGGAAAGATCTAACTGAGCCGGAGCTAGAGCCTGAGGAGGACTACCCATGGACGGGGGTGTACTCCTGGGTTCGACAACACCGTCGACGACTGTTGACCATCCATCGCCTAGTGAAGAACTGTTTACAGGAGCTTGAACATCCCCAAGTCACTCCCCAAACGGGGACAGCCCTACGGCCTGGAGACTGAGTCTTGGTGAGAGAAAAGCACCCACTCAACGAGTTGGAGAGTCGTGGGAGAGAAGCCCATATCGGGTAAAGTGACGGCTTAGTGCCAAAGGCCCTGTTTATGAAGTTCAGCCAGGGGCAGAGGAAGAGGCCCCCACTCGCACACTGCATTGAAGCATGTTGCGCCCATGCTTGTCTCGAGATCCAGAACCTGAGTCAGAGGTGCCTGTGGCTCCTCAGACTGTTCCAGTGCTAATAGCTGATGTAGAAGATGAGGAAGATCCTCAACGTCCCCCAGAGGAGATGGAAACAGGGCTGGTGCCTGAAACTGACAATGCGTCGGGAGTGGCCCCAACTCCCCTACCTCCTGTGACAACTGAAACTCCTACTCCTTCTGATTTGCGACGCTCTGAGCATCAATGGCCAGTGTACCCCCTTTTCGCTATAATCAAGATCAGTTTATATGGCAACAAATTGTGCAAGCATTGGATGACTGCCAGCAAGAACTCCGGAAGCTCTTGCCCGTGTAATGGCCAGCAAAAAGAGAGGGGGAATGTAAGGGGTTGAAAGAAAGAGGACAGACAGAAGGAGGTTACCTCCCTTGCTCTGTGTCGGGAACCATTTGGTGGGGCAGCAGGGTTGCAGGGGGAAGACTAAGTGACCTGGAACGACCGCACCATGTGACAAGTAGGAGACGTGGGGGACTGGTGAGTGCAGTGGACCGGAAGGCAGAAGGGCGTGTAGCGTGAAAGCAGCTCTTGCAGAGCAGGGAGCAGCGTGCATCGTACAGAGGAGAGTCTGCATCCTCGTGTCGCAGTAGAGAGGGGACCCTTAGCCAGTGCTCTGACCTGTCTGAATGTGACATAGAGAGACAACTCTATAGGTAGAAGACATCGCTGTATTCATTTTAAACATAGAAGATATTATGTTTTCTTGCCAGCACTGCTTGCCGGCACGGGCAGCATAAAATCTACTGCAGTCCAGGATTCCATTCAAACTAAACAGATTTGAGGCTTGAGAGAATAAAGAGGCAATTCTGATAATAATACAGCACAGCCCTACATACGTTCTTACTTTATGCCTTCCTATTCCAGGAAACATTAATGTGGATTCTACAGTGGATATTATATTAATTGGATTATGCAAATGATAAATAGCTAAGTATTTCCTGTCATTTCTGGGCTGTGATGAAAGTCCTTTTGTTACTGTAACAGTGACAGCTGGCACATCTTATTGACTGGCACGGCCACATAGTTGGCACAATATTATAGTTGGCATTTTGGACTTAAGGGCAAATTAGCATTATGTGATCTGGAAGATTCTGATGCTTAAATGGGCTTAGAAAGCCGGCAAATAAGCATTCTTTCTGCCACTAAAGGGGATATTGCACAGCCTAATCCAGGAGATTTCAGTAAAAATGGGGCTTAACAAGACAGGTTTTTAAGGCAATAACATTTTATTTTCTATTTGATATTTTTATTTTTCTATTTGATGATTATTGTAAAAGAAATACAAAATATCAAAGGAGCAGGAGTGACTTGAGCTAAAATATATCACTAAATAGGATAGGCAGAAGTGAATCTATTACTTTTGCTAAATAATTAATCTTACCACCAATTAATTATTTTCATTTATATTATTATTATTATTATTATATTTATCATTATTATTATAATTATTATCAATTATTATCCGTGATTCTGGGGGCCCAGTGCCAAACGGCCCTGCCACAAGCCCAACTATCATGGATGTTTGTAATACGTAATATCGGCAGAGATCGCATCAATATAGCCGTGTGCAGAGAATTGTATTCTGTCTGTCCTTCCACAGTATGTATGTATGTCCATCACTGATCTTACTGCAGCCAGGAAGCAGCGTGATGGTAAGAATGATACCACACTGGTCCTTGGCTGTCCTGCTAAAGGCCCCAATGATGTCAGGACTATGTGATCAGTCAAGTGTGTAAAGGATATTGGCTTTGGGTTGGGCTTCTCAAGTCTTTATTTTTCTTTGACGTGTCTGCACTTTAGTCACCTGCAGTCAAGGTAGGTTTGTGTGTATGTGTGTGTACTATGAATGCAGCAGAGATGTGTGTGTGTGTGAGTGTACGTGTACTATGAATGCAGCAGAGTTATGTGTTTTATACTATGGCTGTAGTAAGTGTGTACTGTGGCTGTAGTATGTGTGTGTGTGTGTGTGTGTGTGTGTTTGTTTGTGTACTATGGCTGTAGGAGAGTTCTTTCTGTGTGTAGTATGGCTGTAGTGTGTGTGAACCCTAGCTGTAGTGGAGCTATGTGTGCTTATGTGTGTACTATGACTATAGAGTGTATGTACTATGGAAGTAGCAAAACCGTATGTGTGCAATGTGTGTAATATGTGTGTATTATGGCTGCAGCAGAGCTGTAGTGTGCACTGTGGCTGTAGCAGAGCTGTAGTGTGTCTTTGTGTGTGTATGTATACTATGCTTGTATCAAAGCTGTGAATGATGTGGAAGTAACAGAGATGCGTGCATGCTATAGTTGTAGCAGTGTGTGTACTCTTGATGTAATAGACTATATTACGGCAGTAGTGTGTGGGTAATATGTCTTTAACTTTGTTGTGTGTGTACTTTGACTGTAGCAAAGCTGAGTGTGTTTACTATGATTGAGTGTGTACTATGTCTGCAGCAGAGCTGTGTGTATATTATATTTGTTGCCAATCTGTGTGTATATTATGGCAGTAATGTGTATGTATTATAGCAGAGCTGTGTGTTTGTGTGTGTGTGCTATTGTTGTAGTGTATGCACTGTGGCAGTAGCAGAGCTTTCTGAGTATTATGGCTGCATTGTGTATACTATGGTTGTAACAACTGAATCCACTTATGTTTCTGGCTATCCTCTTCTCTGTGCTATGACCTTCCTGACTTTTTTTTCAGTTTATCTATTTTTTTGGGTGGGGAGGAGGGTAGAGGATTTAATTTTGACTTGCTTTGAGGCCCCAAGATTTCTCTAAACACCTCTGCTTCCCACCTGAAAAAAGACAATGAAGCAGCTTTGCAAATAATCTTAACAAGCCTACAATAATGGTTTACAGTACACATGTATAATTCCCCAAAGTTGGCGTGTGTGTGCCTTTAAGATGTAGCAGAGCTAGCAGCTACCTTATCAGGTTTTCCCAATATTCACATTTCCCTTTAAGATAATGTACATGAGAAGTCAGTACATAGACCTGGTTTATATATGTATACAGTGACTTATTATGTTCTGCTATCAGGAGGTTGTTAAGAGTTAACAAATCAGCTCTGCTGTACAAGATATGTCCATAAGGACACATGGTTAGACCACATGAACAGGTCCATGGGCTTAGCACTGTTAAAGAAGGAGACATTTTATGTGCAGAGTGAAGAAAAAGTGAAGGAACAGGTAGGAAAGGATCAGAACTCCTGTGAAAGAGAAACCACAGCCTCAGCTCAGACAGCTGTGTGATAAGGACTGTGCATATGAGCAGAAGTTGGGACCTAGGAATCACTGCACCATTGTTATATCTGCATAACTATACCAGAAAATAATTGTGATTGCTGCATTGGAATTGAATCTTGGTTAAACCATTGTTTATCTGGATGTACTGTTGTACTCATGCAACAAGTAAAGTTTATCAACATCCTCTCTGGCCTCCCTGTTTTCTGGACTATTTGGAGTGCACCACATTGCATCACACTACCAAAAAACAGAGGTTAATTAAGTGCACCCCGGCATCACAAACTTTGTTTTTTATTTTGTCACTGTGATAGTAGTAGTGCATCACGGCATTACACATGCAAACCTATGTGTCTTTATGTCTACAGACAGTGCATAGAGCTTTTCATCTGCCTCATCTTTTTTCCTAGAGACAGCAGAAGGATAGGAGCAAGCAGTGATTGCAGAATCAGACCGAAATAATGGAGGCAAATGTGCACATAGCCTCATAACCTTATAGGAGGGTGTCCCAAAATTAGTTTTAATGTTTATTTTATTCCATAAAAAGATTGTCGTTGCTAGTAATCTACTCTCAAATCAAAGAAGACAAAATATAATGGTGATTCATTAGATTTGTTTGAAAAAAGTACCTAAAAAATAACAGTACCACATGGGGTCCCCACAGTCCTGTAGCCTCTCCATGTGCCAACACATGTTTCCTCTTACTGCACCATTTTCTATTCTAGAAGGAAAATACTGTTTAAAAGAAAGCGAGACATTAAAAAAAGGATCCTTACAAAAAAATCACCAGTGTACAGTACAGACCAAAAGTTTGGACACACCTTCTCATTCAATGATTTTTCTGTATTTTCATGAGTATGAAAATTGTAGAATCACACTGAAGGCATCAAAACTATGAATTAACACATGTGGAATTATACATTACACTTTACAAAAAGTGTGAAACAACTGAAAATATGTCTTATATTCTAGGTTCTTCAAAGTAGCCACCTTTTGCTTTGATTACTGCTTTGCACGTAGAAAAGGTGAACGGCTGGACTCTACATGCCTAGTTCCCCCCGTGAAGCATGGAGGAGGTGGTGTGATGGTGTGGGGGTGCTTTTCTGGTGACACTGTTGGGGATTTATTCAAAATTGAAGCGGTGAGCGGTCCAGCTCACCCCAAACCATCTCACTTGGTTTCAGGTCTGGTGACTGTGGAGGCCAGGTCATCTGGTGTAGCACCCCAACACTCTCCTTCTTGGTCAAATAGCCCTTACACAGCCTGTTGAAAAATAAATGATGGTCCAACTAAACGCAAACCGGATGGAATAGCATGCCGCTGCAAGATACTGTGGTAGCCATGCTGGTTCAGTATGCCTTCAATTTTGAATAAATCCCCAACAGTGTCACCAGCAAAGCACCCCCACACATCACCCCTCCTCCTCCATGCTTCACGGTGGGAACCAGGCATGTAGAGTCCATCCGTTCACCTTTTCTGCGTGCAAAGCAGTAATCAAAGCAAAAGGTGGCTACTTTGAAGAACCTAGAATATAAGACATATTTTCAGTTGTTTCACACTTTTTTGTATTATGTGTTAATTCATAGTTTTGATGCCTTCAGTGTGATTCCACAATTTTCATAGTCATGAAAATACAGAAAATCATTGAATGAGAATGTGTGTCCAAACTTTTGGTCTGTACTGTACAATGTCAACTGGTCAACCTTCTGTCAAGGTCAAAATTTAGTTTTCTAGAATTCAACACAACAAATCTACCCAACTATAAAACAATACCATAAAGCAAAGAAATTGAAGAATAAACTTTTACCAGCTCAGCAAACATTTCCAGATCATGTGCATGTGTATTTTCATATTTCTAGTGAGACATTTTCTTAAAAACTGGCTTGAATATGACTTAGAGATTCATCACTGGCCCTGAAAGTAACCACAATGCCAGCTTAGTTTACCTTGTATATACTGTTGTGTAGAGGCCGCATATGGACTAATTACATGATACTTTTCTTTTTGACACTCAGATACAACTTGAGTTTATTTCAATTATGAAACGAGTTAATTTGTTATCACAGGGGGAACGTTTTTTTTTAACTTTGATGTTTTAAAGGAAAAACTTCAGAGAAACATTCAAGCCCAATGCACTTGTAAGGCCGGCGTCACACACAACGACAAAAAATCGGTCCGTTTTAGACGGTCGATTGTCGGATCAAAATGCAAACATCACACATCCTTCTGGCATCCGATTTTCCTTCAAAGATGCGATTTAGTCGCATGTGTGTGTACCTTGTAACATCCGATTTTCATCCGACTTGCGAGAATTTCTCGCAGGCTTGCAAAACTGACATATAATGGATCCAAAAAAATAGTATTTCAATCACAAAAAAAAGAATAGATATATACACATAGAACACATATATATATAATATATATATATATATATATATACACATGTCATTGTGACATGTATATATACATATATTTATAGTTCCTAGACTTCTACATACTGTTATAGCCGCTAATTCAATTGCCGGCTTTTGTGAAATCACAGAAGCCGACATGAAATGATACATTGTTTCCACACAGTTAACCATGTCATTTCCTGTATTTTGATATTTGTTTAGAACTTACAATTACATGAGTGTATTTGTGCAAAATTTCAGACATGTAGGGGTTAATTAAAGGTGTAAATTCGTTGAAAAAAAATGCGTGGGCTCCCGCTGTATTTTCTCCACCAGACAGACAAAGCAAGCGAGTGGGGGCAGATAATAACAGCCTAGGGAGGGTACATTTTTTTGGTGCCCCCCTGGCTACTAACATCTGCCCCCAGACACCCCAGAAAGGGCAAATCTATAATTAGATTCGCCCTTTCTGGCACTTTGCCCGTCTATTCCCATTGCCCTGTAGCGGTGGCGAATGGGTTAATAATCTCACCTTAATGTCACCTTAGTATTGAAAGGTGACCTTAAGGCAGGTTAATAATTGAGAGCTGTC
>JARQOD010000005.1:298157038-298217632 GCA_033576555.1 Oophaga sylvatica
TCCACCGCAATGGTCTCCGTTCCAGACGAGCCCGTAAGGTACCTTTACTTTCAAAGCGTCATGTCAAGGCTCGTCTACAGTTTGCTCATGATCACTTGGAGGACTCTGAGACAGACTGGTTCAAGGTTCTATGGTCTGATGAGACCAAGATCGAGATCTTTGGTGCCAACCACACACGTGACGTTTGGAGACTGGATGGCACTGCATACGACCCCAAGAATACCATCCCTACAGTCAAGCATGGTGGTGGCAGCATCATGCTGTGGGGCTGTTTCTCAGCCAAGGGGCCTGGCCATCTGGTCCGCATCCATGGGAGGATGGATAGCACGGCCTACCTGGAGATTTTGGCCAAGAACCTCCGCTCCTCCATCAAGGATCTTAAGATGGGTCGTAATTTCATCTTCCAACAAGACAACGACCCAAAGCACACAGCCAAGAAAACCAAGGCCTGGTTCAAGAGGGAAAAAGTCAAGGTGTTGGAGTGGCCTAGTCAGTCTCCTGACCTTAACCCAATTGAAAACTTGTGGAAGGAGCTCAAGATTAAAGTCCACATGAGACATTCAAAGAACCTAGATAACTTGGAGAAGATCTGCATGGAGGAGTGGGCCAAGATAACTCCACAGACCTGTGCCGGCCTGATCAGGTCTTATAAAAGACGATTATTAGCTGTAATTGCAAACAAGGGTTATTCCACGAAATATTAAACATAGGGGTTGTATAATAATTGACCCACACTTTTATGTTTAAAATTTATTAAAATTCAACTGAGCAACATAACTTTTTGGTTTGTAATGCTTCTGTTAATAAATCCTACTCTCGTTTGCAGTTTGAAGGCTCTAACTTATTTGCATCTTATCAAACTAGCTAAATCTGCAGGGGGTTGAATACTACTTGTAGGCACTGTATACAGTACAGACCAAAAGTTTGGACACACCTTCTCATTTAAAGATATTTCTGTATTTTCATGACTATGAAAATTGTACAAGTAAGTAGAAATAATAAAGGCGTGCACACTGTAGGGAAGAGAGTACAGTCATGGCCAAAAGTTTTGAGAATGACACAAATATTAATTTTTACAAAGTCTACTGCTTCACTTTTTCTAATGGCAATTTGCATATACTCCAGAATGTTATAAAGAGTGATCAGCTTAACAGCAATTACTTGCAAAGTCAATATTTGGCTAGAAAATGAACTTTATCCCCAAAACACATTTCAACATCATTGCAGCCCTGCCTTAAAAGGACCAGCTAACCTCTTTTCAGTGATTGCTCCATTAACACAGGTGTGGGTGTTGATGAGGACATGGCTGGAGATCAATCTGTCATGATTAAGTAAGAATGACACCACTGGACACTTTAAAAGGAGGCTGGTGCTTGGCATCATTGTTTCTCTTCTGTTAACCATGGTTATCTCTAAAGAAACACGTGCAGTCATCATTGCAATGCACAAAAATGGCCTAACAGGGAAGAGTATCGCAGCTAGAAAGATTGCACCTCAGTCAACAATCTATCGCATCATCAAGAACTTCAAGGAGAGAGGTTCCATTGTTGCCAAAAAGGCTTCAGGGCGCCCAAGAAAGACCAGCAAGCGCCAGGACCGTCTCTTAAAAGTGTTTCAGCTGCGGGATCGGGCTAACAGCAGTGCAGAGCTTTCTCAGGAATGTTAGCAGGCAGGTGTGAGTGCATCTGCACGCACTGTGAGGCGGAGACTCTTGGAACAAGGCCTGGTCTCAAGGAGGGCAGCAAAGAAGCCACTTCTCTCCAGAAAAAACATCATGGACAGACTGATATTCTGCAAAAGGTACAGGCAGTGGACTGCTGAGGACTGGGGTAAAGTTATTTTCTCTGATGAATCCCCTTTTCGATTGTTTGGGACATCAGGAAAACGCCTCATTCGGAGAAGACAAGGTGAGCGCTACCACCAGTCTTGTCTCATGCCAACTGTTAAGCATCCTGAAACCATTCATGTGTGGGGTTGCTTCTCAGCCAAAGGAATCAGCTCTCTCACAGTCTTGCCTAAAAACACAGCCATGAATAAAGAATGGTACCAGAATGTCCTCCAAGAGCAACTTCTCCCAACCCTCCAAGAGCAGTTTGATGATCAACAATGCCTTTTCATTTTCAAGCATGATGGAGTACCTTGCCATAAAGCAAAGGTGATAACTAAATGGCTCAGGGAACAAAACATAGAGATTTTGGGTCCATGGCCTGGAAACTCCCCAGATCTTAATCCCATTGAGAACTTGTGGTTGATCATCAAGAGACGGGTGGACAAACAAAATCCTAAAAATTCTGACAAAATGAAAGCATTGATTGTGCAAGAATGGACTGCTATCAGTCAGGATTTGGTCCAGAAGTTGATTGAGAGCATGCCAGGGAGAATTGCAGAGGTCCTGAAAAAGAAGGGTCAACACTGCAAATATTGACTTGCTGCATTAACTCATTCTAACTGTCAATATAAGCTTTTGTTACTCATATGTTTGCAATTATTATATTTCTGTCTGTGACAAAAACATCTGTCAAACACACATAAAAACCAGAGGACAGCAGATCATGTGAAAATATAATATTTGAGTCATTCTCAAAACTTTTGGCCATGACTGTAGGTGCTGGCTGAACCTGGAATTGATCCAGTAAAATATAAATAAGAATAAACAGCCGCACTCAATGAGTGTATTTATCAATGCATAACATGGGAATTTTTATTAGGGTCACCACAGCAATAGTACAAGTGTCAAAGTAAAGTTTCGACCAAAAAAGCTCTTTATCAAACAACACTGCAAAACATAAATATATACAGAGTTAGAAGTCAAAACATTCAACAAGTCTTACAAGTAGAATAATAAATATACAAGTGTATATGCACATATTTACATATTGTGAAAAAAATCAAAGAAAAAATTTGAAAGAAAATATTTTTTTGAAGAGAAGAGAAAAAAGGAAAAAGAAGGAATAACGAGGAAAAAAAAGGTTCAAGAAAAAAAAGGGAAGAAAACAAAGGAGAAGAAAACAAAGGGGAAGAAAAGGGAAAAAAGGGAAAAAAAAAGGAAAATATGTACAAAAATGAGACGAGAATTGAACATAAAATGATATATACGCGACAAAAATATTTATATACAAGAAAATAGTTATAAAGAAATGCAACAAGGAACTGAAGTGAAAAGCAGAAAATAGAGTAAATTGTATGAATAAATGAAACAGTATACACAAAAAATTGCTAGGGATCCCCTAAAGCAATACTGTGAATTTATATACACTTAATATTACAAGAATGCCTGAAAAAATTAAAAAAAAAAAAAAAAGGAATATATTGCGTTCAGGGCTGCAGACAAGGTATAAGAGAGAGGCGACGAGCAAAACAATAAGGCAACAGAGGACATAGCAAATTATATTAAATTATAACAACAATAACTTAGCGAGTATAAGCAAAATAAAATATAACAATAGGCACTGTATAACATAGAACTGACCTTAGTGGAAGAAGTGGAAAGGGGAGATGAACAATATTAACTATACAAAAAAGAGAGAGGATAAGGGGTTAACACACCAATGGTAGGATAAGGGGTTAACACACCAATGGTAGAAAGGGGTTAAAGTAAACTCCCATGTGCTATAATGAAGCTGTAAGACAAATGGAAAGACATACCTATAGTCTTGAAAAGTGATTGACTGTTTGAGGCAGTAGGACCATGAGTCCCAGAGGTTACTATAGGAATAGAGGGATACATCAGGTGTCAAGCGTCATAGAAAGTAGCAGTGGAGAGGGAACGATCTAGCATACCTGGCGCTCAGAGGATCTGGAGTATCTGTGGTGATGTGCAGTGTCATTGGTGGTCAGTGGGTTAATATAGCCCCAAGGGCGGAAGAGGCTGAACGGCATGGAAGCCGTGTGCAAAATGAGGCTTGGAGCGCTGATGTCATAGCGCATGCGCAGTAGGAGAGCGCTTGGAGGACAGGGGATGGAGCGCAGGCGCAGTGTAAGTGAACAGACGTGAAAGTGTTCACAGAGAAAGCGCTGCAGGCGCATGAACTGGTATTGATGGGAGAACGCTGTAGAATAGTGTGTGAGATCAGGGGGAGTATAATTGAAGAAGGAAATGAAAAAATAGAAATAATAAAGAGATTTTTGGTTCCCATTGTCTTTATTATGCTTTATTTTTTGCCTTCACTTCTTTTCATTTTTTCACCTTTTTTTTCATCATTTTTTTTCATTTTTTTCATTTTTTTGCATTCTATTTTTTTGCATTCAGTCTATTTCAATTTTACTTTCATTCTTTTTCAAAAATTTTATTTTTTCATCCCTTTTTCATTTTCTCATTTTTATTATTTTTATTTTATTTTTATTTCAAAAAATTTTTTTTTTCAAAATAACTCTTTTGTCTACTCCTTCACTATCTTTCTTTTTAAAGTAAAGTAGTGAAGGAGTAGACAAAAGAGTTATTTTGAAAAAAAAAAATTTTTGAAATAAAAATAAAATAAAAATAATAAAAATGAGAAAATGAAAAAGGGATGAAAAAATAAAATTTTTGAAAAAGAATGAAAGTAAAATTGAAATAGACTGAATGCAAAAAAATAGAATGCAAAAAAATGAAAAAAATGAAAAAAAATGATGAAAAAAAAGGTGAAAAAAATTAAAAGAAGTGAAGGCAAAAAATAAAGCATAATAAAGACAATGGGAACCAAAAATCTCTTTATTATTTCTATTTTTTCATTTCCTTCTTCAATTATACTCCCCCCTGATCTCACACACTATTCTACAGCGTTCTCCCCTCAATTCCAGTTCATGCGCCTGCAGCGCTTTCTCTGTGAACACTTTCACGTCTGTTCACTTACACTGCGCCTGCGCTCCACCCCCTGTCCTCCAAGCGCTCTCCTACTGCGCATGCGCTATGACATCAGCGCTCCAAGCCTCATTTTGCACACGGCTTCTATGCCGTTCAGCCTCTTCCGCCCTTGGGGCTATATTAACCCACTGACCACCAATGACACTGCACATCACCACAGATACTCCAGATCCTCTGAGCGCCAGGTATGCTAGATCGTTCCCTCTCCACTGCTACTTTCTATGACGCTTGACACCTGATGTATCCCTCTATTCCTATAGTAACCTCTGGGACTCATGGTCCTACTGCCTCAAACAGTCAATCACTTTTCAAGACTATAGGTATGTCTTTCCATTTGTCTTACAGCTTCATTATAGCACATGGGAGTTTCTTTAACCCCTTTCTACCATTGGTGTGTTAACCCCTTATCCTACCATTGGTGTGTTAACCCCTTATCCTCTCTTTTTTGTATAGTTAATAATGTTCATCTCCCCTTTCCACTTCTTCCACTAAGGTCAGTTCTATGTTATACAGTGCCTATTGTTATATTTTTTTTTGCTTATACTCGCTAAGTTATTGTTGTTATAATTTAATATAATTTGCTATGTCCTCTGTTGCCTTATTGTTTTGCTCGTCGCCTCTCTCTTAAAACTTGTCTGCAGCCCTGAATGCAATATATTCCATTTTTTTTTTTTTTTTTTTCAGGCATTCTTGTAATAATAATTGTATATAAATTCACAGTATTGCTTTAGGGGATCCCTAGCAATTTTTTTTGTGTATACTGTTTCATTTATTCATACAATTTACTCTAATTTCTGCTTTTCACTTCAGTTCCTTGTTGCATTTCTTTATAACTATTTTCTCGTTTTCTCATATATATAATATTTTTGTCTCATATATATCATTTCATGTTCAATTCTCGTCTCATTTTTGTATATATTTTCCTTTTTTTTTTTTTTCCTTTTTTCCCCTTTTCTTCCCCTTTGTTTTCTTCCCTTTTTTTCTTGAACCTTTTTTTTCCTCGTTATTCCTTCTTTTTCCTTTTTTTTTCTCTTTCTCTTCAAAAAAAATTTTTCTTTCAAATTTTTTCTTTGATTTTTTTCACAATATGTAAATATGTGCATATACACTTTGTATATTTATTATTCTATTTGTAAAACTTGTTGAATGTTTTGACTTCTAACTCTGTATATATTTTGTTTTGCAGTGTTGTTTGATAAAGAGCTTTTTTGGTCGAAACGTTACTTTGACACTTGTACTATTGCTGTGGTGACCCTAATAAAAATTCCCATATTATGCATTGATAAATACACTCATTGAGTGCGGCTGTTTATTCTTATTTATGAAAATTGTACATTCACACTGAAGGCATCAAAACTATGAATTAACACATGTGGAATTATATACTTAACAAAAAAGTGTAAAACAATTGAAAATATGTCTTATATTCTAGGTTCTTCAAAGTAGCCACCTTTTGCTTTGAGGACTGCTTTGCACACTCTTGGCATTCTCTTGATGAGCTTCAAGAGGTAGTCACCGGAAAATGGTCTTCCAACAATCTTGAAGGCGTTCCCAGAGATGTTTAGCACTTGTTGGCCCTTTTGCCTTCACTCTGCGGTCCAGCTCACCCCAAACCATCTCGATTGGGTTCAGGTCTGGTGACTGTGGATGCCAGGTCATCTGGCGTAGCACCCCATCCCTCTCCTTCTTGGTCAAATAGCCCTTACACAGCCTGGAGGTGTGTTTGGGGTCATTGTCCTGTTGAAAAATAAATGATGGTCCAACTAAACGCAAACCGGATGGAATAGCATGCTGCTGCAAGATGCTGTGGTAGCCATGCTGGTTCAGTATGCCTGCAATTTTGAATAAATCCCCAACAGTGTCACCAGCAAAGCACCCCCACACCATCACACTTCCTCCACCATGCTTCACAGTGGGAACCAGGCATGTAGAGTCCATCCGTTCACCTTTTCTGCGTTGCACAAAGACACTCGGGTTGGAACCAAAGATCTCAAATTTGGACTCATCAGACCAAAGCACAGATTTCCACTGGTCTAATGTCCATTCCTTGTGTTCTTTAGCCCAAACAAGTCTCTTCTGCCTGTTGCCTGTCCTTAGCAGTGGTTTCCTTGCAGCTATTTTACCATGAAGGCCTGCTGCACAAAGTCTCCTCTTAAAGTTGCTGTAGAGATGTGTCTGCTGCTAGAACTCTGTGTGGCATTGACCTGGTCTCTAATCTGAGCTGCTGTAAACCTGCGATTTCTGAGGCTGGTGACTCGGATAAACTTATCCTCAGAAGCAGAGGTGACTCTTGGTTTTCCTTTCCTGGGGCGGGCCTCATGTGATCAGTTTCTTTGTAGCGCTTGATGGTTTTTGCAACTGCACTTAGGGACATTTTCAAAGTTTTCCCAATTTTTCGGACTGACTGACCTTCATTTCTTAAAGTAATGATGGCAACTCGTTTTTATTTACTTAGCTGCTTTTTTCTTGCCATAATACAAATTCTAACAGTCTATTCAGTAGGAATATCAGCTGTGTATACACCAGACTTCTGACAACACAACTGATGGTCACAACCCCATTTTAAAGGCCAGAAATCCCACTTATTAAACCTGACAGGGCACACCTGTGAAGTGAAAACCATTTCCGGTGACTACCTCTTAAAGCTCATCAAGAGAATGCCAAGAGTGTGCAAAGCAGTCATCAAAGCGAAAGGTGGCTACTTTGAAGAACCTAGAATATAAGACATAATTTCAGTTGTTTCACACTTTTTTGTTAAGTATATAATTCCACATGTGTTAATTCATAGTTTTGATGCCTTCAGTGTGAATGTACAATTTTCATAGTCATGAAAATACAGAAAAATCTTTACATGAGATGTGTCTAAACTTTTGGTCTGTACTGTATATATATGTATTCTATGTGTATATATCTATTCT
Source organism: Oophaga sylvatica (assembly GCA_033576555.1). Lineage (NCBI taxonomy): Eukaryota > Metazoa > Chordata > Amphibia > Anura > Dendrobatidae > Oophaga > Oophaga sylvatica. The sequence continues at coordinate 298,164,800 of JARQOD010000005.1, forward strand.
TTCCATTCTTTATTAAAACCTGTCAGTGTGATTTTACAGTATAGTCGGGGATGAATTGCCGGCTTTTCTAAAGGACACCGGTGCGTATTTCTCGCAAGTCACACGTGTGGTCCATGTGTAATCCGTATTTTTCTCACACCCATAGACTTTTATTGGCGTACTACGGGCATAATAAGATGACAATCGCAGCATGCTGTGAGTGTCTCGCAGCGTAAAATACGCCCGAGAAATATACACATGATCTAAGCTGCCCCATAGAGAAATATTCTTCCGAGTGTAATGCGTGATTTTCACGCCTCTCACTCGTCAGTATTCCTCTTTAGTGTGACGCCGGCCTAACTGCCATTCTCAGGTGAGGAGACTAAGACATTTTGGTTTAAACTTGAGAAAACTACAAAAATAAAATGGGTTTCACGGCTGTACTTGCTTTTTGCACTAAAGACACTTCAAAAACTGTTGGCAACTTTTTTGGCTGCATTTTTGATGCTTTTTTGCACTTACTGTTGGTGAAGAAACTGCAAAAATGCCGCAAAAAACAGCGAAAGAAGTAACATGCTGCAGTTTTAAAAAATGTAGTAGTTTTCCAATTCAGTCAGGAAAAAAAAAACAATGTGTGTGCATGACATTTCTGAAATCTCATAGCTTTTGGAGACCAGCATGGATATCCAACAAATTGAACTGTCACATCTAAATAATATCTTTTGGATTGGATCTATTGCTGTATTTTTGTATGTTTCATGCATATCTTTGCCTCTGACATTCTCTCTATATGCCCCTATATGTGGCGAATAAAATAATGTCTCCTGTGACTATCTGTCACATACTTACAGTGTTTGCCCAGACTTTATCCATCACTTAAGATGGCTGCCGAGTGTGCGCGCATGTACTGTGGATACTGGCTCCGCCCACGTCCCTGAAGGCATTCAGTCGGTTCGGTGCGGTCACTGATGTCACAGGAAACCTTTTCCTTAGGTTTTGCTGAGATTGCCAGAAGTGATGCAGCCGCGGCCCTGAATCCGCCCCTCATGCGCTCCATGAGAGCGGCAGTGATTGGATCCAGGGGTGGAGGAACTCCTTATAGTCCCACATACTACAGCAACCTACACAAGCCCCTGAAGAAGCCCATAGCGCGAAATGTGCGTTGGGGCTAAGGACCTAGCGTGCGCCTCATCTGTGGCCCACATGGGTAAGCACTTTATTTAGCACATTAACAGGCACTCTGCACTTTTTTTTCTCAGGCAGTGTGTCTCTATGCCGGATTGTTGCCTCAGTTGGAAACTGTAACCGTGGGTACTTCTTGACTTCTGGCATTTTACTTTAGCATAAATGCTACCACACCTTCAGTTCCCAAACTGGACAATTTCTGGTATATACAATATGACACACAGGCACCTGAAGTTGTAAGCCTGGAGTGAGTCCTATCATAAAGCTATACAGGTTTGCATGGTGTCACTTGTGTTTTCGTTGTTGTCATCATCATCTTGTCATCGCTATTACTGAACCTTTTATATGTTTTTGTGCATTTTTAATAAAAATTGTGCATTTTTCATCAAAATAGTTATTTCTTTATCTTTATACAAGGTTTCGGGGCATTACAAATTCTCTATAGGAACCATTTATCATGGCAGCTGCCCCCCTTTGCTATTTACTAGCATTTTTTCCCATATTGGGATTTAACATATGTATTTTCGATATGTCGGTTTTTCTTAAATTAATCTCATAGCTTTTGCTGGTACTTTAAAAAGCAGCTTTAATTTTCATAAAAAAGCAGTTAAAACGCAACGTGTGAACATAGCCTTAGAAAAATCTCTCTTTCTATATTAATAAAGCCATAACTAGTTAAGGGCCCCCTACTCTCTCCCATCTCATCAATAAGGGTTCTTTCACACATTAGATTTTTTGGTACAGGGGCTATCATCATTTTTCAGATAGTTCATGGACCCATAATAGTGAATATATTTTTAACCTGTCTTTCTTTTTGTGGGGAAAAAAGCCTGAGACATATCCTACTTTGATCCATGCTGCCAATAATCACACTTATTACATGCAGATTCTTCTGCACATTTTACCCCATGCAAAGCAAAGGGTTAAATCCACAGTGAAAATCACAAGGAATTGATGTTAAGTGGAATTTCCACTTTGCACTGTATAAAGGAACCATATAACCAATAAAGGAAAGCATAGCAGTAGTAGAGTAGACATTTAGTTGACAAAAGGGAGAAACTGGATATACTAGTATTGCAAACACAAAGGGGCTTTTTTTTCGAGATGTCAAACATGGCAACTTAGGTTTTGGACCCTGGGCTTCCAAAAGGTTAGCAAATTGTCTGTCCTAGGCAGAATATTTCCTATTGACTGTATAGAGAGGAGTGGGGAGACATCATATTAGAAATGCAAGACTAAATTAGCCCATTGTCCATTCACAAACAGCAACTTTTAAATGAGCCAATCTGGTTCATCTTGGAAATATGAGCCTATTGTCTGGACTATAAAAAGCTGGGTGGCACAACAGGAGTTGTTCAAATGTAGTGACTGCCTAGGATGGTGTTGTGATCCATAATTAATTTCTTCTTCCCTCAAGGAAACAGAAGATAACAGTAGACTGAAAAATTTAGGTATTTCTATTATTTCTCCCTTTTTATTTTATAACTGTTTTGCATAACATATTTTGGGGAACATCACCCTGTGAGTTTGATGAGTGGTGGTAGCGCGCTAAGATATCAGGGTGTGCTGAATTTGTCAGGGTGTGATTTTTGCTCATTTATAGCTTAAAACAGAAGTTGAGTGCTGGACTAAGTGAGATCAGATAAATTAACCCTTGCAGGTGCACCCCATGTCATGTGCTGAGAAGTGTATATGTGACAATTTGGTGGAAGCGATGGGATAGAGTTTTTTTTATTTCTATTAGAGCATTAGTACTTGATTTAAGCAATTATTCCCTGTACTAAAGAACTGGTTTCCTTGCGAGGTGTGCACCAGTTTTACAAGGTCCATCTCAGTGCTTACTTAAACTTTCCGTTTCCCCTTCCCATTTTTTTTTATCTTTTATTTGGCAAAAGGCTGTCTACCAATATTGCAGCCATACACAGGAAGCAGAGTAAAGAGGCTCTGATTAACCTCTATTAGCAGAGAGGAATAGAGACAGCTGACAAATCCAAGGATCAGCTGATTGGTGCCTTGATGGAGCAAAAACTCAGAGCATAGTACCGTGGCACCTGGACAAAGTAAAAGCCCAACTCAGAGGTGCCAAGCAATGGACCTTGTCCTGGAAATAGCTTCTTGGGGTTCCAACAATGTCAGTTCTCAGGCGAGCAGGGACTTTTCTTTGCAAATGGCTCTACAACAGTTGGGAGAATGTGATGCCAGTGGATTGCCCGCCAGGGAAGTGGGGTACTCGGTACCAGGCCGCTTCTTAAAAGGGAAGTGTCACAGTGGCAGTGACCCGGTCCGTGGCCCTTGGCGTCCAATAAAAGGGGTATATTTACAAAGGATAATAGAATTTGTAATAAAGTGTTTGTGACGCCACCTTTGATTTCTGGTCAGAGGTGACCAGCGCTGCAGTGCAGATCTTCTGGAACTTGTGGTGATGCAGCAGAGTTGGTATAGCTCTCCACAGGCAGAGCTTAGTCCCAGGGCAGATGTAGGATGTAGAAGATGGTAATGTTGGTAGATGAAGCAGTGTTGGATGGGTGACGAAGGAAGGATTAGAGGAAACAGCTGGGTGCAGTTTCCAAAGCTTTACTCACAGTTCTGGCTGCAGTACAGATGCCTGCTTCGTGCCGTGCCCTCCAGGTGAGGGGCTCAGCAAACTCCTAGGTAGTTCAGGATACACTAAACTATTTAGCAAAGCCACTAAAGGAGACTCAAGGTCCCCAAAAATTTAATTTAAACAGCAAACAAAAAGGCAGCACTGCTTACATGCCCAGATCTTGGAACAAATGCACTACAGGATGCAGCCAGCCCATGAAGCGAGATGTTAGCAATACAGGTGCAAAATACCAGATCAACAGCCAAGCTCCACATACCCAATCATGGAAGGGGTGACTGCCCAGTATGCAATTGCACAATAAAGGCCCGCATAGGGTGTTGTTCACACAAGGATACTGCATAGTGTCTGGTTCACAGCCTATTAATCATGCCCCTACTATTCGATTAGGCTGGCTGGCCAGCACACTCTCAATGCGTACCAGTGTGAACACCCCTCATGCAAGACCACACGTGTTTGGGCTTGGCTGCACCCCAAAAAATATAGTGCAAAAAATACAAAATAGTGAGGTTTTAGTTGATATTTTGGCCAAAATACGTAAGCTTGTAACCTGCGTCAAAGGTCCCCACGCTTACGAGTTCCTACACTAAACTATTTAGCAAAGCCACTAAAGGAGACTCAAGGTCCCCAAAAATTCAATTTAAACAGCAAACAAAAAGGCAGCACCGCTTACCTGCCCAGATCTTGGAACAAATGCACTACAGGATGCAGCCAGCCCATATAGCGAGATGTTAGCAACACAGGTGCAAAATACCAGATCAACAGCCACTCTCAAACATACCCAATCAAGGAGGGGGTGACTGCCCAGTATACATTTGCACAATGAAAGGCCCGCATAGGGTGTTGTTCACAAATGGATACTGCATAGTGTCTGGTTCACAGTCTATTAATCACGCTCCTACTATTTGATTAGGCGGACTGGCCAGCACACTGTCCCATGGATGTACAATAATTTATGTGCGATCGAGATCCAAAGACTGCAGATCCGGCTGCAAAGATTGCTGACTCTTATGCGACCAAAAGGATGCCAGAAGCTCTGAAGCTATCGGGATTCAGCTGAAAGGGTAAGCCAGTTGGGGACCCCTCTCCCAGTGCCAGCTAATCCCCAGAGCATTCTACATCTACTTCCTCCAGGGTCCCTGGGACCAGACAATCTTTTGTTGCTACACGTTGATGCTTTACGTATAACAAAGTTACACATTAGTGTTGGTTGCCATGATAGGAAGAAAAGCTCCACTATGACCACCAAGCCGCTGGGGCCTTTACCTTCTGTCTTATTTGTGACTTGTACTGATGTAAAGAATAATGAAAACTGTCAATCTGTCACTGTGGACAATAAAGTTGCGATTGGTTTCAGAGACACTGAAGCCAATGGGGTGTTAATGATTTAATTTCAATGGAGGTGATTCCATTGAGTTAGTGTCACATATCAGGGCTCTCTCTGAAATTAATGGTACATGGTCAATAATTAATATCTCCTTATTAAGGGCAAAGTGCAATCATACGTAGGTCAATTCCTATATGTATGATATATGTTTTTGGGATATAGTGAGTCCTATATTAGGGCTTTCTTTAATATCAATTATATCAAAAATATTTCCTGTAATAAGGGCAAAGTGCAATTATCCTCTCATATTTTGATCTCTTTGCACTTTTTATATTTCTAGGATATTTCCCTTTGTGTTGTGGATATAGTGTGAGAGTGTTACACCCGGTCCCGATTCTGGTCCTATACCTCTGCGCGGTCCCTGTTGGGACTCCCGCTCTGTGTCGGCCTCAAGCCGTCCTGCCGCAGCCTCTGCTGCTTCCCTCTCCTCTGCTCCCTGGCGCGCCATTGGCAGGTCCCTGGGGAGAGTGCTTAGGTCGTGCGCGCGCGCTCCAGGTCTCTTAAAGAAACAGCGCGCATTTTTTGAAAATGTCTTTGACCAATGGCATGGTACTGATTATTATTTCTGGCCCCTCAGCCATAGGGAGGGTGCCGGAGCAACAAGTATCTACTATTGCTAGCTTCCAGTTCCACTGTGATTGAATCTGTGTTTCTGCAGTGTTCTGTTCTCTGCTCCGCTTACACTGTTTGTCTCCGCAGACTATCAATTACCCATTACCCGGCTGTCCAGGACAATGTCAGTATGGTTGACGCCAGTTCCATTCCGTTCCGCCACTCAGGCATCCTAAACTCTGGACAACGCCAGTACCAGCTTATACCCGTGCATCCAGAACTCGCTGGTCAGCTCCATCATACTTGTAAAATCTTGTTAACCCGTTGGTTCCGCTGGAACAGCTGCCCCATGTCTGGGGTCTAACTAGAGGTAGCACCTGTGTCCCCCAGGCTGTTCCCCTTCCTATTTTTTATTATTACAATGTGATTAAGAACATGTAGGTAGCTTCGGCTTATTGTGCCCGGTGCCAATCTCTGCCAGCACAGAGAAGTCACTAACCACTCCTGCTGGTGATTCAGTGGTCTCCAGTGGTCACGGTGACAGAACAGCGGCTTCTCTTCCGCTCTGCTCTGTTGACAGGGCATGATTGCCGATGTCATGCTGATTGACAGTCGGCTCCCAGTGCTTAACAGCTGGAAGTTGACTGTCAAACAGCATAAAGTTGGCAGTCACGCTCCATAGACAGAGCAGCCCAGAAGATAAATAATTTCTCTGTTGACATGCAGCAGCTGAATCGCCAGCTGGCGCAGCCAATGTCTGCTCTGTGCCAATGCCTGGTAGAACAGGCAAATAGTTAGCATGCTGGTTACTTCATAATCTAAAAACAATAGCTTGCAGCCACCCTAAGCACAAACTATCACATTGGACGGTCTGTTTCTGTGGGGTAACAGACTATTCCCCAACTATTCCCCAACTTCCCTCTTGCATTAGGCCATTAATTAATAGTAATTTAAAGGTGTCTGTCAGATACTTCCATTACTAATGCTATAACAAAGTGTTAGAAAAAGCAAAATACTTTATTAAAAAAAGCAAACAAAATCACTACCCTACACCATCCCCCTTTGATCATTTTGTTAACCAACTAGATCCCATGTTGGTCCAGTGTAGTTCATATACATATATAGATAAGAATGACAGAACTCTCTGATATTTAGTTTCATGTGCTTTATCTTAATGTACACAGCGTTGTCCTCCTTTTTGTTGCAGACTTTATCTTTTTTTTTCAATAGAAAATGAATGATGGGCCACAAGAATGATGTTCTCTGGTGGACACTGTGTTCTCCAGTCCAAAACTGCTGGTAATCATTACATATCACACTGGTAACCATTACACAACACGTACGGCCCATAGTCCTGAACAGCTCATTTACATATAAGAAATAAGTGTATTTCTCTGGAAAAAGATATCAGATAGCAGATATCAAGGTATCATATTATTGAACTTTCTATGAACTACATGATCATATAGACGGCTTAGTAAGGTAGATCCTACTGACAGATGACCTTTAAGTTACAAATTTAACACAGCACTGGGATTTCCCAGTGCAAAAACATATAATTTGACACCTGACTTGACATTGGTCAACTGCCAACCTCTTATTGTAGGGCTAGCTTCACACATTAGTGTTTCATTGTCTGAATATGGACTATGATATACAGATAGGCGACTATGGACTATGATTTTCAGACTGGCCTCTGGTGTCCTAACCCAAACTCAAGAGACAAGCTGCCAGTGATCCGTACTTGTGGTCCATACTTGGACTGTGGAATATGGATGTATGAAACTGGCCTGAGATGTATGAGAATTAAGTAAAACCACTGTGGGTCATCTAGTTGCTCTCTAAAAACAGTGCAGTAATAATAGGTGAGAAAATGATAGGACATTGCAGAATGTTTGCTCCTTTTTAGCTCTTTCTCTTGATTGACATGTCACTAATTTCCATAGAGCTTTGAGTGACAGAGCTAGATAATATGTGGCTTCACTGTTACACAGCAATTACAGGCTTGTCAAATTCTGTAAAACCTCTTTCTATCGCCAATAACCCAAAAGCTGGATCACCAAAAACTGCTCCAGATGTAGCAACAGCAATCACTGTTCTGGCCTCATTCAATAAGTGTCACGAAATATGACGACCCAACAGGGGGGTCGGTCGGCGGACGGCACGACACACACAACGGGATGGTAAAGGGGTGAGGAAGGTCTTACCGATACAGAAATGAGTAATGGTTACCTCCTGCTCAAACCTGAGCCGGACCCTGCACTCCCCTAACGCCCTAAGTGAGTCCTTCTCTCCACCACCGTCAGGAACCTCGTCCCTTGCTGTCACCTCACACTGCCCTGGCTAGTGCACTGGCCAGCAAGGGTGTTAGCCTCACCACTGCAGATAGTGCAACATAGGGGACAGTGACAAACATGAAACTGACGGTGTAATAACACAACTAAAGGTACTGTCACACAAACGAGATTGCTAACGAGATCGCTAATGCGTCACCGATTTTATGACGCAGTAGCGATCTGGTTAGCGACTTAGCTGTGTGTGACATGTAGCAGCGATGTGGCCCCTGCTGAGATGTCGTTGATCGCTTATGAACGTTCTGAGCCGTTTTTTGGTCGCTGGTGTCCCGCTGGTGAGCCTGAATCGCTGAGTGTGACACCCTTTATGAACGACTTCACCAGCGTCACAGGTGGGACTAGGTTTTCCCAACGACCGCAGAGGTCGTTATACAGATCCCTGATGAGTTGTGTTTGGAATCTAACTAGCGATCACATAGCGATCGCACTAGCGATCTCGCCAGGTCGTGTCGTTGTCGTGATCGCTGGTGCGATCGCTAAAGCGTGACAGTGCCTTTAGCTTTACAAAGTCCTCTGCTGCAAAGCACTGCACAGCAGAATAAAGGTACCAGGATCACGAACTCACAAAACCAGCTGATACAAAACAGCAGCCAGAGAGCTCCTTACTCAAGTTGGATCAACATCTGTCAAACAGTGTTCATTTTATACAGGTGTTTCCAAATTTTGAGATACCCTATTTTTAACCCCTTCCTGACAATACCATTCTTGTACAGCTCTGGTAAGGTGTGAGTGTATGGAGTTGGCTTAGGAGTTGGGTTCTCACCATACTCGGTAGATGCCAGTTATAATATACAGCCAGCATCTGCTTCTAACAGAAGTAATCATATGAAAATGACCTATTCTTTAAAATAGGTTTTGTGGTACATTATTTTTTTTACTTTTTGGCATATTTTTCCCATATCACAATCTGTATTAAAAATAAAAAGCTTGTGGATCCCTGTGTCATGTTTATACTGTCAAAGTTCAATGTGACGCTAACTGGAGTGACTAATATTTGATGCTAGTAACGCCCCTGTATACACACATAGGTATTATATTTTACTTTGGCCCTCCATTAGTTTTTATGCTTTGTAATGAAATTTGACATAAAACGAATAATAAAAAAAAATTTAAAAAAGTTTGAAATTTGTGAAAGTTGAATTCCCAAGCCTTTTGTAGCCTTTAACAGTATTTTGTCCAGGATTGCCCTGTATTTAGCTCCATCCACCTTCCTATCAACTCACCAGTTTCCCTGTTCATGCTGAAGAAAAGCACCCCACAGCATAATGCAGCCTGACATATCTGGCATGGTCCTTACCTGTAGTTTTCATGATGCTGTTTGATACCTGCTGTTCTCAAACAAACTTCTGAAGCTTGCACAGAACAACTGTAGTTATAATGAGAACACATTTCACACAGGCTTCCACATTATTATTATTATTATTATTATACATTTATATAGCGCCATTTATTCCATGGCGCTTTACATATGAAAAGGGAAAAATATAGACAGGTACAATAAACATGTGCTAGACAAGGGACACACAAGTACAGAAGGAGAGAGGACCCTGCCCGCGAGGGCTCACAGTCTGCAGGGATGGGTGAGAATACACTAGGAGAGGGTAGAGCTGGTCGTGCGATGGTTCAGTACAGTGAGGATCATTGCAGGTTGTAGGCTTGTCGGAACAGGTGGGTCTTCAGGTTTTTCTTGAAGGTCTCCGTTGTTGGTGAAAGTCTGATGTTTTGCGGCAGTGAGTTCCAGAGTATGGGGGTAGCCCGGGGGAAGTCTTGTATGCGGTTGTGGGAAGAAGAGATGAGGGGGGAGTCGAGAAGGAGATCTTGAGAGGATCGAAGGTTGCGTGTGGGTAGGTAGCGGGAGACCATTTCACAGATGTATAGATATCAAAAAACTGACCGGCACATCCAAACTCATAGGTTCCCATGCAGACAGACTTTTCTAAAGCGAGGATAGGCATTAGTTAGGGACCTGATATACGAGAAGAGCCTTGACGTGGCTATCAGGCTCACATAATTTGGCCATCTTATGCGCTAAGACTTCTCAATTTTTCATATTTCTAAGGTAATGATGTAATTCATTTTTCATATTTTTCATATTTCGTGTTTGCAAGCTATAGCGCTACAGTGTGCTACCTTTTCCTCTTGTATGTATATGAGTTGGTGACTCTAGGTTTAGCACCTGTTCACACTGAATCTAAGTTTGGATGTGCCGGTCAGTTTTTTGATATGTATTCATTTACCTTCTGCCTGAGCACTCCACCTGGTGGTCACAGGCCTTTTAATTACAGCAGGTTCATCACCCTCCACAGAGATGTAGATTTTAGTCTGAAAAGAGGATTCATAGGTTCCCATGCAGACAGACTTTTCTAAAGCGAGGATAGGCATTAGTTAGGGACCTGATATACGAGAAGAGCCTTGACGTGGCTATCAGGCTCACATAATTTGGCCATCTTATGCGCTAAGACTTCTCAATTTTTCATATTTCTAAGGTAATGATGTAATTCATTTTTCATATTTTTCATATTTCGTGTTTGCAAGCTATAGCGCTACAGTGTGCTACCTTTTACAGATGTATAGATGGCTTTGTATGTCATGGTTAAGGTTTTGAACTGGAGCCTTTGGGCAATAGGAAGCCAGTGAAGGGCCTGGCATAGGGGGAGGCTGGGGAATAGCGGGGAGACAGGTGGATTAGTCGTGCAGCAGAGTGTAGGATGGACTGGAGTGGTGCCAGAGTGCTAGAGGGGAGGCCAGACAGTAGGAGGTTGCAGTAGTAGAGGCGGGAGATGATAAGGGCGTGCACTAGTGTTTTTGTGGTTTCATGGTTGAGGAATGAGCGGATCCGGGAAATATTTTTGAGTTTGAGGTGGCAGGAGGTGGCGAGGGCTTGGATATGTGGTTTGAAAGAGAGGGCAGAGTCGATGATCACCCCAAGGCACCGAGCATGTGGGACTGGGGAAAGCGAGCAGCCATTGACATTGATGGATAGGTCTGGTGGAGGGGTAGAATGAGGTGGGGGAAAGATGATGAATTCTGTTTTGTCCATGTTCAGTTTGAGAAAGCGAGCAGAAAAGAAGGCTGAGATAGCAGACAGACACTGTGGGATTTTTGTCAGTAGGGAGGTGAGGTCAGGTCCAGATAGGTAGATCTGCGTGTCATCGGCGTAGAGGTGATACTGCAAGCCATGGGATTCTATGAGCTGTCCCAGGCTGAAGGTGTAGATGGAGAAGAGTAGGGGTCCTAGGACTGAGCCTTGAGGAACACCGACAGACAGGGGGCGAGGTGAGGAGGTGGTGTGTGAGAGGGAGACACTAAATGTTCGGTCTGTTAGGTATGATGAGATCCAGGATAGGGCCAAGTCTGTGATGCCAAGAGATGAGAGAATCTGTAGCAGGAGGGAATGGTCCACTGTGTCAAAGGCAGAAGACAGGTCCAGGAGAAAGAGGACAGAGTAGTGTCGCTTGCTCTTGGCGGTTAGCAGGTCGTTAGTGACTTTAGTTAGGGCAGTTTCAGTTGAGTGATGCGGTCGGAAGCCGGATTGTAACCGGTCAAATAGGGAACAGGAGGAAAGGTGGGAGGACAGTTCAAGATATACATGCTGTTCCAGTAGTTTTGAGGCGTAGGGGAGAAGAGATATCGGGCGATAGCTAGACGCAGAGGATGAGTCGAGGGAGGGCTTTTTGAGGATCGGTGTGATTGAAGCATGTTTGAAGGATGAAGGAAAGACACCATTTGTAAGTGAAAGGTTGAAGAGGTGTGTGAGAGTAGGGATGAAGACTGTGGCAAAGTTAGGGATGAGGTGGGACGGGAGTGGGTCAAGCGCGCAAGTGGTGAGGTGTGATCTTGACAGCCCTAGAAATATTATAGTGGCCCCCACATAGGCCTACAAATATAATAGCCCAAGATAGCCCTTTATATAGTATAAAGGGCCCCATAGACCTCCATATAGTATACTGCACCCCATAATCCTCTATATAGTATACTGCACCACATAGTCCTCCATACAGTATAATGCACTCCCCATAGTCCTCCATATAATATAATGCACCCCATAGTCCTCTATATAGTATAATGCACTCTTTGCATGTCTCCATTTAGCATAGTGCACCCCATGGTCCTCTATATAGTATAATGCATATAGCATAATGCACCCAGTAGTCCTCCATATAGTATAAAGCACTCCTCATTATTCTCCATACAGTATAATGCATCCTATAGTCTTCCATATAGTATTATGCACTCCCTATAGGTCTCCATATAGTATAATGCAGCACACAGTCCACCATAATGTATAATGCACTCCATATAGTCCTCTATACAGTATAATGCACCCATATTAATCCACATAGTATAATGCACTCCCTATAGTCCTCCATATAGTATAATGCACCCCATAGTCCTCCATACAGCGTAATGAACCACATAGTACTCCATATAGTGTAATACACTCCTCATAGGACTCCATGTAGCATAATGCACCCAGAGTCCTCCATATAATATAATGCACTCCCCATAGTCCTCTATATAATATAATGCTGTAGGTTTCTGTAGGTCTTAATATAGTAAAATATACTCCCCATAACAAAATGCACCCATAGTCCTCCATATATTATAATGCACTCCCCATAGTCCTCCATACAGTATAGTGCACCCCATAGTTCACCATACAGTATTATGCACCCCATATCCCTCCATACAGTATTATAGCCACCATAATGTACTCACTGATTAAAAAAAAAAAAAACAATACTCACCTCTCCTCCCTGTTCCCCCTCTGCTCAGAACTCTTCAGCAAACGTTCTGATGTGCCAAACATTTTAGGGCAGCATGCGCCATGTAGTAACATCATAGCACCCGCTGATGAGATGTCAGACACAGAGAGGGAGTGGTGGGAGGCGAAGCCTCTCTCATCAGTACTTTCAACTGTTGAATGTGTAATAACAGGTGTGGGTGGCTGGTGTCGGTGCTAGTTCCTGTCCCCCACTAATAGGCACCATAGTGGCCGGGTGGCCTGCTGCCATTGGTGGTACGCTACCGCCTGACACTGTCCACCACACAATATCAAAGGTACAGTAGTTAAAATAGAATATTACCACATCAAATAAAGAAAACAACAAGTACAAACTTTATTCTCATAAAATTAAATAAAGTGGTGGTATGGAGGGGAGGAATGTCCAAGTTATTTGAACCAACACAATATAGATATGTGAGTCTCCAGAGTAAGAAAATGGAAGTTTCAACTATCCTGATACAAAGGAAAAAATCTCATTCTGATAGGACAGTGAATCGAAATGAACACATTGACTACCAAACTAAAACACCTGAAAGTATTTCAGCAAAATCAAGTAGAATTAAAATCCAAACAAATAAAGGTTAAAACTCACACAGGAAAAGACAAGGGAAAAATACAAAACATGGAGGTCAAAAACATATAGTATAACAAGTATTTTCGTAGCATGCACAAGTAAAAATCCATGAGATGGAAGAGTTAAAGGAAACACTCAAAAAAAGAAAATAATCAATGAACTGTCCCAACAATCAAAAATCTTTAACCCCTTCAATCCCAAGTGATTTTCCATTTTTTTCTAGTTTTCCTTTTTTCCTCCCCATCTTCAAAGAGCCATAATTTTTTCCAGAACGAGTTGTACTTTTGAATGACATCATTCATTTTATCATATGAAGCACTGTAAAGCATGAAAAAAAATTCCAAGTGCATTGAAATTGCAAAAAAATTGTAATTTCCCAATTTTTTTTTTTTTGGGGAGGTTGGGGGGTTTATTTATCATTTTCACTATATGATAAAACTGAGCAGCAATATGATTCTCTAGGTCAGTATGATTACGCATATATGACACATGTACATATACAGCTCTGGCAAAAATTAAGAGACCACTGCAGTTTTATAAAAATCAGCTTCTCTACATGTCTGACAGCCATTCAATTCCAGTGTCAGTTGAATTCCAAACAGAGTACACCTCATTCTACTTAATGTGCTTTAGATTAGGTGATCACCTGAACCAAATCTTATTTAAAGAAGGAAAGTATAAAAACAATGCTGTGGTGTTCTCAATGCTCTTGCAATAGGACAAGCTGGATGGCTAAACAAGTGCTAGTAATATCCCAAAAGTAATAGGAATGAAAAAAAAACTTTTAACAATGCCAAAGGAGTTGAAAAGAAAAGTATTGAGTGAGGAAAATAAGGACTCAATTCTGGCTTTACTAGCAGTGAGTGTCATGTTGCCTCCATCCTTAAAATTTCTAAGACTGCAGTCCATTACAACAAGGTCAAGCAATAGACATTGGGGACAACAAAGCTACAGACCGGCAGAGGGTGAAAACGACTCTCCACTGACCAGGATGACCATCATCTTATTCGAATGTCACTCAGCAACCGCAGGATGACATTAAGTGAACTACAAAAGGAATGGTAAATGGCAGTTGGGGTGAAGCGTATTGCAAGAACAGTTCGTAACAGGCTCCTAGAGGCAGGGCTCAAGTCATGTAAAACTAGAAAACAGCCTTTCATCAATGAGAAGCAGAGTAGAGCCAGGCTGAAGCTTGCCAAAAACCATAAGGATGGGACCATAGAGGACTGGAGTAAGGTCATCTTCTCTGATGAGTCTAATTTTCAGCTTTGGCCAACACCTGGTCGTCCAATGGTTAGACGGAAACCTGCGGAGAGACCTGGGTGCCTTGCACACACAATGGAATTTGGTGGAGGATTGGTGATGGTCAGGGGAAGCTTCAGCGAGGCTGGAATTGGACAGGTTAATCTTTGTGAAGGACGTATGAATCAAGCAACATACAAGGTTATCCTGGAAAAACAGTTGATTCCTTCTGCTCATGCAATGTTCCCCAACTCTGAGGACTGTTTTTTTCCAGCAGGACAATGCGCCATGCCACACAGCTAGGGCAATCAATGCATGGATGAAGGAGCACAACATCAAATCCCTGTCATGGGCAGCCCAATCTCCAGACCTGAACCCCGTTGAAAACATCTGGAATGTAATCAAGAGGAAGATGGATAGTCATAAGCCATCAAACAAAGAAGAATTGCTTAAGTTGTTGTATCAGAAGTGGCATAAGGTCACCCAAAAGCAGTGTGAAAGACTGGTGGAAAGCATGCCAAGACGCATGAAAGCTGTGATTAAAAATCATGGCAATTCTACCAAATATTGATTTCCGAACTCTTCCTGAGTTAAAACATTAGTATTTTTGTTTCTAAATGATTATGAACTTGTTTTCTTAGCATTATTTGAGGTCTGCAAGCCCTGCATTTTTTTGTTATTTTGACCATTTTTCATTTTTTGTAAATTAATACAAAATGTATTGCTTGGAAATTCGGAGACATGTTGTCAGTAGGTTATAGAATAAAAGAGCAATTTACATTTTACTCAAAAATATACCTATAAAGAGAAAAATCAGACAAACTGATAATTTTGCAATGGTCTCTTAATTTTTGCCAGAGCTGTATATTTCTTTTCATCATCATCATCATCATCATCATCATCATCATCATCATCATCATCATCATCAATTTTAGGGCTCACTCGTTTGAGCGTATAACACAGCAGAGTGCTATCCGATGTTGTATCGGATATTACTCGGACCAATGTTATACTACGGGGCAGTGCAGGTCTGCGTTGTTTTTTCTCGTGACAATTCAGCATAAAAAAATCGCAGCATGCCGAGAGTGGCTCCGCAAATTGAAACACATGCACCCATTCATGTCATCCGAGTGCATTCAAATTTACCCGGACACAAAGGAGAAGATGTAGAAATTAAGTTCTCTGTCTTCTCTGCACCTGTGATACGATTCTCTCATCCAAGAGAATCAGATCACAATAAACTGACACTTCTGACAGTTTGAGCCAAGTGTCAATAGCATAAATGAGCCAATTCTCTTGCATGAGAGAATCAATGCCCATGTGAGCACGGATTGTCAGCCTCATCTACTGTTTGTACCTGGAATAACTCAATGTCCCTTTCACATCCACCTGCTGCTGCTCCTACTTTTCCTCCCTCCTACTCTTCCCCCTACTCTCCCTCTCCTCGGGCATTTTCCCCTCCTCCTTCAAACACTCTATCATTACTTCATTATTAAAGAAATCCGCTCTTGACCAATCCTGCACAAACAACTAGAGACCAATCTCCAATCTCCCCTTCATCTCTAAACTCTTGGAGCTCCTGGTTTAATCCCGCCTTACCAGTTACCTTTCCACTCACTCCCTCCTAGACCCTTTACAGTTTGGTTTCCGCCCCCTACAAACTGCACTCATCAAAGTGACCAACGACCTTCTGACAGCAAAATGTAACGGTGACCACTCTCTGCTCATTCTTCTTAACCTTTCTGCAGCTTTCAACACTGTTGACCACCGTCTCCTACTCTCTAGGCTCCAGTCACTAGGCATTAAGGACACTGCGCTCTCCTGGTTGTCTTCCTATCTTTCTGACCGCTCCTTCACTGTCTTGTTCACTGGCTTCACTTCATCTCCTCTTCTTCTCACTGTTGGGGTACCTCAGGGCTCAGTCCTTGGCCCCCTTCTCTTCTCCCTCTACACGGCCCCAATTGGAAAGACCATCAACAGATTTGGCTTTCAGTACCACCTTTATGCTGATGACACACAACTATATATGTCATCCACTGCCCTTATCCCCGCTGTACTACAGAACGCCAGTGACTGTCTGTCCGCTGTCTCCAACATCATGTCCGCTCTCTATCTGAAACTGAACCTTTCCAAAACTGAACTTCTTCTACTCCCGCCGTCTACCAACCTCCCTAAGTCTGACATTTCCCTCTCTGTAGGTGGCACCATTATAACACCCCAGCAGCAGGCGTGCTATCTGAGTGTTATGTTTGACACCAATGTCTCCTTCACCTCCCATATACAATCTCTTGCCCGCTCTTGCCGCTTACACGTAAAGAACATCACTATAATCTGCCCTTTTCTCACCATGGAAACAGCAAAACCCTCAGTCGCCCAGCTCCACTCCCGCCTGGACTACTGTAACGCGCTATTAACTGGCCTCCCCCTCACTCAACTTTCCTCTCTCCAGTCCATCCTTAAAGCAGCAGCAAGGGTCATCCATCTGGCTAATCGGTAATCGGAGGCATCCGCTCTTCGCCAGTCATTACACTGGCTGCCCATTCATCATAGGATCCAATTCAAAGTACTTGTTCTCACCCACAAAGCTCTCCATGGTGCGGCACCCCATTACATCCCCTCCCACTTTTCTGTCTATTGGCCTAGCCGATCGCTGCGCTCTGCAAATGACTTTCGGCTAACCTCTGCACTAAGCCGTACCTCACACTCCCGACTCCAAGCCTTCTCCCGTGTTGCCCCAATCCTCTGGAATGCTCTACCCCAAGAAATTAGCACCAGCCACAACTTGCATAGTTTTAGGTGCTCCCTCAAAACGCATTTGTTTAGAGCAGCCTATCACGTTCCCTAATCAGTCATTTTATGTGTGTGTGAGTGTAGCCCATTCACTATCTCTACCTATCCCCCACTCCCTCAAGTTGGCTGGACCATCATTGTAAATACATCACTGTAAATACACACCTGTACTTTGCATCTCCCCCACCTCATTGTAGATTGTAAGCTTTCACGAGCAGGGTTGTCTTAATTTGCTTTAATCATTGTATTATTGTTAAAGTTGTTACTTTTGACTGTTGTGTTTGAAACTGTTAAACTGTAAAGCGCTGCAGAATATGTTGGCGCTATATAAATAAAGATTATTATTATTATTATTATTCCTCCCCTTCTTCCAAATCATGTGACATTGTCTTTGAGGGTGATTCCCAACAGCTCCAGAGTGGCGGTGAATATGTAGAATATGCTGTTCTTCCTCAATCCCTTGTTGCATCCTTGTGTAAGTGTTTTTTTTTTCCTGTAAGAATATGAGGGGATAATATCTTTGATGCCACAATTTATAGTTGTCACTACTATCAAATTTAGTAATCTTCTTGACATGCAATAGCAGGTGGCATGCATCCCTCATCTTCTGCCAATGGCATATTTCTTAGTAACCCAAGCTACAGTTTCCCTACTGCAAGATATAATAAGTCACCACTGTCCACTGCTCATACAGACGCTCCAACATATATAGAATATTGAATTTCATAGTGTTGCAAGTAGTGTTGAGTAGTGTTGAGCGATACGATACCGCAAGTATCGGGTATCGGCCGATATTAGCTCTATCGGCCTTTCGATACTTTGTTTCGATATTTTCCATATATCGTATACCGGAATCGGAAGTTCCCATAATTCTTTGAGAGGCAATGTGATTTTAGTCAGCCAATGAGGAATCCTAAGAAGTGTGGGCACATCCTGTACTGCTGCGGTCATGTTAACTAATGGCATGGCTGTGATTGGATGCTGAAATGATGTCAGAATGCACTATAAAAGGCGCCGCCGCCATTTTAGCGTCACTGTGCTGTGAATTCAGTTAGGGACAGAACGCTGCTCTGCTGACTCTGAGGGACAATTAGAGATTGCGATTTAGTGTACTGTGCTTTAGGCAGGCTAGCACCAACCGCTGTGTAAAGCTTCCTTTTGCCTGCAGTGTTGTTTTAACAGCTCTGCAAGGTGTGTGTGAGTGCAGGTGACGCTGCAGTTTGCTCTGCATGCAACGCTGTCTGTAGGCATCTGCACGTGTCACTCACAGACTCTTTTTTTTTTCTTCAGTGTAATTCTTGCTGCTCCATGCAATTTAAATTTTAGTGTGACGCGCTTCCATCCGTATCCAATACATTGGTTGCAAACACTATAGAAGTAGACAAAGGAGTAGCCTTTCACAGATTGTGAACAGTTGTGTTTCAGTGTTCACTTCAGTCTGTGTTTTTTATTTTTTGAGTGCACATCACACTCCAGTTACTTGTTCAAGCACTGCTGCTTGTACTCTGCTGAGCGTGTCTCAGTGCCTCATCCTTTTCATTTCTCTCCAATTGGTTCTGCTCCATTCCATTTAAAATAAATATAATCTATTAGTGTGACGCACTTCCATCCGTATCCAATACATTGGTTGCAAACACTATAGAAGTAGACAAAGGAGTAGCCTTTTACAGATTGTGAACAGTTGTGTTTCAGTGTTCACTTCAGTCTGTGTTTTTTATTTTTTGAGTGCACATCACGCTCCAGTTACTTGTTCAAGCACTGCTGCTTGTACTCTGCTGAGCGTGTCTCAGTGCCTCATCCTTTTCATTTCTCTCCAATTGGTTCTGCTCCATTCCATTTAAAATAAATATAATCTATTAGTGTGACGCGCTTCCATCCGTATCCAATACATTGGTTGCAAACACTATAGAAGTAGACAAAGGAGTAGCCTTTCACAGATTGTGAACAGTTGTGTTTCAGTGTTCACTTCAGTCTGTGTTTTTTATTTTTTGAGTGCACATCACGCTCCAGTTACTTGTTCAAGCACTGCTGCTTGTACTCTGCTGAGCGTGTCTCAGTGCCTCATCCTTTTCATTTCTCTCCAATTGGTTCTGCTCCATTCCATTTAAAATAAATATAATCTATTAGTGTGACGCACTTCCATCCGTATCCAATACATTGGTTGCAAACACTATAGAAGTAGACAAAGGAGTAGCCTTTCACAGATTGTGAACAGTTGTGTTTCAGTGTTCACTTCAGTCTGTGTTTTTTATTTTTTGAGTGCACATCACGCTCCAGTTACTTGTTCAAGCACTGCTGCTTGTACTCTGCTGAGCGTGTCTCAGTGCCTCATCCTTTTCATTTCTCTCCAATTGGTTCTGCTCCATTCCATTTAAAATAAATATAATCTATTAGTGTGACGCGCTTCCATCTGTATCCAATACATTGGTTGCAAACACTATAGAAGTAGACAAAGGAGTAGCCTTACACAGATTGTGAACAGTTGTGTTTCAGTGTTCACTTCAGTCTGTGTTTTTTATTTTTTGAGTGCACATCACGCTCCAGTTACTTGTTCAAGCACTGCTGCTTGTACTCTGCTGAGCGTGTCTCAGTGCCTCATCCTTTTCATTTCTCTCCAATTGGTTCTGCTCCATTCCATTTAAAATAAATATAATCTATTAGTGTGACGCGCTTCCATCCGTATCCAATACATTGGTTGCAAACACTATAGAAGTAGACAAAGGAGTAGCCTTTCACAGATTGTGAACAGTTGTGTTTCAGTGTTCACTTCAGTCTCTGCGTAATAACCACACTTAGGCCTTATAACTTTTCTGACTTTCTTTATCAATCTACCAAGATGAAGAAGTCAGTGAGTAAGGCACGTGGTCGTGGCCGTGGAGTTTCAGCAGGGAGAGGACGTGGGGATTCTGTGGCTGCTGCCGCCCTCAGTGACACAGCATCCACCATTTATCCCCGTGAGCGTTCCTTTATGCGCACTTTGGTAGGAGCTCGGCGTGCCCCCCTGCTGCGGGAAGAACAAATTGAAGCCGTTGTTGGTTGGATGGCAGCCAATGCATCGACTTCAATTCCTTCCACCTCCTCTCAGGAACACAACACTGTTGAGCAACCATCTGTCTGTTCACCGCCTGTCAAATTGGCCAGGCAGTCAGAGAGTTCTGTACAGGAGCCAGCTGAGTCTCTGCTTCTGTTCTCAGAATCTGTTGGCTCGCAAACACGGGCGCAGGCAAGCAGCATTCTGCAATTTGAAGAAGAGGGAGTATGCAGTGATGCGCAACAGCTGTGTCTCTCTCAATCTGAAGAGGCGGGTGAGCCAGTGCCGATGGACAGCACACCGCAGAACGCATCTCATGATGATGATGAGACTCAGGTGCCAGGTTTTGTGGAGCATGGTGCTGCCCAGACCATCCAACAGCAGCAGGTGTTGGAAGAGGGTAGTGAGATGATGAAGTCCGAGACCCAACATGGCGTGAGCAACAGGAAGGTGGTGGGAGCAGCTCTGAGGAAGAGATTGGCCCAACGGTACAAAGAGGAGGGAGAGGTAGGCTGCAGACTCGCTTGCCTGTAGCCTCCAGTTTGGCACGTGTTGGGAGCAGTTCTCTTACAAATGTCAAAATTGGCGCTCCCATGACTTGCACTGCGTGGTCCTTTTTTGACAGACTTGTAGATGATATTTGCTATGTTCAATGCAAGCTGTGTAAGCAAAAAGTTAAAAGAGGTAAAAATATCAGTAACCTGAATACCACAAATATGTGGAAACATGTACGGACAAAGCACGTAGCTGAGTTACAAAGACACACTGGAGATGTAGGCCAACCTACAGCAGCACCTACATCTTCAGGTCGTGTTGGAGCCTCTACCTCCAGCTCACACACACCTGGTTCGGCTTCCTCACAGGATCTCCATGGAAGAACCTCGGTCACTGTTGTCCATAGACAAACTGTTATTCCACCCACAGCAGCAAGTTCACAGTCATCGTCACACTCCCAGACCACAAAACAGCCATCGGTACCACAGGCATGGGATAAAAGACGGCCATACTCGGCAAACCATCCACGAGCACAGGCTCTGAATGCTGGCATTGCAAAACTCCTGTCCCTTGAAATGCTGTCATTCAGGCTGGTGGAGACTGACAGTTTCAGGAACTTAATGGCATTGGCAGTCTCACAATATAATGTGCCAAGCCGATTTTATTTCAGCAGGCAAGCCGTCCCTGCTCTGCAAAAACATGTCGAGGGAAACATTAAACATGCGCTACTAAACGCCGTCAGTAGCAGGGTCCACCTGACCACCGATGCGTGGACCAGTACCCATGGCCAGGGAAGATACCTTTCCCTCACTGCCCATTGGGTCAATGTTGTGGAGCCGGGTACAGATCTTGCCAGTGGCGCTGTACGTGTTCTGCCAACTCCAAGGATTGCAGGAATCCAGTCTGTACACATTGATTCCTCCTCCTACTCCAGTTCCTCAGAATCATCGCTGCACGAGCCGTCACGGTATACCTCCATATGGACCCGTGAATGCTTACCTGTTGCGACCGATATGAGCACAGCCGTGGCCAAACGTCAACAGGCCGTTCTGAAATTAATTTCCATGGGGAATCGAAGCCACACAGCGCAGGAGCTCTGGGATGCCATCAAGCAGGAGAGCGACGTGTGGTTTTTGTCAGCTAATCTCCAGCCAGGCTTGGTAGTGTGTGACAATGGCCGAAATCTGGTGGCAGCTCTGGGCCTTGGCAACTTCACTCACATACCATGTCTGGCACATGTGCTCAACTTGGTCTGCAGAGTTTTTTGAGGGACTATCCGGATCTTGATGCACTGCTGCACAAGGTCCGCCTAGAGTGCGCTCACTTGCGACGTTCCAGCATGGCCAGATCGCGCATTGCAGCTCTGCAAGTCAGATTTCGCCTTCCTGAACATCGCATCATATGTGACGTACCCACCAGGTGGAATTCCACATTACATATGTTGGAGCGGTTGTGTGAGCAGCAGCCAGCAGTAATGGAGTATCAGCTGCAACAGGCGCAATCAACTCACAATTTGCGCCTCCTCTATGAAAGGACATCTGCGACGTTTTGCGTGCGTTTGATGTCTGAACGCGGATGGCGAGTGCAGATGATGCACTAGTCAGCATGACTGTCCCCCTTATCTGCCTGCTTCAGAAATCACTGAAAGCACTAAAGGAAGAGGTTTTGGAAGAGGTGGAGGATGAGGAGTCACAAATTCAATTACCTTCAGGACAGTCAGCGCAACGTGGTTCCTCACAAAGGGCTGGGCAGGGCTCACTTTGTGAGGAGGATGAGGAGGAGGAGGAGTCAATGGAGGAGGAAGAAATCCCTACAGAGGGAGGTACACAACGCTCTAGTCAGTATGTAGAGCGAGGGTGGGGTGATGCAGAGGAGGCAGAGATGACGCCTCTTCCAGAGGACAGCCTTTGTTGGCCAGTTGGGAGTCTGCAGCACATGGTTGATTTCATGCTTCAGTGCCTGAGAAACGACTGCCGCATCGCCCACATTCTCACCACGTCAGATTATTGGGTGTACACCCTCCTAGACCCTCGCTACCGGGACAACTTACAAAGCCTCATCACACCGGTGAACCGGGACCGTAAAATGCAGGAGTACCAAGACACACTGGTGCAATCCATACTGTTGTACATTCCAGCCGAGAGAGCTGCTGCTACTGCTTTACAAAGCAGCTCTGTGCGTCGAGGCAGTGTAGACACCTCTACAACAAGAGGGAGCACAAGCAGCGCCTCTGCACAGGGCAAGAGCTGTATGTTACAAATGTGGCGAAGTTTTGTGACAGCGCCAGCAAGGTCTACACCATCCGAGACGGCTCCAGTCACCAGGAAGAAACGTTTCCGTAAGATGGTGACAGACTACTTGGCTTTCCCTCTAAGTGTACTCCCAAATGCCTCTTCCCCTTTCAAATTTTGGGTCTCTAAGTTGGATACATGGCCAGAGCTTAGCCAGTATGCATTGGAGGTGCTGGCTTGCCCTGCTGCCAGTGTATTATCGGAGCGCGTCTTTAGTGCTGCAGTGTAAGGTTCTATGTATATATTCCTGAAACTCAGTTTGTTCGTCAGCCATTTTACTTTCTGTCTTGCTGCAGCTATCTTGCCCTCAGTCAAAATGGAGTTTCCAGCTTGCATGTTCCCGCCCTGATTCTCTCCTTTGCTTCTTAAGCAGCCACAGCTGAGCAATCAGTGCTTCAGAATCTAGCCTGCAGTGAACCTGTGACTTGACTCCTGTAAGCCTTGGACCTTGTACTCCAGCTATTCCTACTGAGGAGCTCTGAAGCACTTGTGGACTCTGAACCCTGCTCTTTGAAAGACCCACGTTTGCATGGACTTACGGTAACAGAGAAGAAGATCCTGAATCTGTATTGGAGAGTGATTGCTGAGCTTGGATTACTCTGGCCTGCTGTGTCTCCTGTTTCTGTGTCAGCAAACTGTGTGACTATTTCTGCCAACTTGTATGAAGTAATACAGGACTTTTCTATATCAAACCTGTGACTCCTGTGTTTTCATCGCACCCAAGCACAAGACGCTATATGAACTGTACTACATACATTACAAGATTCTGAAGCCAAAACGTTAGTGTCTGCTGGGTCTGGAAGGCTGTGTCTGCTGTACTGTGGATATCAGACGTCCGGTTGTACTTTCTGTGATGACAGTGGTTGTGACTTCTCACAACCATTCCAGGTGAGCAATTCCCTTAAGTTTTTTCTTTTTGCAGTGTTACCACAGGTAAACACTATTGTTTTTTTTTTTTTTCCTTTCTTTTCTCTTTTTTGTCTGCTGTAACTCTGGATATCAGATGTCTGGTTGAAACTTTCTGTGATGATAGTGGTTGTGACTTCTCACAACCATTCCAGGTGAGCAGTTCCCTTAATTTTTTTTTCTCTCTGCAGTGTTGCCACAGGTGAACACTATTGTTTTTTTTTTCTCTCCTCTTCTTCCAGTAATCCTGTCTTAAAAGATCTGGAAAATGGAGGCCCGCATAAAGGAACTTTGCGGAGTGACTGATAATATCCTTGCAGATTTGCAGAATATAAAGACCCGTTTTACAAATCTACAGGACCTCAATAATCACAATTTGCAAGTGGTTGGACAGACTACCCAGGATTTGCGAGCCAGGATTGAGGTTCTAGAGGGACGAGTCCAGGCTCCTGCCGTAGCCCCGAGTGCTGGGATTCCCAAGTTGCCCCCTTTTCGTTTTGGCGGTGAACGTGAGAAATTCAGGGGATTTATTAATCAATGCAATCTTTTTTTTTCTGCACATGCTTCACAATTTCCCACTGAACGATCTAAGGTGCTTACTATAATTATGTTGCTTACCAACAAGGCTTTAATGTGGGCAAACCCTCTGATTGAGACTGAGGATGATTGTTTGAATCACCTTGATGATTTTATTTCAGCCATGGGGCAGGTGTTTGATGACCCCAATCGAGGTGCAACAGCTGAAGCAGCCATGTTAGCTTTGCGCCAAGGTAAGCACTCGGTAGCTGAATATGCCTTGGATTTCAGGAGATGGGCCCTTGATACCACCTGGGACAGTTCCGCCAAAAAATCTATTTTTCGAAAGGGGTTATCTCCACTGATTAAGGATGAACTTGCTCGTGCCGACCCTCCCACTGCGTTAGGTGACTTTATTAACTACTGCATCCGTATTGATACTCGTCTGACTGAACGCAGGCAAGAGAGATGGTTCGAAAGCAATCGTACTAACCTTTTCCTACCTTCCTCTCCAGCTAAGGAACCTTTGAGTAGGATTACACGGGAACCTGAACCTGAACCCATGCAGGTAGACTCTTTACAACGACGGGTTAGTGATGCACGCAAGGAACATCGTTTTAAGGAGAATCTATGTTTCTATTGTGGTAAGTCAGGGCACTTCATTATAAACTGCCCCAGCCGTTCTCGTAAGACTACTGCAGCACTCATTCATTGTGAGTGTTGCGAGAGGGGATCTGTCAGGTCCGAGCCTCAGGCTCCAGAGAGATCTGCAGCAACAGATCTTGATTTCTTGGACTTAAACTCCGTTACCTCTGAGGACTTTGACTGTGTAAACGCTGCCATTTTTCAAGTTTCCTCAGCGGTGTCCCAGCTGAGTTGTAAGAAAAACAATTCTCATTGCTTCCTTTCCATCAAACTCTGGGTTGACTCAGCTTGGGTGTCTAGCTCTGCTATGATCGACTCAGGGGCAAGTGGAAATTTTATGGATGTCTCCTTTGCTCTGAAACAGGGAATACGTTCAGTGAAGAAGGCTACTCCAGTACAGATGGAAACTGTGGATGGCTCCCTGCTGACCTCTGGACCAGTGGATCAGGAAACAGAGCCTTTGAGGGTTCTTATGGGTAAAGATCATCAAGAGAAACTGTCCTTTATGCTTATCTCTTCTCCCCACTTTCCCATTATTCTAGGGCTACCATGGCTGCAGGCTCAGAATCCTACCATTAACTGGGAGACCAAGGAATTACACTTTCCAGAGAAACAGATGAGTCCAAAAGTTTCAGCTTGCTCTGTTCCTAAAGGAATCATGTCAGTCCCTGAACTACCAGCTGTATACCAGGACTATGTGGATTTATGTGACAAGAAGAACGCTGACCAGCTTCCTCCTCACCGTCCATATGATTGTCCAATTGAATTATTGCCTGGAGCAGAGATACCTTTTGGTAAGATCTACCCCCTGGCGGGGCCCGAGCTAAAGGCTTTAAAGGATTACATAGATGAAAATCTAGCCAAGGGCTTCATACGCCCCTCTTCATCTCCTGCAGGTGCATCCATCTTCTTTGTAAAGAAGAAAGATGGATCTCTGAGACCATGCGTAGACTATAGGGAACTCAATAAGGTTACTATTAGAAACCGTTATCCATTGCCTTTAATCCCTGAGTTATTGGAGAGAGTGCGACATGCCAAAATTTTTTCTAAACTAGATCTTCGTGGGGCCTATAACTTAGTCCGTATTAGACCTGGGGATGAATGGAAGACTGCATTCAGGTCACGCTATGGACACTTTGAATATCTAGTTATGCCTTTTGGTCTGAGTACCGCCCCAGCCACTTTCCAACACTTGGTGAATGACATCTTCAGGGATCTCCTAGATACATTTGTGGTAATTTATTTGGATGATATTCTAATTTTTTCTAACTCCACAGAGGAACATCATGGACATGTGAGAGTGGTCTTGGAACGTCTAAGACAAAATCATCTTTACATCAAACTTGAAAAGTGTGAATTCCATAGGACCGAAATTCAATTTCTGGGGTATGTACTGTCTACACAAGGAATTAGTATGGATGGAAGCAAAACCCAAGCCATCAAGGATTGGCCAAGTCCTAGAAATGTGAAGGAGGTACAGCGCTTCATCGGGTTTGCCAACTTCTATAGACGTTTCATTAGAAATTTCTCTGAGGTAGTGTCACCTATCACTCAACTTACCCGGAAAGAGTCTAGGTTTTCCTGGACTCCCCAAGCCCAGGAAGCATTTTCCCGTCTAAAAGATAAATTTACCACTGCACCTATCCTAGTACATCCCAACCCCGAGCTTGCCTTCATAATAGAGGTGGATGCTTCAGACTGTGCCGTTGGAGCTATACTCTCTCAGAGAACAGGTGAGAAGAATGTCTTGCATCCCTGTGCCTTCTTTTCCCAGAAGTTGTCTTCGGCTGAGAGGAACTACGATGTGGGCAATAGAGAGTTGTTGGCCATTATTGCCGCCTTCAAAGAATGGAGACACCTTCTTCAGGGAGCTGCACAGCAAATAGTCGTCCTGACAGACCATCGTAACCTTGAGTTTATCAGGTCGGCTAAGTGCCTGACTCCTCGCCAGGCTCGCTGGAATCTTTTCTTAAACCAATTTAATTTTATCATCTCTTATAGACCAGGATCGCGCAATGGAAAGGCTGATGCACTCTCTAGGATTTACTCAGCAGAGACACGTCCAATTACTCCTCCTAAGACTATTCTTCCTGACTCTAGATTCCTAGGAGTAATTCATAATCAAGACCTACTTAAGGACATCAAGGAAGCATACCATGCGGATTCCTTTTTGGCACAACCCCCAAGGGACGTAAGTCTTGTCTTTAAGAATGGTGTGTGGATTCAGGGACAACGTCTGTATATTCCTGAAACAGTCAGATTAAGAGTATTGCAACTCATTCACGATTCCAAGATAGCTGGGCATAGAGGAATTCTAAAGACACAGGAATTTCTTTCTCGTTTCTTTTGGTGGCCCACTTGCAGGAAGGATGTTTTGAATTATGTCACTTCATGTGAGGTCTGTGCAAGATGCAAAACACCTCGCTCCTCATCAACTGGTCTGTTACAGCCTCTTCCCACCCCGTCCCGCCCGTGGGGATCCATTTCTATGGACTTCATTGTGGAGTTACCAACCTCTCAGGGGAAGAACACCATTCTAGTGGTGGTTGACCGTCTAACAAAGGCAGCTCATTTTATCCCTTGTGTCAGCTTACCCACTGCAAAACAGACATCAGATTTGATGATTAAAGATGTGTTTCGCTTACATGGAGTACCGGATGAGGTTATTTCGGATCGAGGGGTGCAATTCACTTCTAGGTTTTGGCAAAATTTCTGTGCAGCATTGGACATTAAAGTAAACCTTTCTTCTGCTTTTCATCCCCAGACTAATGGACAGACCGAACGAACCAATCAAACCCTGGAGCAGTATCTCCGCTGCTTTATCTGCCACCTACAGGATGATTGGGTGGATCTACTTCCATTAGCTGAGTTCTCGTATAACAACTCTCAGAGTGCCTCCACTAAACAGTCTCCTTTTTACTCTAATCTAGGTTATCATCCTAACATTCTACCACGATTTCCCATAGAAACGCCTTTACCAGCAGTGGCTGAAAGAATCACGTCTTTACAGAAGAATATGGATCTTCTAAAGGAAAATCTGGAATCGGCTCAAGAAAGGTACAAGAAAGCAGCAGATAAATTTCGTAAACCTGCACCAGCTTTCAAGGTAGGAGACTTGGTCTGGCTGTCAACCAGAAATCTTAAGTTAAGGATTCCATCGTCTAAGTTGGGACATAAGTACATTGGACCCTATAAAATCAGTAAAATTATAAGTGCCGTTGCTTGTCGTCTTCAACTGCCCAGAACTATGAGAATCCACCCTGTCTTTCATCTATCCCTACTAAAGGCTTCGACACCCAATACGTTTCCTGGACGTTCCTCTCCTTGCCCTGACCCAGTGCTAGTCGATGGTCAGGAAGAATTTGTGGTGGAAAGGATTTTAGATTCCAGGTTGTATAGAAATCAGTTACAATATCTGATTAAATGGCAGGGCTACCCAGTGGAGGACAACTCATGGGAACCGGTCAATAACGTTAATGCTCCTCGCTTGCTCCGTCAGTTTCATCAGAGGTACCCACACAAGCCTGGTCTGAGGTCATCCGGAGGTTGTCCTTAAGGGGGGAGTAATGTAAGGTTCTATGTATATATTCCTGAAACTCAGTTTGTTTGTCAGCCATTTTACTTTCTGTCTTGCTGCAGCTATCTTGCCCTCAGTCAAAATGGAGTTTCCAGCTTGCATGTTCCCGCCCTGATTCTCTCCTTTGCTTCTTAAGCAGCCACAGCTGAGCAATCAGTGCTTCAGAATCTAGCCTGCAGTGAACCTGTGACTTGACTCCTGTAAGCCTTGGACCTTGTACTCCAGCTATTCCTACTGAGGAGCTCTGAAGCACTTGTGGACTCTGAACCCTGCTCTTTGAAAGACCCACGTTTGCATGGACTTACGGTAACAGAGAAGAAGATCCTGAATCTGTATTGGAGAGTGATTGCTGAGCTTGGATTACTCTGGCCTGCTGTGTCTCCTGTTTCTGTGTCTGCAAACTGTGTGACTATTTCTGCCAACTTGTATGAAGTAATACAGGACTTTTCTATATCAAACCTGTGACTCCTGTGTTTTCATCGCACCCAAGCACAAGACGCTATATGAACTGTACTACATACATTACATGCAGGTGGTGTAGTAACAGACCGTCGCATGCGACTATCCTCAGAGAATGTAGACAGGCTTACTTTTCTGAAAATGAACAAGGCATGGATCTCACCTGAATTTGCCTGTCCGTTTTCAGATTAAATAACTGTTTGGCAACGTTTTCCATGTCTCCTGTTATGTTCATCTTTCTACCACCTGAACTCTACTCCCTGGGCTACAACACCGCCATTTGTTGCTCGTAAGTAATTGGCAGGGGTACTGACTCCTGGCCAGCCTGGTTACAGCACGACAGCTGTTTCCTGGCAGTGTGAACGTCAATTATCCTCCAATAAGTTGTGCTGTCGTGTTGCATTCGGGTTAGCCGACTCTATGGTGCCTGCAGTTTAGGTGATTCCTATGTGTGCTGTGGGATATGTAAATAAAGGCTGTTTCCATTGTGACAATAGGACAAGCACCCACTGTAGGACTGTGTGATTCGGTAACTGCGGACGGCTTGCGTCCTGTCAACTTACATTTTCATGGGTGCGTTCTGCTACCCGTCCGGGGTCCAGTACCGTCAACTGGTTCTCCCCAGTGCCTTTGGCCTAGGTGCCTCCATCTCCGTATCCGAGTTCCACCAACGTCTGCTGGTCCTTGGTAGTGCTTTGGAGCACAGGTACCTCCTGCTTAGTAACCGTGTCACAGTAACGTCAGCTGGTACTCGGTTGTGACATTGCCTCTTTTCCTTCTGCTACCCGTCCGGGTCCAGTACCGTCAACTGGTTCTCCCCAGTGCCTTTGGCCTAGGTGCCTCCATCTCCGTATCCGAGTTCCACCAACGTCTGCTGGTCCTTGGTAGTGCTTTGGAGCACAGGTACCTCCTGCTTAGTAACCGTGTCACAGTAACGTCAGCTGGTACTCGGTTGTGACATTGCCTCTTTTCCTTCTGCTACCCGTCCGGGGTCCAGTACCGTCAACTGGTTCTCCCCAGTGCCTTTGGCCTAGGTGCCTCCATCTCCGTATCCGAGTTCCACCAACGTCTGCTGGTCCTTGGTAGTGCTTTGGAGCACAGGTACCTCCTGCTTAGTAACCGTGTCACAGTAACGTCAGCTGGTACTCGGTTGTGACATTGCCTCTTTTCCTTCTGCTGCCCCTCCGGGTTCCAGCACAGTCAGCTGGTCCTCGTTACTTCCATTGTCTCTTGCTCCATCTGATACCCGTCCGGGTTCCAGTAACGTCAGCTGGTTCTCGGAAATTAGACGACCTTAAAGACCACCCAGAAGAAGATGACGACAACAAGGACGACGAGCATGAAGCCAACCAGCCTGAACACCATCACAAAGAAAAAATAAAAGATTACCCAGAAGAAGATCACCAACAGGACAAAGAAGGTTAAGACAAACTACAAGATACAGAACAAGAGACAGAAGAACAATATGCAGAAGATCAAAAAGCAGAAGAACATGAAGTATAAGACCAAAATGAAGAGCAAAATATATGCTCTAAATTCTAAGCAGAAGAAGACTAAGCAGTGTATGGGGGTGAGTCCGTTCCTCCTCGTGGTGCCCCTGGAAAATGCCTGCTGCTGCAGGCTAAACTGAACACGGACAAATACTGTTGTAATTTAAATCTTTTGTGACAGCAAGAACGGAAGAATGAAAAATTCATACTTTTACAGATTACAAGTACAGGAATCTCTGTCACAAATAAGAATATGATGAAGAAGATGAAGAGGAAGAAGATGAAGAATTTGAATATGAAGAAGATTAATAGTTTAATAATAACAATATGAGTAATGTAAACAAAAACATGAATAGCAAGAAGTTTAAGAAGAAGATTAAGAAGGTGAAGATGAAGAATAATTTGATGAGAAAGATGATGCTGCTGAAGATTATGAAGGAGAAAGTGTGTCAAAAGTTAAAAAGGTGAAGAGCATGGAAGTTGTGAAACATACATATTTGCCAAAATAGAAAAAAGGTTAACAACATTGTCAATTTGTTCGTCAATCCAAACGTATTTCCAAAAAATATATATTAATGCTATTCCAATGCATTGGGTTAAACATGTATGCCTTTATTGTCTCCTCAACCTCCCCCAATACATTCTACATTACTCTTTGTTGTTTTCCTTCATGTACAATTAACCAACAAGGCAAGAATGTTTTTTTTTTAATGTCGATATTTGGTTCCCATAGACTTACATGGGACTTCCGGTATCGGTATTGGGTATCGCCGATATTTTAGTGATATCGGCGATACCATTCCGATCCGATATTTTTAGATATCGAGCAGTATCGCTCAACACTAGTGTTGAGCATTCCGATACCGCAAGTATCGGGTATCGGCCGATATTCGCTGTATCGGAATTCCGATACTTAGTTCCGATATTTTTCATATATCGTATACCGGAATCGGAAGTTCCCATAATTCTTTGAGAGGCAGTGTGATTTTAGTCAGCCAATGAGGAATCCTACGAAGTGTGGGCACATCCTGTAATGCTGCGTTCATCTTAACCAATGGCATGGCTGTGATTGGCTGCTGAAATGATGTCAGAATGCACTATAAAAGGCGCCGCCGCCATTTTAGCGTCACTGTGCTGTGAACTCAGTTAGGGACAGAACGCTGCTCTGCTGACTCTGAGGGACAGTTAGAGATTGCGATTTTGTGTACTGTGCTTTAGGCAGGCTAGTTTACCAACCGCTGTGTAAAGCTTCCTTTTGCCTTGCAGTGTTGTTTTAACAGCTCTGTGCAAGGTGTGTGTGTGAGAGTGCAGGTGACGCTGCAGTTTGCTCTGCATCCACCGCTGTTTGTAGGCATCTGCACGTGTCACTCACTGACTCTTTTTTTTATTTTATTTTGTGGAATTGGTGCAGCTCCATTCAATTGAAATTAACAGTGATCTATTAGTGTGACGCGCTTCCATCCGTATACAATACATTGGTTGCAAACACTATAGAAGTACAGAAAGGAGCCTTTCACAGCTAGTGAACAGTTGTGTGCAGTGTTCACTGTAGTCTGTGAGGTTTTCATTTTTTGAGTGCAGATCACGCTCCAGTTAGTTCTTCAACCACTGCTGGTTGTAGTCTGCTGAGCGTGTGTCACTGCCTCCTCCTTGACATTTTTCTCTAATTGGTGCTGCTCCATTCTATTTTAAAAAAATCTAATCTATTAGTGTGACGCGCTTCCATCCGTATACAATACATTGGTTGCAAACACTATAGAAGTACAGAAAGGAGCCTTTCACAGCTAGTGAACATTTGTTTGCAGTGTTCACTGTAGTCTGTGAGGTTTTCATTTTTTGAGTGCAGATCACGCTCCAGTTAGTTCTTCAACCACTGCTGGTTGTAGTCTGCTGAGCGTGTGTCACTGCCTCCTCCTTGACATTTTTCTCTAATTGGTGCTGCTCCATTCTATTTTAAAAAAATCTAATCTATTAGTGTGACGCGCTTCCATCCGTATACAATACATTGGTTGCAAACACTATAGAAGTACACAAAGGGGCCTTTCACAGCTAGTGAACAGTTGTGTGCAGTGTTCACTGTAGTCTGTGAGGTTTTCATTTTTTGAGTGCAGATCACGCTCCAGTTAGTTCTTCAACCACTGCTGGTTGTAGTCTGCTGAGCGTGTGTCACTGCCTCCTCCTTGACATTTTTCTCTAATTGGTGCTGCTCCATTCTATTTTAAAAAAATCTAATCTATTAGTGTGACGCGCTTCCATCCGTATACAATACTTTGGTTGCAAACACTATAGAAGTACACAAAGGGGCCTTTTACAGCTAGTGAACAGTTGTCTGCAGTGTTCACTGTAGTCCGTGAGCTTTTCATTTTTTGAGTGCAGATTACGCTCCAGTTAATTCTTCAACCACTGCTGGTTGTAGTCTGCTGAGCGTGTGTCACTGCCTCATCCTTGAGATTTTTCTCTAATTGGTGCTGCTCCATTCTATTTAAAAAAATCTAATCTATTAGTGTGACGGGCTTCCATCCGTATACAATACATTGGTTGCAAACACTATAGAAGTACACAAAGGGGCCTTTCACAGCTACTGAACAGTTGTCTTCAGTGTTCACTGTAGTCTGTGAGCTTTTCATTTTTTGAGTGCAGATTACGCTCCAGTTAGTTCTTCAACCACTGCTGGTTGTAGTCTGCTGAGCGTGTGTCACTGCCTCCTCCTTGACATTTTTCTCTAATTGGTGCTGCTCCATTCTATTTTAAAAAAATCTAATCTATTAGTGTGACGCGCTTCCATCCGTATACAATACATTGGTTGCAAACACTATAGAAGTACACAAAGGGGCCTTTCACAGCTACTGAACAGTTGTCTGCAGTGTTCACTGCAGTCTCTGAGGAATAACCACACTTAGGCCTTATAACTTTTCTGACTTTCTTTATCAATCTACCAAGATGAAGAAGGCAGGGAGTAAGGCACGTGGTCGTGGCCGTGGAGTTTCAGCAGGGAGAGGACGTGGGGATTCTGTGGCTGCTGCCGCACCCAGTGACACAGCATCCACCAGTTTTCCCCGTGAGCGTTCCTTTATGCGCACTTTTGTAGGAGGTCGGCGTACCCCCCTGCTGCGGGAAGAACAAATTGAAGCCGTTGTTGGTTGGATGGCAGCCAATGTATCGACTTCAATTGCTTCCACCCCCTCTCAGGACCACAGCACTGTTGAACAACCATCTGTCTCTTCACCGCCTGCCAAATTGCCCAGGCAGTCAGAGAGCTCTGTAAAGGAGCCAGCTGAGTCTCTGCTTCTGTTCTCAGAATCTGTTGGCTTGCAAACAGGGGCCCAGCCAAGCAGCATTCTGGAATGTGAAGAAGAGGGAGTATGCAGTGATGCGCAACAGCTGTGTCTCTCTGAATCTGAAGAGGCGGGTGAGCCAGTGCTGATGGTCAGCACACCGCAGAACGCATCTGATGATGATGAGACTCAGGTGCCAGTTTCTGTTGAGCATGGTGCTGGCCAGACCACCCAACAGCAGCAGGTGTTGGAAGAGGGTAGTGGAGATGATGAGGTCCAAGACCCAACATGGCGTGAGGAACAGGAAGGTGGTGGGAGCAGCTCTGAGGAAGAGATTGCCCCAACGGTCCAAACAGTAGGGAGAGGTAGGCTGCAGACTCGGTTGCCTGTAGCCTCCAGTTTGGCACCCGTTCGTAGCAGTTCTCTTACAACAGCCAAAACGGGCGCTCCCAGGACTTGCACTGCGTGGTCCTTTTTTGACACACTTGCAGATGATATTTGCTATGTCAAATGCAAGCTGTGTAATCAAAAAGTAAAAAGAGGTAAAAGTGTCAGTAACCTTAATACCACAAATATGTGGAAACATGTGCGGACAAAGCACGTGGTTGAGTTACAAAGACACACTGGAGATGTAGGCCAACCTACAGCAGCACCTACATCTTCAGCTCGTGTTGGAGCCTCTTCCTCCAGCTCACACACAGCTGGTTCGGCTTCCTCACAGGATCGCCATGGAAGAACCTCTGTCACTGTTGTCCAGAGACCCAGTGTTATTCCACCCACAGCTGCAAGTTCCCTGTCATCCTCACACTCCCAGGCCACAAAACAGCCATCGGTAGCACAGGCATGGGATAAAAGACGGCCATACTCGGCAAACCATCCACGAGCACAGGCTCTGAATGCTGGCATTGCAAAACTCCTGTCCCTTGAAATGCTGTCATTCAGGCTGGTGGAGACTGACAGTTTCCGTAACTTAATGGCATTGGCAGTCCCACAATACAATGTGCCCAGCCGATTTTATTTCAGCAGGCAAGCCGTCCCTGGTCTGCAAAAGCATGTTGAGGGAAAAATTAAACATGCGCTACTAAACGCCGTCAGTAGCAAGGTCCACCTGACCACCGATGCGTGGACCAGTACCCATGGCCACGGACGATACCTTTCCCTCACTGCCCATTGGGTCAATGTTGTGGAGCCGGGTACAGATCTTGCGAGTGGCGCTGTACGTGTTCTGCCAACTCCAAGGATTGCAGGAATCCAGTCTGTCCACATTGACTCCTTCTCCTACTCCAGTTCCTCAGAATCATCGCTGCAGGAGCCGTCACGGTCTACCTCCACATGGACCCGTGAACGCTTACCTGTTGCGACCGATATGAGCACAGCCGTGGCCAAACGTCAACAGGCCGTCCTGAAATTAATTTCCATGGGGAATCGAAGCCACACAGCGCAGGAGGTCTGGAATGCCATCAAGCAGGAGAGCGACCTGTGGTTTTTGCCAGCGAATCTCCAGCCAGGCTTGGTAGTGTGTGACAATGGCCGAAATCTGGTGGCAGCTCTGGGCCTTGGCAACCTCACTCACATACCATGTCTGGCACATGTGCTCAACTTGGTCGTGCAGTTTTTTGAGGGACTATCCAGATCTTGATGCACTGCTGCACAAGGTCCGCCTAGAGTGCGCTCACTTGCGACGTTCCAGCATGGCCAGATCGCGCATTGCAGCTCTGCAAGTCAGATTTCGCCTTCCTGAACATCGCATCATATGTGACGTACCCACCAGGTGGAATTCCACGTTACATATGTTGGAGCGGTTGTGTGAGCAGCAGCCAGCAGTAATGGAGTATCAGCTGCAACAGGCGCAATCAACTCGCAATTTGCGCCGTTCACACTTCACCACTACTGAGTGGGCCTCTATGAAGGACATCTGCCACGTTTTGCGTGCGTTTGATGAGTCAATGCGGATGGCGAGTGCAGATGATGCACTAGTCAGCCTGACTGTCCCCCTTATCTGCCTGCTTCAAAAAACACTGCAAGCACTAAGGGATGAGGTTTTGGAAGAGGTGGAGGATGAGGAGTCACAAATTCCATCACCTTCTGGACAGTCAGCGCAACGTGGTTCCTCACAAAGAGCTGGGCAGGGCTCACTTTGTGAGGAGGATGAGGAGGAGTCAATGGAGGAGGAAGACATCGCTCCAGAGGGAGGTACACAACGCTCTAGTCAGTATGTTACTTAAACCCAAACCATGGGTAACACGATTAAACATGGTTCCAATCAGGAACAGGGCAACTCTAACATGATTAGATCAAAATAGGAGAATAAGAGCGTCTAGCCCAGCCAAAGACAAAGTTTCTATAAAAGAATTAATTTTATTGAGAAAAATACACATATAAAAACGTTCACAAAAACATGTAATGCTAATGAAGTATATTGGTGACTAGAACAAAACTAAAACACCTGTGAAACATAGAATGGTGCACTAACTGAGCTTGCTCACCCAAATGTAGCCCAGTAAGGTAAAGGAGCTATTACTGAAAAAATGCCACGGTGAAGTAAAAAAGTAAACACATGGGCATAACAAAAAATAAGTGCATACAGAGCAACGACATCATGGCAGCACCAGGGATAATGGTATAGTACCAAGAAACGGCATAATCAGCCTCCCTACAGTGGTATTCTAATGCACTGCCGTGCCCTGCAGCACTAAAAAAGGAAAGGGGTGAGGAGATATTGAGACGCATTCAGCAAGGAGGAAAATGCTTCCTAACTGAAGCCAAAATGTATGCGAGCTCTAGTGCAGCCAAGCTTACCCATGTGGGACAATGTCACAGGTACGTGCCCCAACGCACGTTTCGCTATATTGAGCTTCCTCGGGGAACCCTTTCCTTTTTTAGTGCTGCAGGGCACGGCAGTGCATTAGAATACCACTGTAGGGAGGCTGATTATGCCGTTTCTTGGTACTATACCATTATCCCTGGTGCTGCCATGATGTCGTTGCTCTGTATGCACTTATTTTTTGTTATGCCCATGTGTTTACTTTTTTACTTCACCGTGGCATTTTTTCAGTAATAGCTCCTTTACCTTACTGGCTACATTTGGGTGAGCAAGCTCAGTTAGTGCACCATTCTATGTTTCACAGGTGTTTTAGTTTTGTTCTAGTCACCAATATACTTCATTAGCATTACATGTTTTTGTGAACGTTTTTATATGTGTATTTTTCTCAATAAAATTAATTCTTTTATAGAAACTTTGTCTTTGGCTGGGCTAGACGCTCTTATTCTCCTATTTTGATCTGCTCTAGTCAGTATGTAGAGCGAGGGTGGGGTGATGCAGAGCAGGCAGAGATGACGCCTCTTGCAGGGGACAGCGTTTCTTGGCCAGTTGGGAGTCTGCAGCACATGGTTGATTTCATGCTGCAGTGCCTGAGAAACGACCGCCGCATCGCCCACATTCTCACCACGTCTGATTATTGGGTGTACACCCTCCTAGACCCTCGCTACCGGGACAACTTACAAAGCCTCATCACACCGTTGAACCGGGAGCGTAAAATGCGGGAGTACCAAGACACACTGGTGCAATCCATAATGTTCTCCATTCCAGCCGAGAGCACTGCTGCTGCTACTGCTTTACAAAGCAGCTCTGTGCGTCGAGGCAGTGGAGACAGCTCTGCAACAAGAGGGAGCACAAGCAGCGCCTCTGCACAGGGCAAGACCAGTATGTTCCAAATGTGGCGAAGTTTTGTGGCAGCGCCACAAATGTCTACACCATCCGAGACGGCTCCAGTCAGCAGGAGGCAACGTTTCCGTAAGATGGTGACAGACTACATGTCTTTCCCTCTCAGTGTACTCCCAGATGGCTCTTCCCCATTCAAGTTTTGGGTCTCTAAGCTGGATACATGGCCAGAGCTTAGCCAGTATGCATTGGAGGTGCTGGCTTGCCCTGCTGCCAGTGTATTATCGGAGCGCGTCTTTAGTGCTGCAGGTGGTGTACTAACAGACCGTCGCATGCGACTATCCTCCGATAATGTAGACCGGCTTACTTTTCTGAAAATGAACAAGGCATGGATCTCGCCTGAATTTGTCTGTCTGTTTTCAGATTAAATAACTGGTTCGCAACGTTATCCATGTCTCCTGTTTTGTTCATCTTTCTACCACCTGAACTCTACTCCCTGGGCTACAACACTGCCAGTTGCTGCTCAGAAGTGTCATGTCCACAGACCAATACACAAGCTATACTGTTAGTGGGGTTCAGTAACGCCAGCTGTTCCCCTGCTGTGTGTCCGGCAAGAAGTCTCCTGTTCCCTACACATGCACAGAAAAACCCATGTCGAACATGCTCCAAATAGGGAAGAGCCGTCACCCTGATTGTTATGCTTAAATCAGGAAATTGTGAAGTTTTCCAGGCCTAGAATGATAAATTTTTATAACAAATATGGACAAATAATAATTTGTCATCACAGCGCATATCTGCACATGTCTATTAGAAATGGTAACAAAAACTAAAACATAGTGTTCACTTTTTTAAATTAATCCATAAAAGTACATTTCATACTTATCAATTAATGCTTTTTAAGGAACTTTATCTGTACCTGTAAGATAATGCAGTCAATGGATGTACGAATCATAAACATCCTCATCATCATCATCACGAGTTATATTTATGACAGACATTATAAAATACACATACTGATGCCAACTGTAACTTCACACACCATATATGAAATGGCCAGCATCTAAACCTGGTAATAATGTGCAATACTAAATTATTACATCTACAAAGTGCATCATGCATACTGACAATAGGTAGTTATACCTGCAAGTGCTGTTGAAACAACCACAACAGATATAAATTAATAATGGTATATAGGTATCACAGTGCATAGTTACTCATGGACAATGTCGATGTAATACTGTACCTCAATAAAGTCAGCGTCAACCATTATGCTTGTTAGTCTTGTAGATTGTTAAAGAGGGAACGTGCTTTTTTTGTTGGTCATAGGTGGAGTATTAGACAGTAAATGATTACTGCTGTCGTATTTTTGGCGTCCCTAGGGCAGAATAACGCTGCGTAAGGTCACATTTTATAGAGAGTCATCTAATAGACACACGCTACCCTACCCTACGCGTGACAGTAGGAAGGTAGTGTTGACGGATAAAGCCTTGCGCAACCAGACATGCTTTTACCCTCTTCAACACTGTACAAGCAAAAAATGCATGATTGCAGCCGCAGACTTTATTGACGTACAGTATAACATCGCCATTACCCATCAGAGGCTGTCCACTGTCTGATACAGACATAGAATATACCTTTGCTATCCGTAGCCTTTGTTTCACCTACACTTGCAGGCACACACTTAAATTGTGACAATGCATAATGTTTTTTTAAATGGTTATTTTTTATCGTACATTATTGCGTCATCACATTGATGAGTCCATGCTGGACATGTCATACATGCTGTACAAAGTAACGATTTTATTAACTTAAATAATTGAAATGTCTATGACTGTCACATATAAATTGCAATGATGATGATGAGTGACTATTACAAAATACATTGTCTTCACTATGTTATGGTTTAACATAGCGTTCCTTAAGCATTATTCATAAATACAAAAATGGACTTTTATTCTTAAATTTACAACACTATATTTTGTAAACTAATTTTTGGGTGGTGTGTTGTTCCATTTCTTGTTGCATGTGCATATATGCGTTTATATTTGCAGGGTCTTTATTTTTAGTCTTGAATAGTGTTGAGCGATACGATACTGCAAATATCGGGTATCGGCCGATATTGGCTGTATTGGAATTCCGATTCCGAGTTCCGATATATTCGTCATATCGGATACCGGAATCGGAATGTCACTGACACTGTCAGTGTCAGTCGGTCGGGTCTGTCAGGAGTCAGCGGCACTTACCCGGCAGAAGATCTCCGGCGGTCACATCCCGGGCTGCTTAATGGCCGCCATCCTCTTCTCCCCGGCTGTCACATGCAGTATCTCGCGATAACTGCAGTGACTGCTGGGTAATCGCGGCCGTAAAGCAGTCCGATGACGTCACCGCCGGGGAAGCTGGTAAGCAGCTGTGCTGCGCCGGGATGTCAGGCTCTGCCTGTCATTCCG
Organism: Oophaga sylvatica; assembly: GCA_033576555.1. Classification (NCBI taxonomy): domain Eukaryota; kingdom Metazoa; phylum Chordata; class Amphibia; order Anura; family Dendrobatidae; genus Oophaga; species Oophaga sylvatica. Next base: position 298,205,044 of record JARQOD010000005.1, read on the forward strand.
ATGTAGCAGAGCTGGATCGTCGTGGGACAATCGTTACTATGGACTGCGTCGGACAGGTGGTATACTGTTGGTTTATTTTTTTTATTTTTTTACAGGAGATCGATGGCGTCGCAGGAATGTGAGGGTAATAAAAAAAATGAAAACTGTGTTGTCTCTTTTATTTCATTAAAATACTTTTTTCTTGCTGTGTCTTTTTTTTAAACATTTAATAACTTTGGGATTAATAATGGATCGGTGTCTTATTGACGCCTCTCCATTATTAACCGGGCTTATTGTCACCGTGCAATCAACGGTGACAATAACCCCTTATTACCCCGCTTGCCACCGCTACAGGGCAAGTGGGAAGAGCCGGGTAAAGTGCCACAATTGGCACATCTTTTGATGCGCCAAATGTGGGGCTGCTGTAGCCTGGTATTATCAGGCTGTTGAGGGCCAAAATCCATGGGCCTTGACAGTCTTTTAATACCAGGCCGCAGCAGTCTGCATTTTACTTGGCTGGTTAACAAAAATAGGGGGGACCCCACGCTAATTTTTTTCGAGGGGATCCCCTATTTTTGTTAATCAGCCAAGATATGCAGACTGCTGTGGCCTGGTATTATCAGGCTGGCAAGGTCCATGGATCTTGGCTCCTTAACAGCCTGAAAATCCAGGCCTCAGCGGTCTGCTTCATCTGGCTGGTTAACAAAAATAGGGGGGACCCCACGCCATTTTTTTTTCGAAGGGAACCCCTATTTTTGTTAATCAGTTCCCTCTGACGTCACTGATGGTGTCCCTGGCTGACCTGAAGTGAAAGTGGAAAGCAATCAATTAAGCTTTCCACTTCCTCTCCTGTCAGCCAGGAGAGGAACTCATTCATTTGGGGGTTTACTGTGAGGCTGCAGCATTAGCTGCGGTCCCTGCAGTAAACATTAACCCTTTCTGAAGGATTACACCGTGGGACCTGACTGTGCATCGGATTGGTAAGAATAATTTTGCTTTATTATTTTATTTTTATTACAGGAAATGGTTTTAGCAGGTAAATAAAATATGGTCAAAAACTGTGTGATTATTTCATTAAACTTCTTTTTTATTAAAGTGTGTGTGTTTGATTTTTCTTTCATACAATAGGATTAATAATTGATAGTTGTCTAATTGACAGCTCTCAATTATTAACCTGGCTTAAAGTGACCTTTCAATTGCAAGGTCATTTTAACCCCTTATTAACCCATTCGCCACCGCTACAGGGCAATGGGAATAGACGGGCAAAGTGCCAGAAAGGGCAAATCTAATTAGAGATTTGCCCTTTCTGGGGTGTCTGGGGGCAGATGTTAGTAGCCGGGGGGGGCCAAAAATAATGGTCCCTCTCTGGGCTATTATTATCTGCCCCCACTCACTGGCTTTGTCTGTCTGGTTGCGAAAATAGGGCGGGAGCCCACGCATTTTTTTTCAGCAATTTTACACCTCATATTATATATATATATATATACATGTCATTGAGTTTGTGACAATATATATATATATATATATATATATATATATATATAGTTCATACACTTCTACATAGTATAATAGCCGCTAATTCAATTGCTGGCTTTTGTGAAAATGCAGAACCCGACATGAAATGACACTTGGTGTACATAGGGTTAACCATGTCCTTTGCTATCTGATTTGCACAAACAATTAAATCAGTCTATGTGTGCAAAATTTCACACCTGTAGGGGTTAATTAAAGGTGTAAATTCGTAGCAAAAAAGTCCGTTTTTTTTTACAACGAATTTACACCTTTAATTAACCCCTACAGGTGTGAAATTTTGCACACATAGACTGATTTAATTGTTTGTGCAAATCAGATAGCAAAGGACATGAAAAGACATGGTTAACCCTATGTACACCAAGTGTCATTTCATGTCGGGTGCTTCTGTCTTTTCACTGAAGCCGGCTTTACCCGGCAATTGAATCAGAGGATATTTTACTATGTAGAAGTATATAAACTATACATATATGTATATATATATGTCACAATGACATGTGTATATATATATATATATGTATTCTATGTGTGTATATTTAGTGTTTACAAGGAAAGAATGGGGTTTTTTTAGTTCCGATATTTTGTTCCCATAGACTTACATGGGACTTCCGGTATCGGTATCGGGTATCGCCGATATTTTAATGGTATCGGCGATACCATTCCGATTCCGATACTTAGGGATATCGGAAAGTATCGCTCAACTCTAGTCTTGAAATTAGGAAAGATGTGTATCTTCATACCGTGTTAGCCAGTAGATAGAAAAATATTTAGACTTGAGAGTCCTCAGTGGTTGATACCTTTTAATGGATAACTGAAAAGATGGTAACAAATTGCAAGCTTTCGAGGCTACTCACGTCTCTTCATCAGGCAAAGACTAAAACAAAAAATGAAGAATCACATATTTCTATACACAACAGGACACAGGAATAGTGCAATAGGTAAGACAAGTGACGTGCAGCTGAACTGTCATTATGCCAGAGGGATGAACATAAATATTGGAACAGTTCCTAGATAAGGATAGAAAGTTTTATTGCCCTCTGATTGTGGTCTGGTTTTGTGTTTTCATGCCCCTGGAAGGGCAGAGACGCAGATTCCTTAATTGATATAGAATGACATGAATCCGTGTGATCTATTCATTCCAGCACTAAGAGTGTCAAAGGTCATGATGAGCTTATATTCCAAAACCTTTCTATCTTTCTCAGATTTGAAGTTAGATTTTAATACCAGTAATTCCATATCCATCATGCTATGACCGGGCATACCAAAGTTTTTTGCCACAGGTAAATCCATTATTTTTTCTCTTATTGTGTGGCGATGATAATTCATCCTTGTTCTCAGTTTTTGGCCGGTCTCCCCCACATACAGACCCCATTTGGACATTTAGTACATATAATTAGGTACACCACATTAGATGTGATGCAGCTGAAAGTAGCTGGGATCTTGTAGTCGTGATGGGAGTTGGGGATCTTTATCTTGTCCGTGGTCATTATAGATGCACAGCTTTTACATTTCTTCTCGTTGCAAGGAAAGGTTCCTGCAGCTGTTGGGGAGGACAGGGAGCTTCTGACAATGATGCTTCTTAGATTTGGGGGCTGCCTAAAACACAGTAGTGGGGGGTCTGGAAATATGGATTGTAATATCGGGCATCTTTTTGTAGTAAAGGTTGTAGTTTCCATGTAGCTCCCCTTAGCACCTCCAGATTTGGATTGTAGGTGACCACTAGAGGCACCCGGTTATTTTCTTCTTCACCTTTGTAATGTTGCAGGTGATTCCTTGATATTCTGTTGGCTCTTGAAATTTGGTTTTCAATTGTTCTTGGATGGTATCCCTGGTTCAAAAAAGTCTTTCTGAGGCGACCCCCCACTACTGTGTTTTAGGCAGCCCCCAAATCTAAGAAGCATCATTGTCAGAAGCTCCCTGTCCTCCCCAACAGCTGCAGGAACCTTTCCTTGCAACAAGAAGAAATGTAAAACCTGTGCATCTATAATGATCACGGACAAGATAAAGATCCCCTACTCCCATCAGGACTACAAGATCAAAGGTACTTTCAGCTGCATCACATCTAATGTGGTGTACCTAATTATATGTACAAAATGTCCAACTGGGGGTCTGTATGTGGGGGAGACCGGCCAAAAACTGAGAACAAGGATGAATTATCATCGCCACACAATAAGAGAAAAAATAATGGATTTACCTGTGGCAAAACACTTTTGTATGCCCGGTCATAGCATGATGGATATGGAATTACTGGTATTAAAATATAACTTCAAATCTGAGAAAGATAGAAAGGTTTGGGAATATAATCTCATGATGACCTTTGACACTCTTAGTGCTGGAATGAATAAATCACTCGGATTCATGTCATTCTATATCAATTAAGGAATCTGTGTCTCTGACCTTCTAGGGGCATCAAAACAGAACACCAGACCCCAATCAGAGGGCAATAAAACTTTCTCTCCTTATCTATGAACTGTTCCAATATTTATGATCATCCCTCTGCCATAATGACAGTTCTGCTTTACGTCACTTGTCTTACCTATTGCACTATTCCTGTGTCCTGTTGTGTGTAGAAATATGTGATTCTTCATTTTTTGTTTTAGTCTTAGCCTGATGAAGAGACCTGAGTAGTCTCGAAAGCTTTGAATTTGTTACCATCTTTTCAGTTAGCCATTAAACGGTATCAACCACTGAGGACTCTCAAGTATAAATATTTTTCTATTCTTGAAATTGAAATTCATCATTTTATTGTCCTAGTAAAACTTCATTTATTCTTGTTTGAAGTACATACATTTGCAATGGCCACGTAACAAGGCAATAACTCAATATTTTATTTCAAAACCCTCCTTGACCCTGGGCTTCAACACCGCCAGTTGCTGCTCAGAAGTGTTAGATGCACAGATGAAAACAATCGCTGATGTGTTTGTGGGGTTCAGTAACGCCTGCTGTTCCCCTGCTGTGTGTCTGGCAAAAATTACTGCTTGTAACTACAAATTCAACTTCAAACATCTCATACTAGGCCTCTGCCTACACCCTCCTTGACCCTGGGCTTCAACACCGCCAGTTGCTGCTCAGAAGTGTTAGATGCACAGATGAAAACAATCGCTGATGTGTTTGTGGGGTTCAGTAACGCCTGCTGTTCCCCTGCTGTGTGTCTGGCAAAAATTACTGCTTCTAACTACAAATTCAACTTCAAACATCTCATACTAGGCCTCTGCCTACACCCTCCTTGACCCTGGGCTTCAACACCGCCAGTTGCTGCTCAGAAGTGTTAGATGCACAGATGAAAACAATCGCTGATGTGTTTGTGGGGTTCAGTAACGCCTGCTGTTCCCCTGCTGTGTGTCCGGCAAAATTACTGCTAGCTACCTACACATGGTGAAAAAAACATGACATATCAAAGTGTCTAGTGCTACACATACATATGAGGCTACACCCTGATTTCTAAGCTGTAAACAATTGAAATGTCAGCTTTAAAACCATAAAATGATTAGTCTTTGTCACAAATCTGTAACAAAATAATTGTGACATATTATTTCAGATATGCACATGTCGAAAACAAATGCTAACACAAAAGCCTAGTTATGCTATAGGATACTGATGGTCAACCTTGTCACTCCATAGCTTAGACAAATCCAACTCACATCATGACTCAAATGCTGCAATGTTGGAAGTGCATAATGTGGGTTGAACTTTGACAACAGCTGCAGTGCGAAGGTTAGACTTCAGTGTTCTTGGCTTTTAAATAAAAGCATACAAGTAAATATAATAATCCAATGTTGATTAAGGGACGTGATGTACACCTGTAATATTGTGCAAACAATGCATGTAGGAATAGTCCTCTTCAACATTACTTATATTTGTGTCATTTTAAAAAATACATATTTAATTAGAAAGTTAACAGCCCAAATCATAAAGGTCCTTCATGTAAACATGATAATCGGTAACAAAAATCAGGCATTACCTTGTTAAAGTCAATAGTGCATAGTCACAATAGCAAAATATATACCTGTAAGTGGTGCTGAAAGAACGACAACTGATAGAATAGGTGAATGATATCTATTTATCAGACTGAATATGGACACCTGTACAATGTCGATATAATACTGTACCTTAACAAAACAGCTGTGTCACACCTCACACGCGTTTTTCTTGTAGCTTGTTATGTAATAGGGCACATGCGTGTATGTTTCATCATAGGTGCATGTTTACTGAGTAAAGCAGTCATGACAACGCCTTTGTGTTGTCGGTACGCTTGCGATGATGAACGATGCGCACCGTGAATGTTAGTCTGCGTCATAAGACGCACAGACGCTCCAATACCCAACGCGTCACAGCAGGAAGCCAGTCTGTGCGTCCAAACAAAGGCGCAAGCATACATGCACGTACCCTTTTATAAAGCTATATAAAAAAAAGGATGTAGTAGTAACGCACACTTTATTGAGGTACAGTATTACATCGCCATTCACCATCTGTGGCTATGCAGTCTCATCTATATATACCTTATCTATCCGTTGTCATGCTTGCAAGTCCACAGTCAGGCATAAATAGCTGTTTTCACTATGCACTATGCACTTTTTAAAGGTTTTGTTTGTTAATATAAATGATTGGCACATATTATCAGTATTACATGATGGAAATTGTAGATATTTTTAAAAACTTTTTAGTGATATTATTCAGCAAATGTAAAGTTTTATGAATGTCACAGATAACTTGTAATGCTGATTATGTTTTTAAGTCAGCCATTCATTGTCTATACAATAAAAATGGTGTACATACTGTTACTTATCCATCATTAATGGATTCTGATATGTACTTGTATGCTTTTATTTAAAACCGTATAGCAGATTATTTAACCTATTTTTATTGTGGTTTGCATTGCTTTTCAACATGTTAATGTATGCTGTTTTGTTTCGGTAGCTGAGGAGTGCAGATAAAAAAGGCAATACACCAGAGCAGTTGGAATCTATGAGATTGCAGTACCCTGACTAACCACCACAACTAGAGGCAGCCGTGGAGCGTTCCTACGTTGGTCCTAGACGCCTCGTCACAGCCTGAGAAACTAACTACACCTAAAGATAGAAATAGGAAAGCTATCTGCCCCGGAGCAGAACCCCAAAGATAATAGAAAGCCCCCAAACAAGTAATGGCGGTTAGACAAGAAGAAATACTGACACAGAAAGAAAATAGTATGAGCAAACGCTGGGGCCCAAACTAACTAAATAGAAAAGGATAGGAAGGGTACTTACTGCAATCCCAGAAAACCCTGAAAAGCACCAACTCTACTAATTTCAAAATCACCTGAGATCACACGACCTCTACCACCTAAATTAGTTCTCTGGTGTAACAAAACAAAACAGCAGCCACTGAAAAAACTGGAAAAAGCAAAAGTACAAACATCAGTGGCTGAACTAAACTGAGAGGGCAAAAGCCCCCGGAGGGGACCCAGAAGGCCCCCACAGAAGTGCAAGACAAAATGCAAAAATATAGTACAAAAACAAAAAGAAGAAAATGTCTTATCTGTTAGCAGGAGATGCAGACACGACACAGCAGGCTACAAGGGAAACAGGAATGAAGGATTCAACACCGCCAGTTGTTGCTCGGAAGTGCTGTTAGCACAGTTCAACACTTGCTCCTGTGTTACTGGGGTTCAGTAATGTAGCTGTTCCCTGCTGTGTGAACGGCAAAAAGTCCTGCTGCCTCCACCCTGTTCTCTTCTCATCCCTGGGCTCCAACACCGCCAGTTGTTGCTCGGAAGTGCTGTTAGCACAGTCAACACTTGCTCCTGTGTTACTGGGGTTCAGTAATGTCAGCTGTTCCCCTGCTGTGTGAACGGCAAAAATCCTGCTGCCTCCACCCTGTTCTCTTCTCATCCCTGGGCTACAACACCGCCAGTGTTGCTCGGAAGTGCTGTTAGCACAGTCAACACTTGCTCCTGTGTTACTGGGGTTCAGTAATGTCAGCTGTTCCCCTGCTGTGTGAACGGCAAAAAGTCATGCTGCCTCCACCCTGTTCTCTTCTCATCCCTGGGCTCCAACACCGCCAGTTGTTGCTCGGAAGTGCTGTTAGCACAGTCAACACTTGCTCCTGTGTTACTGGGGTTCAGTAATGTCAGCTGTTCCCCTGCTGTGTGAACGGCAAAAAGTCCTGCTGCCTCCACCCTGTTCTCTTCTCATCCCTGGGCTACAACACCGCCAGTTGTTGCTCGGAAGTGCTGTTAGCACAGTCAACACTTGCTCCTGTGTTACTGGGGTTCAGTAATGTCAGCTGTTCCCCTGCTGTGTGAACGGCAAAAAGTCCTGCTGCCTCCACCCTGTTCTCTTCTCATCCCTGGGCTCCAACACCGCCAGTTGTTGCTCGGAAGTGCTGTTAGCACAGTCAACACTTGCTCCTGTGTTACTGGGGTTCAGTAATGTCAGCTGTTCCCCTGCTGTGTGAACGGCAAAAAGTCCTGCTGCCTCCACCCGGTTCTCTTCTCATCCTGGCTACAACACCGCCAGTTGTTGCTCGGAAGTGCTGTTAGCACAGTCAACACTTGCTCCTGTGTTACTGGGGTTCAGTAATGTCAGCTGTTCCCCTGCTGTGTGAACGGCAAAAAGTACTGCTGCCTCCACCCTGTTCTCTTCTCATCCCTGGGCTACAACACCGCCAGTTGTTGCTCGGAAGTGCTGTTAGCACAGTCAACACTTGCTCCTGTGTTTCTGGGGTTCAGTAATGTCAGCTGTTCCCCTGCTGTGTGAACGCAAAAAGTCCTGCTGCCTCCACCCTGTTCTCTTCTCATCCCTGGGCTCCAACACCGCCAGTTGTTGCTCGGAAGTGCTGTTAGCACAGTCAACACTTGCTCCTGTGTTACTGGGGTTCAGTAATGTCAGCTGTTCCCCTGCTGTGTGAACGGCAAAAAGTCCTGCTGCCTCCACCCTGTTCTCTTCTCATCCCTGGGCTACAACACCGCCAGTTGTTGCTCGGAAGTGCTGTTAGCACAGTCAACACTTGCTCCTGTGTTACTGGGGTTCAGTAATGTCAGCTGTTCCCCTGCTGTGTGAACGGCAAAAAGTCATGCTGCCTCCACCCTGTTCTCTTCTCATCCCGGGCTACAACACACCAGTTGTTGCTCGGAAGTGCTGTTAGCACAGTCAACACTTGCTCCTGTGTTACTGGGGTTCAGTAATGTCAGCTGTTCCCCTGCTGTGTGAACGGCAAAAAGTCATGCTGCCTCCACCCTGTTCTCTTCTCATCCCTGGGCTCCAACACCGCCAGTTGTTGCTCGGAAGTGCTGTTAGCACAGTCAACACTTGCTCCTGTGTTACTGGGGTTCAGTAATGTCAGCTGTTCCCCTGCTGTGTGAACGGCAAAAAGTCCTGCTGCCTCCACCCTGTTCTCTTCTCATCCCTGGGCTACAACACCGCCAGTTGTTGCTCGGAAGTGCTGTTAGCACAGTCAACACTTGCTTCCTGTGTTACTGGGGTTCAGTAATGTCAGCTGTTCCCCTGCTGTGTGAACGGCAAAAAGTCCTGCTGCCTCCACCCTGTTCTCTTCTCATTCCTGGGCTACAACACCGCCAGTTGTTGCTCGGAAGTGCTGTTAGCACAGTCAACACTTGCTCCTGTGTTACTGGGGTTCAGTAATGTCAGCTGTTCCCCTGCTGTGTGAACGGCAAAAAGTCCTGCTGCCTCCACCTGTTCTCTTCTCATCCCTGGGCTACAACACCGCCAGTTGTTGCTCGGAAGTGCTGTTAGCACAGTCAACACTTGCTCCTGTGTTACTGGGGTTCAGTAATGTCAGCTGTTCCCCTGCTGTGTGAATGGCAAAAAGTCCTGCTGCCTCCACCCTGTTCTCTTCTCATCCCTGGGCTACAACACCGCCAGTTGTTGCTCGGAAGTGCTGTTAGCACAGTCAACACTTGCTCCTGTGTTACTGGGGTTCAGTAATGTCAGCTGTTCCCCTGCTGTGTGAACGGCAAAAAGTCCTGCTGCCTCCACCCTGTTCTCTTCTCATCCCTGGGCTACAACACCGCCAGTTGTTGCTCGGAAGTGCTGTTAGCACAGTCAACACTTGCTCCTGTGTTACTGGGGTTCAGTAATGTGAGCTGTTCCCCTGCTGTGTGAACGGCAAAAAGTCCTGCTGCCTCCAACCGGTTCTCTTCTCATCCCTGGGCTCCAACACCGACAGTTGTTGCTCGGAAGTGTCATTGGCACGGGTACTCACTCCTGCCCAGACTGGTTACAGCACGCCATCTGTTTCCTGTTAGTGTAAACGTCACTTAGCCTCCAATAAGTTGTCCTGTCGTGTTGCGGTCGGGTTAGCCGACTCTATGGTGCCTGTAGTTTAGGTGCTTCCTATGTGTGCTGCGGGATATGCAAATAAAGGCTGTTTCCGTTGTGACAATAGGACAATCACCCACTGTAGTACTGTGGGATTCGGTAACTGCGGCCGGCTCGCGGCCTGTCAACTTAAATTTCCATGGGTACCTTCTGCTACCCGTCCGGGTTCCAGTACCGTCAGCTGGTTCTCCGCAGTGCCTTTGGCCTAGGTGCCTCCATCTCGGTATCCGAGTTCCAGCAACGTCTGCTGGTCCTTGGTAGTGCTTTGGTAACCGTGTCCCAGTAAGGTCAGCTGGTCCTCGGTTGTGCCATTGGCTCTTTTCCTTCTGCTGCCCCTCCGGGTTCCAGCACAGTCAGCTGGTCCTCGTTACTTGCATTGGCTCTTGTACCTTCTGCTACCCGTCCGGGTTCCAGTACCGTCAACTGGTTCTCCGCAGTGCCTTTGGCCTAGGTGCCTCCATCTCGGTATCCGAGTTCCAGCAACGTCTGCTGGTCCTTGGTAGTGCTTTGGAGCACAGGTACCTCCTGCTTAATAACCGTGTCCCAGTAACGTCAGCTGGTCCTCGGTTGTGCCATTGGCTCTTTTCCTTCTGCTGCCCTCCAGGTTCCAGCACAGTCAGCTGGTCCTCGTTACTTGCATTGGCTCTTGTACCTTCTGCTACCCGTCCGGGTTCCAGTACCGTCAACTGGTTCTCCACAGTGCCTTTGGCCTAGGTGCCTCCATCTCGGTATCCGAGTTCCAGCAACGTCTGCTGGTCCTTGGTAGTGCTTTGGAGCACAGGTACCTCCTGCTTAGTAACCGTGTCCCAGTAACGTCAGCTGGTCCTCGGTTGTGCCATTGGCTCTTTTCCTTCTGCTGCCCCTCCGGGTTCCAGCACAGTCAGCTGGTCCTCGTTACTTCCATTGTCTCTTGTACCATCTGATACCCGTCCGGGTTCCAGTAACGTCAGCTGGTTCACGGAAGTTAGTCAGCCTTCTTGTACCTTCAGCTACATTTACAAATTGAAGATTTTTTAAATGTTTTTTTGGGTAATCACTCTGGATCTCCAACAATGAAGACGACGACCCTGATGACCACCCCGAAGAAGATGATGACCACAAGGACGACGAGCATCAAGCCAACCAGCCTGAACACCATCACAAAGAAGAAATAAAAGATTACCCAGAAGAAGATCACCAACAGGACAAAGAAGGTTAAGACAAACTACAAGATACAGAACAAGAGACAGAAGAACAATATGCAGAAGATCAAAAAGCAGAAGAACATGAAGTATAAGACCAAAATGAAGAGCTAAATATATGCTCTAAATTATAAGCAGAAGAAGACTAAGCAGTGTATGGGGGTGAGTCCGTTCCTCCTCGTGGTGCCCCTGGAAAATGCCTGCTGCTGCAGTCTAAACTGAACACGGACAAATACTGTTGTAATTTAAATCTTTTGTGACAGCAAGAACGGAAGGATGAAAAATTCATACTTTGACAGATTACAAGTACAGGAATCTCTGTCACAAATAAGAATATGATGAAGAAGATGAAGTACAATATGAAGAAGAATAATAGTTTAATAAGAAGAATATGAGTAATGTTAACAAAAAGATGAATAGCAAGAAGTTTATGAAGAAGATAAAGAAGGTGAAGATGAAGAATAATTTGATGAAAAAGATGATGCTGCTGAAGATTATGAAGGAGAAAGTGTGTCAAAAGTTAAAAAGGTGAAGAGCATGGAAGTTGTGAAATATACATATTTGCCAAAATAGAAAAAACGTTAACAACATTGTCAATTTCTTCGTCAATCCGAACATCTTTAAAAAAAAAAATATTTATGCTATTCCATTTGATTGGGTTAAACATCTATGCCTTTAATGTCTCCTCAACCTTCCCCAATACATTGTACATTACTCTTTGTTGTTTTCCTTCATGTACAATTAACCAACAAGGCAAGAATGGGGTTTTTTTAATTCCGATATTTTGTTCCCATAGACTTACATTGGATTTCCGGTATCGGTATCGGGTATCGCCGATATTTTTTGGGTATCGCCGATACCATTCCGATTCCGATACTTTTGGATATCGGAAAGTATCGCTCAACTCTAGTTGCAAGTATACAAAGGTGTCAGGTGTCCTCAGAGAGACCATTCTGTTTTTGCAAAGCCTGAAGTGTGTACTTCTTCACAGAAGAAAGGTTGACACTTTCCTGGTCATAGCAACCAGCTTATTCAAAATAGTACATTTCTTTAAGACATTTTGCACAATGAAATTTAGGGCATGCAACATGCAGGGAGCATAATTAAGTTTGATGAAATGTAGTGCAGCCATTACATACAACAATGCTTAGTTGCAGTTGGAGGTGAGCCATCCAGTGTACAATTCACTGCTTGATGCATAGAAGCAACTCATCCGCTGTTTGGCTTTTGTCACCCACATTCATAAGCTGTAAAACAGCTTAGCAGCACTCAAGCTGACAAGAATGAAAAGATAGAGGATAGGAAATGGATGCAAAGTTCTGTCCTGTTGCTGTTCGGAAGTGATTATGTCCAGTAAAAAGAATGCGGAGGAGGTGTGGGAGTGGTGACTGGCATTGAAATCAGAACTAGCGTTCATAGAGACTTCATCATCTGTTGTTACGCTGGTGGATGTGGACAACTGCACCAAAGGCCAGGTTTAACATGGTGGGGTGTGACTAAGCATCTACCTGGTTTTCGCTAGGGTCTCTGGTGGTGAGGATAGGCTTGGCCACAGCTAATCGCCAGGTATCACTCCAGGGC